>JAPWDM010000012.1:5162500-5838750 GCA_035578155.1 Brachynemurus nebulosus | reverse complement strand
CTTATTTTAATACACAGAGAGCCATCTTTACGTATTTGTGATAATTACCGACCAGTCCATATAATTCATAGAAAACTTGTCTAATAACTTATTTTAATACACAGAGAGCCATCTTTACGTATTTGTGATAATTACATACTTGCCGACCAGTCTACATAATTCATAGAAAAAATTATATACATATAGAATCCTATCAAAAATAGGGCCATATTTAGAGATGTGCACTGGTCTCGTGACGAGTAATTTTACCCACTTTTGACCGTCACAAAACGGTTTTGTGACCGATATAGTTATGACAAGACTGTCACAATTACCGCCATCTGGGAGAATACATTTAAATTAATGAATATTTTAGCGGGAAATTTGCATGCTTTAGCGGGAAATTACTGTAACATAGTGTCATTCGTCTTATGTTTATTTACTGTATATTGTGTTCATGAACATGTAATAAATCGAAATACTATTTCATTTTTTAATAAATAAATAAAAATATTTTATGATCTCAAAAATATCTAAAAATGAATAAAAAGATCTTCGTTTTATTATAATATATATGTTATAATGTAAATCATATATTTAAGATATTGAAATAATAATTAGCCAAATTCTTTTTACAAACTATTATATTTTTCAAAAAAAAAATCCGGTAAGTACATTCACTTAACCCATTATATCCCGCTCCTATTTCTACCGATCAGATTTTGATGAAATTTCACGTAAATATCTAGAATGGGATTATAAAGTAAATCCCTAAAGATGATCCTTGTATCCTTCCCAGGATAAGAGTAAAGGCCCGTATTATATATAATATTCAGGGTCGTAGTGTATATAAAAAGTTAGGCGGGAAATTTGAAATAAATTTGTCAGAAGTAAAGTAAATAAGGTTGTACATGATAAAACGAAATAAAAGGGGTAAATAATCTTTTCTTATAAATTTTTTATTATTCTGGATTTTTTTAAACTAATATTAATGCAACGTAAGTATTTATATTAATTAAAAATAAATAGTTGTGTTTTCCAAATACCATGTCATTTGTGTTAAGAAAATATAATTTTCACAGTGTTCAGAGCAATTTTCATATTTAATCTCTTCCAAATATTATAAGCTCATTTTCGTACTTACGTTTAGCTTGCAAAAACTCATGAAAAAAAAATATATTTATTAAACTGGTATTTTAAATATGGCGCGCATATACAAAACATATCAAAATCGCGGGAATAATTTTAAACATTTTTTTCTTCTTTAACTAATTAAATTCATATTTAATTATCCTTTTCTCTCATTAACGAATTATTGATATTACGTAACATGTGCGTATTGTAAAAAATGATTCATGTTAACTTTATTTTCTGCTTATTTTATTAATTTATTATTACTTATTTATTTTTATTAGTTATTTATTATTGTTATTATCAAATTATTATATTTATATGCTATACATAGATGCTATATCATGGAAGGTCAAAGGTTAGTAATATTAGTAAAATATATGTGTTTGATAAGATTGTAAATAAAGCAATTTTTTTCACATTGTAACAATTGTAATAATTACATATATTATGATAAGTATGATAACAATTAGAATCGATTATAATTATTCCGAAGTGTTATATTTCTAATAAATTAATATTTTATTTATTTTATGAATTTTAGGCTTTTAAGTACAGAAGAAGCATGGAAATATTTAAGAGAAATTTCTTATCAAGATTTTGTTAATTTGAATATAGCGGAATGTAACAATATTGATATAATTTTAATACCATTTGAAGATGGTGTTAACAGTGACGAAGACAATATTCCCAGCGCTAATGAAGAAGACACTATCCTGTCTTTAGGACCGAAACTTTTGGCTCAAAAACCAGATATTCGATTAAATTATAATGAAAATTCTGCAGAATTAAATCTAACAAACACGTTTATAGATATATCTAAAAATACCGGTTCTTCACAAAATAAAAAACAAAAAAATCGATTGTGGACAGAATGTGTCACTCCAGATAAACAAATTTCTGGTTCTAATTTTAATTTTAGTAGAATCGAAACATCCTTTGAAATGTCAATTTTGGAAGATGATAAAACCCCTACGGATATTTTTAAAGAATTATTTAATGTAGACATAATGGAAAAAATTTGCATCGAAACAAACAGATATGCTACCCAAAAAAATAGACCTGAATTTAACCTTTCAGTTGAAGAATTATATAAATTTATGGGTATTTTACTCTTATCAGGATATGTTAAACTTCCATCTAAACGGAGGTACTGGGAACTGAAACCAGATTGTTACAATCTTTTAGTAAGCAATTCCATGTCAAGAAACAGATTCGATTCTATTCTACGGTTTCTTCACTTTAACAACAATGATGAACTTGATTTTGCTGATAAACTTTATAAGATTAGACCATTAATTGAGCACTTAAATGAAAAATTTTTAGAATTTGCTACACCTACTTCAACCTGCTTTACGGTAGATGAGGCTATGGAACCTTATTATGGCCGACATAAAATGAAACAATTCATACGAGGAAAACCAATAAGATTCGGATTTAAATTTTATTGTTTGACTTCTAGTGATGGATATTTACTAAAGTTTATCCCTTATGCAGGTACTTTGTCATGTCATTTATTCGATTTTGATCATTTACTTCTATTTACTTTAGGAAAGATTGAAAAATATGAAGGTTATCATTTATCATGGTACGTATATTGTAAAAAAACTAGCTGATGAAATTGTTAAAGAAGGATCTATAATTTTTTGTGACAACTACTTTACATCATTACCGCTACTTGAAGAATACGCAGAAAAAAATATCAATATAATTGGTAACATAATACTTCAATAAAAGTATAGATTTGTATCTAACTAATAAAATTTTAGGAACCATAAGAAAAGATCGGCTTGAAAAAGCACCTATAAAGGATTTAAAAAATACTAGTCGAGGATCACATCATTTTTTACAAGATAAAGATAATAATATCACACTAGCTAGATGGAATGATAATAATATAGTTACTATAGCCACAAATATTAATGATAATGTAGTTCTAAATTTGTCTAGTTGCTCTCGTTGGAATAGTAAGCAAGGAAAGAGAGTATCAGTAAGTCAACCTTACATTATAAAATTGTACAATGCCGGAATGGGTGGTGTAGATCTTTTCGATCAGCAAAGAGGGGCATATAGAACAACTATTCGGTCTAAAAAGTGGTATTGGCCTCATTTCCGATTTATGCTGAATGGGTCCATTGTAAATTTGTGGCTTTTATACCGTCGTAAAGATCCTAAAATATCTCTTCTAGAATTTCAACGATTAGTTGTTGAAGGACTTCTTCATGACTTTAACGCTAATCATTTTTCACACATGACTGTGAAAGGCCATCATTCAAAAGTAAGCTGCGAAGTCCGTTTTGACGGAATAAATCATTTCGTTAATAAAAATGCCACTCAAAGAAGATGCGCATTTTGTCGAACGTGTACTAAATACATTTGCATCAAATGTAATGTGGGATTACACCCTGATAACTGTTTTTTGAATTATCATGTTCAAAATTAATGTAATTGTGCAAAAACACACCTGCACCTATTTTTGGTAAGAAAAATCAAGCAATTAGTTGTCTAAATTCGATAATTTTTTTTAGTGTTCAGTATTACATCGGATTAGTTTTTAAAAAAAAATACTACAACTCGATACTAGTACTGGAAAAAGTAAGAAATTTTTCTTAAATCTAAAAAAATTTATATTACTGATAGAAATAAACGGGAGAGGGAACACCACTAAAATCTCATTTTTGAGCAAAGGGTAATTACTTACAACCGGAACTATATTTAATTACCCCTTCACCGAAAATTAAGTTTCAACTGTGCACCTTCGTCTATTTATTTTTATCAATATATTTTTTTTTTCATATCTAACAAAAGTTTCCCAACGTTTCCAGTATATTAGTATGCAATATTGTAATATTTTTTTTTTAAATAATCCGGTATGATAGCAAACATTTAAGAAAGTATATAATTATAATGAAAATCGAACTATTATTTTGTATAAACAAACACAGGTGGAGCTGTGTTTCTGCATAATTACCAAAACAGAAGAATTAATCATTTATTTTGCTTTAATAACTTGATTATTTTTTATGTGAATAGGTAACTTTATTTATAATTAACTGTGATAATTATGTCATAATTGATATAAATTTTTGGAAGAATCTATTTTTTCCTTTTTTTGTAATTAAACAATTAATAAAAAATGGTAGATAATTTGTTAAACTGACTTTTATTGACATCCTTGGAAAGAAACGAATATTTTTTTGGGTTTTGTATATATAAAGGGCAAGTGCATAAAGGAGTTATGTGACACTTATAATTTTACAGTAGAAACGTTTGAAAGTTTTTACTTATATATTATGATTTCCTATGCAATAGCACATGTTTATTACTGGATTTCTACGAAACTATTGGACGCAGTGAAACCAGAAACCAAATTTTAATACATGCATAGGATCTTTCTAAATTTTACAAAATTTTTTTTGAAAAAATGTCACGTAACTCCTTCAGGCATTTGCCCCTTAATATGTGTTTATACGTAGGGCGCGCCATAAGTTTTCGGCCTGAGTATTAAAAAATACAGAGAGAACAGTGAAAAGAATTTATTTTTCTATACAACCGCCCTCTACTTCAATACACTTATTATGACTACACGATATTCAATTTTTGAAACGGTCGACATATTGAGTTTACACTTTTACAACAGAATATGTAAATAAAACAGATGTAAACTCGTCCACTGCGTTTATGATTACTAGAGACTTAATACTTTCTGTGAGTATAAATTACGTCACCTTTAAATAAGTTTAATCATGTTAGGCCGAGAACTTTTGGCGCTCCCCACGTATATCCCGGTTTTCTCACATTTATCGCTGTTTTAACTCTTTCCTCCAGGATTCGAGACAAATTCTTTGAAGACAATTATTTATTTTGGTTTTTTTAAGTACGTATGTCCCGACTGTGTGAAAATATGGTTATCCAGGTTATCCTATTTACACCATTTACACAAATATTCCATTCCAAAAATTCTATATCAAATTTTTTACATACTTTGATATTTTTTCGAAAAATATAGTTATCAGTGGGTAATTACGGTAATTACTGAAGAATTTTCACAGATAAATGAGATAAATTTTTCTTATATTTCTTGAAATTATCTGTAATAAGAATATGTATTTTAATTGAATATTTGATTTTGAACCATATTCTGATTTAATTTTACATATTTTACAAACGAATAATACAAAAACCTTTGCATAACCCAGGTAGATTATATGTGGTATAACATTTGACAGTTTTTATACACGTCAACGGCACACGAAGCATAAAACAAAACTTTGCTATCACAAAGGCCTGGCGTATTTTTTATAATATCTCTCATTTCTATGCAAAAATTTTTTATTTTAATATTTATTTTTATCAGTTATTTCATATTTAATATTTTAAACATCTATTTTACTAACACTTCGTTAAGGTTTCTTAAATTAAAACTTAATATTTTTTAAATTCAAAGCAAAAATTTTTGGTAACTTGTTTCGCTTGTTACAGACCTTTTTTCAAATTCCTACAGAAATTCAGCTGAAAGGTTTTTAGTGATAATTTATATACGGGGAGAGAGAGAAAGGTTCAAAGAAGGTTATCAATTGTTATTTTATTCAATTAGATTCCTTTAAGTTAAGAAATTTTCTCTCAAAGTTAACTTTCCCACGGTATTACGTGTAATATTGTGGTCACTAATGGGTTAAAAACATTGATTTATTTCAGTAAATTATATAAGCATACTGGGATCAGACTTTACTATCAAGATCATAAAATAACGAAAAAAAACCTAGAAAAATTGTTATAACTTAACTAGGTAATCAATTTTCTGGAAAAAAAACCGTCACAAAACGTCTTAGGCTGCCTTTACACGATCAGTAATACTGTCAGTATTTACTGATAAAAATAATGAATCATTATTTTTATTACTTCAGTATTTTTATGATACCGTACACTATCATTATTTTCTTCTGTATTTTAAAACAAACTGTCAAATTTAATTTTTCGGAATTTTTAAATTAATTAAATTTTGGAATTGTTATTATTATGGAAGAAGCGTGTTTAGCTATAGTACTAGCGTTTGCAACTCAAAACAAGAAAACAAAGAAAAAAAAACGTTATGTTCGATCCGATCTGTTCGATTTTGTTTTTCTAGCTAGCCATACATATACGCATGTACACATATACAATGTACATACCACAGAATAATGTACATACGGTACATTTCGTACATATTGTACATACTGCCGTACATACTAATCAATAATAATATGGATAATATGTACAAGCCTACTTTTCCATGATGTACATATACGATCTACAATCGATTTGTATTTATCTCGGCTGGTACCGCTGGTACATATCGTACATATACCTACGAGAAATATATTTTAACGGTTTTAACTGTCATTAATGTTAACTGTCACAAATGTCATTAATGTTAATTTTTAATGCCATTTTAAGGCTAAAATATTTCCCTGCTGTTTGGAAATTAGCTCAAATCATCTTAATACAAAAGCCGGGGAAGCCAGTAAATGAGGTGACGTCGTACAGACCAATCAGTTTACTCCCCGTTTTATCCAAAATGTTCGAAAAGTTATTTCTCAGAAGACTGCATCGAGTCCTCGATGACCTTAAAATTATTCCAGATCATCAGTTTGGTTTTCGCGCAAAACATTCAACCGTCGAACAAGTTCATCGTGTAGTCAATACGATCAACCGCTCTTTTCAAGAAAAAAAATATTGTACAGCAGCTTTTCTCGACGTGAGTCAAGCATTTGACAAAGTGTGGCATACTGGCTTATTGTATAAATTAAGGAAAAATATTCCTGAATCATTCTACTTAATACTGAAATCTTATTTGTCAGATCGTTACTTTCATGTAAAGTTTCAGAGTGAAATATCAGAAATGTTTCCAGTCCGTTCCGGTGTACCACAAGGTAGTGTTCTAGGGCCTATTCTTTATCTTATATGTACTGCAGATCTGCCGGTTGATGAAGAAAATACTACTGCAACATTTGCTGATGATACTGCTATCCTAGCTACTGATGAAGATCCAAATGTTGCATCACAAAAGTTACAATCTAGCTTGCGTCGAATACAGGAATGGTTACATAAATGGCGTATTCGAGTAAATGAAACGAAATCGACGTCCTTTTGACGGACACTATTTCAATACAAACAGAACGACAATGACTATAAACAAAATAAATATATGTGGTGTGTTATAATAACAAATAAGTTAGATAACAGAAATCTTACAGCAAACAAGTAACAACAAGTCGTAGTATTGGAGCAGGTAGAGAAGTTCGTACGTCGTTTTGACGTGTACGTATGATTCTAGGGTTAAGAAGTTTTAGTTATGACCACTGATTGTGAGGAACATTACTTAGTGCGTGTCAAACACGCACTTGACGAATTTTTCTGAATTAATTATCGTTTAAATTATTTTGTTGGTGGTTTCGATAGAAATAATTATGAAATATTTATTAAATGAAAAATTAAGAAGCGGCTTTGCGTGTTTTATTGTCAATTTACGTGTGGAAAGTTACTTTACACACGCAAAAAAGTTTGCGGGAAGAGTACAGTGGGCAAACAGCTATTTTGCGTACAGAAATGTGTGCGCCAAGTTAGTACTTCTCCCGCATGAGTAATAAAAAAATTATTGATCGCGCCCGTTTTTGGAATATAATTTATAAACATCATTTTACAACGTTTTTACAACACTTTTTCAACAGTGCTTTTATATTATATTGCTATAAGATAAGCGCCCGGAAATTCAAAAAAACAAGTGATATACAAATATACTTAATAACTGAATACTATTACATATTATTTAATTTTTGATAAAAGAAAATTTTTTCGCTGAGCTATACTTTTGTACCTGACTATGTCGCATCAAATACCTTAATAATATAGTTTGTCACATATTCTCCTAATACACTATTTTTCATTGTTTCAGGTTTCGGTTTCGTGACATTTCAAAGTGAAGACGTAGTAGATAAAGTATGCGAAATACACTTTCATGAAATTAACAATAAAATGGTAAGTACGTTATGTCAACTAACAATTCCATGGTGGGCGGACAAAAATAAAAAATACAGGATGAGTTTTTTGAGAGTTGCCATTAACCGTTGTAGATACCGCTAAAGGTAATCAAAAACTTTTAAACATAGATTCCGATTTAAAAAAAAATTTAAGTTATAGCATCATACCTCGAAAACTAATGGAGCTATTAGAATCTGTCCAACGACGGTATGACATCTAGTGTTGAAAAATCAGACTATTTTAAAAGTGCATTTGCTGAAATGTCATTTATAAATGGAATTTTGTACATCTGAATTTACGGTTCTTCAGTTATTTTATGACGTTTGCTATTTAAATTTGACATTTGTATACTCAAAATTGTAATATTCATTAACTCATGGTTGCGCCACCTAGCAATAAAATTTTTATTCTTTATGAATAACTAATTTATATAAAAAAAAAATAAAAAAATTCAATTACTTTATTTGTTGATAAATGGAAACATATTGGCAATTACATAATTATAAAAAATATATAATTAATCCTTTTTACTGTCTAATGTATGTATACCGAGGCACTCAGTTAAGTACAGCATTCGTGACTATAAGGTTCGCAGTAACAGATAATTTTTTCTTTTGTTCTCGATTTCCCGCGAAATCATAGCTCACCGCTGAGCTCATTTTAAAGTACCTACTTATTTTCTTCGTTATCAATAATTTTCTATTAAATTTTTATTGATCAGTGAAAATCAAGTGTAAATTAAAAATAAGTTACAGAAAACCTAGATTTCCTATTTTCCATCGTTTTTCCTTACTAACTCTGTCAACTTGATAGTGCAGCAGTGCAGCGGATCAGAACGTAAGTTTCTTTTTTGAATTTATTTTATATTGGAAATTTTATTTGTTCATTTTTGAAAAGGTTGATTTGAAGTGTATTTTTTTTATTTTACTCATACAGTCCATCCCATTTTGCCGGGTTAAAAGTTTATTCGCTTTGCGAAACCACCTGGCCTCTTCATTTGGTCCTTCAGACCCGGGATCTCTAAAATCCCGAAATAATTCCAGTTGCCTATCCCTAAAAAATACATTTCAAATTGGCGCGAATCTGTTGCATAAGGTCATACATACAGCAGACACACCCCAGTTGTTTTGTTGTTTTTCATACTTTTACAGTTATTAGATAACACAAAAGGATTAACAGTAAACTCAATCAGCCGTTGTAAATATAATTTAATTAATTTAAAATTTGTTGATATTTACAAATTTATTTTTGAAAATTATATTGAATTTATTTATATCCCCTTTTAATTACAAAATAAAATTTTTTTTATTTATTGTCAATTGTTAAAAATCCAGTGGCCTTTAACCTTTTTTGCTTTCAATTAAAAAATGTCTTCTAAATTAGAAAACCGTTTAAAAGCTCTTATCAGCAAAAAGGAGATGTATTTCAGGCGCGTGCAAACATTATACGATTATACCCGAAATTTGAATGATGAAAACACCCGACGCAATTTCAAAATAAAATATCAGAGTTTAAATGAAACGAAATCAAATTTCATTCAAATTCTCTATGAAATCAACACGATTAGCTTAGAAATTTCTCCCGATAATGTGCCTGATTATGCAATATTAGATTCATTTTTGGATATAGTGGACACAGTTTGCTTGGCGGCAGAAAATGTTTTCAGCAAACAACCAGCAGAAACTACATCGCCGCCAACACAAACTAATGTGAACCCTTCAAATTTAGTTTGGGCTGACCCATGTTTGCCCAGACTTGAATTACCAAAATTCTCAGGGGACCCACAACAATGGTTGACATTTTATGAAATCTTTAAAAATAAAATTCACATGAATGATAGACTAACAGCTGATGATAAAATTTATTATTTAGTAAGTCAAGTAAGTGGAAAAGCCGCCTCAGTATTTTCCAAAATCCCTGCTACCGGAAATAACTACAATACAATATGGGAATCTCTTATTGATCGGTATCAAGATACGCGTACGTTGGCAAATACTTACATGAGACAAATAATGGAGTTCAAACAAATTCAAATCGAATCGGAAAACAATTTAAAACAATTTCTGGATCAATTCGACACTGCTATTGCTGCGCTTAAAAATTTAAAAATTCACGATCTAAGTGAATTTATATTAGGCTACATAGCGATGTCGAAACTTGACACTCAAACTTTGAAATTTTTTGAACTTTCTCGTCCCAATAAAAATGAATTACCCACGTACCGGGATATTATAAATTTTGTGCGTGATCAGATTAGAACCCTTAGCCACTCTTCCACATTTTCAAAAGCAACTACAAGTCGCGCATTTAATACGATTTCCAAACCAAAGCCAACACAATCATTTATGGTAAATCAAAATAATTCTTCTAAATGTAACATATGCAATACGTCTCCAACCCATATGGCTTATCGATGTTCTAAATTTAAACAATTAACACCGCAAAAGAGATTTGAACTTGTAAAAGATAAATCCCTTTGTTTAAATTGTCTGTCTGGTAAACATAAAACTAGTTTATGTGACTCAAAAAACAAATGTTCAATCTGTTTCGCAAAACATCATACTTTCCTCCATTTTGAGAAAAGCAATAAAAGCTCAGATAATAATCTAGTCAATAACCAACCGTCATGTAGTGATAGTAAAAATTCAATTTCCGCGGAAAATACTTTTGTTGGTTATTCCTCTAACAATTCCACCAAAAGTAATATTGTGCTATTATCTACAGTCGTGGTTAATGTTCTCGATAAATATAATAAAAAACACAAAATTCGAATGCTGCTCGATTCAGGGTCTCAGTCCCATTTCCTTACCCAAGAATGCGTTCAACGGTTAGGTTTGCCGATTTCCAAAGTTTACACCTCTGTAATTGGTATCGGTCAAGCAACACGATCCATTAAGGGTAAAACAAATGTAATAATTCATTCGCGATTTAATTCTAATATAAAATATTCCCTTGAATGTTTAATAATAGACAAAATTGCTAACCGCTCTCCACAATCGTCAGTCGATGTGGAAACATTCACACATTTAAAAGATATACAATTAGCAGATGATGGTTTTTATATTCCGTCAACCATTGACGGAATTATTGGTGCAGAACTATATGGTCATATAATAGGAACTGCAAAGGTGTTAGGCCCCCCTACACTTCCGATAGCTATACAAACTACACTCGGGTTTATAGTAACGGGTTCTGCGCCCGCTGCGCAATCCTCAAATAGTGAGGTACAATCATTTTGTACATTCGAACTTCCACTGGAACAAATTATTTCTAAATTTTGGGAAGTTGAGGAAGTGAATGTGTCCAGTCCCACAATTAGCAGCGACGACGAAGAATGCGAAAATATTTTTATCGCAACACATTCTCGGGATGCTACGGGACGCTATACGGTAGCTTTACCGTTTCGACAAGACCCCTCTTGTTTAGGTAATTCGGAACTTATGGCGTTTCAACGTTTTCTCTCCTTAGAGAGACGATTACATAAGTCTCCCACACTTAATAAAAATTATTGTGAAGTCATCCAAGATTACTTAAATCAAGGACATTTGATTGAAGTAGATCGTGCATTAGATGATGATGGTCCTTATTATTATATACCTCATCATGGTGTAGAACGTCCAGGACATCCGACTACCCCACTTAGGGTTGTTTTTGACGCAAGTGCGAAAAGTAGTTCATCCTTCTCACTAAATGATATTTTATATAGAGGTCAAAAATTACAAACAGATATCATCACAATTTTGTTAAATACCCGTTTATATAAGATATCTATTCTTTCAGACATTAAACAAATGTATCGCCAAATTTCTTTAAAAACTGAACATCGCCGATTTCAAAGAATTCTCTGGAGATTTTCACCCAACGAGCCGTTAAAAACTTATGAGCTGACTACCGTTTCATTTGGTGTTAGTTCGAGTCCATACTTGGCTTTACGCGTTGTAAACCAACTGGCTTTAGATGAGGCTTCTACATTTCCCAACGCAGCAAAGTTTATAAAATATTCAATGTACGTTGACGATGTTTGTGGAAGTGTGGAGACCTTTGAGGAGGCCCAGTCGCTTATAAACGAGTTGATGAGCTTTTTCAGGGCTGGGGGTTTCAGTTTAGTTAAATGGCTCAGCAATTATCCACAATTATTAAATCATCTTCCAGAGAATACTCGCTTATGCCCCGATCAGTTTGTTGACTTTGAAGACACTGAGTTTCAGAAAGTACTAGGACTTCAATGGAATCCTAAAATGGATGTATTTTTGTTCAAGGTTAATGTACTATCAGACGTATGTTCTAAAAGAAATATTCTCTCCACAGTTGCCAGAATATTTGATCCGTTAGGATTTTTATCACCCGTAACTTTATTTGCAAAGAACCTCATAAAAGAAATTTGGAAATTAAAAATTGATTGGGATGATCTACCATCTACAGAAATTCAAAATTTATGGTTTCTGTTTCAAAGAGAACTTTCGTCTCTGTCAGAATTTCAAATTCCTCGACACTTGTATAATTCTAATTATACAATTTCAACATTAGTAGGATTTTCTGATGCATCGTCGAAAGGATACGCAGCTGTTGTGTACTTAAAAACAACAGATACACGAAATAGTACTACCAAAATTACTTTAGTTTTAGCTAAATCAAAAGTAAGTCCTATGAAAACATTAACCATTCCCAGACTTGAGTTACTAGCGGCAGTACTCTTGTCAAAATTATTAAGATTTATTTTAGATACTTATACCCCACGGTATATGATCAATAACTTTTTTGCATTTTCTGACTCACAGATAGTTTTAAGTTGGATTCACTCAGAACCATACAAATGGAAAACATTTGTGGCAAATAGAATCACCAAAATTCATAATAACTTACCAGTAAATTGTTGGAATTTTGTTGAAGGGCAACATAATCCAGCTGATTGTGCTTCCCGTGGGTTAAGTCCAAAACAGTTTATAAATAACGATACTTGGTTGACTGGTCCCGAATGGTTAAAATTAGATCATCAGTTTTGGCCTTTGTCTAAAGACTTTCCCATAAAGGAAATCACAAATGAGGAACAGTCAACCACTTGTCTTATTTCACAACGAGATTCTGAACATCCACTGTATGATTTAATTGCTAAATTTTCACAATATCATAAATTATTAAAATCTACTGTGTATGTATTACGATTTGCTCGGCTTTTACCCTACAGACGTGAAATATTATTATCTGATTTAGAGTCCGCAGAACTTCAATTATGCAAAATTGTGCAGCAAAAATATTTTGCATCTGAAATTCACTCCTTAAGTAAAAATGAAAATTGTTCTTCCACTATTCGCAAATTAAGACCATTTCTAAAAGATGGTATAATACGTGTTGGTGGTCGTTTATCACACTCACAACTGGATTACAACGCATGTCACCCAATTTTGTTGCCAAAAGGTGACCCATTTGTAAATTTATTAATCACCCACTATCATGAATCTAATTTACATACTGGACCGCATCTAGTTCTGTCCTTAATTAGACAAAAATTTTGGATCCTTTCCGCTAGAGTAGCTATTCGAAAGGTTACTCAATCGTGTAATTCATGTTTTAAAACAAATCCAAAACCACAGTTCCCCATCATGGCAGATTTGCCAGCGACGCGTGTCACTCCATGTAAAGCATTTTTACATACAGGAGTCGATTACGCTGGCCCCTTTTTTATTACTATGGGGCGTAAACGAGGCGTACGTAGTCAAAAGGCATATTTATGTCTTTTTGTGTGTTTTGTAACTAAAGCCGTTCATTTAGAGTTGGCGTCAGACCTATCGACTCAAAAATTTATAGACGCATTCAAAAGATTTATTTGTCGTCGTGGTCAAGTTTCTACATTATACAGTGATCAGGGAGGTTGTTTTATCGGAGCAAAATCACATTTAGATGAAGTTTATGACTTCATAAAATCCTCCGATTATAATGACGCATTAAAACACGAATTATTAAAGAATCGAATTACGTTCAAATTCAACGCTCCCCATAGTCCACATTTTGGAGGCCTTTGGGAATCTAATATCAAAGTTGTTAAAAAACATCTATTTAAAGTAATTGGCACTCAAATTCTTTCTTACGAAGAATTCTCGACAGTATTAGCCCAAGTTGAAGGGTTATTAAATTCACGTCCGCTGTGCTATTTGAGTAGCGATCCCGCAGATCCGTCTGTTTTGACACCTGCTCATTTTTTAAACACGGCACCTTTGACATTCATTCCAGCAGAAGATTTTAGTAAAACATCTCCAAATTTGCTGTTGAGACACAAACTACTTGATAATTTGGTTCAAAGTTATTGGAAGCGATACAGTTACGAATATCTGCTAGGTTTACAGCAACGTCGGCGCTGGAACACACCAGCTACACCCATTAGCATCGGAATGATAGTCGTACTCATGAAAGAGAACACCCCTCCGCTTCATTGGCCACTTGGTGTTATAACAGAACTCCATCCAGGACCGGATGGAGTTGTTAGAATCGCGACCGTTCGCACAACCACAGGTACCTATAAACGACCTGTGGTCCGATTATGTCCATTGCCCACGCAATGAAACATAAAAAATCACCAAAAAAAAAAAAAAAAATAAATAAATAAATAAAAGTTTTCCTTTTATGATTTCCGCAGAATTACATTTATTTTATAATTAATTATAATTTCTTTTATTATGATTTCCTTATTTTCATTAAGATGTTTAAATTACATTTACATTATTTGATCCTAAGTTATTCCTCGGCTTATAAATTTTATTAAAAGTCTAGGTCTTTTAAGGCTGGGGGTATGGTTGCGCCACCTAGCAATAAAATTTTTATTCTTTATGAATAACTAATTTATATAAAAAAAAAATAAAAAAATTCAATTACTTTATTTGTTGATAAATGGAAACATATTGGCAATTACATAATTATAAAAAATATATAATTAATCCTTTTTACTGTCTAATGTATGTATACCGAGGCACTCAGTTAAGTACAGCATTCGTGACTATAAGGTTCGCAGTAACAGATAATTTTTTCTTTTGTTCTCGATTTCCCGCGAAATCATAGCTCACCGCTGAGCTCATTTTAAAGTACCTACTTATTTTCTTCGTTATCAATAATTTTCTATTAAATTTTTATTGATCAGTGAAAATCAAGTGTAAATTAAAAATAAGTTACAGAAAACCTAGATTTCCTATTTTCCATCGTTTTTCCTTACTAACTCTGTCAACTTGATAGTGCAGCAGTGCAGCGGATCAGAACGTAAGTTTCTTTTTTGAATTTATTTTATATTGGAAATTTTATTTGTTCATTTTTGAAAAGGTTGATTTGAAGTGTATTTTTTTTATTTTACTCATACAGTCCATCCCATTTTGCCGGGTTAAAAGTTTATTCGCTTTGCGAAACCACCTGGCCTCTTCAACTCATTCACTCATTTTTTCCATATTTTTATCACATTTTAACTGTTTTACATATTATGTAAAATTTTCTCTCCTTCAACAAAATCCCTTTGCTTCGGACTTGTGTCAACCCAAATACAAACAGTTTTAATATTTATCATTTTTTTCGTAATACAACACTGATTACTTATATGTATAAAACTAATGTTAATGCTTTTCGTCAGCCATTTTTCTTAAGCTCCGCCTATTTGACAAATCCCAATAGATCTCCTCGCTCTAGCAATCTATTGCTTCCAGCGGTAGCTACAAGTCTTATCTGAACAATTTTTTTAGGCAAAATGGCAACTCTCAAAAAGCGCATCCAATATATTTTTTCCACTTAATATTGAAATCCGAATATAAACTAAACAACAGAATTTGTCGTCAAAAAACTTTTTATTTCTTTCTATCGAAAATATCTCTTTGCTTGCAGGTGGAATGTAAAAAAGCACAACCCAAAGAAGTAATGTTGCCAATGAATTTAGCGAAAACGCGAGCCACAGGCCGAGGGGGTGCTTACGGTGAGTTACTAATGCTGCATCCAGCCGCTGGCGGCGCCACAACAGCCACAATACCCGTTTCGGCGTATCGTTACACTCCCTACCCGATTCCGGCCGCAGTGGCCACAGCCGCCCACAACACCACTGCCCCCCACCACCAAACAGGTCATCATCATCATCACGCACACCATCAGGCGGCGGCAATACCCACTGCGGCAGCTGCACTGGCCGCAGCAGCCGCTGCCGGCTTGGGCACGCTAAGCGCTGCTCAACCGCCAACGGCTGTTGTACCGTTGGCAGGTCCCAGTGCTGGTCTACTGCACTATACGCCGGCGTCACATGCCGCAGTTACTGCCGCTCTGTACGATATGTCTTGTAAACGCGCGTTGGCCGCTTTGAGACCGACTTCGAGGCCTCCGGCCAACACACTGACGTATAGTATGAACGATCTTTTGAGCGTTTCGGGATTGGAATTGACGCCCACGTACACGATACCGACGGCTATGAGTCTCTGACCCACGGCCACTGTGCTGACTCCATTGGCACGTCCGCCACAGTGAAACTTCTTTTAATTCTTTTGGTTTTGTTATGGCAGAATAAAATCGCGACATGATACTTGCAAATAAAAATTTTCTTACTCACTATTACACTAATTTAGCTTAGAAAACAATTTGTTCGATTTTTTTTTTTACTCGAATAAATATGTGCCAAAACTTTTTGCCAAGACCAAAGACCAAAATTGAGAGATTAGTTCAATTGTAGATGATTAGTGTAGGTATTAGTAGAAATAGTAGTAATTCAAAACACTTGATGAACCAAAAAGACTGTAACGTGCTTTTTGAAAATTTTATTATAAAAGTTAGTAAAAATTAGTTTGCTGTAGGGAATTAGTCTAATTTTTATACGGAATTTGTTTTTTTGTTTTTTTGAAAATACAGTAAAGTCGAGTGTTTCAGTCTAAAGTGTCTTTTAAAAATAAATTACATTAAAAAAAATCCACAATTCAAAAAAATCAAAAATACTAAGGCAAGAAAGAAAAAGTTTTAGAAGAAAAACCAATCAAGGCTTTATTGATTTTTTTTTAATTAAAGGGATATTCGCCAAAAAAACATCAACAAAAATCGACCTTCCTATTATTATTATTTTTTTTTTATACAAATAAATATTTTATTAAAAAACTAAATATTCAACATTGTTTTTACATGTCTTGAAATTACAAAAAAAAAATTTTTTTGTTAAAAATTCAAAAATGAGCTGAGTATAAATGGCTTTAAAGTCGACACTGCGAGATTTTCCCACCTTGATGGTTCCTCGCGTTTGAACCAAGATCCCCAGTGAACCAAAATCAAAAAAATCAAGAATTTTCTGAAAATACACATAATTATACAGTTATGGCAGTATGACACTAACTAGAATCTAAGAAAAAGAAAAATAGAAAATCAGCGAGAAATCGCCGCCATTTTGAAAATGTATTATGAAACCAAGAGATCTTAGTTCCTGCCAAAATGACGGTATTGACGAATAATGTACACTTTGATTTCTGTCGATATCTCAGATACTTTTTGAGATACACGAGGAACCATGTCGAAAAATGTACTTCCGAGAAAAAAGCATTTAAAGTTTTTTTTTTTAAATTGAATTATAGTAAAGTGCATTCACTAAAGTTCCCATAACTTTTTGATTTTTCATTTTTTTAAAATAAAATTTTAGGAGAATATTTCTAACACCTTAGAGGACATAATTAGGAAGAAAAAAAATCGATTTCTTTTTTTTTAGCGAATCTCTCCTTAAATAAAATTTTAGAGAATATTCTTAACACCTTAAAAAACATAATTATGAAACAAAAAAAAAATCGAGTTTTTCTTTTTGGCGAATTTCCGCTTAAGTAAATATTTTTCGACACTATTGAAAAAAATTTTTCAAAGTAAACAATATCTTAATTAATTAACAGCAAATATTTCTAGAAGGTCTTGAGAAAAGACATTTTTTTTTCAAAATTTTTGAACAAATTACAATCTTTTTAAAACTTCTGAAACACTTGCTAGGACAAAAAAAAACGTTGTCAATTACAATTCTTTGAAAAGGTACAAATTAAGTCAATATCAAGTCAAGTTCTGTAGCACTTTGTAGTTTAGTATAGTTAGTTCTAGTAGGTTAGTGGAAAAAACAACACTCATTTTGTGATATTAAGAATTTATTTTGAAACAACGAACCAATTTTTTTGTAGTAAATAGAACGTAGTTAGATAACTTCAAATTTTAGTAGAATTGAAGTGTATTCGGACACCAAAAAATCGACAATATTGAAAAATATTTTAATCGAAATGTGCCCTATTGTCTTTACTAGCTTTTTACCTGTAGTTTGGCACTAATGGTCTATGCAATTTTGACTGTGTTCTTTAACTATACCCATTCCAGTAGACTTTCAGTATTTAATAAATTTATTAACCCTTATTTTTTTTTCAACGATTTTAATTTTGTTTACTATGTAAACATTGTACACGCTTAGTATTTTTAATTAAAAATTTTAAAGTTCGTCAACATATCAGTAATCTAAATAGATTTAAGTAGTTGATTTTAGAGAAAAGTAGACCCTCCGTAGAGTTTCGTGGAGGATTGTGAGGAGCGACTACTAACCTAAATTTTCATCCAAAGCTTATTTACGCATATCATTACAATTTTAACAAAACATTTGTAGACATAACCTAGAAAAAAAACCTAAAATGGCCGTCCACAGTAATTGTAGAAGGATCTCGTCATTTAAAAATAAAATTCGTCCACGTGGATGGGACTCATAGCTTAGGTTTAGGGTTTAGTGATACGGACTCAAATGAGTCCGAAACAACACGTTTTTTTTTTTTATTTCAAATTTCGGCTTTAGGCATGATGACCTGTTTTCATAATATTATAAATGAAAACCATTTTTAATGGGAGTGCAACGATATTTTTTCCTAAACTTAGTAATTAGAATATTGAAATATTCTTATCATTATATTTATAAAAAGTGCTTTGATATAATTATATGTCTAGGATTATAACTGCTTCAATTGTTTTTTTTTTTTATTCTGCGCAACTCGCTATTGATAACGCGCGTTTTTTTCAAATTTTTAAAATTTTCAAAAGAACAATTTAGGCAGTTATTTCATAAGAAATTTCTTTCCTTATTACAATTATATAATATCAGCAGTTTAGGCCAGAGTTTAGTTCTTGATATAGAAATTTAGTTCAGCAATTTATTATTGAGAATTAATATTTTATTAAAATTTGAATAAAGTAAATATTTTATTTGAAAAAATAAATTTGATTCTTTATTGTATTTTATTAACTCAGTTAAAGTTAGTTATTCTAAAGATTAATATTTCAGTTAGTTTTTTTACTTTTCCATATTAATTTATTGTCAGTCTAATACTATAGATTTTTTTATAATAGATAGTTTTATTAATAACAGTATTCACTTAAAATTATTGAAACTAATATTTTATTAAGTATTCTTTCACTTAAAATAGAGCAATATTAAAATTAATATTATATGTATTTTATTATAAATAACCATAATTATCTTAACAAAATTACAATAGATTAGTTTAAAATATATCTTTATAATTTATTGGGTGTTACTATAGTATGCTGTTTTTCAATTATTTTATCTTAAAAACTCGAAATTTACAAACATTTCAAAAAAACGTTATATTGAAAGGGGAGCCTAATCACTAATTTAATCGAAAGCAACACTACCGAAAAATATTTTAGTAGAATAAATTTTAGATCCAAATATCCACCCATTCTCGAGTTCTTGATTCTTTTTGTAACTTAACAGAATACCGTGAAATCAGCCTATAGATTTGTTTATTTGATTTAAATACGACGACAAAATTAATTTAGTTATATTTGTTATGAAATAAAATAATAGACACCGAACCATAGATTAATTTTTCAAATACTTAAATGACTATTCAAAAATTAAAATAAGGAATAGTAATAGGTTAAGATGTCAACGAATTAGTAACTTTACCTACCCATATTTCATACTAAAATATCAAAGATATTATAAAATTTTTAAGTATACCACTGTCGGTAACACCTTGTTATTAATTCCAAGTAATATTTAATAGTAAAACGTAGTAGAATTGGAATTTCGGGCAGTGAATCTAGTTTCTATATATTTATGTTAAAATATAATATATTTGCTGGTGTACTAGACCTACATGAGCAATGTTACCAATTTTATTGTGGAAGGACTGTAACTTTACCTAACCGGCAATAATCGCAAGTTGGCTGATTTTACGGTACCTTCTTTAATAACTAAAAAAAAAATTTCTTGGCCATTAGATAAACATTACGACAAAAGGATGACGAATTGGTGTCAAAAATCCACTTCTTTTTTAAATGTTTTTAATTAAATTTTTTATTTTCAATTTTAGTTTTCTCAAAAACCTCAAAATTTTAAAATTACTGAATTTATTTTTGATATAAAATCAGTTTTCTAAGAAGCCCCCAATTTTCTAACTGTCTAAATCAGGTTCCCCCCTCAAAATTATTTATTACGTGTAACCATTGTAATTAACCAAAATTTCTATAAATATTTGGGAGGATTTTTTTAATTTTGATGAATCCATTTCGTACCCATTGATATAAGTTGTTCTTTGCAAAAAATGACTAGCATACTATATTAGCACCATTTATTGATATAATCTGTTTTTATTTATAGAATATACATATTCGACGTTTGAGAAAATCACAAGATCAGAAAAAAAGTACAATGGACAATGTTTGAATACACAACAAAATATCGACAATATCATATCAAACAAAAAAATGACAATTTATTCCCAGAAAACATATCATTTTCCAAAATCTCGTTTGTCCATTGTGCTTTTTACGTCTGTGTGTTTATTTTTGAAACTCTTTATCTCAGAGAACGCTATTACAGATTCAATATATGGACGACAACCGAAACATCGAATAAAAATCTGTAACAGTATAACAAGCAAAAGAGCAAAAATGTTTGGCTTTTCTAAAAATTTGTTTTCGTAGTTTTTAGATGATCAGTTGTTTTCCTTTTTTTTGTTGAGATTCAGTGTAGTTAATTTTAATTTTAGAATACATTTTGTATTTGGTAGATTTATTTAAATTGACCGTAGTAGAATTATCTCTATTTTTATAAAAACATAATTAAACATTCTCTATAGTGTTTTATACCTACCTTTTACTACCAACATAAGAACATTTAAAAGTTATTAAAATAACTATAATACTAATGCTAGTTTAAAATAATATTATTAATCGTAACTATATTTGTTTTTCGTAGAATAGAGTGTTAATTTTTAGCGGATAAGATATATTATAAATATTGTTCTAAAAATGCTTTTTATAAAATTTACATAACTTTAAATATTTATTAAATGTCATTAGATGATAGATGTATTAGATTTTGAGAAAATATTTTTTATTGATTTTTTTTTTTAATTATTGCGTCAGGTAAACAAAGGGTAAAATGAACTAAAACATGTCTTTTTAACTTTTAGATTTTATGTGGTCGTTGGGAGCACTACCTGATGGTAAGACTTACTTTAATATTTATTTAATAATTTAAGGTAATTTCTATTTTATAAGAACATTTCTCAGTAAAAACTTGAGTAGATTATTAAAAGCGAAATTTTTAATTTAAACCCTTCTTTCGGGTAACAATACATGGAGAGAAAATTCATATAAAAATTACTGTGCTCAGCACTACAATCGACGTGTAAAAGGCGAACATATTCAATTTTGTACGGTAAAAATATAAAAATTATAATTAATCATAGAAAATTTAAAGGATAGAATATTGTTTCCGTAATATTAGCTCCGTAAAATTTGTAAAACAGCACAGTAAAAAGTTCCATTGCCGACCAAAAAATATTTTTTAATTGTTTTTCTTACAAAAATTACCATGTTGTATTATAATATTTGAAATGCTATCTGTTAATAGTAGAAAGGAAAAAAGAGAAAGAAGGTTGTGTGTGTTGTGAACGCTGTTGTAATGTACCTCACTCATAGCAAGTCACATAGCCAACCATAGGTTTGGACGACCAACTTGGTCGGACGGGTCGGACCAAGCACCTTGATCCATTAGACTGTCTTACAAGCAGCAAGCAGTATTCATTACACTGTGTTAGAGGACGGGGATGTCACCGTTTAATTCATCATTTTGTTACTTCACTATCTTCAGTATTAGAATATATTGTTGGCAATCATTTTTGTATGCATCATAAAGAATCTAAAGTCTGAAAAGATCGGGCATCTTCGAAGTTTTTATAGGTACCGCCCAAGCAACATAAGGTTGCGGGTCAGATGCGCAAATGAAAGAGTACGACAACAAGTATTAAACTATAACATATATGCATAAGAGTGTGATAAAAGTTGTGTTAGCACATTAAATTTTACCATGCTAGCACATATTTTTTATTTTGGTCGTCGATCGCGCACGCATTATAAGAGAGCATGGTAATTTTTCTGAAATTTTATCTACAAAAATTATATGATTTTTCTCTCCGTGTATTTGAGAGTGTATTTTCAGTGGTCACATATTTGTTTTTTAAAAATTTGAGATTTTCCCTTATGAAAGATTAAAATTTTCGCTTTTATTAAAAATAAATTCTAATATTTGATAAATTTTTAATAGTCATCTGCAATTTATTAAACAATCTACTTTAAATGGGGCTTTATGATTACATCTAAATATCACATTCCACATTATTTTTAATGTTCCATACCAGGAAACTGGCAAAATGGAACACTTATGCGATCACTTCGATGCTCGTCCGTCCGGATGTCAAGGGCGATTTTCTCTGAAACTATTCGACGTAAAAATTTGAAATTCAGTACAGGCAAAAAGTACGATAGTAACTCAATTATAGACATAAAATATAAAAAGTTGACTCATGGAGTTAATTTCAGGGGGTGAATTGGGAAGAATGGAAAAGAAATTTTCAGATACATTGTGTAGGTAGTTAAAAGAAAGACGCACGGATTCAAGAATATATATGACGTAATTTTTTTTAAACATTTGTCGAGAAAAACATTGAGAATGGGGTGTTGATTGAGCCAAAATTTTTAGGATTTTAGCGTGAGTTACATCAGATCTATGCTTAAAGGCTACTTAAGCTTGCACTTGATCAATTTTTTCTAATGAAAGTCAAGAAAAATGGATTGTTTTATCAAAATTCCTATATATTCGCTATTAATTTTACGTTGTTAATTTTAGTTAATTTTTTTGGGTTTTGTAGTCGAACTACGTAACGCTAATGTAACGTCATGTTTGTAATTGTCAAGTATGGCCAGTTTGCACTTGATTTTTTTTTTGAAATCACAAAGTAGTTAAGTTTATTTTTTTCTATGGAACATTTTTTATTGGACATTTTAAGGGTGACAAGATTCACTGTAAACCCCTTAAAATTATTTCAGTGTTTATGTAATATTTTGATTTTAGAACTGGTCTAACGGATTCGGCTTTAGTTTTAACTTCACATATTTTAACATTCATTTCTTTAACACAACTTTTTGTATGTTCCAGGTTTCCCGGCAGCCGCGTATGCCGCGTACGCAGCCGGTCGAGGGTACTCGGGATACCCTAGTTTCGGACTTCCATATCCCGCAGGTAATCATTTGGCAGCCGCCGGCTTACATCACCACAGTAATCACCATAGCCACCATCCTCATAGTCATCACAGTCATCATCCCGCTTCACATCCCCTTGCCACACTCCTCACCCCATATCATCATCCTCTCGAACATTTGGGGGTTTATGCTGCTGCGGCAGCTGCTGGTACCCTCCACGCTGTACCTCTGTGAACATTTACATTCAATTTGTTACGTGTTTGAATATATATAGTTGAGCAAAAATATCATACCCACCCATTGTGTTGAATTGTTTCCCATTTTTAATTGTGTCTGAGAATTTTCGCTATGCGACGAGTCTCGTATTAATTCTTAGTGTTTAGAGTATTTATCATTTTATACCGTTTTATTTCTTTCTTCTTTCAACAACTTCTATTTAACATTTTTTTCTCTACTTGAGAACAGTTTCTGAATAGTATCACAGACGCTGTCTCTCAAAAAAACCCGCAAGGAAATTTTACTTTTAACGGCATTGTCATATAATGCACGTCCAACACAAACTTGCCGTTTCGTGGAGAATGCATAAGGTCTACAAAGATACCATTCTTCGTACATTTTTTATGAGAGTGTGTTGAAAAGTTTTGAGTCTCAACATGGAGATAGCATTACTAGTCTTCACCACTCGTCTACTAAAATTCCGCGTGAAAAAATTTGGTGGGACTAAAAATTGAAAAATGATTTAAACAAATTCAGAAACTGGACTCAAATGAAAAAACCTTTTTAACGATATCGTAACAAATTAGAATTACTAACTAAACTCTATCGTAGCGTTGTAATCCAGAAAAAAGAACTAACGTATGATTTAGTGACTTAGGTCTAGGTACAATTTACATTACATATTGCGATACATTCCTTCTTACTTACCATTCGATAAACTACTCTCAGTACTTAACTTAATTAACACTTAACAATGATTGGTAGCGTACGTATGCGTTTCTTTAGGATCTTACTTAAGATACATAACTGTAGGTTAGGTTAGGTTAGGTAGGTAAACTTCTCTAAACGTAAATACACGTTAATTACTGTATTATTATTACTATGTAGAGGGATTTTAAAATATTATTAGACGGATTTTACTGTATGCGTAGTTGGTTTGTATAGGTATTTAAAACAGCCATTGTTACTTTCTATTTAATTATTATTTTTAAATAGTTAGAGTAATTAAATGAAGCGTGTTCTTCATTATAACTGACATTCGGGAAAACATTCGTACCATCCAATTTGTAATAATTATTTTTATAAAACAACAACAATTTAAAAAGTGTAATTTTTAATCTATCAGCTGATTAAAACAAGAGCCGCCATGATGTGACGTCAGTTGCAAACATCATGGTCGCTATCGATTTGGTATTCTCATTACCTAAATAACTTATAATTATGACAGTTGTAGTGAAGAACATTGCATAATATAATCTCTAGTCAAAATAAAATGAATTTAGTAAAGCAAAGAAAATCATACAATTTGGAAATGAATGGAAACCATTCGCACCAGCTTGAAAACGTGTGAAAACGTTTTGTTTTTTCAAAATATCGTCCTTCGTCGTTTAATCACGAGAAAATCTGTTGTTATTACCTCAAATTTAAGAGAAAAGAAAGTAACGTCAATAATACGAATAATTATTAAATAAATAAATAAATAAAATATTAATAATATACATATATTATAATAGTAATTACTTATATAATCTATTAAAACAAAACCAATTGTTGATAATATTAATTTTTAATAATGGTAAGGAGAAACTTCAAATTCTTATTTTCGATAAAAAATAAAAAAAACATGCGAGCTTCTATACCTTAAATAAAATAATTTAAATTTAAACAAATTCTAATAATTCAAGTCATTTTTAAATAGACTAATTTTTCAATAGTTTAATAAATAAAGCAAAATGTTAATTATTATTAATTGAAGCAAAAAAAGAATATATATTTTAAAATCGAGATATGCCTAATTAATGCCTAATTAAAATTTTAACATGTTAACCGCCATTGTTACACGAAACGATTAGTGTAAAATCCGATTAAGTTAATATGTTAAATAAAAGACGCTTATTTTTTTTTAAAGTACCTTATTTTATCGTTTAAAGTTTACAACATAAAAACGCACTTAATTTTCAAAATTATTGAAGTAGGTTCTTAGAGGGCGTTCATAAGCCACATGGATCCCTCTTACCCTCCTAAAATAAAGAAACATAGTTAAAACGTATCCGTGTATAGCTTTCTACCTAATTTCCACCTCCTTTTTTTGATCAGCCCACGTGATTTGTGAACGTTCCATTATTTTGCAAACATTTACAATCCTAACTTTACCACGTCAGTAGGACTCTTCACCACCCTTAGTTATTTCCGTCACTATTTCAAGATATTGAGTTCTGTTTACACAATCATAAATTAGTTTCAATTTTTTTAAGCAGTTATTTTTTATAAGCAGTTCATTCTTGTTTCAAAAACTATATTTTTAACTTAGTTCTTACGTTCGAAAGTTAGTTGCAAATTCAGAAGACTTTTCTCACATAAAAAGAACAATTGAGCCCTTTGTGCACTACTTTGAGATCCAAATATTTATGGATCAAAATAAAAGTCTTTCAGGTAAAGAAATCGCTTGTACGTTTGTACACTTTTCAGTCTAAAACGATCCATCAGTTTTTAAGCGTCACCTAACGGATCGGATTAGTGCACAAAGGGTTTTATGCTACTTTAATTCTGTTTCCTAATCTCTTTTTAGTTCCTCATTTCTACTTCTTTAAGTTTTAAGATTCACATTAATGACTTCTAAATCAAAACCTATCAAATCCTTAGATATTCTCACTTACACTACCCTTACAAATTTCTTTATGGTACAAAATGTATATATAATTTTAAACTTAACCAAAAAAAAAAAAAAAATTAAGTGATTTCTTTTACGGTTAATTTAACCTGAATTATTGTTGTACATACTTAAGCCACTTACATAAAATATGAGCTCAATCAAGAAAAAAAATCAATTACGGCTCTGCTTTAAATCATAGGTTTGCCACATTAAAAAATAAGTATGTTTAAGTAAATTTTAAGGATTGATGTGAAAAAAATTTTTACATATGTTTCATATTTTTATTTTTATATGACATTAATTTTTATGGCACGAATATGTTAATTAATTAAGCTATTAAATTATCAAATAAATGTTCCCGCGAACATTTAAATCCCGTCCTTAATAAAAAAAAAAGAAATTATCCTCTATATTTAATTATGGATCCATCCAAGAAATATGTCAAGAGTGTGAAGATTTTATCAAAAAACATGCCTCTATATTTTTATTTTCGACTTTTTTCGGATACTGTTGGAACAGTTTGGCCCGAAGGACGGGTTAATTGCGTGATTTTAGATAATGAAATTTAATAAATATATATTTATCGTTCATTTAACTCTGTACAGTCCTATTCAAATAAATACAATTTGATGACAGTATTATTTCTTGTGCGCATGACTTGCAGTTGCGCATTAAAATACTGAATCATCCGCTATCCTTTTTTGTTTTAATTTTGATCATATTGTATTTATTTGAACTTTGTGATTTAATTGATTCAGCTTTGTATTTGAAAATTAATACTGGGTACAATTAATTTGATTTTTACAATCGAATTCCTGCCAACTTGTCAAAAACAATTCCACCCGAAATTTTGATGAAATTGTAGATAAATGTTCACAGATGGATGGCGGATTATATTCATTTTTTTTTTTTAATTTTTAGTTCGTATTTATTTTCTTATATTTAGTCCGAACTAGGAAAACCTGAGGCCGTACGTGCTTCTAAAAACCGCCTCTAAATACCCAGTACATTTACATGATTTCCCAACTCGTCTTGGGATGATAGTTAATTCCTTTTTTTCTGTCAAATAATAAGAAATATTTTCCAAATGTATTGTTGACATTTACATATAAAATGTAATCTATATTACTCTATATACAAATGTATTTTTATTGAACTTAACAAAGAAGAATGCAAAAATTTTATATAATATCAAAATACAAAAGTCTTAAGTGTTGAAGAATTTTATTATTACTCAAATTAATGTATATTATTATTGAAATATTATCTATATTGATATCTAAATATGTATGTAAAGTGTGTGTATGATTGTTGGAATATAAAATATTGTTAAGTATTTTAAATTTCTTTAAAGGAAATGTTTTGATCCATTTAATTTCGCTGAAAAATTCAAATAACTGTTCTAGGTTACAAAAAACAAAATTAAATAGTGACATTCAAAGAGAACATCCCTATCAATATTTTAAAACAGAAATCCCCTAAACCATAGAGAACATCTCTATCAACATTTAAAAACAGAAATCCCCTAAACATTTCCTTTAAATTGTTACTAAATCCATTTAAGAATAATTACTCTAATCAAAAATTTTTCATTTTATAATTTTTATTTCAAATATTGTTCTGTAAAACATTGTTATTTTATCTATAAGTATATCGATATAAATAATTACTACTTTAACATACCGCTTGCTTAAAAATTACCAAAAAATTCGAAAAAAAAAATGGTCACAAGACATATGGTGCAAAACTTTAAAAATGCTGCTAAAAAAATTACAAAAAATTTATGTAAAAATATTAAAATAAATGTTCCAGTATTTGAAACTCATCGTATTTGTAATTATTACTGAATGTCAGGTAAGTCCCTGACCGTTTCGATCTTACAGTGCCTTATACAGGGACTTAACTGACTAAATTAGATTATATTTTAAAATTACTTACTATATGAACCTGACTCATCCAGACTCCTGTTAATTTGCACATAGGCGTTGCGTTGTTTGCTGGTCCCAGGGGGCCACTGTCAGTGAGAATAGCCGCCCCAACTGGCGGTGGTGGACGCCATCCATGAGCCTCACTATATATCCTGCCGTCATATTGTATGTATCAGAATTATTGTGAGTCCAACTCTAACGGCCGGTTTTAAAGACGGAGTTTAAGCTTAAGCTTAAAGTAAACCTAGTTTAAAAGTTAAACCCAGTTATCTTCGCGGCCGTTTTACACAATATAATTTGAAGCAAAGCTTAAGTAAGCTTGTGTTTGCACAGGTTTTCGTTTATTTGCCTACTTCACTCAATACATGTGTGTATATTCGGAGTATACATATATCCGGTGAAACTGTAAACAGATTTAACACCTTGACGTCATAAGGCGCCAAGTGAAAACTGTCAAATCAGACACCACGTCATACGACGTCAAAAATTCCATAGACGTTTTGTAAATATAGGTTATGACCATCAAAAAAAGTTCTTTAAAATTGACTTTTTTTAAAAATATTTTAATAAACGCAATAGCGAGAATATCGACAAACGATCTCAACCATAGAGAAGATATAACTTCGTTATACTACATTATATCTTTTCTATGATTTCAACTAGATAAATTTGGTTTAAAGTGATTTAATCCACCTTGATTGACAGTTTAAAAATAAGCTGAGCTTAAGAACTAAAACGATCTCATTTACTTAAACTTGGTTTAACTAATAAACTCAGTTTAAACTCGGTTTGTAAAACCGGCCGTAAGTATTAATAATTTTTTTTTATTAATCATTGTCTATAGAAGTAATCTATTTAGGTTGGTATTATTTAGTTTAGCAGCATTTGGTTGATTGGTACTTACATATTTTTTCAATAACAATAATTTTAAAATTAACAATTTTTACCCATTTTATTTTTTGATCACATTGTACGTTACAATAGAAGGACATGAAAGTAATTTTGTCGTTAACTTTCATTTTGTAGTGCTCTTTTTTGTATTTTACTGTCGGATGGGTCAGGTGACTTCATTAGTACAGTGCGATAACACAGAATCCATATTATTATTATAGAAATATAATTTCTCTGCATGTGATAGTAGATATTATTTGGAGTTACAGTGTAGTTCACTAATATTTTAAACAAACGTAAGTAGTTTTTCGTTGAAATCTTGTGTTAAGAACGCTTCTTTGGTTTTTGGTAATCATTCTGTAATCATTTACAGCTAAAATATGTTAATTTTTCGTTCTCTAAATTATTCCGTACGGTAAAATTAACTCATCATAGTATTCTTTTCGTCAAAATAACCAAAATGAAGAGTGCAAAGGTAGTGAAAAAAACTTAAATATCTGCTATGAAAAGAATACTGTGTAAATGAAAATTAAGTTACTTTTGTAGTACTAGCTGTTAATTACCCATAAAATACATTAGAATTAATTGTTAAACTTATTGAATGGCAGTGTGATTGTTAGTTCTTTTATTTTTATTATTAAATTTAAAATTTCAACTAAACAATTTATTAAAATAGAATTAAAAATAACCGATATTTTAATTGTTGACACTTAAACGTAAGGACCGGTAAAATTTACATTTTCTTTAGGCGGCCGAAAACAAAAAAAAAACGTAAATAATTTTCAAGGAATCAATGAATATGCGTTCCGCTATTAAATAATTAACAGTCATTTCGAATACAAATCTCTTAAAATATTTATTTTTATTATAAATATAACCCTCAATAAAAATTCAAACGAACGACATTGTTGTTTATTATCTGGTCAAGAACAAGGAAGACTCGCATGAGGGTGCCGTAGTTCGACAACGGAGCCATAAAGAAAGTTAATTATTCTTAAAAATGAAAAGATTGGAATTCTACTAATTGAATTCAAAACTATTAAATACTTTAGGGAACGTTAAATTATCATAATTCAAAATTAATATCTCGAAAAAATCGTAAGATGGAGCACGTGAATTATTGTTATCGTACTGTACAATTATTTTTTGGTTTCTGTCTTCTGTTTTACTTGAAGTTAAAATAATCAATTTTTGTCGATATTGTCTGTGATTAAAATTGTGAAAGTGACTATATTACCATCAAATCAAAGTACTTAAAAAGTGTTATAACAGTGTCTAATATTGGAACTCAAGCTTCAACTAAACACCACGGCGAGTAATCTCTTATAATACCTACCGTCTTTAGCGAAAGTTACTAACTTTTTATTGATTTCAGATTTTTAGTGAATAATTATTAATTTTATTTAGCAAAATTTTCAGTAACTCAGTGAATATTTTTGTTTTAGTTTAGTGGTTTTCGTTTTTTTGTTTTTTTTTTTTTTTATTGATTATATTTATTACTAATATTTTGTAACTCACTTCATAGCTAATGAGTTTAAAAATAGATAACGTATTAGAACAGAAATATAAGTCTATTAGTGACTAGTGGTATTTTTTATTTAAGTTAGACGTTTGTAGTTTTGGTTTAATATATTAATATTTGAAAAATGTCAAATATATATTTTTGGGTTTCGAAGCAGCAACACTCCCTCGGAACACTAATAATTTCATGATGTCTGTCCATGTTTTTATTAAAAACGCATAGACGTGGCATTTTTATTTTTAAATATTACTATATTAAACGGAAACACTATATTTTATGTTGATTATAATAATTATATTTATATTTAATATGTGTTTTAAAATTATACCGTAGTTTATAGATCATATAGAGCTTTAAATAATAGACTAAAACAGGAAAAAATTTTAATTACAATTAACACTAATATGGTGGCTTTTTAAAAAAAACAATATGTCAATTTTGAAATGTTACAATGGCAAATAAACTCGGCCACATTATTACCGTAACAAATTATAAAAAAAATTTTGTATTTAAAATAGCTTTTAGTTAATCTATATAGCTTAGAATTTCAGAGTGTGTGTTGTGAGAGTGATTTTATATTTAAATAATCTCTTAAATATGTAATTTATACAAAATAACTTTTTTATATTTGTTTTATTTTAACTGTGTAGTTTAGTGATACTTTCTAAAATGTGATATTTTAGATATATCTCGAAAAATTTTGAAGTTAGTCTTTTAAAAGTATCACATTTTAGAATTTAGAATAGAACAGAATAGTCATAGCGCTTAGCTTGTAGAAATTTATTAGTCAACAATTAAATGAAATTACAAAATTTTAATTAAAATCCACGATGGTTCAGTTTTGCTCACTGCATTTTAAATTCTGATCAGAAAATGGCGACTCTTTACTACATATATGACAAAATTTTTATTTTATTCGAAATCACTGGCAATCACTATCATATCATAACTTCATGCTTCATTTACATCACTGGTTATTTTATTCCGTGTATCCGAATGTTCCGGGTTTCAAAGCGCGCGAAATTATCAAAAAATCGTAAAAATGAATGCAAATGGCACTTCCGCTGCACATTTCCTGTAATCTTCATCACCATTTTTTTCCTAAATTATTTTTTAAACCGACCCAAGATAAATCTTGCATCCTTTTTATACATTTACCCTAAAGTATCTAAAACATCAAGCACTGAACATGCATGCGAAATTTCAACTTCCTACAGAAAATTTTTTAAAATTTCTTGAAGTACGACACTCAGAAGAGTTCTTCGGCAATATTCATGAAAAGCGTAGAAATTTTTAGAGCTGAAGCTGAGGTAGTAGGAAGTTGTATCTGGGGGAAAATAAAAATATTTGACATGGAAAGTAATCTATACAAATAAGACCAATATGACATCTTCTGATATAGCACTTATTTTTTTTTCTACATCTCAATACCGTATTGGTTCGTCTGTTAATACATTTTGAATACATTTAAATGGTTATATTCTTTTATCTTTTTAAGAAAAAATTGCATATATACAGGCTGGGAACTTGGGTCTGCCAACTGGACAGATAAAGTTTGCAGTATATTCCAACGTAAAATAAAATTAATAATCAAATAAAAATTGTTCTTTTTCCTAATTAAAAATCACGTAACGAGTGAAAAATTATCATATTGGACCGGCTAGGACTCGAACCCAGGTTCTGTTGATAACTAGTCAAGCGCTTTGCCCCCTAGACTACACGATCCTTGTTCGAGAGCCAGTCGAATTCGATAACAATTCAGTTCTTGTTCCTGTTTAATATTTTATGTATTTGTTACATTAATCACTCGGTACACTAATACGTTTATATATATTTTTTCTTTCTCACACCTATATTACCAAACGAACCAATAGAGTGAATACACTTGTATTAATGCACACAATGAAAAATCACTGTCATACAACGAGCATTTATCAGGGTGTCCATCCGTCAGGAATTATTTAATATTGTGGAATCAAATTGGGGCGTGGTCTGTTGTTTAGCCATCTGATTGCAAATTGAAAAATTATAGTAAATAGGCTAAAGTTAACAGATAGAGGAGTGATAGCTGTTACGAATGGGTTATTTTTTCAACTAAGCTTTTTAACGCAACAAATATTAGCCAAAACTATGGTTAATATTTATATATATATTTAATTTGAATTTAGCACCAACCATAATATAATTTTCTATTAATCCCATTTTTACAACAAAGTTTTCGAATATTACTCTAGTCGCAGACCGCTTCATATTTTGAGAAAATCATCTATTGTCTCATCATCAAAAATCATCTAAAAATAAGAATGATATTCCAAAAAGTATGCCAGTTTTTATTTTGCAAACCAAATGACATAAATTGATTAGAAGAAAAACCAAACCGGGAAAAAAACCAGGGATTATACAGGAATTTTTTCTCCTTTGAAAATGGACACCCTATTGTACGCTTCTAGCACTAACGCAAAAGCATTCAACCGTAGAAGACGTTATATTTTTCTTATCTGTACGAAATTTTTTAGTTTAACATTTTCTTTTAAGAAAGAAAGCACATCTAACCAAAATTAACCAAAATTTGTGCTAATAAAAATTAACTAATTTCACTAATCAAGTTCTAATCGAGAATTTACAAGTCAGAGTGGAAAGATATACACAGATATATGTACACCTATAAACACAGATACACAGGCATCTATAGAAGTACATATTTTTCCATATTTTGCAGATAAGACAAAGTAACTCATTTTCGAATTTATTTCGAAAACTGTCGTTAAATAATTTTCATAGATAATGTCTAGAAATATTTCATTGAGGACTTTTACTGTCTACACCGATTTGCTGATCACATCTATCAGAATATCTTTGATTATATAATCTGTACAAATAAGAACAATGTAAAATCACTTAATTTATTTACTTATATCATATTTATCACATTTATAACGTCATTCTGTTATTATCTGTACAGGTTATAAACAGTTTAGTGGCTTATCATTTTGACCGAAATTGCAACTTTGCCAGGCGTATGAGCAAAGTTACTAAAAAAGTTAATAATTCTGATTGAATTCTCACTCTTAATGTACGTGTTTTGAGGAGACATTGAGTTCATGTACATAATATATTAATCTCGAAGAAAACGAAAATTTCCAGTCGCCAAATTGTTAATAAACATATATTTTGTAGATTTTTTAGAGGCACATAATAATATTATGAATGTTAGTAGCTTTAAATCGTAGTTTTTTTTTTAAATTAATTTATAAAAGCGAGTAGCTCATTAAAACAATTTGGCTTTCATTGATTAGGGATCCCTACGGGCTTCAGTTTCATCCCTAATCCCAACCCTGCTGATAACCAGGAGAATTCAGGATGCGCACACCAGGTACAGCCCCCTACGACTCAGCTACGACATTTTCATCCTTCCTTACAAACCAGTGTCTCCTCGTATTCGGATACTACATCGCATCATTGATTATGTATGTATGTTAGTTGATCAAAGAAACCCCTTAGTAGATTGTCTGTTTCATTTTACCCTACACAAAACCAATCACTTAGTTTTTTGTTTCGTTTTTCTTTTTTTCTTTGGTTTTCATACACATTTTCTGTCTTTTGTGTTTATCATGTTGCCCTAATGTACATATTTTTTTGGCAGTTCTTTCAAATAGACCGTAACTAGTTGTTTTTGACAAAGGACCAGAATCAGCGTGATGTTCCAATAAGAATGGTCTGATCTTCTACAAAAATAACTAAGAGCGTCACCCCATTTTGTCTGAAATTTAGTAGAATAATGTGTTTTGTAGAGAATAAAACATTTTAATGGCAATAATCACCGATTTAGATTTTTACACCATATTGAATTTTGACGTTCCTTTCATTTTATAGGTTATGTTTCAAAGTATGCCACCTTCACCGATTCACCTCAAACTCAAAAAGAGTGTATTCGTGGCTCTCATCACCTACTTCTATATGATGTAGGCACATGCGCTCATTGATTAAAAATTGCGCGAAAATTGGTGGGAATTAGGAATGTCGATTCTCGCGCAGTTTTTAATTAGTATGTGCATGTACTTACATAATTTAGAAATTAAGTACACTCACTGACATTTTAGGTTATATTTTATAAAATTTTTATCATATTTAGTCACAGTTTTATCAGACAGAGACCTTCTGAGTGTGCAAGGACAGTAATCGAAGCACAGGCACACTTTGTTTACAGGGATACCCCGTTATTAAAATTATAATTTCGCTATTTTGAAACATAACCTGTACTGGCTCAGACCGATGGAAAAGGCCATCATAATATTCGCCATTAAAAATGTTTTTTTTTTATTCCCTATTAAACATAATATCCCACTAAATTCATGCAAATCTGCGGGAGGAGCTATTCAGAAGAACTGCCACTTTTAATTTGAACCAGTGCATATGTGTGTTTTAGTGTCCAAACTAAATGATTATTATTATTATTAGTGATCGATACAATTAGATAGATCAATTAGTGATCGAAAACAAATGAGATCACATATTGCGATTTTTTGTTTTGTTTTTTGAATTGTTTTTGGTATTGTCCGTTATGAATATATGCAAGTGAGCAAACCGTAAATAACGATCGGTGGATAGATGCGAGAATGACACGTGACACTAGCGCTCTATAACTAACTCACGTGTCAATCTCTGATTGTTGTGCTAACAATTTGTTATTTATTTTTTATTCAATTCACACAAATTAATTAATCTTGCAACTGTTTTACTGTATTTTGTAATTCTCATTATTTTCTTTGTGTTTTTCTAGTGGACTTAACCAACGGCCAACTTACTCCTAACAATAACACACCATTGTTGACTCAAGCTTTATCAGGTAATGTTGTGCATTAATTCATATTTAAAGCTCCTATGTAGAAATTTTCAATCAGAGTCAACATTAGAATTTTTGCAACTCACATAACATAAATGGGCTACTAATCTATCATAGCAATCATAATTTCAGAGTTTCCCTCGGGATACATTTTAAATAAGCTATACCAATACCAAATTTAAAGCGTCCTTCTCTTGGACCGCTATTACACTATCATAGATATATGTCAGAGATCAGTAATCAAATTCAAGATCAAATATTAAGAATAATGTCTAATTTGTTGATCAGTTACACTGTAATATTTATTTAATCAAATAAATCTTTGATATACATCTATGACCGCATTAAATTTGTTAACCCATTACAACCCGCTAACACGTTCACTGCTGCTATTCACCTAGTTGCCATACCAGAGTCGTGTATATTGCACCATTAGTTGCAAGTCAGATAAGCAAAGGAGTGTAAAAGCACTGATATACACGTTGCCTGCGTCATTTATGTCAGTACATAAATATTATACAATTATCAACACTTTCGATAATACTCAAAACGTGGCATTGATATCTCACTATCATTGAGCAGATAGCAGTGAATGTGTCGAAATTCTAAAAAAGAAAAATTCCTGATCCCTTTCTAATAGAATAATATTATTTCTATCTGATAGTACCAAAAAGATTGAGAGGTTAACTTTTTCGTACTTAATATCAAAAACTCAATATGGATTGAATTTTGAAAATCTATTCAGTATAATTGCAATCCAAAATCATTTTTTATACATTCTCATAGTATTCGATGCGTTTACAAAATATGATCACCAAAATTGATTTTGTGTTTTCTGATTTAATTTTTTATACATTCTCACAGTATTCGATGCGTTTACAAAATATGACCACCAAAATTAATTTTGTCTTCTGATTTAATTATTTATACATTCTCACAGTATTCAATGCATTTACAAAATTTAATCACAAAAATTGATTTTGTGTCTTTCTAATTTACAGTGATGAACAACTATCAAGCGGCTGCAGCAGCAGCTCAAGGTTTTGGACCACCCGCATCTCCACACACCGCGGCAGCAGCGGCTGCAGCTGCTTCATCAAGAGCTGGTGCTTCTTTCCCTCCAGCAAATTCACCAGGCCCCACTATTGACATGTACAGCTCCAGTGCAGGCGATAGTGTTGCCGGTTATGTACAAGCTACCAGTCCTCAACCTTCCGGCTTCCCAGCAATTGCAGTCAGTCGGGCACCACTGAATTATAGTCCAGTATGTTTAACATTAAATATGACATAAAACTAAAGGATAGTAATTAGATAGATAGTTCAGTGCATTCAATGCTAGACTAACCTAATATTTAAAGTTGAAACTTTGTGTAGATTCCTAGCTTAACCACTTATAATATTAATTTACTAATTTGCGATATTCAAAAATTACTATTACAAGCGGCAAAGTTAGGAAATTACAGAAAGTTCCATGCAAGATCCGAGATGACATCACTTATAAGTCTAACGTCATCAATTTCGAATAGTAATTATTATATTTTGTAGGTTAGCAACAATCTTCATTTTTTTAAAATTAGGTTAGTTTAGCGTTAAGAATTCCGAAGAAATTCGAAACCCCGAAATCAATTTTAATCATCAATTCTAAGTCCACAATTTTTTTTGGTTTACTTTAAGGGTCCATTAATACCTGCTGCATTTACAAATGGTTACCATTGAAGAAGAATCTATTAGTTTAGTATTGGTAAGTCTACAGATTTTTTTAGCTTAGTTCTTAGAATAACATTTTGAATTTATAACCTAATTTCTGGGACTTAAATTAGAAATTATAAAATATTAAATACAATATTATACCTAATAACGTCACAAATGTCAAATTTCAGTTAATTCAATAATTTTTTTTTTGAGCTATTCACTTTCCTGGAGTAATTTTACTTTTAATAGACTGTTGGAATTTGATATTCTATCCATTTTATGATTCTAATTTTATCAGTAATAACAATAAAAAGAAAAGAGCCAATAAACAATAATTTTTAACAATGATTTTTAGAATATCAAATATTTAATTATACTTAATGACGTCATAAAGTTCCAAAAATATTATCCTCTAAATAAAATATATTTTCGAATAACTAAAATTATTTTTTTTTATATTTAGGTGTGAACTAACAGCGACAGCCGGTGATTGTGGACTGGACAGCTCTTAAAATTTTTCTAAAATAATATGAACAAAAAAAAATGTGATAAAAAAGAATGGAGTTGTTATTGAGAGAAAAACAAAATGGACACCAATAATAATCATTCACTTCTTGTATTGTTGTTGTTTGGACTCCCACATTTGCGCAATCTCAAGCAACAAACAAAAAAACAAAAAACATAACCTTAAAAAATGAAATGTAATGTCAAGAAGCTGACAGTTCACGACATTTAAATGTATCTATATTGTATGTAATATAAAAAAAGTAATAAAATAAATATAAGTAACTATATTAATTAATTACTTATCATAATATATTATAATTAATAAAGTTATTATGAAATATATACTTTTAATACTGTTTATTGTACAGATTCACTACAAAACGTGTATAAAACGAACACCGTGCTAACAGAATTGAAACTGTCAAAAAATATAGTTAATGCGCAGTTTCAATTCTGTTAGTTGTACGTTATTTACGCGGGAAATTCGGTAGTGAAATATACATACTTGTTGTTTTATATAATATTAAAATAAAAATGTTCCAAAGTTTCCGTGATATTATCGGTCACGTTATAATTATATTATTTGCCTCTAATTTTTTTGTTATTTATTAGTTAATTAAAATTTCTTATACAGGGTGTATTTATAAAGAACCTGAGTAGTTATTTTAATGTAAAAGATTTTACTAATTAAATATTTTTATTAATGATTATTTATGATTTTTTTTTTGTTTTAAATTAGCATTGTTATTTTTTCGTCAGAATAAAAATTTAAAAAAAAAAATGTTAAAATGTTTATGAATAAAATACGGACCAATTGCATTAATTATTAAAAAAAAATATACCACAGAAATTTTTGGATACATTTTTTTTATGTTTGGTGCATATAATTGTTTTTATTGTTAATTTCGTTCATTTTTTTTTTTAATTTTATTATGTAAATATACACAGAGCAATTTTTAAATAATTTTATTTCATTTTTTCAAATTAGACCTAATAAAAAAAAATTGTACAGAAAATTGTAATAATAATAAAAATATTGTTTTACATGAAGATGATGATTGCACATGCGCATCGATGTATGTGTTGTTACGTATCTCGTCTCATAAATAATTAAATAAGTTCTAAAGAAAAAACAATGTAGCTTTTAGTGTACGCAGCTTATTGAAATCAATTTCTAAAAATATTCAAAAATCCCAGTTGACTACCAGTAGTTTTCTGAAAAAAACTCGTAATCTCTCTTTATTTAGCATACACACTGAAAAAATAATGATTCTTATTACATAATTAAAATAAATTGAAAAAAATAATAATAAGTAATTAATATACAATATATTATATCAATGTTTCCTGTTAATATGTGAATAAAAATAAAACTAAGATATTTTATTAAAACATGGCGTCACTAGAAGTAAGTATAGTGATGGTAATGGTGAAAAAAACGAACAGTTTTAAAATTACTTTTAAAATAATTGTCTTTTGTTTTTATATAAAAATAAAAATATATTTAAATTGAAATTTGAGTGTGTTACTGTGTCCTTGTTGTCCAGGAATTGTTGAATGATTTATATAAAATGTTTTGTACTGATTTTTGTCGGTACGTACCCCTTAAGGTGTCAAAAATTTCCTTGGGAAATACTGATTTTTCGCCAAAAAGTATTAGTTTAAAATTTATTGCTTGTAGATTTTATTACAAAAAATATTAAGTTGCTCTTTCTCGTAAAACATAACCGTTTAAGAGATATTTATATTTTCGATATCGACAATACTATAGTCACGTTTTAATTATAACTCAGAAACGGTACGTTTTACGAGAAAAATTAATTCGATCTTTTTTGTTGTAAAATTTAAAAGCAACAAATTTCATAATAATCGTTTTTGTTGAAAAATCAATATTTTTCAAGATATTTTACAATTTATACAAAAAACATTTTGAATAAATCATTCATCAACTCAGTCTAGCTAGTTTCCTCGTTTAGAGAAATCGATAGACCAAACGAACTTTTTCAAATGCTAACTAACATAGATATAAATAGTCTTACATCAAAAACTAATCAAATGCATAGAAAAAAATAATAATAAAAAACAGAAAAACCACAAAAAAATATTTATTTCATTTCGTTTTAAAAATAAAGCAGCCATTAAAAAATAATCGCTCACAAAATGTATATGTATAGAAAATAAAACAAATTAATAAAATATGACACCAAAAACAACACAATAATTGTGTTGACGTTTTATATGTTAAAAAAATGTATTTGTTAATATTTATAGAGTATTTTAAAATATATTCTATCATTTTTTATAATTACAGGGTTTATTTAAAAAAAAAAATACATAGTACTATATTAAGAAAGTATTTATCACTGATTTAAAAACAATTTACTAAATAAAAATAGATTTAGTTGAATTGCGACAGCAACTTTTTGGTAATAAATGTGTAGTTAGGAAAATTTACAATGCAAACAAATCTAAAGACCAAGAACTGGTGAAAATTCGTTCCAAAGAACTTAGTACCGGTTAAAATTTTATATAAATATATGGAAAAATTATTTTTCAGCAAAAAGGATTATTATAATACTTAAAGCTTGTAAATTTTACGATAAAAAATATCTAATCACTATTTTTTATGAAACGAACCGTTTCCGAGATATTTACGTTTTCAATATCGAAAATAGCCGCTTTATAAATTTTACTCAGTAACGATACATTTTACGAGAAAAAGTAATAGGACCTTTTTTGTAGCAAAATTTACGGGCGATCGATTCCGTAATAACACTTTTTATTGAAAAACCGATAATTTTCGAGATAATTACAAAAAAGTAAAACGTTTCTAACAGTTTAGAGTCTAGTTCAACCAATTATTGATATGTGGTTGAGAGTTATATATGAAGTTTTTATATAAAATATCCACCAGTACAAAACTCTGAAACAGAATTTTCAATAGTTCTTGGATTATTAAATCTGTCCTCATCACCCAGACAAATGTCAGTCAGACAAAATTGCTAACTTCTTAGACGCCATAATATATTTGTGTTTAAACAAGATATTAATATTGTAAGGACTATAAATAATTGATAAGCATAAATAAATAATACGTTATACAATTAATTAATTAATAATATTGATAATTTATTTTAAATTGTTTTTATGTTGTAAGTTTCTGCCTTTTTGGCTTGTTAATTAATGATGATTATATGATTGTTGACAGACTGAATGCAACTGCTTTGATTCTCAGTACAAAAGTATATTTATTAATAAAGAAAAAAAAAATAATAATTCCTGAATTTGGCAAAATTGGATAGGGAACGATTGATAACCACAAAAAAAAAACGTTAATTTCACATAAATCATTCGAAAATTCAAAATTTACACATGCGCACTGCGATAAACAATTTTTGGCTGCAAATAGGTCTTTTCATCATGTGACGGGCGCAAGCGCAGCCGCCATGTTAAAATAGTGGTAATTCAAAAGTTTCGTACTGTTTTGGTCAGGAATAGCTAGGAAAGCAATATTATCTCAATAAACAAATGAATTATTGGAAAAAATCGTCGATGGTGCTTCACTTGTTTATAATTCAGTTAAAGCCCATAATCACCCATAATTGTGAACAATTGAAAAGGTGGCTAAAATGTCATGGACGTCTGCAAAAACGAAAAAAAAAATGAGCTGATTGAGAGGTTAGGCATTCATACTACTTGTTTACTATGTCAAAAATAATAATAAAAACAAATAATATCTATAATAAAATTGTATTCTAATTAATAATGTCAACCAATTTTTAGTACAACTTTAAATGATTTATAGCATGCACCACCCTTATAAACTCCATAATAACACCGTTTCTTTGCTCCTTTTCGTACAGATAAGATTATAGTAATGGATTGAAAAATTTTAATTTTCAATTAAAAACACTTATTTTTTTATTTTTCCTTACTTTTTTTTCAATAAATATTCTTTATTTAATATTTTTTTATTTTAATTATTTGTAGATGGGTACTTTAACATGCTTGTTTACAAAAAAACAGTACGAAAAAAATGGCCGATATTGACACATGCGCACAAAAAAAATTGTGATGAAAAGGCCTATTCAAAATCAATGTTTTATGTGCAATTAACAGGGTATGAATGAATTTAAACCAAATAAATATTTATTATAATTAAAGAGAATTATATTTAAATGCGATTAGAAATTAATAAAATAAAACGTTGTGTTTCTATGAAACCTTGAATTAAATCTCGCAACTGAGGATATATGTATTAAAATTTTGTTCGCGTTAAGCCGTTGACTTAACACCAAAAATTAATTGAAGAAAGGAATGTTAAACAATAGCTCAGCAAATATATACATCTAATAAAATATATGTTGGGGAATAATCGAATTTTTGTATTGTTATAAAAATGGCCTTCAGTAGGGCCATTAAGTCTAGATCACAATGGAAGCGAAAATTTCCTCCACCTAAAGAACAGGATGGCAAGTCATTCCGACCCTCTTTTTAATAGAAAATTTTCACTAAATTAAACTGTTCGGTTGCGAACTAACTTTCGAGTAATTAACTCATCATCAGGTGGTTTACCTAATGATGAGAATATTACTCGAAAGCTAGCTCGTAATTAAACAGTTTAATTTAGTAAATTCGATTATTTTTCAACAAATGTTTTTTAGAATTAAAAAAAATGGCTGTATTTACTGAGCTATAAGTAAATTTCAATATATTTTTCACCTTTTAATGATCTATTCACTTTATCGTTCCAATACATAGCTAGTAATGACCAAAAAATTATCAAATATTATTATAATAATTAAAAAAAACAAACAATGTCAATATACTAATGTCAATATGATTAAAAAATGAAACCAGAGATTATTAAATACTTAATTTAATTTACCTGTAATAATACTTTGATAAATTATTACAAAAAAAAAAAAAATATCAATGTATGTCAATCCTAAGCAATACAATTATATAAAATTAGTATAAAAAAAAAATTCAACATGATATGATGTTGCTTTATATTTTGATATTGTGAATTGTTGAATTAAAAAAATAATAGTATGCTTATTATATATGAATACATACGATAGGTCTAAAATATTTTTTAAAGTCGCAAAAATTTACTAAAAGTTGTACATATTTAAAACCATTTAAACCATTTTTCGACAAATAACACTTTAAAGCATTTTGCCTAAACAACTTTTAGTAAACAAAAACGTTAATTTTAAAATATCTGCACGTTCTTTATAGCTTTAAAAAAAAACCAAAAAAAACATAAAAGCCTAAATCATAAAGTTTTTTTCGAAAAATTTATTACAGAAATATTTAGATTATTCATCGTGAACAAGAACGAAATTTTTTCAATCAATCCGCCGGCGAAATCATATTGTAAAATAATATTTCCGCCGTACGGCGGAATTTTCATTTAAATTATTAAATGTCCAATGTACGGCGAAAATAGTAATGTCGCCGTACATTTATGAGCAACGACGGAATTAATGTCATGTTTTCAGAACAATAATTTAAATAACAAAATTTGCCGTACGGCGGAAATATGATTTTTATAGTATGATTTCTTTTGCGGACGTTTAGATACACCTTTTTTTTTAAATTTACATAGTTTGTTTCGTATTACATTCTTAGTGACATCTAGTTACTGATGATTAAAAGACAGTTTGAATAGAATTCATTTGCTATTTTAAAAGACAAGAAAAGTTTTGAATCCGTTGATGATAGTTTTTAAACGTTTTCCAATTAGAGCAATTAAAGTTAGGTTTTGGATACCAAAAGAAAAAAATCAATGTTTTTATAAGAAATAATTTTTTTAACTAGACAAAGCAAATGAAATTATAAATATTTATAAACAATTTTAAGCGCTTTTAATTCATATGCGTTTGCATGTCACCATAAAATAATTAAAAATTTCTTATAAGAGATAATAATTAAATATACTAAATTTAAAAGATAACAGTCGATGTTTTTTGTCATGATTTGCGAATAAGGTGCTTGCGGTTAATAACGTCCATTTAAATTATTTTGTTGATATGTTTTAAGTGTGCGAAAATCACTGAGCACTGAATAGAATCGGGTAAATGCCGTGTATTACAAATAAATTATAAGATTGAGGCTGAGTTTAATGGCGGTCAGACAGGGTTAGAATTAATAAAATTGACAATTGTAAAAAGATTTTTATTTTTTTACGCAGGTACACTGTATGTAAAAAAGATTGTTTTATATTGGATTTTTATGATTAAACATAGGAAAAAAACAGTATATTAAAAAATAATTTATTTTATATAATATAAAAATATTTAAGTAATACCTGTGAAATGTCAGATTCTGCTTACTGAATTATTTTTACAATTTTTTATAGCAAAGCTAATCATCTTGTGAAGAAAAATATTTTAAAATAATATTTTTTATTAATTGTACGGTTTTTTTGCAGATTTAATTCACAAAAAAAGTTAAAAAAAAACTCTTTCGCATAATTACAATGGCGGACAATATAGCTAATGTTACAAATACATTTCTATGGTTACAAGTGTGGCTTAGTAAAATGGCGTCTTATGTCTGTCCACTTTCCCTACGTTCAATTCAGTGCTCGGAAGTGACAGATATCAGTTAAGTTGGTGTTATTACCTGCAATTACCTTATATAAATAATTTATTTATTGGCCTATATTTTAAAATTCGAAACATCAAGCGGTAAAGAATTATTGCAAATATAGGAGTATTATACGTACAGTATTTTTAATTTTAATTTTAATTTTAAATTTGAGACATTAAATGAAAATGAAATATTTTTTTTAATAGAACAATTATTTTTCGAGCGTAATTTTTAAAATTGAAAAATTGAAAATTCCAAAATAATGTAAAATTAGCAAATTTTTCAACCATTTTTATTTAATATTTAATTAATAATTGTATATTTTCGTGTCATATCATATGTGCATTGTTCATATTAGTTAAAATGACAGAATTTCCCGCCTCACGGATATTCTGACATTTTTTTATAAAAGTAAAAAAAAATAACATAGATGCATTCATTTTTAAAACATTATGACATTCTGACATAGCACAATAAATAAATAATCTTTAAAAAAAAAAATTAATAAAAATACTCTCTCTAAAGTTTTACGAATATAGAGACACCTATCTAGATTTTCCGTCATTAAAATAGAATAAGTAGTACATACATGAACATATCATATGGCCTCCACAGAAAAAAGACAGAGTATTACAACATAGTACGAGAGCTCATTTTACGAAGAGAGAGAGAGAGAGAGAGTAACACGTACATCAGTAGTACATACATGTAGATTTGTGTATTTCTCTCTTTATCTACTATACGTTATTATTTCTTAGTAAATATTTTTTAAGAACAAAAAGATAAAAAATAAAAAAAATTAAACCAAAAAGAAGATACAGATAAGAAAATATGATAACATTCAAAAATCTGTTTTTAGGTAATATTATATCTTTTCCAAAGCATAATAATACCAAAAAAATGTATATTTTAAGCGACAAATATACCAAGAAGAATTAAAAATTGGTCAAAAATACAATTTTTCAATTTGGTTAAAATTTTGTAATGGCAAAACATTTTAAACAAATTGAAAATTGTATTTTACTGTAACTATTAATTATTATATTAAAACTATATTTCCCTAACGGAACATTTTTCTCGACAATATTATAAAACATACTGTGAATCGTTTTCAGTTGTATAACTCAAATTGTATTTTATGGGCCTTATACTATACACTGAAACGTACTGTCCAAAATTATTAAAAATTTAAAAAAAAAGCTACTTATAATTTTTTCTTTATTGTAAATTAATATTCATATCTATATTTACACATAATATATATATAAATATTATATTAAATATAATTATTTTATATTATTAATATATTTTGTATTTTTTTAAAAATGATTAAAAAATAATTTTTAAACGTGATTAAAGTAATAAACAAAATTCTTTCAACATTTTTTGAATGCGTAGATAAATAGTCGAAGAACTATTGAATGGTTTATTCCGGACCGGTAAATTTTACTACAAAAAATAAATAATTATTTTTTCTTATAAAATGTACCGTTTACGAGATATTTATATTTTCGATATCGACAATAAAGTTGTCACCGGTATATCTCAAAAACGGTACATTTTACACGAAAAAGTAATTAGACCTTTTTTGTAGTAAAATTTACAAGGAAAAAATTTTATAATAAACTTTTTTGAAGAAAAATCAATATTTTTCAAGATATTTGCAAAAAATATGACGATCCTGCTCGAAGGGCCAGCACTGCTCCATGAATAAATCGTTCAAGAGCTCTCAGTTTATAATAATTATATATTATAATAATACAACGATAAGAAATTTGTTTGTTTACTTTAAAACTGTTTAAATTTTTTTCCGTGTGTGGTTAAGTTATTTAAGTTTTAGATTGATTTTTGAAATGGAAATGAGTGTTTATTTAAAAAAAAATGTATGTATACAGGATGTATATATAAAAATAAGTATAATATAAAAAAATAATATAATTTAATAATTAATGATAATCAAATCTCATTGTTTTCAAATATTAAAAAAAAATAATTATTATAAAAATAGAGAATCTGTTGTATTTTGTTCCAAGTGCAAAGTTTTGTGTCTCATGTACTTGAATTTGTACGATTATTATATATATTATTATATAATAATATAAACATAAATTTAAATATTATATATTATATAACCTTTAACCCCTCCAAAGGCAATTATTAGTATATATATAAAAAAAGAAAAAAACTTTAAAAAAAAATAAAAATCCTATTTTTGATCCTGTTAAGTATTTTTAACTTCTCTTTACAGCCAGTATTCTTGGCAATTTGCAATAAGAAAGCAATAACCAATTCCTTCTGTGGATGCTTCAAATGTAAGTGAAAAGTATATCAATAATAATTAATAATATTAATTAGTATATAAACTAAATGATTCAGATTTTACAATTTAAAATTATTTAGAGAAAACGAAGGCTATGGTAATTGCATTAAATGAATGTTCTAAACAAAAAGGTTTGTAAAAAAAATAACAAAAAAACAAAAAAATTGTGTTCTAACGACATTTGATGGTGCTCATAAATCATAGACCATATTGGTTCTCAATATGACGATCTATTCCAATCAAAAAAACTGAGGTGAACTTATGAAAAACCCTTAAACACAAATTGATATATATTTTTAAAATTGTGCTTCTATTTTCTTAACAAAAAAATTCTAATTTACGTTATTCGAGCAGCATCAAATGTAGTAATGTTAATTGTTTCCTCACATACAAGTATTTTTTTGGTGAGGGAACAGAAATATAAGAATGAGGTTATATTCTGTAATCTTACACATTATTTGTACATAATAAAATAAAAAAAATAAATAAAATAATAAGACAAGGTTCACAACGTGCCGTGTGTATGTGGGATTCAAACAAATATAATAAGGACACTGTTCAAAAATAATTCAACTGTCTATTTATTTCACCCATTTTATTTTTGAATCTCTAAACGAATTAATTTATGTTGTTCGAAAATATAGTCTTTGGTCCGTGCGAGCCGGATATTTTATAACGTGCTTAAGAATGGTGGGAGATAGAATGATGTGACAGTAATAGAACCAATCAGAAAAAAACCCGCGTAAATCTCTGCGCAATAGTTACATACCTATACATTTCCAATAAATAACCTTAAAATGACAAAATGTCAAGTGACACATGATAAACAAAAAAGACCCGCAAAGAAATTTTACTTTTAACGGCATTGTGATATTCTGTACATGCATCACGACCGTGCTATTCCATAAGGTCTACGAAGATCAATGACCCTTCGTAGACCTAAAAAAAAGCGAAAGTTGAAAAATGTATAGCAAATTTCTAATAAAATTATTTTCTAAAATACTTACGAATCAAATAAAACAATATAGCACAAAGCCATTAGTGGTAGGAGTTCTTATTCTTGTGTATTAAAACACACAGCGTGAGAAGCAGGGACTAAAATCTTGAAAATACGTGAGTAAAATCAGTTGAAAATAGGTGGAGTTAAAAATATATGAGTCCAACTGTAATTCAATCCTTTCAAAAATTAGCGGAAAATATACTGCCATCTAACTTTGAAGTCCATTAATCCTTTTAAACAAACCATGTGGAAAAATTTTTTTGTCTCAAAATGCCGGACTTTTTACTGCCAATGATAAGTATAATAGATAAGGTTACAAAAAAAGAAAAAGAAAAAAATCAAAGATCCCAACATCAAAAAAGTGAACCCTAGGAATTTATAAAATATAAATTATATTAAACTATGTTAATAAAATTGAATATTATTTAGAATTATACTGTATTCCGGAAAATCTGTCACAGATGGCGGCACCTGTATCAGTGAATATATACACATCACAGAATTTTAAGCCGCCATATTGCAGGACGAGTTAACTCGTCTTAATCATTTAAAGCGTTAAATATTAAAAGACATCGGATACAGATAACATCAGACAAGTATGTGTAAGTTGAGTTGATATGTATCTAAAATAATCAAGGTGAAATCATTAAACTTACAACAGAGTGGTAAATGAAATACTGACAATTTTTAAAAGTAGTTCAGTCGGAAACGTCAGTTAGTATATCTTAAAATTTACTTACATCGTATGTTCAGACAATTTTTACGTATCTAAATTCAAAACAAACAGAAACAGGATACTTGACAATAACGACTCGAACGACTGAAAACGCGCCATTACTTCAAAATGACGTCATAATTTGTAAACAAACACGCCGATTTTATTCATTTTCATTAGCAAAACTAGAAATATATTTTTGGCTAATTATGAATAATATATAGATAGCTATGAGAATATAAAAATTGACAATTTAACGTTTGTTTGTTTTTAAACTGTTATACTTTGAGCTATCAGAAAACGAGAAAATATACCAAAAACTAAACTCTGAGTAACATTGGAAAGTTAGTAAAGAGCCTACAGGAATACACATATTTGACACTTAAGCAAATGCTTTAAAGAATTATCAGCCTTAAATCGTAATGAAACATAATTATAATTGAAACATTTAAGGTGAATCGATTACAAGAAATTTTCCAAGTTTAGAATTTGAAATTTTAGTATATTATAGAGAAAGATATGATGCATTCACTGACACTATTTTGAATAATTTCTGACGTGTAGTTTAGAAGAAATAAATTTTCAAAGTTAGAATTTCTAACGTACGAGTAAATGCAAAAGTATGATTAGAGGTGAATCAGAGATATATTTAAGTAAGTTGTGTCATTAAAAACCAACTTTAAGGTTTAAAAAACTGAAAATTATTTTCTTTTATGTTTTTGAATCATTAAGAAACTATTTTGTTTAATACTGGACGTTTAGTTATTGTAATAAATGGAAAAAAAAAAAACTACAAAAAAATCAAATTTTTATAAATGACACGAACACACCCATAATATATTTGTTTATGAATTAGTTATGTGTGCGTACACGTCAACTACCAGAATCAAATTCATTACTTTTAAAATTATTAAAATTAGAAGATTGAACAAGAATCAAATATTAATACTGTTACATGTATTATACAATTTAAATTATTTTTCTACACATAAATTATACTTTTTAATTTCAAATGTTATCGAGTGCCTGTGAAACATTATTAGTGTATGGCGGATTTTTATCCGTATTTAAACATACATAATAATTGGTGTATGTTTAAATACGGATAAAAATCCGCCATACACTAATAATGTTTCACAGGCACTCGATAACATTTGAAATTAAAAAGTATAAAACTGCGTCTCGCATTAGAGAGAGGTTGTGTTTGATTGATTACTGAATTGGAGTGGCACTCGAACAAGTGATCGGTGGCCTAGTTGGTAAGGCGCTTGGCTGGTAACCAAGAGATCCGGGTTCGAGTCCCAGCCGATCTAGTTTGGTAATTTTTCAAACACTATGTCAATTTTAATTAACATAAATTATATTTATTTATAAAGAAAAAAATAGACTTTGTAATTTATTTGTCAGTAGTAATCGATTACTTAAGATTTTAACTATTTGAAATGCGCGCGTAATCACTTCGTATTTTTTAAACCCTTATGCAAAATGAATATACTCACCTTTCTATTGTTATCTTAACTTATTGGCAATTAAATGAGTCAGAAGTTGAAAGCATTAATTTTTGTGTCTCTGGCTTCAATAAGAAAATTTTAAATTATGTTTTTCTTATACAACAGTCAATATGTAAAATAACGCACCCTAAGGCCGTGTTCCGTGTATCCGTGGTATAAAAAATTATCGCGCATGTGCTAGCAAAAGTTTATAGTATATTGTGTAATAAGTGCAGGAAATTGTCGATTGACCATGAAAGCGAAGTTGAGCGCACGAACGTAGTGAGTGCGCTCATTCGCTTGAGCTTTTTTTAATTATTAAAATTAAGCATTATTTTTCTTTAAAAATTTATATTAATTTTCTTTAAACATGTGTAAAATTACATAATATATGAATTTATAGACGTCTAAAGCTGGTTGGCACGTTATTTAGAGATTTGGGGGAGATTCGCCAAAAAAAACATCAAAAATCGAATTTTTTTTATTATTTTCTTTTTATATAACTATAACTAGGTACATTGTTTATAGATGTATTGAGATTACAAAATTTTTTTTTTCTTAAAATTCAAAAATGAGTTGAGTATCAATGGCTTTGAAGTCGACACTGCGACTGCAGTGAGACTTGCGAATACATTATATTAAGGGGAGATTCGCCAAAAAAACGTCAAAAATCGACCACTTTTAACTTCCCATAGGAAGTTATTGTAATGGGTCCGATTTTACGAATCGCTAATTTTGACATATCTCCACGTTTCAAGGTCACTAGAATCCGAATCCATCGTTTTTAGCGTACTGTCTGTGTGTGCGTTCGTTAGTTCGTTCGTTCGTGAATTTTTTTTCGTCTCGCATATCTCGAAAACAAATGATATCAACTCCAGACTAATTTCATTAGATGCGTAATCAAAAAAATGAAGACCGGATAAAGTTTTCAGCAAATTCGGATTAGCGGTTTGTTTTTTGATGTTAAAAACGCCAGTATTTTATTATAAAATTCAAAAAAAAAAAAAAAAACGAAGTAAGAAACTTTTTTTGAAATATATTTTGTCTCGCATATCTTGAGAACAAATGATGTTATAATTTGTTTGATAAGGGTGGAGCCCCCACCCTTAGGTACAGAAGGCGAAACCCCCGGTATGTTGCAAGGGGCAAAGCCTCTATCGGGGGCCCAGGGAAGGAGTCGCCTGAAATGAAAAAAGAATTATTTATGTACAGTAGTCTCTAGTCTTTAAGGACACCCAATGGGAATTTGACAGTGTGAGTAGACCTGCCCCCCAAATTTTTATTATTTTTTTTTATACAAATAAATATTTTATTAAAAAAGTAAAAATACAACACTGTTTCTACATGTCTTGAGATTACAAAAAAAAAAAAAAAAATTTTTTAAAATTAAAAAATGATCTGTGTATAAATGGTTTTGAAGTAGACACAGCGAGATTTTTCCACCTTGATGGTTCCTCGCGTTCAAAAATCCCCAGTGAACCGAAATCAAAAATCAAGAATTTTTTGAAAATATACACATACAGTTATGGCACTAATTAGGATCTAAGAAAAAAAAAACGAGCGAGAAATCGCATCTTGAAAATTCATTTTCAAAAATCACCGCTTTTTCTCGATTATAAACAACATATACGGAATCAAAAGATCATAGTTCCTGCCAAAATAACGACATGGAGGAATAATATGCACTTTAATTTATGTCGATATCTCGAGTACTTTTTGAGATACATGAGGAATCATGTCAAAAAACGTACATTCGAGAAAAAAGCATTTAGTTTTTTTTTTTTTTTATATTGAATTATAAGTAAAGTGCGTACACTAAAATACCTATAACTTTTTGGTTTTTGCATTTTTTTAAAATAAAATATTAACAGAATACTTTGAACACCGTAAGAAATATAATTATGAAGGACAAAAAATCAATTTCTTTTTTTTTTTTAGCGAATCTCCTCTTAAGTAATTACTAAATTCCAAAAAAATCATTTATTCTCGCAAATTAATATTAGTTAATTGGGAAATGTAATTTTTTAAATTAAAAATTACACCGAGAAAGCTATCCATTTTTATAATTAAAAAAATTTCATAACAAAAAATGAACATTCAGATAATATTCATATTGTGGACACAAATTTTCTAACTCGTAGGGTCCTAAATAATTTTGAATGTCACTGTACTGGCGCATATACTTGCGTAGACCAACGTTTAATCGAACTCGCGCATGGTAAGTACGAATGGGGTAATACGAATTAATAAGAAAGTAAAAAGTAGTCTTATTTATAACGATAATTTTTTTGATAATTCGGGGCATCCCATAAAGAAAAAACAAATTGTTTTAAAAAAATATTAATAAGTATATTTAACTAAAAATATTTACAAAAATGTACAGCAGTTTCATTTAAACTAATCAAGTTAATATACACAGAGTTTTAGTGTGAAAAACAACTATATAATAATTACTTTTTGTAAACTAGATGGCAGTAATAAGACTAGTTTGCCATTAAATCAGCAAAAGATTATGAAAATTATTAGTACAAAATGGCGTCATGCACAATTAGAAAACGAAATATACATATATCCTCTCGGTCATTTCTTTTTGTTCACACCATCACTGCCATCTAGTTTATATAATTACAATTTACACATTTTACGCCGGAAGTAAATCGAAATCATCGCTGACGTGGACCATTGGCACGTGGAGCTCGTCAATTTGTGGCGTCGCGTTATATTCGCACAGTGACAATTCTTTTAATTTCCATTCCCAATCCATTTTTTGCACGGCATGTAATGATTCGGCTTCGTTATGGTGTCGAAGAAGCATTGCTTCCTGGAATTAAAAAAATTTGTTATAATAAATCCTGAACTAGGGTTTGGAAATAAATTACAATACCTAATTTTTTGCAAAAAAAAAAAAAAAAAAAAATGCAAAGAATAAATTTATTTTGGGTTTTTAAGAGTAGAGGGGGGTATTTTTAAGGAAAGTTGTTGCAAATTGAATTTTCTTAATAAAAATTATATTTTATAAAATTTTTCAAAATGTTTGTCCCGGTTTTCCCAGATAGGAAACACCATTTTGAAAAAAAAAATCGACTGTCGACTTAAGGTATGCTACAACTCATACTTTGCTACAATAGGGTACCTGACAGTATTCAAAATTGGATGCACTGATTCACGTTTGACAACATTGTTTTATTGAAGCAAAAGTTATGCAAGTACTAGACAGTGGCGGTAACAAAATTAAATGTTTATATATGTATGTAGAAATTCATTTTAAATAAGTTGACTACATTTACTATTGAATTCACATAAGAAAAGTGGTCAATTTATCATAAGTGAACTTTATCATGATTTACATCCTTTGCATACTTGATATGTAATATTAAATTATTATTTAACATAAAATGTATATACGCAAATATTTTTTCAAAGAGACGCTAATATATGCCAAAAAAATCTTATCGGTGAAATGTTATTTCTTGTGATTTTTTTCTAATAGGGTTTTTACATTTGTAAGCAGAATAAGTTGCCATAATATTTTCTTTAAAAAAATATAACGAAAAACGCAATTTAAAAAGTAAAAATAGTGAAAATTTTTACATTATTTTTTCAAATTTGCAATACAAAACATGGCTGACTACGCTTCAATTTTAATTTTAAAGTTTAGAGTATTTTAGAAAGAGAAATATATATTGGCAATTTACATGCTATTTATAATATTTGTCTTTTTTTAACGTGTACGTAATATCTTTCGTACGTAAAATAAATTTTTACTGATCCTTTCATTTCTAATGTCTGTGACGTTGAGCGAGCGAGAAAGTACTACTTTTCGCTTTAAAGCGAAAAGTAGTACTTTGTCGCTCGGCAACTAGACATTTTACGTTTTCTTCACAGAGCGCAAAAACCTACTTTCCACTATGATTGATGTAGAAACATTTTTTTTCTTTATATAAATTTAATTAAAATTTTTTGCTAACCTTTATTTTCTCCCATTTGTCGTCCACGTCCTGTAACCAGCTTAAGAATAGTCGTCCATTATACCGTGACCGGGCGTTACGATCCTTCTCCTCCTGTTCGGGCGTGATTACGTTGTACACCTCCTCGTCCCGTAACACCGTGCACACCGAGAATGGTAACGTTTGATTGGCCAGCGTTCGAGCGGCGAGTCCATGCACTCGAAGAATTTCCTGTTCGACCGACAAAACCAATTTCTCCTTTTCGATGACATGTTGCATTCGTAATTTATAGCGTTCCTTCTCCTGCTCAATGTAAGTGTCCCTCATGGTTTGCGGGACTGTTGCCGGGGGCACAACTGTTGGCGGGGGTGGTGCGTTTCGGGCCAACACGTACGTACAACGATTCATTAGGTAATCTTTGAAACCCTGTGGCGGTTTCGGTTGTACCGGGAACAGGTTTTTTCGTCGTCGTTCAATCTGGAATTTGAAATGGGTTTTAGATTGACTAGTGATGTCGAGCCGAGGAACAGTTAGTCATTAGTCGAATTTATTCAAAATTTTTTTTTTAAATTTAACGTCACAATTTACATGTTAGTTTAGTTTAGTTTAGTTTAGTTTATTTGCCAGAATAAAAAATTTATAAATTTTACAGGCTCGTCAAAAATAAAAAAATAAAACAATTGTTACAACTTCAAAACATTAAAATTACAATAAGAAAAGCAAGATTGAGAAGCCGAGAAAAAGAGAAAAAAAAAAAAACATTTTGTATTTTATATAGACTACTAACTCATTTTCTCTTTATTTAAAAATTCCTGTATGGAATAATAAGCGTTTCTTACCAACATCTCTTTAACTTTGACTCTGAAGTTTCTGAGCGAAGAAGCTTTCAAATGATCGTCCAACATATTATAAAAAGTAACAGGTAGATAATCAATTGATTGTTGAGTTCTATTTAGTCTATGGTAATTTGTTGATAAATTATCTTTATTTCTGGTATCATAATTATGTTTTACTGAATTTTTTTGAAAATTATTTTTGTTTTCATGAACATAAATTAAACAATTAAAAATATAGATACATGGGACAGTCAGCATACTGAAATTCTTAAAATACTGTTTGCAGGATTCAGTTTTTCTAATATTAGCTAATTTTCTTATTATTTTTTTCTGTATTAACAATAATCTATTTATATGTTTAGAAGATCCCCATAAAATAATACCGTATGATATCAAGCTATAAAATTTTGCATAGTATAACATTAGAGCAACTTCCAAGTTTGCAATACATAAAAGTTGAGAAATTTGATAATAAACTGTATTTAATGATTTACACAATTTGTTAATATGTTCTTTCCAATTTAAATCAGTATCAATCAGAATTCCTAAGAAATTTACAACACATTTTGAATGATTCTTGTTATTAAAATAAATTTTAAGAGTTTTATCCTCATTTACTTTTAAGGCATTTACTGACAGCCAATTTCTTGCGGTTTGCCACGATTTAATATTTGATCTATTTACGTCATTTATGTTGTTTGATATATTCAAAAAAGTAGTGTCATCCGCAAAGAGAGAGACAAGTGTTGCCGGAACACACTGTGGGAAATCATTTACATAAATAAGAAAGAGAATAGGGCCCAATATAGACCCTTGTGGTACACCAGATACAATTTTTCTTTCAGTAGATGAATCGTTATTTACATAAACAACTTGTGACCTATTTTTAAGGTAAGATTCAAACAGATTTAACTGACTTCCTCTAATTCCATAGAAATAAAGTTTTAATGTGTTAATCACATAAAAGTGAAAAATCATAGAAATAGATAATTTTTTAGTTTTCATTTTTTGAAATCCAATAAATAATGCAGAAAAATTAATAAATTAGTCGTTTTAGTCATTTAAAAAAAATTAATCATTTTAGCCATTTAGTCAAAGATAAAATAGTCGACTAAAAAATGACTAAATATAAACAAAATTAGTCCCCTAAACCGATTAATCGACTAAAGTTGTTTTTCAGACAAAATTAGTCATTAGTCGAAAATATCGAGCATATAATAGTCAACTAATCGACTAAATTTTTAGTCGAATTCATGAATAGGGTAACATTGTTTTCTTTTGATTTTAATTTTGATACAAATACAAATAGATCATTTTTTAGTTGTCTGTTTTTGAAGTCCAATAATAGAGAAAAATTAAGAAATTAGCCGTTTTTAATCAATTAAAAAATAAAAATCTTTTTAGTCATTTAATCGAAGGTAAAATAGTCGATTAAAAAAGGACTAAATGCAAACAAAATTAGTCGATTAAATCGATTAATCATCCAATATCACTAATTATTAGTGATATCGAATGATTAATCGATTAATCAGTTTAGTCGACTAATTTTTTTTACATTTAGTCATTTTTTAGTCGACAATTTTACCTTCGACTAAATGATTAATTTTTTTAAACGATTAATTTAATAAATTTTTTGTATTGTTTTTCGTAGTCATTTTTTAGTCGACTATTTTACTTTCGCCTAAATGGTTAAAATGATTAATTTTTTTTTTTAAACGACTAATTAAGTCAGTAATTTAAAAGTAATTTAAAAGTAAATTAAAATAAAATCTCATTTTTGGAAGAGATATACCCGTACTGGTTGCCCTATTCATGAATTTAATCAAATATTTAGTCGATTAGTCGACTATATTATGCTCGATATTTTCGACTAATGAATAAATTTGTCTGAAAAACAACTTTAGTCGATTAATCGACTAACTACTCTTCGGCTCGAAATCACTACTAATTACAATTAGGCTGAAAATTTCGGAGTGTTAACATGGGGATGTCGTACAAACCTGTTTACGTATATTCAAAAACAGTTGATAACAGTTGGTGATCGGTTGCTCGTGGGGGTGTACTGTGGTGTTGGCCGAGGACGATGAACTATCCTGTGACGGGGTGGCCGCTGCTTGCTCCTTATTCGGACGCAGTTTCCGTTTACGTGGATGCAATTCGACCGGGGCACTTGGCGGGGGAGCGGCCGGCGCTGAATTTGAACTTGTGGTTGTCGTGTCACTCTCCGTACTCGTTGTGGTCTGTGGATCGGTCGTGACTGGTTTGGTGACGCTGCTCGTTTGTGGCAGTGATTGTGATTCGGTAATTTGGGTGGTGGTTGTTGACGACGAGGGAACCGCCGGGGAGGATGACGGGGATGGCGAATTGGATCGTTGTAGTTGTGGGGAGGAATTGTTGCTCGCGCGGTCACCTGAAGTGCTTCCTCCGGTGCCGCTGGATCGATGCGAGCTGCGAAGTACACGTTGATGATGCCCCGAGCCTGATCGCTGGTCTTCGCTTAAATTTCCCGATAGTGATTCTTTTTTATCGTCGCTGGACTTTGTCAGGGAATCTGTCGGGCTTGCCGTGCCCGAGGTTTGGCCATCTTTATCAGTGGCTGTGTCGGTGCTATTCGCAGAACTTGCGACAACGTAGGGTAAAGCTTGATGTGATCTTTGGGAACTATTCTTTCCATTACGGGCCCCACCTGTGTCCTGTTCCGAAGTGCTACTTTGTGGTATGACTATCTTCAACGGTGGCACTTTCAAATCGGATTTACCATCGTCTACTTCGATATCGCTGCTATTCGTTGGTTTTGGACTTGGACACGGGCTTTTCGATGCAGACGTTAATGATTTATTTGAATTTGAGGCGGGTTTCCCGGACGAAGTTTTACTGGGACCCGAATTACTTCGACCAATCTGTGAAATCGGTTTCGATGAACTGTCTTTATTCGAATCCGAATCTTTACGTTTCTTTTTTTTCGTTTCTTCGTCGCCAATATCCTCTAACGGGTCACTTAATTCGGTGAACGATCGTTTCGTCACCGTGGGATCTTCCAGTTGATTCTGTGACGCTGGAATGCTTAACGGATCAACCGCGTCCGTTGGTATTTCCAGTGGATCGCTAGTTTTTGAATCGGGCGAATTACTTGTCTCTTTCACGGACTTAAATTCATATATATCTTCAGATGCTGTACTCTTTGTTGACGTATCCATTGTTTCAGATGGTGAAAGGCACTTTTTTGATTCAGATAATTTTTTTTCATCCCTTACTCGACCCGGTTGTCTCTGACTTGTACTGGATTCTGTAAAAAAAAAGAATCAATTTAAATAATTTTCAAGTAAAAAATATTTATTTAAAATGTTTATAACTTTAATAACTATTTGAATCATTCTTGGAGGAAAAATTTGTTGAGCAGTTTTGGCATAAGCAATGGTCAAAGACCCAATTACCTACTAATTTTCTGGAATACAATCTACGTAACCCAAATTAGGTCAATTATTGTTCAACTTAACTCAATTTTTCCCTTGGGTATTCAAAAGGTTTTCAGTTTTCATTTAAGGTACCACCATCACAGTGTGATTGGCCGAAAAATGGCCAATTTTCGCGATTTTTTTCGGATGGATAGGATGGAGGAATGGGGATGAATTTTTTTTTACGATTAATACCACTGTTTAATAATACAAAAATATTTTTTTATTCATTTTTATTTATCTTTTATAATTATTATAATTTTTTGAAAAAAGTGTTAAAAAAGGGCAAAAATCGTTGCCCACAATTGCGGTCGCAGTTTTTATCCGAAAAACAAATTAAATAGATTATCAATCTGTAGGTAAGCCGCTATGTACCTATGGGAGCTTTTTTTTTGAAATCTTCCTATTTTTCGACACGAAAAACTATAAAAAATTTTGTACTTTTTATTCAAAACGCCATTTTTTTAAATTTCAAGAAAAAAAAGCTCCCATAGGTACATAGCGGCTTACCTACAGATTGATAATCGATTTTATTTTTTTTTTTTCGGATAAAAACTGCGCCTGCAATTGTGGGCACCGATTTTCGCCCTTTTTTAAAGACACTTTTTTCAAAAAATTATAATAATTATAAAAAATAAATAAAAATGAATAAAAAAAATATTTTTGTATTGTTAAATAGCGGTATTAATCGTAAAAAAAATTCATCCCCATTCCCCCATCCTATCCATCCGAAAAAGTCACGAAAATTGACTATTTTTTGGCCAATTACACTGTGATAGTACATTAATTAAATCGAAAAATAAATTTAAAAATAAATTCATCCCCTTTCCGCCAAAGTAATGCGACATTGTCAAATACCGTGCATGCGTCACGCACTTGGCTATTTTGGGCGATCCCATAAGGACGTCGACGAACTAAGGTTCTTCGGCATCCGAAAAATTGAATTTGTAGTCACAGGGTTAAATTTAAAAATATTTACGAAACGTGTACTATAGATTTTTCTTTTTGAAAATTTCAAGAAAAAAAGTTTTATGGCTGAAACTGATAACAAAATTTTATTACATGTTATCGTTCCTTTTTCAATTGTCATTTAAAAACATACGAATTGATAAGGGACAAATAATACCTAATTATGTGAATTTAATTGACTAATTAATTAGTATGTACACATTTCTATAATATAATTAATGTGTTTATTGTTTATTAATTACCAGTTTTTACCACTATTAAAAAATAATTGAATACAATTAGACGAAAAGGAGGACATTTATAAAAATTATTTACTTGTAAATTGTTTTTTTTTAAGAAAAATAAAAATTGAAAAAATTTGTTTACCTAAAATTTTATTTTTATTAAAAACAATAATACAATTTGTTTATTTAAAATACAAAACTGAAATGTTTTTTGGAAAAAAATTAACCTGCAAAATATTTTTATAAAAATTCGTTCGAAACACAAGATGGTGTTGATAAAAGTACAATCACTCAGCCTAATAAAATATGCAAAGAATAATATTTATGTTGATTGTAAATATTTTTTGTAGAAATGTTTTCGATTTAAATGGACGCCCCTGAGTTCAGAGTGTCACTCATATTATTGACATAAAGTGACAATTTTTTTTTATTATTAATTACCTTTGTTGATTTGTGAGGCTCTACGCATCTCAAAGAAGAGCGTAGCCGTGCACAGGAGACAAGACAAACCGGGTCCACACAGCCTATGCCCCGCACACAACACAAATCAGATATTTTTCCAATTCTTAAATATAAACAACTGGCCACTGCCTACAACTTTGACGCTATCTAACCCTGCCACAAAACTACTATAGATTCGGTATACGTATCTTTTTATACGGTGATTCTGTCTTTATTTATAATACATATAATTTTCAGTGGACATTTTATAATAACGTCACACTATGTATCTTATCGCAGAAACGAACAAAACAAAATATAAACTGATCAAGTGCATGTCAGAAGTCAGACACGTATCAATCTTTGAGTTTCGTAGAATTGAGATCACAGAATACAGAACCGGCACTACAATCCAGGGTGGCGATTGAAAACCAATTTCAAAATAGGGTATTTGACAGTATCAAAGAAAAGCAATTAAAACAAATTTTAATGAAAATTTATAATAAAAGACAGCAATTTATTATACCAATTCATCATCTTTTAGCTAAAATCCACGTAAGCAGAAACGGACTGTGACGTTACTTTCTCTTATATTTCAACATTATCGCCACTAGTGTCGCTGCTTAAATTCCGGTTAGCAAACATAACTATGGAAATTAATTAAAATTTAATTAATATTTTTAAAAATCAACAATTTCTTTTCCTAGTTACAGGAAAAATAAACATTTTTTTTCTTAGTTACAGGACACCTGTTGCTATCTAAAGAATGTGACGTAACTGACAACTAGTAAACGTTTTCGCGCAAATTTTGAGAACAAATATTAAAATAATTTTTTCTAACAATTTTCGGCATTATTTTTAAAAATTAAAAACGTATACACGCATAATACATAAATATGTGTGTTTTAAAATAGTTTCTCAAAATTAGTCAAATTCCCCATTCCCTGACTTTTCCCTGACTGCTTAATATTGCTTAAAAATAAAGTAATTTCGTATTTTGAGGCACTTTTTTTTGCACGTCGAGTAGAGAGCAAAAAAAAAAAAAACGCTCTCGCCGAGGCGAAAACTGAAAAAATCCCTGACTACAACTGAAATTCCCTGACTTTTCTAGAAATTCAAAATTCCCTGACTTTTCCAGGTTTTCCAGGTCGATCGCCACCCTGCAATTTCTGTCGTGTAATCTGCAGTGTGCACTTCTGAGCAAGTTAGGCTACTTAGTAGTCACTCGTTTGGTGGCAATGTATGAGTGTAGAACTGTAGATCAATTGTTTTGATTACGTTTTGATTGTTATGACCATTACTAGCAACATCGCACGAAGCCACATATGTACATGCGTATGTAGTATCATATATGAGTATGCGACACCACGCAACACACCTCAGACCACTCACACACACAAGACAGATCACACAAATATAAACTAAACCCAGTGCACATATATGTAACACATTGGTGGGATATTTCGGTGGGATTGGTGAGGTAGTTTCGGTGCAACCGAAGTTTCGGCTGATTTTTGGCCGAAACCGAAAGTTCGGTCGGTGACTAGTTTTTAGACTGGAGTGCAACTGAAAATATTCGTATCTATAAAATCGGTATCAAAAAAATGTGATGGCCTACATATAATCGAGTACAAACTACGTATAATCTAAGTATGGGTAAATCGAAAATTACGTATAAATGTATAATCGAGTACCATTGAACTATAAAAATTGAACTATATAGAAGTTTGTGTAGTTGTTAAGAAAGCAATGAACTACTAGTTTAAAATAATAAACGAATTCAAATAATTAATTAGACAAAGACAATTGAATATATTTTACAATTTATTCAATTTGTCGACAGTATACTTGACATCATATTATTTCATAAAATTTAAGTACCATTTTAATTATTTTTAATTTTAACATGGATATGCTTTTTGGTTAGGGTCCAATTAATCATAAATGAGTAAACCAGATATTTAGCTAATATTTGCTACTATCTATGTGTGTACTTATTGAACTTTAAAACATTTCTATGATTCAGTGTTTTTTCGTACAGCAGAACACATCTTTGGTTGAAAAATTAGCGACAAAAAAACAAATTGCACGTTACTTGAAAACTCAATTTTTCGCAAATAGGACTCGAAAAGTAATAAACCGAATTTCATTTTAAAAGATCAAACATAGGAAAATTACAAGAGTAAAATTGACAGGCGAAAGCGCATGATTTAATTATAACTCAAAATTAAGGAGTGTAACGAAAAAAAAATAATAAAATTCGCAATTTTTCCAACGTTAAAATAAAACTTATTAAGGAGAAATGTAATAAAATGATATTTTGTCCGTTGAAGACAAACAACAATATATTTTAGTTGACTAAGTGTTAACGGTGTCGCTAGTAATCAATACCTTGCACAAGGCGGTTTTTTCATTAAATTAAAATAAAAAAAAAATGCATAATAATTTTTTTTTTTTTATATTGCACGCTACTGAATAAATGTAAAGAAAAACTTGTTTATTTTAAAACAATAAATGAAGGTAAAAACGGTAAAAAAATTAAAATTAAAATACATAACTTTTTGATAAAACAATCAAAAAAAAAAAAAAAAAAATTAAGAGTTCGTACGCACTTCTGAAAGAGATTCATGCTTTTTTTTCCTCTCAAAATGAGCAAAATTTTTGTTTATAATTTCTAGTAGCTAGATGAAAATTTGATAAATGCACATACCTCGATCTAAATCATTAGTAAAATTGCCATATAATATAGAAAGTACCCTAGGTGCCGCGACGTCAATGGGTGTTTTGCCCTTTTTATTTTTCGCGTGCACATCAGCACCACTTTCGACCAACAGTTTACAAAGTTTTTGATGACCATTGAGGGCCGCGTCGTGTAGCGGTGTATCGTCGTCAAACCCACGAGCGTTAACCGTAGCGCCCGCTTGTATTAGACGATTTGCCACGTCGTACCACCCATGATTACACGCTTCATGTAACGGTGTCCAGCCTACGAGATAAAATTATCAATCGACTGTAGAATTGTTAGTAATTTTATACGCAATTTTTCTACTACTTTTAGTTTAATCAGTTACTGAAAAATTGACTTTTTGCCAATTTTTGAATATTACTTACACAAATCGAACCAACTGCGGGGAAAAAGTTACAATTAGTAATAGAAAGGACATGAGTATTAGTTTTAAATCGTCGAGTTCTGCGTCAACGCTAGACTACGGTTGTAACTAGGGTTGCCAACTCTGCCAATGAATATTTCGGGATTTAATGGGAACAAAATCGGGACGAGACAAGTAAACTCGGGACTGTTAAAAAAAACAAAAAAAACAAACGTTTCTAATCAGCTAGTAGGAAAGATTATGTATCTTTTTATTATTAAAAGCTTTTATTTAACTTGCTATGTTAAGTATGTTGGTTTAGATCAAATCTTGGAATCAAAATTTAGACAGGTTCTAATTGAGCTAGAGGTTTCAAATTTTACATACGTGTCTAACCTTAATAACAATGCAATATAGAATTAGTTTTGCCCTAAATCACCCCAAATAAAAATTTTTGATTTTTAGTCCTGTGCAACTTTTTGACATTTCGAATTGTCAAATATTGTCCACTGATTTTACATTGCAATTTTTTGTTTCCATAGTTATATTTGATTGGGGTAAGTTAACCGATTAAAATATAAGTAAAAAAATACTTCTTTAATTTTTTTTTTTAATTAGTTGTGATCAGACTAAAAAGTAGAAAATAAATTAAAGTAAAAAAAATGTTTTTTAAGAAAACGCTTTTATTTAAAAGTGGGCTAAGAAAAAAATAAAATAACTTTTTAGTAAAGTTTGAAGCAATATACAACATAATTTATAAAAGCTTGAGGCGTTTAATTAAGTTTGGTAAGTACTGAAAAGTAAAATAGCTACACTTATATCCAAAACAGAAATAATTAATGATAACGCCTCAAGCTTTTATAAATTATGTTGCATATTGCTTCAAACTTCACTAAAAAGTTATTTTATTTTTTTCTTAGCCCATTTTTAAATAAAAGCTTTTTCTTAAAAAAGATTTTTTTACTTTAATTTTTATTTTTATTATTTGTTACTAACAGCTACATATTTAAACCATGATCTTGCAAACCTTTAAACAAAACAATTTCTTGAAGATAATATTACAATAATATATATTTCTTTATTTTATTTTATTAAATTAAAAATCAAGTTTTTCAATTTTTGGATTTTTAATTTTTTTTTTGCCTATCAACTGTATTATTTTTGGAGAAAAACATTTTTCATAAAGTTGACCGTCGTTGGCATTGACATATTTCATGTACGTCAAATAAATTCTCTCATTTTTTGGAGGGATTTTAATGAGTTAATCTGGCAACACTGTAAGCTGTATAAGTTATAAATCAGTAGACAGAGTACACTTTATCAGCAGTGTTGCCAACTCAGTGGTTTTACCACTAAAACTAGTGGTTTTGAACGTCCCACAGTGGGGAAAATTTTTTTCTAGTGGTTTGTGGTTTTCAGCGTTACCATCTTAGTGGTTTTACCACTAAAACTGCTGGTTATTTCATTATTAATTTATATAATATTGTTCTATGTTTCTATTTTGTTATAATTAAATCATAAAAATTAAATTATAAAAATTTTTATTTTAAAAGAGGTCGTTTTTTTTTTTGCTTGTCGATGAAGAGCTGGTGGTTTTTAGTGGTTTTTTAACGGTTTCAAAGTCGAATCTAGTGGTATCTGGAAAAAAAAGTTGGCAGCACTGTTTATCAGTAGGTACAGCAAATATAATTACTTCCTTGGCTGTCATGACATGCAAGCGCGATAATTTGGAAACAACAACAGCGAGACTGGCGGGACTAAAAATGTAAAAAAACTGTAGATGCTAAAAATCGGGACAATTAGCGTCCCGCCATTACTGTTGCCGGGACACGGGAAACATAGGCCCAAAATCGGGACAGTTGGCAACCCTAGTTGTAACGAAGATGAAATCGAAGTTGGAAATCTGTCACTGAACTTCGCGGATTCAGAAAACAATAGGATATTTGACAATATTTAAGGAAAAATGATCATCGCATCTTTCAGTCGTTAATCACGTGATCAGAAATGAGCTATGATGTCACATTCTCTTCCCCTACGATTTTAATTGAATGTTAATCAAATCGAACGAAAATTGTATAATAATTGGTTGTGTAAACCGGTGATCGAATTGTGATCGTATTGCGCTCGATTTCAAAACGATTTTTATAAAAATAGATTGATTTTTTGAAAATCAAAATGGCGCCAACTGAAATATTAAAAAAGATCATGTGCATATTATTATTATTTTAAAGATAAGTATACGTGCAATTTATTTTTTCATTGACATTTGACATTCCAATTTGTTCAATTTTTAATAAGATTAAAAAATAAATAAAAATACAATAGCATGGTTGACATTTGATAATATTTCACAAAATTATGTATATTTTATAATTGTCATTTAGGTAAAATGATTTATCCATATAAAATCAGAAAGGTTTGCCAGGTTATGTGAATACTTATGAGCTGATATTCTATGTAAGCACCATTTTCTTTTTTTTTAAATCGAAAGAAGAAATCGTACTCGTATATGTATAAACCCACAAGTATCATTCAACGATTTTTATTTCGATTTTCATCTAATCAAAATCGTATGTATAAACGCGCCCTAACTAAAAGGAAAAAAATCAACGATTTCCTTTCTTAGTTATAAGAAAAATAGAGTTTTTGTTCCTTAGTTACAAAACACCTGTCGCTATTTAGAGAATGTGACGTAATTAACAGTTGATGAACGTTTTCGCGCAAATTTTGAAAACACTAACTTAATTTTTTCAAACGATTTTCGGCATAATTTTTAAGAATGAAAAATATATTACACACTTTAAAGTAGTTTTACAAAATTAGTCAAATACCCCATTGTTTAGTCAGATTTCTCGCACGACTCGCCTCCAGTCAATGATTTTGAAGTAATATACGTAGTTTAGCAGTAATAACTAGACAAATTAGTACTATTCAAAAAATTCAGTGTCCTCGTTAAAAAAATATTGCTTTAAAGTAACCTTAAAATGTTTCTAGGATGGCCATTTTTTCTCAAGACCAGATTTTTTCCTGTATTATCCTGGTATTTCAAATAATATCTGAGTATTTCCATCGGAAATTTTTTCCAACTTAAAAATCAAAATTTTTATTTTCGGCAAAATTAAGAATGATTTGAATTATCAGTACCAACGCTATCAATGGCACTCAAAATTCTAAAGGAATCCAAATTTTAAGAATTTTTTATTTAGTCATTTTGGCAAAACATACGCTAGAATTTTTTTTACAATTTTCAGTAACATTTCTAAAATAGTAGAATTATCGAAAATACGTTGCTAATGAGGTATGTCACACAGCTTCCTTGTACTCTTAAAAGACTTTAAAACAGTATTCTACCAAATATATATATCGTGAAATTATATTTTCGCCTTAAAGTTCATTAAAAAAATTGTTGTAACTTAAAATACTTAAAGGCTAAATTATAAAATAATAGCAAAAATATTTTAGAAACTAACCCCCAAAATACTTTAAAAATTTGAGCAAAGTGTGACTAGCAGTAAATAAAATACTGACATTTAATGGGATTTCATGGTAGCGCCGTGAATACAATTACACCGAATGCAATGAAATTTGTAGGACACCATTTAGGAACCAGATCGCATAATTTCTGACAATTTCATAAAAAAGAATTGAATAGTTCAGAAGTTATGCCACTTGGTGCAATTTAGTATATTAATGGAATGACATGGTAGCGGCGTAGCTACCGTTACTCCGATTTCGATTAAATTCATAGGGGACCATCTAGCAACCAAACTGCATAATTTCTGAAAATTTCATTAAAAACAATCGAATCGTTCAGAAGTTATGCCACTTGATGCAAACTGGCGTCACACAGACGGACAGGACAGACACCAAACCAAAACTGTTCAGGAAGCTCTAGAACGTAAAATGTGCGTAAAAAATTTTATTTTGAAGGGAAAAAATTTTTTATTTTTCAAAAGTGATCACAATGCTTCCGTTACTTTAGTAGTCTCGGAAGCAAAATAAAAGTTAGAACAGTTTTGAATTTCTTTTGATTTTTTTCGATAAAAGAATCAAATTTTTTCGCATTGTTGTTAAAATTGGAAAGACAATCATCAATAGATTTTAGTTGATAGACCTCCATTTCTACTTCCCCACTGACATCTACAACAAAAAAGTAAACGCTTAAACGCGGGTTTAAGTATAATTTTTACACGATAGTGAATAAAGAAGAGTAAAGAGTCATTTAAAAATTTTTACATGACTGTTGAAATGATATACCACAAATTTTTACATAAGCATGTTCGAACGAGAACACTCCGGGGGACGCAAAAGATGAACTTCAATAAGAAACAGAATTCGTCAACATACTTCTAACAATACATTCCAATCAAAAGTAGCAGAATCAATCACCAAAAGTATGTACTTTGAAAGAAATATTGCGATTAAACCTCCATTTTTTGGACCACATTAGATTAGGTATAATGCAGATTAAGGGTGAGAGAGGTGATGGAAGGCTAAAATTTCGACACAACGCTATATCGCGTCAACGATTCCGTATAAAGTGTACACCAATAAGGTATACAAACATAGCTCGCTCTTTGTCTAGGTACCGTAAGTATCGGAGCGGTGCGATGTGGTCTATAATACATTACGTATTGTGCAGCAGACTGTAGTATTATGCCTAGACTAGCTAAATCGAATCTATGCTCATAGTCGTAAGCATCAGTGACCTAATACACTCGTAAAATAGGTCTGAGGTTCGAATTTTACGAGTTTAAATTCAGAAAAAACATGGAAAAATTATCCCTAATGACAGTCAGTAAATGTATAAATGCTTCCAAAATAGCAAAACTGACAATTTTAATAATAGAGATGGGAAATTTTAAGCTAATTTTAGATTTTCAAGATCATTCTTTTGATTTTTCCAAAAAATTATAGGCGTAAAATCAAAAGAAAAATTATCGCCTATGCAATAAGGCAAATTTATTGAAAGAATTTTATCATTTTAATAGAAACAACCGGAAGTTTCAACCAGTTTTGTTACATTTAACTTATTAACTATAATTAAATTTTTTTAACTTGGTGACGTCATCAAGTTAAAATTTTAATTTTACATGATTGAAACACGAGTTTCTGATATCGTTACCATCGTTTTTATCAAAATTAAAAGCATAAACCCACGGGAAAATTAGCTTTAATAATTGAAATTAAATTCAGAGCCAAAATATCGATATTCCGATCACAAAAATATGGTCCACACCTACAGATTATCCAAATATCATGGAGTATTCAAAAATAAATCATGGGGTCGATTCGACTCGACGTAAATCCAAGCCGTTTTCGCTCATTTTGAATCAATTTGTGCCTGTTTTGAAGCACATCTGGCTTACTTTTGATATGTTTGAATATTCCTGTCTCACTTTCCATGTTCTAGACAGAAGGGTGAGAGTATGTATACGATGTATACCGAACGCTAATACTTGACCCTTCTCTCTAGAACATGGAAAGTGAGACAGGAATATACAAACATATCAAAAGCGAGCCAAATGTGCTTCAAAACAAGCAAAAATTGATTTAAAATGAGCGTAAGCGACTTGGGCTTACACTGATACGAATCGGCTCATTTTTATTCCAACTTATTCAAAAAAATTCATTTTTGCATAGTCATTAAAGTGCTTAAAAATGATAATTTGGGTCTTGAATCATTCCATGTCAAATCATCCAGGAGGTTTAAACTCAAAAGCCAACTTTAATCTAGTTTTTAGCGATATAACTGCAAATTTGGGTTCAGGAGTTAGACTCTAGTTATTGACTAGGTTTTGAACACAAGTCAAATTTTAGAGAGCGGTCTTAATTTTTATTACCGGAGCTTTATGGAGCTTAAATATGGATTTAGATTCAATCTATTACACATTTTACTTCAGAATTTTATTCCGAAAAAAATGGTACAACTTTGACCTCTATAGCTTAATAAATAACAGATTCATTACGAAAAACGTAAAACGATGCAGCATCCCGAAGTGACCAATGTCACACCATTAACGAGTTTTTTCGTCTTTGTCATTCTATAAGTCAGAAATGCAGATATTGAAACCACAGATGTAAGGAACCACACCAAATTTTGTTCCAATATCTTGAATAATTTCTGAGTTATAGAATAACAAAATTTTCCAACTGGAAAAACTTGATCAATAACTAGAGTCTGACTCCTGAACCCAAATTTGGAGTTATATCACCAAAAATTAGATTAAATTTACTACAGAATGGTGAAATAAAATTGGTGGGCTTTTGAGCTCAAAACCCCTGGATGAATTGACATGGAATGACCATGGAATGGCTTGTTACATATGTGTCGCCTAGTATCAAAATCTACTAAATGCACTTTTCGAATTTTTTGATTTTTTAGGGCCATTAATTTTTAAATGCAACAAGGCATATGCTCCTTAATATTTTTTGTTGTAATTTTAACTGCTTACTAAAGAAATCTGTAACTGAAATATAACATAATTTTCAAATCCTGCTAAAATTACATTGAAAACTTTACAAATCCTGCTAAATACCCATACATAACCTATATTTTAGATTTTAACCGTTCAAATTTTAATTTTTTCACTGACATGCGGGACGTACGGAGTATAAAATTATGTTTTCACGTAAAATTTGTATTTTAGTATTTATCTAAAATTTTAAATAATGAAATCGTAGATGTAAATGAATTACTAAGTAAACACTTTGATTTTAAGGTTGTTTGGGAGGTACAATCGGAGATAAAAGTACATGAAATTAGAAATTCGTGAATACTTGCGTTGTATAACAAACTATGAGGTAAATAAATAGTTATCTTTGTTAAATAATAGCTATCACTACAACTGATTGTACAATACATCAAACTGACTACAAGAACTGAGTACATGCTGAGGATTTTTCGGAGGAATTTCAAAATGCTACGAGACGATTGAAAATTTAGTAGAATGTTCCTCATTAAATACTAAGGCCCCTGTGAAAATTTCAAACCGATTCACTACGTCATTAAAAAGTTATTAAAAAAAAAAAAAAAACTAATTTTACACGTACTCTTATGGAAATTCGAAAACAGAACAGATTAAAGAACTTTTTAACGGCTTAGTAAATCGGTTTGAAATTTTCACAGGGGCGTTAGTATTTAATGAGGAACATTCTACTAAATTTTCAATCGTCTCGTAGCATTTTGAAATTCCTCTGAAAAATTCTCAGAATGTACTCAGCTCTTGTAGTCAGCTGAGAGCTATAGTTTGATGTATTGTACAACCAGTTGTAGTGATAGCTATTATTTAACAAAAATAACTATTTATTTACCTCATAGTTTGTTATACAACGCAATTATTCACGAATTTCTAATTTCATGTACTTTTATCTCCGATTGTACCTCCCAAACATCCTTAAGTGACAAAATGAAAATAGTTTACAATATTACAAAATAAATTGTATCGTCTAACCCTGATACATCCAATATTGCTGAATCAAGTTTTATTTTTTTTTTTTTTAAATAAATTTCCCTTATTTCTGTTTTAACAAGCGCTTTATATAAATGTTACTATCAAAACCTACTAAATCCAAATAATTTTGATTAAAAAAGGGGTAAAACGATAATTTTGTTTTTTGATAATAGTACTAATCATCTTTTTTACCTTGTTAGTTAATATAATTATGACATTTTAATCGAAAAATTAATTTTGAACTGAGTTATGGTTTTTTGCCATTTCCCATGATCTTTATAAAGTGGAATTAGTAGATTTTGATACTAGGCAACTCATGTGTTTACTGAGGTGCTTTTTACCAGGTACTTTTAAATACTTTCCTCCAGAGAACTATCAAATATTACATTTTAATTTGTAATTAACGTTCGAAAAACACAATTCCAAGACAATTTTTAATGATTACTGCTCAAAAAATACATGAAAAAGTTACCAGCAAAATCCGTAACATTTGGATCCACTTTATGCGACGACAACAATTTATTCACTTGGTCCACGTCACCCTTAATCGCCGCTAAATGTAACGGTGTCTCGCCACGCTCGTTACGATCGCGCGATCGTCCACTTGCCCCGCTAGGACTTCGACCACCCGCCGTGGACGACGTCGTACTCGACGATTGATTTGTCGGATTTGTCATTTGCATCAGCAACGCCATTTGTTGCCGTTCGGACATCGGTGTGACAGGAGGCGCTCTGCCCCCGGAACCTCTAGGTCTCATTTACGGTGATATTTATTTCGGACATAAAATTTCCCGCTACAAAATGTCAAAATGAATTTAGAAAATAAGTCATATAACCTCAATTTAATGGGTCAACAAGTTTGAAATAGTCGTTGAACTGTTTGAAGTAATCGGGAAATAATTGAATTAATTGAAAATTTTTGTATGAAATTGTTTTTATAAAACGTACCACGCGATTCGATTTTATTTTTCTTGTACTTCAACGTGTTAATAAAACTCCAAAAATAACTGATATTTGTACCACAAATAAAATACGTAAAATACTGCATTACCGACTCAACGTTTTTGTGACATCATACTAGCGCGCCAAATTTATAAGGCGTTTCACACAACAAATGAAATAATAAGAAATAAGAAATAAGAAAAGCTACGCGACGTAGGCGCCCTGAAGATTTTTTTTTTTTAAAATCAACCTCTAATTAGCGTGTAGTAGCTTAAGAAATTGCCCTTTAAATGCCCTTTCCAAATATAAAATTGCCTTAGCTGTATCATTTAGCAATAAGTTTTTATATCTATCTATATATCGCACCTTGAGAATAAAACTGTTACTACTGCAAAATCACTAATTTTAAGATATTGAAGAAATAAGATTTTGAAGAAATTAAAAACTTTTTTCCAAATTATCTTAGAACTTTGAAACTTTGTCAGGTTCATTCTAACTGTTAGTTTTAAATGTTGTGATAAAATTTTTGTCGAAAAAATTCATAGTTTCAATTTTCATTACAGTTGCAACCACAAATTTTTTTTTAGTTATTTTACAAAAAGTTGCCTTCTGTTTAGGATTATAATGTTATATCTGCAAATAATACATTTTTTCTTTATTATTTCACAAAATATTACTTTTTGTTGGTGACCCAAAGTTGTATCTGCAACTAATACTTTTCAGAAAGTGGGCAACGGGAAAATTTCCATTGGGAAATTCTGTGAGAAAATTCCTATAGGAAAATAAAAGTACATTTTATACTTTTGAACTAGATGTCATAATTTCGAATGGAAGGGCTGAGCGGGTTCCAGCACACACTACGTCGTCACAAGTATGGGCATACTTTGACTCAAGGTATGTCCACACTTTTGACGTGGTACTGTATTTAATGTTTTGGTACATTGCAGTGTCAGAAGTATGGGCACCCCTCGGGCTAAAATGTGCCCATAATTTCGACGACGTAGAGTGTCCTAAAACCAGCTTAGCCCTTCTATTGCAACGTGGGCGAAGCCGCAGGTAAATGCTAGTCATTATATATATTATTTAAACATTTTGACATATAAATTAGCATTAAGACAATAAAAAAAGTTTTTTAATCGTGAAAATATTTTCTTAATACTTTTAAATTTGCCCCATTGAAGCGCGAGATTCTTTTTTGATTTAATTATATAATTAGAGAGAAAAAAATTAAAAATATCAAAAAAGAAGAAAAATTTCGCGGCACTAACTTCGCGTAGCTAATAATAAGAAATAAGAAGCATAGAACACATAAGAAGTAAGGAGTGTGCCATCTAGTGACGTTGAATGAAACTTTAACGTAACTGCTCATAGGTATATATATTTGGATATTTTTGTACATCAAAATTCATGAAAAAATAACGTTCGTGATGACTTTTTTTGTCACTGACATAAGTGAAAAAAATCACAAATTTTAATGTACAAAAATACCTACATAATTATATCTATGAGCAGTTACGTTAAAGTTTCATTCAACGTCACTAGATGTCACACTCCTTATTTCTTATTTCATTGATTCTGTGAAAGGCATAAAGTCATTCCTAAATGGCGTCACTACAGTCACTAAAACTATACATAGATTTAGCTTTATAGTTTGCATTGTTGCAAAGTGGTTGCAAACAAAACGTTTGTGTGTTATTGTAAAACTTGTATTTAATGCAATAAAGTAATTTATATTTGTTTGATAAGCAATATTAATAAGATATGATAAGATATTTTTAATAATATTTTTGTTTTTCAAAACTAGGAAATAATAATAAATACTCAAATTTTCTGAATAAATTTTAGTAATGCAGACTTTTTTATTCCAATTAATAACATAATTGGTGTTAAATCCAAATACCCCTGTCGCAGCATCCTGCATAACATAGCGAATTTCCGTTTATAAAAATTAGTTTTTCTCGGAAACTAGTTGACATAGAATAATAGTTTAAAGACCTTTTTTATGTAATTTTTTCTCCTCTTTTAAATGATGTAAAAAAATTTGGCGAAAATTTTTGAATAAGTGGAAATTTTGGCAAAAAACTAATTTTTTGCAAGAACAAAAACCATGTTCCTGGCATCCGACGTGTCTGGCTGAAAAACTCATCCAAGATTTTTGAACTTCCAACGTTGTCACCAAATTTCGTAAACCTAGGGACATTTCGTTCGAGAGTTATCGTGGTGATACATATATACATACATACATACATACATACATATATATATATATATATATATATATATATATATATATATATATATATATATATATATATATATTTAGTGAATATTATTTTCGGTTTCTAGGGACCTCAAAACAAATGTCTGCCATAGTCCCGGGCTCAAGTCGCGTCATGACACCTACTGTAATAGCTGAATTTCCAGAATTCTTTCTGGAAATTCGCTAAAAGTTTATTAATTATTGTTGCAAATTAAAATTGGATAATTTTATTGTGGAATTTTTTTTTTCAAAATATTTATTTTAAGAGGAGATTCGCCAAAAAAACGTCAAAAATCGATCTTTTTTATTATTGCTTTTTTATGCAAATAAATATTTTATTAAAAAACTAAATATAACGTAAAAGCCCCCATTATGGAACGGTATCTAATACTGGAACAGTTTTGACATTTACATATTTATTTCTTTAATTAAGTAAGGAAACATTAAATGCGAAGTGAATTTAAATTGAAAAACAATTATTCTATTAATAATAATTTTTGTTATCAGACGTTTCTTTCAGAAATAACATCATTAATATGTAAATGTCAAAACTGTTCCAGTATTAGATACCGTTCTAAAATGGGGGCTTTTACGTTACAACATTTTTTAAAAATTCAAATACATATTAGCTATTAATTAGAGTATATGGATTTGAAGTCAACACTGCGAGATTTTTCCACCTTGATGGTTCCTCGCGTTCTGATTTCCCAGTGAATCAAAATAAAAAAATCAAAAATTTTCTGATATTATACATATACCGTTATGGCACTAACTAGGATCTAAGAAAAAAAATAAAAAACCAGCGAGAAATCGCAATTTGAAAATAAATTTTAAACAATCACCGCTTTTTCTCGACTATAAACAGCCGCCATTTTGAAAATATATTACGGAACCAAAAGATCCTAGTTCTTGCCAAAATGACGGTATCGAGGAATAATATGCACTTTAATTTATGATGATATCTCAAATATTTTTTGAGATACACGGTAGGAACCATGCCGAAAAACGTACTTTCGAGAAAAAAGCATTTAAAGTTTTTTTATTTAAATTGAATTTATAGTAAAGTGCGTGCACTAAAATGCCTATAACTTTTTGATTTTTCATTTTTTGTTTTTAAATAAAATTTTAGGAGAATATTTTTAACACCTTAAGGGGGCTCACCAGTCCAAAAATTTCAAAAAATCGAATTTTTGTTTTTACATTTTCTTATAGCTATACTTATCAGAAATCACTTTAAACGTGTTTTTCTCGAAATGGCATTTTTCGACACCTGTGTCAAGATTACTCTAAATATATTCATCCAAATTAGCTCAAATTTAGACAGAATATTTACAACACATTTCGCTATTGGCTAAACCACAGCCAGATTTTTTGGATAAAATGTGGCCATTTTATGACCATTTTAATCCCCAAAAAATGATAAAATTTAAGAACTTTTTTTAAAACTGCCGCCATTGTGTTTCTATACATGTAAAATTGCTAATTCTGGTTCCGCCAATAATCACACTCATATAGATTAAGAATTTTTTTACTTTTATTTGTCACATGCTCCTGAGCTTCAAAATCCTGTCACAAGTGGAAGCACCTTTTTTTAGATACTTGACTATACCAGTCCTGTCGTCAGAAATTTGGATCAGATTTACGTCCATCTGCGCCGTTTCTGACGAATATATAGACGGCAGGCTATCAACAGAATCTAACGTCAGGAAAAAACAGCAGAGATAGGTAAGTCTGACGAATAATTTTTATAATAACTCGGTCGACAGACTTACGGCAGGAAGACGGCAGCTACCTGCTTTAAATTCTCCCCTCCCATAAGTTTTCAGCGGTTCTCATTTTTATTTTTTTTTATTTTGTTAATTCAAAGTGTCAGTCCTTTGTAAAAATTCTTGTTTCCATATACCATGTGAGTTTTTTGAGAGTTGCCATTTCTATTACAACCAAATTTTTATGATAGAAATGGTACTGGAAAAGGTTCTTTTTTTGCATATAATTGAAATGTAACCAAGAAAAACACTATCGGTTGAAGTAGCCTCAAGTACATATGCATATTTTTACCGCCTAACTGATAAATTAAAGAAAAATTAAAAAATTAAACTTGGGTAAAAAATTTTTTTTGCTCATTTATGTTGTTAATTAATGCATTAGATCAGCTTTATCAAAAAATTAATATATTGTCCCATTTAAAAATCTATAAGTTTGTATCATATAGCTCGAAAACCATAAGAGCTATAAAGCTCCTGGCTATAGCAATCGGTTGCCGCCGTCGATATCTACAACTCTTATTTGAATAATTTTTCGATTAAATCAACGGTTTGACTGTAATAAAAATGGCAACTCTCGAAAAACTCACGCAGTATATGTACCAAAATATATATAATAAAAAAGATGAGAGTAGTTCTTATTATTAAACAAAACTGAAAAATTATAAGTTTTTTCAGTTATTGACGAATATAGTTTTATTAAACGTTTAAAAGTGAAACAATTTTCTTACATTTTAAGGTTATTTTGTTACAGATTCAGTTTAAAAAAATCATGTAAGCTTATTATAAGCTTACACGATTTTTTGTCTTGACTTTCAGTCGATAGTCTGCGGTCTGTATATTCGTCAGAAACGACGCAGATGGACGTCAATCTGACGAAGGGTAATGTAGACCTAAGTACGTAGATCCAATGTCAGTCTGACGTCAAATTGGTTACTAGGGATATATAATCTATATTGATCAATATACGTCGAAGAAAAAAACATTTTTTGTAATCTTGAATAGTTAATAAAAGAACTGATATCATTTGTTATTTGTTTTCATTGTCCAATTTATCTAAAAAAATCGTGAAAAAACCTGTTTTTTTCGATCTCTGGACTGGTGAGCCCCCTTAAAGAACATAATTATGAAAAAAAAAATCGATTTATGTTTTTTTTAGCGAATCTCCCGTTAACCAGTGGCGTCGCAAGACGAAAATTGAGAGTGGACAAGATAATTTTTGCGAGGCCCCCTTTAATTTTCTTTTTGAAATTTCTGTCTTAAAAATTAAGCGACAATCAAAAAAGAAAAAAAAACCGAAAAACAGTCACTTGCGAGGCCGTGGGCGTGGGCCCAAATCGCCCACGCCTAGCTACGCCACTGCCCTTAAGTTCAACATAATTTTTTTTAAGAATTGTTCTCAATATTTTAAATATAATAGAAACAACTGGAAGAATATTTATTTTTTCTAAAATGGTCGAGCAACCAACTTTTTTTTAGACCATTTGATATAGACCGACCTAGTATGATTTTGGCGCCCCCTGAAACTGACGCCCTGGGTAGGGGCCCCGGTTCCCCCCCTTAGATTCGGGCCTGTGTGTAATAAATATCACACATTAATCTTTAGAGTGCTCTAATGCGCCAATCACCTTAATAATTAGACATGTTATTATATCACGAGTTAAATTACTTGCTAGTGTGTTTTGTAAGTGTTTCATAAAATATTATGAAATTATGAATCTGTAATTAATTAACAATCACAGCAACATCGTGAGTTCTCGTGCGAGACAGAATAAAACGATTGACGAGTATATAAAATTTCAAATTGTTATCTCTATTTAAAAATTTCCACACGTTGACAAAAATCTTAAAATTTTTCGTTCGTTCAGATCGTAGCGCCAATCAACCGTATACATGAACCTTGGACTTTGACATCATTTAGTTTCCAAGTTGAATGTAAGGTAGCACTATAATCGCTGTATTCAATTTTAGATTGATTCAGACCGAATGCATTCCTCGTGTTAGGAACATTACACTGTAGTGTAATTGTATTTAATAATACTTGTGATATTTATATGAATTGCCTCTTTGAGCCCGTTTGCGGCCGCAATAATACAAGTGATAAATTAAGGTGCTAACATTATTATTAGTGCATTTTATTGTGTTATCCATTTTTTTTGAAAAAAAATATTTTTAATAATTTGACTCTATAGTGTGCTGTGTTTATTGCTGTGATATCAAATTCGTTCGTTATTATAAGCTTAATATAATATTTTATTGATATACATATACATAAACGAGTGAAATGAATGACAGAGACAGACTATCGCCAATTATATTTGAAAGTGGGCTCAAAACTTTATTGGGCCAGGCTGGCAATAATTATCCTTTAATAAATGGTATGTCATTTTAATTGTTTATTACGTTTTGAGACAGTGTTTAGAAAAATCAATTTTAAAATAGTGAATTTTTGGAATTTTTTTTTATCACTATTAAGCACACATACACATGTACCACATATATACATATATATCGTTTTTAAGTGTGTAAGTGGTAGTATTTTATAGTTGTGTTTATTGCTTCTATGCCAATATCGACTGCCGAAATATATGTAATGTGTAATTTTAATAATACTTCGGCTCTAGTCACATGCTTTCCTACGTTGATTCATATTCGTGTGGTCACATAGTTACGGTACGAATGTGTGCGTAAACTTACGTAGGGCAAACCTCAAATCTCCTCTTCTACATATTTGTAAGGTTGGGAAATTTTTCCATTCTCGAACCGAAGAAAAAAAACGCCGTGAGCAGCGGGGCCCCATCACGGAAGTCGAATTTTTCCTTTCATCTTCGGTATTGAATGTCTACAAGCGAAATGTAGTTGAAAGTCTACAAGCGATTTGTCATTTTGATGGTTTCAAAACTGATGATGAGTGTCCAGTTGATCGGGGCTTGAAAAAAAGGTTTTAAGTTTCTAAGGGCTGAATCTCAGTAAATTTCAATTTTGTGTCGATAGCAGTTAGCAGGAAAAAAGCCAGCACAATTCGTACGAGGGCATTCTTACCCATGCTTATCCGCCAATTGCCTTTGTGTTTTATTTTTAAATATTAAAAATGGAACTTAAATAGTAAACTGGAAGGCCTTTATGAAGATATTTTTTCTTTCCCAAAAAATCAAAATTTTCTATTTTATAAACAATAAAAATTTAAAATTCCTACCTTATAAATAAACAGTGACTTTAATAACATTTTTAAATTACTTAATATTTGTGTATTACATTTGTTATAAAAGTAAATTTATTTTTACATCGGAATTCAATGGTATTGTTAAATGTGTTTTATGTGTTAAATGCAAAACACATTTAACAATACCATTGAATTCCGATGTAAAAATGGGAGAGATGAGGGGAAAAGTAAGGTGGAATCCCTAAAAGGCACTAGCTGGATACTAACTCAATACACGTACAAAATTTCAGCCCTCTAGGTTTCCCTAGAGAGTCTCGACGTATTAGAAAAAAAGCAAAAAAATCAAGGAAATATTGGCGTAAAAATCGTGGGGGTAAGGGTTAAAAGTTGAAACCTCCAAAAAGCAGTGGCTGTCTATTAGCTTAACCTGTACACAAAATTTCAGCCCTCTAGGTTTATTTGGGGAGATTTTGACCCGAACGAAACTGTTAAAAAACAAGAAAAATCATGTTCTTTTTGGTGTAAAAATGGTGGAGGTAAGGGTTAAAAGCTGAGACCACCAAAAGGCACCCCCTTGATACTAACTCAATCCGAATACAAAATCTCAGGCTTCTAGGTTTATTTGGGTGACCTGTGCGAGTGGTACAAACTTCAAAAACGTCAAAAAAGCATGAAATTGTAGCTTAAAAATGAGGGGGGTGGGGATAAAATATTAAAACCTCCAAAAAGCACAACCTAGGTACGAACTCTATCAACACACCAAATTTTAACCCTCTACGTTAATTCTGGGGAACTGTGGGCTTGTTAGATCCAGCCAAAATCGTTTTTTCCCCCTCTATTCCCTCCAAACCATTCTAGGAAGTTGAATTTTGGATATGTTGTAGATAATTGACCGAAACATTATTTCCAACCGGTTTGGAAAAATTTTATTGTTTTACCACCCCCTTAAAGGTTAGGTCGGATCCAGAATTTGCCCAAAATTTGACCTCACTTTGATAGTATTGTTGCGAATCGGAATGAGCCCCACTTACCACATTTCAGCTCTTAGCTTCCATAGGGGGCCCTACACATATTAAAAGGTAGCGGGAAAATATATATATATATATATATATATATATATATATATATATATATATATATATATATATATATATATGACATTTTTTCTACAGAATCGTGTTCTATGAGTCCGAAAACGGATAGCGCCCCTACTCTCGCCGTTCTTAACGTATAGGCTGTATAAGTCTAATTTTTTCAAGGAAAAATCGACTAAAAAATGTTGGTAAATAATAAATACCCCTGTCGCAGCATCTGCATAACATAGTGAATTTCCAAAGACTGGACACTGGCGGATCTCATATAACAACTTGTATCCATTTAAAATAGTAGTTTAGCTCTCTAAGAGTGACAAAATTTTCAAAATCAGTTGAGTAGTTAATTTTTGGCGCTTTTTGGGTCTCCAGAACCCTGACGGATCTCGTATAGTATAGCATATATGTATTTAAATGAAATTAAATTTTTAAAGGTGAAAAAATTTCCAAAATCGGTTAGGTAGTTTTATTTTTGGCACCTTGGGACCCGCGGATCCTGGCAGACCTCATGCAACATAACTTATATCCATTTAAAATAGTTTATCTCTCTAACAGTAGACAAATTTTCAAAATCGGTGATCACGCGTTCTTGAAAAGTTACTAAATTTTTATTTTGAAGAATATAACAGATATAAATATTGTTATTGTAATGAAGCATTTATTGTAAAGAAATTCAGCAAATTTCTTAATTTTTCCCAAAATCTAGTTCATTTAAAACAATGTTTTAAAAGCTTGTCTTATGTAATTTTTTACGCTCTTTTCGATGGGGTAAGAAAAAATAAAGAAAATCTTGCAAAAAACCACTAAAATTGGCGAAAGTTGGCCAATATTTTGGCTACCAAAAATCGGATGTATCTGGCTGACGAACATCCAAGCTATTGGGACTTTTGACTTACACACCAAATTTCGTAACAATTGGAGGCTTCCTTCGAGAGTTATCGCGCAGACACACACACACACACACACACACACACATATATATATATATATATATATATATATATATATATATATATATATATATATATATATACCAAGTGAGTTTTTTGAGAATTGTCATTTCTATTACAACCAAATTTTTATGATAGAAATGGTACTGGAAAAGGTTCTTTTCTTGGATGTAATGGAAATTTAACCAAGAAAAACACTATCGGTTCAAGAAAAACACTTGCCTCAAGTACATATGCATATTTTTACCGCCTATCTGATAAATTAAAGAAAAATTAAAAAAGTAAACTTGGGTAAAAAAAATTTTTTTGCTTATTTATGTTGTTAATTAATGCATTAGATCAGTTTTATCAAAAAATTAATATATAGTCCCATTTAAAAATCTATAAGTTTGTATCATAGCTCGAAAACCATAAGAGCTATAAAGCTCCTGGCTGTAGCAATCGGTTGTCCCTGTCGATATCTACAACTCTTATTTGAACAATTTTTCGATTCAGTCAACGGTTTGGCTGTAATAAAAATGGTAACTCTCGAAAAACTCACACAGTATATATGGTATATATAGTATACACAAATTTTATAAATTTTCGGTTTCTCGAAACAAATTTCTGCCATAGTCCCGGGCTCAGGTCTTTTCATGGCACCCGCTGTAATAAGTGTATTTCCAAAAAGGAAATTCACTTAAAAAGAAACTAAAAATGATGAAACCTTGAACGGTGAACACGATTATATACAACATGTAGGGCCAGTTTTAATGTCCTGCGGGCAAGAATGCGTTTAGTGTCTCTAATCATTAGTAATTATTTATTGGTAATCATTAGTGTGGGTATTTGTTTATATAACTTTTTTTTGTTAATTAATTTGAATTTTGTAAGGTGGGCTCTAACTGATACGACCAGCCGGATGTCTGTCTGATCGTAAACATCGATACAGAAGCTCTCAATAATGTCAAAAATAATCAGAGCCGGATTTACATAAGGACACTTGGCGCCACGTGCCCCGAAGCTCCCCCCCCCCACACAATTGGGGCCTTCACAAAATCTAATATTATCTTAAAATTAGGGAACAATTTTTTGCTCCGAAAATTTTGGAAATTCTCCAAAAAGGGGACTTCCACATGTGAAGTATTCAGGGGCCACCGCATTAGAAGTGCCCCGGGGCGCCACAGAAGTAAGTCTGGCCCTGAAAATTATACCCGCCACTTGAGCTTCACGTTCTTTTTTGTTGACATTTCGTTGAATTCCCTCGGAATAATTTCGTGGGTTAAAATGAAGAACACTGTTTAATTTTTGTTGTTTAATATTATGTATAACGCAATCCATTTTTGAGCTGAGACTGTAAAGTAACCACATTTTTCCTTTAAAAGTAACCTCAAAACTATGATATCAAAATATGTAATTACTATTTAGTTATTATAATTGAAAGATAGTTAGTTTCTGTACAGAAATAAACTAGGGTAAAAGCCCCCTTTGTGGAACGGTATCTAATACTGGAACAGTTTTGATATTTACATGTTTATTTCTTTAATTAAGTAAGGAAACTTTAAATGCGAGGTGAATTTAAATTGAAAAACAATCATTCTATTAATAATTATTTTTGTTATCAGACGTTTCTTTCAGAAATAACTTCATTAATATGTAAATGTTCATAATTAGATACCGTTCCACAAAGGGGGCTTTTACCCTACCCACTTTTTTAAAAAATAATATTTTAGGAAAACTAAAAGATATAAAAATTTTGAGTTTCGGGTTTCGAAAACACAATAAAAAATTTGGGGGACAGGTCTACCCACACTGTCAACTTCCCATTGGGTGTCCTTAAAGACTAGAGGCTACTGTACATAAATAATTCTTTTTGTATTTCAGGCAACTTCTCCCCTGGGCCCCCGATAGAGGCTTTGCTCCTTGCACCATACCGGGGGCTTCACCTTCTTTACCTAAAGGTGGGGGCTTCACCCTTATCAAACAAATGATAACATCATTTGTTCTCAAGATATGCCAGACAAAATATATTTCAAAAACAGTTTTTTTTTAAGTTCATAATAAAATACTGGCGTTTTTAACATCAAGGAAGGTTGTTAGGCCATTATATAATTATATTATGGTAAAAAATCCATATAATCTATGTTATCTTAATAAAGTTAATTCTGTTTTTTTACCACAAAAAATAAACCGCTAATCCGAATTTGCTGAAAACTTTATCCGGTTTTCATTTTTTGATTACGCATCTAATGAAATTAGTCCGGAGTTGATATCATCATTTGTTCTCGAGATATGCGAGACGAAAAAAAATTCACGGACGAACGAACGAACTAACGAACACACGCACAGACATCACGCTAAAAACGATGGATTCGGATTCTAGTGACCTTGAAACGTGGAGATATGTCAAAATTAGCGATTCCTAAAATCGGACCCATTACAATAAATTCCTATGGGAAGTTAATAATAACTAACAGAATATTCATTCTCATAAGAGTTATAACAGATGATGCTACCTATCGGAAGATGCCAAAACTATTCGGGAATGGTTATGAGTATATCCGCTAGATGAAGTTGGATTTTTTTCATCTACGGTACAAAGTAGTTCTATTGTACGGTATTTATTGTTTTATAACCGGGAAAGGTAAGACGTAAAAATTTTGAGTTTTGGGCTTTGAAAACACAATAAAAAAATAGCGAAAATATTCATTCTCATAAGAGTTGTATCAGATAATGCTACCTATCGGAAAATACCAGAACTGTTCGGAAATGGTTATGAGTTTGTCCGCTAGATGGATTTTTTTCATATATGGTGCAAAGTAGTTCCATTTGACGGTACCTATTTATTGTTTTATGATAGGAAAAGGTCCGGGCGACTGTCTTGATCTGTCCAATCTTTTTAAACGTATACGAATAAACCTTAATATTTTGTTCGTCTTAAACAAGCCCTAAGCGTGTTTGTAGAAAACTGTGGATAGCAGTGTGCCAACGAGTGGTTGATACCGCTTAAGGCATTTAGTTAGTCGCTGTCGGTCACTCAATGCACAACGCATTATGTTGTATTGTTGGACCATTGTTAGCTTGGACCCCACCTTGCTCCGTCCGACAATACGTGTTTTGTAATTGTGTCTGTGACAACTAACACAGTTGCAAAGATCAAACCAACACCACTACACACAGTGTGTACCTACACAACATAGTGGTGGGAAATAGAGGGGATTTTTTGTCTACATTGGTATCACTAGTGCAGAGATAGCAACTTGGCTTCTGATTATTCTGTGGTCTTAAAGATTCGTCCAAAAGCAGAGTTTAGCCTTAATTCTACACTATTCTGACTGATCTTTTCTGTAATTATTGAAAAGAATAAATTAGTGTGTGGGAGTTTTAAGGTGAAAATCGATATTAATCACTATTAATAAAAGAATTACGCGATAACTCATAATTTTTGTTAATCAGACAGATGTCAAACAAATTAAATATTGAAGGTTAGGGTCAAAATTAATAAATCACTGTCATCCAAATAAATTTCCGATAAGAATCGGGCATTATTTTCAATGTTAAACAAGGTTAAAGCTAACAATGGATGCATACCTACTTGTAAATTTTAATAATTTTACATCAGTTTCATCTTGTTGACGCCCTCATGTGTGGTGTCGATTGTACTTTCTGCAATTCTACGAAAGAAATAATTGATTAGAAACTTTCGAGAAATAAATTTTTAAGATTTTCTTTAATTTATATGTATTCTTTTATCCAAACTGAATTCTATTCAGTTCAGATTTCACCTGATGACGGTTTAATCAACCGAAACTAGTTAGTGATCTATCTCTATATTTAAGGTACCATTACAGTGTGATCGGCCGAAAAACAGTCAATTTTCGCGATTTTTTTTCGGATAGATTGGATGGGGGAATAGAGATGAATTTTTTTTTAGGATTAATACCACTATTTAACAATAGAAAAATATTTTTTTTTATTCATTTTTATTTATTTTTTATAATTATTATAATTTTTTGAAAAAAGTGTCTTTAAAAAGGGGCGAATATTGGTGCCCACGATTGCGGCCGCAGTTTTCATTTGGAAAAAAAAAATCAAATAGATTATCGATCTGTAGGTAAGCCGCTACGGTAGCTTTTTTTTGGAAATTTGAAAAAACGGCGGCGGTTTGAATAAAAAGTACAAAATTTTTTATAGTTTTCCGTGTGAAACTCTATTTGATTTTTTTTCCCAATTGAAAACTGCGACCGCAGTTGTGGGCACTAACATCAGCCCTTTTTTAAAGACACTTTTTTCAAAAAATTATAATAGTTATAAAAAATAAATAAAAATGAATAAAAAAAATATTTTTGTATTGTTAAATAGTGGTATTAATTGTAAAAAAAATTCATCCCCATTCCCCCATCCTATCCATTCGAAAAAAAATCGCGAAAAATGACTATTTTTCGGCCGATCACACTGTGATGGTACCTTGTGTGAATGGAAGTGAAAATTTGACAAAATTAAAAATTTTTTCACCATATTCATTATGAATTTTTACAAAATAAAATTATCTACAATTAATTATGTGAATTTTCAAGAAATTTTCACTTTAACTTATTCTACAAAATGATTTCTTGATCAGTACAGACGCTCTGTGCCCGCAGTGGTTGTAAAATTTATTCCAAACTCAAGTGGGTTGGTATGTATTGGCTTTGTACCAAAAAAAAAAAATAATACACATTTTTTGGTTAATTTATCACATGCATAATTTTATAGCCAAGACGGGCAATGATCCGAGCGCCCGTACTAGTTTGATTGGACCTTTACCGTATTGATATTTCAAATAAATCAACGCACATTTAACATTTCGATTGATATTTTGGGGCCAATCATTGTGAATTGTGTTGTAAACATATGAATTTATTGTATTAACGACAAAAAAGTTGCCTGATTTGAATACTTAAGTAGTAAATATATAGTTACTTAAGTCAGTTTTTTTAACATTCATTTATTAATTGTTTGTTATATACAGCTAACGACTACAACACTAGGTGTCACATATTTCTATTCCAAGGTAAAACCATTTAATAGATATATTTAGAGCAACAAAGTACACTTACATTGAGATAATACATAAATATGTGAGTATCGTGCCTGTAAAATCGCATACACTCAAACCTGTTTTTGTACGGTCTTTTTTTGTGCGATTTTTTTTTTAATGCGATGTATGAAAGAAATGTTTATCAAAGTGCATAATGCGAATAAAAAGTAGGAAAAATAAGTAATAAATTTGAATATTAAGGTACCATCACAGTGTGATTGACCGAAAAATAGTCAATTTTCACAATTTTTTTTTCGGATAGATAGGATGGGGGAATGGGGATGAATTTTTTCTTACGATTAATACCACTATTTAACAATACAAAAATATTAAAAGCTTTTATTTAACTTGATATGTTAGCATGTTGGTTTAGATCATATCTTGGAATCAAAATTTAGGCAGGTTCTAATTGAGCTAGAGGTTTCAAATTTTACATACGTGTCTAACCTTGATGACAATGCAATATTGTATAATTAGTTTTGTCCTACATTGCCCCCAAAAAAAAAATGTTGATTTTTAGTCATGTGCAATTTTTCGACATTTAGAATTGTCAAATATTGTCCGTTGATTTTACATTACAATTTTTTGTTTCCATAGTTATGCTTGATTAAGGTAAATTAACCGATTAAAATATAGGTAAAAAATTACTTCTTTAATTTTTTTTCAAATTAACTGTAATCAGACTAAAAAGTAGAAAATAAAGTAAAAAAATGTTTTTTAAGAAAAAGCTTTTATTTAAAAATGGGCTAAAAAAAAATAAAATAACCTTTGAGTGAAATTTGAAGTAATACGGTGAGAGAGTTTGGTAGTCCCAAACCCTTGGATGAGTTCGTCAGCCAGACACGTCGGATGCCAGGAACATGGTTTTTGTTCTTGCAAAAAATTAGTTTTTTGCCAAAATTTCCACTTATTCAAAAATTTTTGCAAAATTTTTTTAGACCATTTAAAAAAGAAAAAAATTACATAAAAAAGGTTTTTAAACTTTTTTTCTATGTCAGCTAGTACCCGAGAAAAACGAATTTTTATAAACGGAAATTCGCTATGTTATGCAGGATGCTGTGACAGGGGTATTTTAGATTTAAATTGCGTATGTTGCGCATTCAGTGCGCATAGGGTTAGTAAATAGTGGGAATGTCAAGACTAGAGAATGGTCTTGGACATGCTTGTCAAGATTAGGGAGCTTTTACTGTATCAAAATTCTTCTTATCTTCCTATGTTCCATTATGGAATAACATTTATTTATAGTTCTTTATTTCGCACAAAAATTCTATCATCTGTTCGCAAATCTCCGGTTACTCTACGAAACTGTCAGCTTGAGATTCATCAATTTTTGAGACAATTGAAAATTTTCTATAATTTCTATTGTTTTAGTTTTTCAATTCAATGTTGACCTCAAACATTTTTGTCAATAAAACTTTATCTATTTACCAATTTTTTTCAAAATATTTTCGTTGATAAAAATGAGTATATTAGTGATTCACACTAACAACATAAAAATTGTAGTATTCGATTTTTATTTTTAACTGAATTATAATATATTGTTAATAGTTTCAATTTTGAAATACTAATGGGACGCTGTCATGTGAATGCGGGGGTGGCGTCAAAATGGGACACAACATACGGTACTGTGCGAACGCCAGTGTATGACAACAATTATTATATTCAGATCGACGCACTGTATTCCGCAACTTATTTATTATACGCGGGTACCTACACGACTGTTTCAAAAATGAGGGACACTAAATTAATATAATTATTGCCATCCAGAAGGGCTATATACTTATATAGGGAAGCTATAGCTGTAATACCCCTGTCGCAGCATCCTGCACAACATAGCGAATTTCCGTTTACAAAAATTAATTTTTCTCGAAAACTAGTTGACATAGAATAATAGTTTAAAAAGACCTTTTTTGTAGGTATGTTCCAACAAACACTAGAATTTCCAATTTGAGTGAATCCAGTATTTTAAGTTCGATAATGTCATTTGAAGGTCAAATCAAATTCAATTCAGAACTTCAGTTCGGTATTTAATATGTAGGAACGTTTTGTATTAATTCTTAAGGATTTCAGGAGATGTCTCTACTGAAGACTTGGGTTATGTTTTCTATACCTTCTATACTATGAAGAATATTTACAAATAATATCATATATCCACTAAAAAATTATTATATACTTTAAAATACGTTAATTTAATTTTTAAATAAAAAGTACGAACCATTTTTTTTACTTTACTCCATATTTTACTTTATTACTTACTAAAATAATATAATATAAATATTTACAAAATAAATAATTAAAGTATTGGGATCTGTCGAATGGCGGTATGACATCTGGTGTTGAAAGATCAGACTATTCTTAAAGTGCATTTGTTGAAATGTCATTTATGAGCTGAATTTTGTAAATCTGAAAATACATACAATTGATTTGATTGTTCCATTCATTTACAATTCACCAGTTATTTTATGACGTTTGCTATTTAAATTTGATGTTTGTATACTCTAAATTGTAATATTCATTAACTCATTCATCCATTTTTTCATATTTTTACCACATTTTAACTTTTACAGATGTAAAATTTTCTCTCCTTCAACAAAATCTCTTTCTTTTGGACTTGTGTCAACCTAAATACAAACAGTTCTAATATTTATCATTTTTTCTTAATATAGCACTGGTTACTATATATGAAACTAATGTTAATGCACTTTTTTGTCAGCTATTTTTTTGAAGCTCCTCCTTTTGGACAGTTCCCAATACCTGTTTGCTAATTTAAAAAAAAATATACCTACTGTAGCAATTAAATAAAGTCAAAAATTTGAAATTTGACAGAACAATTCAAACTTAAAATTTTTCTGTTTATTTTTTAAATTTTTAAATTATAAGGTTAAAATTTAAATTTTCGTTAATGCGCATGTCTAGGATTTGAAATACTTCCTCTGAAACAAGAATTTTAAAAATCAATTCGCGGGTGAGTTCAGAATTAGACTTAAACACTTGTTGGAACACAGAATTTCAAATTGTGTGTAAACTGGAATTACAATTCTGCCTAGTTGGAACAGTAAAGTCAACTATGCGCATGCTCATTAAAACGAGAATTAATTCGAGTGTTTGTTGGAACATACCTTGTGTGATATTTTTTCCTCGTTTCAACGGTGTAAAAAAATGTTGCAAAGATTTTTGAATAAGGGGAAATTTTGGCAAAAAAGTAATTTTTTTCAGGATTTACAAAAGTTGTTAGGTACGAAGGGGGACATTAAATGGTGACCTTAAATTTGACCTTGAATTTCATTTTCAAGGTAATTTTGAGGTCAAGTTGTATTTTTCAAATGGAACGACCTACTTTTTATTTCCGATTCTGAAAGAGCGTAAAATTTCACGTCGAAAATGCTATAAACGAATTTTTTTTATAATTGACCTTAAGAGGTGTAAAGACCACCAAAGAACAATCAAAAATTAGATTTTAAAAGAAAAACCTAACTTTAAAGTGTCGGCATCTTTTGGAGACGTAAAATAGGAGCTTCTGTTCGTTTTTAATGACCTGTGAAGGTCATTATAAGGTCAAAATCCAGAAAAAAATGGCACTAAAAATTTATGAAAAATTAATTTTTCACAACTAATAAATTTCATAGCTAAAAAATGAAAAATTAAAGGCCAATAAAAAAAATTCGTTTTTCGAAATTTCACACTCTTTCAGAATTCGAAATAAAAAGTATGTCGTTCCATTTGAAAAATACGACTTGACCTCAAAATGACCTTGAAAATGAAATTCAAGGTCAAATTTAAGGTCACCATTTAATGTCCCCCTTCGTGCCTAACAACTTTTGTAAAGGTCATTTTTTGATAGGTGGCGCCTCTGGCGAGATATTTAGATGCAAAAATTAAAATGGCCCCCAACCTGTATATGGGGCATTAAAAGAGGCAAAATTTCAATACACTTTACCCAGTGGTTCTGGAGTTATCGCCATTTTTAGCATTTTGTAGTTCGCGCCAAAAAATCCTAATGGATTCGCGCAGATATTTTAACTTTTTGGGAAAATCAATGAAATTTAGGCGAAAGGTATTTTTAGGTAAATTTAGGCGAAAGGTAAATATTTTAAGGGTAAAATCGTTTTATAAGTCACGTGACTTAGGGTAATTTGGATTTTTTTTTTTAAAAACCCTTATATCTTTTTTATCAAAACTAAAAAATTTTTGAAATTCTTCATTAAGGTAGGAGTCATAATGTACCTACTTCCAATCGGTAATCGATTTTTTTTAAATGGCGTCACAGTGGGTAGCCGGGTGATTTGAAATACAAAACTTTCCCGGTCTGGGAGGGATCGAGGGCAAAATTTTGAAAAATTTTATAAAATATATTTTATAGAAATTTTAATTTGCGACATCTTTGGTCGCAAAGTTGTTGCAAAGAATCAATCCCTTATCAATTACTGATCCAAACCCCTCTCCCTCAGAAGGTTTCGAAAAGGAAAAACGGCACAAGAGAGTCCAGAAACTGGGTTGTCAGCATTTCTACATATTTTTATGATTATGGCGAAAACTGTTGAAGTATTATTCGATCGTAAGTATGCGGCCAAATTTTTGAACTGTAGTGTCAGTATTTTATAAATAGACTAAATTATAAATAGAAAACTTTAATATGTTATCTCTTCAATGTCTACATATACATAATTATGTATATAAATATTACCTCTCCTAAATGATTATCAGTATCACAAAACACAATTTTGTGTAACTTTGTAATACACGGTAGACAGTTTTGTGACTTTATGTTGCATCACAACACAAGAAATATTGTCAGTATAGTAATATTTTTCATTTTTGAAAAATTTACACGTCCAAATGAAATTTTTCCTGTAGGTGTTTTAAGACAATATTCTAGTAACTATATAGAACTTTTTAAAATTCAATTTTTTTTTCTTTTGGTTCCATTTTCTGAAAGTACAGCTGAACTCTTTTTTGTGCAGTGGATAGGGACCGTATAAAAAAAATCGCACAAAAATATATTTTAAAAAATATCATAAATAGCTATAAAAAGTATAGTTCGATCCAGATTGTACAAAAAACGTTTTTTGTGCGGTTGGTCGGGACCGCATAAAAAAAGTTTCATCGAAAAAACATCACTCAAAACGCTCAAAACTTAGAAATTTCCTTAGAAGTTGCTTCTATAAACAAGATAAAGTATTAATTTACACGTAGAAACATTTTATTTCAATTTTATAATATTATGAAAATTTTGAAAAATACATCTGTAACTAAATTAAATGACGCAATAACTTATATTCTGTTGCAATGTATTGATTAAATGCTTTAAAGCCGTTAAAAAGTATTTTTATCAAAGAAAGTTATTATAGTAATTATTTAAGTTTCTTACTGTCTCGTGATTTTGATTCACATTATGCATTTTAATGGCCATTTTTTACTGTATAGAGCTTTATAAATGTGTCCTCGTGAGGAAATTTAAAAATTTAGAAAATTTATCATGTTATAGCTATTTTAATACGATAGGTTCCGATATCAGCTGGTATTATACTTTAAAACTTTAAATTCATTTTTCCTGAAACTACATTTTTCAAGCTGGTCGACATGATATTTCAAGTCCTGTTGATCCGATCGACTTCAAATTTAGCATGTACCTTCAATACATGTTGCTTTATGTTAGGGGCGACGGATTTTGGAAAAATTTAATTATTACATTTTTAAAAAATAAAAAAACTAAAGAAAAATATTTTTTTTCAGAAAATGGTTTTTAAAAAAATGGCCATTAAAATGCATAATATGAATCAAAATCAAGAGACAATAAGAAACTTAAACATTTACTATAATAACTTTGATAAAAATACTTTTTAATATTTGGTTTTTAAGCATTTAATCAGTACACTGCATAAGAATATAAGTTATTGCATCATCTAGTTTTTTTTTTAGAGATGTATTTTTCACAATTTTCATAATATTATAAAAATGAAATAAAATGTTCCCACGTGTAAATTAATGCTTTATCTTCGTTAGAAAAGCAACTTCTAAGGAAATCGTGAGATTTTGAGTGTTTTGAGTTATGTATTTTCAATCCACCGCATCAAAAAAGTTTTTCTTTACAATCTAGACCGAACTTTTGAATATATTTTTTTGTGCGATTTTTTTTTTGCGGTCCCTATCCACCGTATAAGAAAAGGTTCAGCTGTATAGTCATAAAAATATCAATAAATAGATGGTAAAAAGTGGACAGTAAAAAATATTAAAATTCCTAGAAAAGCCGAAATTTTTACTCTCTAAACTAGAAGACCCCCTTAATAAAAATATTACAGATGATCAAGAAAATATAAAAATTTCTTGGTAGCAAAAATAATTTCAGACAAAAATAACAAAAAAATGTAACACTCACCTGTAATGTATACTTTTTAATGAGAGATAATTTTTGGAAAAACCACGAAAATTTGTGCTTAGCTGCAATGTATCACAACTTTGCTCGTAACAGAAATCATTGCCCTTTGATGGTGGCATTATATAAAAATTAGCTAAATTAACATTTTGTATAAAAACAATACTGTTCTAAAACCCGATTTTAATAATTAATTATTTCAAAAAATTCTTTATAGTCATCATACTGACTTGTCTAATTTAATTTTTTTTCGATTACATAACAGCTATTTGTTGATAATTAAAATTTAATTTGTCTAAAATTAATAATAACAAGTTATTTTCGAAAAAATAATAAATTTTTGAAAAATTATTCGTTAAGCCACGCCTCACACGGTATAATTAGGTATGTTTTTTCAGAAATTGCCCTATTAACCCTCGTCTCTTACTTTGTAATGCATATACTGGTACTTAGAACACTAGACCAGGGGCGTAGCTACCGCCGTATCAGCCGTATCAATGATACGGGGCCCCGGGCTACAGAGGCCCCTAACGTGTGTAAGCAAAAATTAGTAAAATATTATCCACAATGTCAATCTCGTGCTTCCCGGGAAAAAAACATACAAAAAAACTGTCATATGAGAGAATTTCAGACCCGGAATTATATTTCAAAGTTAATGTATACTATTATTATCCGTTTGTATCCGTATATATTATCCGTCAAGATGGCGGATGATGCAAATTTATGTGATACATGCAAACAAAAATTTAAAAAAGATGAATTTTATGTGTACTGTAATGGAATATGTGGAAAGTATTTTCATATTAAATGTGTTTCTGTAAAAAAAAATGAATATAATGCTATTATTGCTAATAAAAACTTACAGTGGTTATGTGACTTCTGTTTGAACACCAACTGTCATAATCAAAATTTAATTGATCAACTGAATGAACTAAAAAGTTTTAACTATGAATTGATAAACGAAATCACAGAATTAAATAAAAAATGTTGTTTGTTTGGTCAAAAATTGTTAAAAATCAATGAAGAATTAGCTAATAATAAGAAGGATAATATGTCTAAATATAAAAATGATATTAATACTGATGTTAACATTAAGTGCCCTCAGTTAGACGAGGCAAAAAATACAAATGAATTAATTGATTCTAATACAATTAAAGAAAATAATGCAGAAAACATCATTGATCATACTACTATAAGTACTCAGCCAGTGACAGTAGATGACGGTATTAAATTAACTTCAAATCTACCAAAAAATAATATTATTGTTGTCAATAACACTGAAAATGACAATATTGATAAACAACTTACTGATACAGCGGTTAATCCAACTGTGCAAAAAAATAAAAACAATACTAATGGAAGAACTACTAAATCGTATGCTGAAACGTTAAAAGAATCCAGTTTAAGCAAACGTAGTACCGTTTTTGGGCAACGAAAAGATAACAATAACGTTTTGAAGTCAAATTCACGGATATGGATTTATGTCGGGCGACTGGAAAAAGATACTGAATGTGAAAATGTTCTAGAATATTTACAAGAGTTAGGTACTGATTTTATTTGTGAAAAAATATATGAAGGTGACTATACATCCGGATTTAAACTAGGCGCCCCAATTACTTTGCAAGACACTTTATATAATGCAGACTTTTGGCCACAAGGCGTTCTGATACGGCGATTTACTTTTAGAAAAAATAAGAACAACGCTGTTTTTTTAGGTGTAAAGAAGTAGACTCATATAATTTTAATTTGTTACATTTAAATACACAAGGTCTACGTAATAAAATATTGGAATTTGAAACTCAAGGACATAACTATGATATATTATGTTTCAGTGAACACTGGATGACCAGTAGTGAGGTTGATGTTTTAAAAATTGATAATTATAAGATTGCTGATAGTTTTTGTAGAACTAATTATAAACATGGAGGTTCTATTATCTTGATCAGTAAGAATATGAATGATGCTTTCAAACCGTGTAACAATATCAAAAATCTCTCTGTCGAGATGCACTGTGAGGTATGCGCTATAGAATTTGTGAGTCTGAATATCATAATAGTTGCAATCTATCGGTCACCTGCGGGTGATAAAGGTATTTTTTTGAATACAATGCATGACATCCTGCATCTTCTTCATAAAACAAAAAAGATTATTATTCTTGTCGGTGATTTTAATGTTAAATTTAATACAAATGATAGCTTCACAATTGATTTTATAGACCTATTAGCAACTTTTGATCTTCACACCACAATATTCACAAACACCAGAGGCAACTCTTGTTTAGATAATATAATAACAAATTTGTCAGATAACTTTACTGCTGAAACGCTTGATACATCGCTATCGGATCATTTAGCAACCACTATAAAATTTAAAATAAAGCGATCTCAATTTAAAAGCCCTACGGTAGTTAACCAACCAATTACTAAACAAGGCCTTTTTCTATTGAATGGTTACGTTCGTGACATAAACTGGGATTTTGTTGACAATTGCAATCTTTCCACTGAAGAGAAATTTGACACTTTCATCAATAAAATCTCAAATGGAGTAAATACTGCCTTCCCAATTGTAACTAAATCGGTTAAAAAAAATCGAAAAATTAATTGGTTTAATAAAAATCTAATTTCAATGCGTGAAAATTTAAAATTCCTTTATGATTTTAGTAAGAGTTTTGATGATTTGCAAAGTACCATAGCATATAAAAATTATAGGATCAAATACAGAAAAGCTATTGAGCAAGCCAAACATGAAGCGAATGATAATTATATAAAAAATGCGCGTAATACTGGGAAAGCTACATGGGAAATTATCAATGAATATAGGCAAACTAAATACAGTAACGTAAGTGAATGTTCTCTAACTGCAGATAATATAAATGAGTTCTTTGCTAACATAGCTGAAACTATTCTAGGTGAGCTTCCTGATATTTCTAATAATACTATTAACAGTTGCATATCTGCAGTTTCATTTGTTCAAACTGATAATGATACTCTCTTCACTTTTCAAGAGCTATCTTACATTCAAGTACGAGATTTAATGCGATCTCTAAATAACAGCAATAGTAAAGATATATATGGTTTCAATATGCCAATTCTTAACTGTATTATTAATGAAATATACATACCTCTGACTAAATTGCTCAATGAGTGTATCAAAAATGATGTATTTCCTAACTCATTGAAGATGTCCCGTGTAGTACCGGTACATAAAAAACATTCGATTAATATAGCAACTAATTACAGGCCTATATCAATTATTCCATTATTTGGTAAAATTTTAGAGAAGGCTATGAAAAATCAAATAAACGATTACTTTGAATCAAATTCTTTATTCTGTGATGAGCAGTATGGTTTTAGAGCAGCTAGAGCGACAACCATGGCCATAAACGATCTGATTGAGTTTGTAAATGCCAGTATTCTGAATAGACAACTTGTAGGGGCTACGTTTTGTGATCTAAGCAAGGCTTTTGATTGCGTTTCACATGATATTTTAATTCACAAGCTAAAAGGGTATGGATTTTCTCTCAATAGTTTGGACCTGGTACGATCGTATTTAACAGAACGGTATCAGATAGTTAGTTTTAACAATGACACTTCGAGTGCTTTGCCTATCCATCACGGTGTACCACAAGGCTCAGTGTTAGGTCCTACATTATTCTTAATTTATATTAATGATTTACCAAGAAATAGTCCGCAATCTAAATTTATTTTATTTGCTGATGACACAACAGTGGCCAACGCGAGTAATAGTTACGAATCTTTGAAAATAGCCATGGATAAAGCTTATGATAATATTAAATCATGGTATGCTGTCAACAAACTCAGTCTCAATAGCTCTAAAACACATAATATGATATTCAATGACGGTTCTGAAAACAGGGATATTGGATCGATAAAATTTCTGGGACTATATATAGATCCAAAATTAACTTGGGATTGTCATATCGATGAAATTGGCAAAAAGATCACTAAGAGTATTTTCTTATTAAGAAGTCTCTCTGGAATTGTATCAAATAATGTGTTACTAACAACTTTCCATGCATTGGTGCAAAGTCATATCTCCTACGCACTAATCATATGGGGACACTCAAAAGGCGCAAAAAGAATATTTAAACTTCAACGAAAAGCCATAAGGGCCATGTTCAAATTAGGATTTAGGGAAGATGTGCATGAATATTTTATAAATAATGAAATTCTAACTGTACCGTCTCTTTTTATTTACCAATCTTTGATTTATGTGAAAGAACACGAATGTGACTATTTAACGCATAGTGAAATGCATTCCTACGGAACCAGAAATAGAAAAAATATTTATATTGACTTCCATCAAGTTAACAAAACTAAAACTGGCATTTGCTATTACGGGCCAAAACTATTCAATAAGTTGCCTCCTCATGTTAAAAATTTAGGCATTAATCGGTTTAAGCACGTTATTAAATGCTTACTGATCAAGAATTGTTTTTATAATATTGATGATTATTTTAACACAACATTTTAGATATTTAGACTTTTTTTATTGTTTTTAATTTTGACTTGTGTAAACATATTTTTTGTACTAACATCAATAAATATTATTATTATTATTATTATTATTATTGCTGTTTAGATATATTAATTTCTCAAACTAAACAGATTTCAGAGCCTTTGTGACCTGAGTAATATGTTTGAAGTATTACAACCGGAGAAACTCCTATCTTCAAACGAAGTGATAAAGAACGCTTCCGGAAAACTGTCGGCTAAATACAGTAAAGACATCTCAGTTAATCTTTATGAACAATTAATTGCTCTGAAAACATGCTTAAAATCTGAAATTCAAAAAATTCATTCCATTAAGGAGCTCAAGGAATTATTGCTGATAAAATTCAATAGCCTTGCATCCAGTTTTCCGGAGGTAATAACAGCATGCTTTCTATTCTTGACCCTTCCAGTTACAACTGCAACAGCTGAAAGAAGTTTTTCAAAATTAAAACTGATAAAAAATTACCTAAGGACTTCGATGGGGCAGGAACGGCTATCAGACTTGTCACTATTGTCTATAGAGGCAGAAATTAAAAAAAAAAACTGAAACCGTCTTCAGCTATAGATGATCTAATAAATCAATTTGCCGAAAAAAGGCAAGAAAAGTGTATATTTAATTTGAATTGTTTGGCTAGCTCAATTTTTAGGAGGAAGCGATAACTTATAATCAATAGATATTTATTTTAATTTAATGCAAACATTTTTGTTTCTTTTGTGAGCAATCTTTACCCTTCATTTGGGCCCCCCAACTAATTTTGATACAGGGCCCCTCCAAGGCACGCTACGCCACTGCACTAGACAGTCATTTTCTTTTCTTGTTTTAGAAAATGACAGATATATACTTATTATTTGTAATTTTCCATTGTTATGTAACTTCGTTTGTGAAATTCCATTTTGAAACAGAACGAAATTTTGATTTAATTGACACTGTGGTAAACTTTTTTAATAGTTACGTGAAAAATAAATTGAAAAATTATTGAATCGATTTTGAAAATTCTTTGACTGTTACAAAACTGAATTCCGCGCAGACATAGGCTATAATTAAATTCTAAAAAAAAAATACAGTTTTATAAATAATTGGAATATTTGTTAATCGACAACTATTAAAAAAGATCCGAGTTAATATATTATGTATATTTTTAGTGTTGCATATACCAAAATTGGTAAAACCGTCCCTCACAGGCGGTTTTTTCGAAAACTATTCGATTCTGAGGGCTGATTTCGGAGGTTAAATTGGGAACTGTTACTGTAAGGGTTCATTTTTACCAAAATTAGATACTTGAGACCACTAGAAAATGATTTCTGTCGAATCACAACAAATTAAGTCATATTTCTAAAAGGAATTTTGTCATTTTAATGCCAAAATTGATAATTTCACAACCAAATTATCCTAATTTTCAGGCTCTCATAAAGCGTAATTTGAAAAAAAATTTTTTATTTGATGATATCATCAGGTTTACTAAAACGACGGAATGGTGAAATTGAAACCGAACTACAATTGAACCTTTTTTTATGCGGTGGATCGGGACCGCATAAAAAAAGTTTCATCGAAAATACATAACTTAAAATGCTCAAAACCTTACAATTTCCTTAGAAGTTGCTTTTCTAAGCAACATAAAATATTAATTTACACGTGGGAACATTTTATTTCATTTTTATAATATTATGAAAATTGTGAAAAATATACGAGTATCTCTAAAAAAAAACTAAATAATGCAATAACTTATATTCTTATGCAGTGTACTGATTAAATGCTTAAAAACCATTAAAAAGTATTTTTATCAAAGAAAGTTATTATAGTTAACGTTTAAGTTTCTTACTTTCTCTTGATTTTTTGATTCCTGTTATGCATTTTAATGACCATTTTTTTAAAAACCGCATAAAAAAAGATTCAGCTAGCTGTATGTCTAAAAAAAAATTTCACGACCAAATTCAGTACACTTACATAAAGCTTCATTTACGAAAAAAAAAGTACAACTTTGTCACCTCCGACCATAAATATGTGTTTTTAAAACTCGGAACGTTAAGGCCCGTTCCACACACTACGGTACCGCTCTCGATACGCTCCCAGTTCGATAAAATATTCTGTGTATCTATATCATCGCTACGATCCAAGTACGGTTCCAATTCCACTTCAGTCCGTTCCATATAGTGTGAAATGGACCTGAGTTTTTTTTTTGGGAGGGATTCGCGCGCGAAACGTGACACACAACACCACCTGAGTAGGTGTGAAGGTGTGAAGGTCACATACTTTTGTTGGTATTACTCACAAAGTTTACATCTGTACTATATTTTGTTTTGGTTCTACATAAGTATTTATAACGGGTTACGTAACAACCCGACCAAACAAGTTTAAATTTTATTTTTGTCGGTGGAAAAAAAATTTCCTCGTCACTCTGCCCCCCGCCCTCAAGTCCTCACTCTGTTGAGATATTAATTGATTGTGTCAGATCAGATTATTTTCATTAATTTATTTTATTATTTAAATTCCATTTTGCTGTGCTAGTGCTTATGTAGGTACACGATTACACCACATTACACCATTAGCTGCGCTGCTTGTATAAGATAATCCCACATATTTTAGCTGAGGAGTTATATAATCTCAAGGTTGCATGCGTATTTTTTCTAAATAGCTTCAAAACTCAATTGAGATCAAGTTGAAGGTGATGCGGTAAATGTTTGTTTGTAAATAACAATAGTTTTGGTGTACGTAATTAAATGAAATGACTGAAGAGGATCACAAAAGTGACTGAAACTGTTTTATTTCTGTTGCGACGGTAAATTAAGGGAGGAGTTCACGCCAGAAACGGCTAATAAACAAATTTTTTTCGAATTTCATTTTTTGTATTTATTTTGTTCTGTGGTTCTTTACAGACACGATGATATATAAAACATGGCCAAAAAATTTTTTGTTTAAGTAAAAAAATATTTATTTGTGAGCCGCTGCACGGCCAAGTTGCTGCTCCTTTGCACACAAAGCTCGCCCCCCCCCTCCTCGCGATTTGATCAGTAATATTTAGTTTTGGTGTGTACATGAGTGTTATAGTATGCACTGAAATAATGTTCTTTTATTTGTATGCCTTTGTAGACGTTTTAATAAACAGTGAGTAAACCGCTTCTTTTGTTATTACTTTTGTTTTTTACCGTTTCCCGAAAGTTGTGTTTTTTCCGACAAGGAAAATCATATCTCAAGTTCTAGAAAATACAGAGACTTATTTTTTTTAAATTTTGTTCATAAACATATTGCGCATAAAGTAAAGTATGCTTTTTCCATTTGAACAATTGTAACTATTTTTAAACATTTTTTTTTTTTTTTTTAATAAAAAATTGGGTTTTATAATTTTTAGAAGTTTGGGATTACAATTTTATACTTAATTTTTAAAATAACCTGAAACCCATACTCAGCTTTATGGACAGGTCCTTTAGGAATAAAATAATGAAAAAATATTTAAAAAATATTCATTACTTTTTGAGATATTGCGTTCCTTGTAAACGCTTAAAAACTTGTGAAAAAGGGCTCCCTCCCCCCACAGGGAAGAGTAATGAATGTTTCAAAAACAAAATTTTCTATTTGAAACCCTCCCTAAATTGAAAAAAAATTTCAACAAGCCAAATATACATAAATAAAAAAGTTTCTTTTTTATTTGAACTCCCCCCTTAAGGGGGACCACTAGTGTGATAGTCTGAAAAAAGGTGATTTTTGGGAATTTTTTTAAAGAAAACTATTGTACGGAATGTTTTAATATTTTAAGGATATATTCGCTGATATATAATAAATTCATGATAAAATTTTTGGACCAAAAAATTGAAAATTCAGTGAGTTATTCGCGATTTCCCAAGGCTTCAAAAGAAAAAAGTTCCCTCACTGCTGTAGTGATAGCAGCCTTCACACTGCCTGAAATCAAAAAAACCAAAAAGCTTATTAAACTAGAAGGTAATGCCCGTGCCTTGAACCTCAATCGAAAAAAAAAGTTGAAATTTAACATAATGGTGGAGTTTTTTAAAAAAAAGTTTCAAAATTTGCGCGAAAATTTGATGATTTTTCGCCTGTAAAAATTACATTTTTTATTCGATCGGAAAACTGGAGGTTCATGGCACTAAGAAACATACATACAAGAAGCTGAAATAAGAATCATATCGATCGGATGATTTATCTTCGAGTTATAATTGCTGCAAATTTGAAAAATGTAGTTTTTCTTCACTTTACCTTTAAGTTTTTATCACTGAGAATTTTTACTAAAATTATTTACGATGTACTCACTATAACGGTCATATTAAAACTAGATGAGTCGTTTAAATATGCCAGGGTCACACAACATGTGACTGGCAGCCACGTCCAGAAACTCACGAACTATCAACCTTCATACATTTCTCAATACTTCAAAGTTAAAAATGGAAATCAGAATCCGTTCTTCGGATGGCTGTAGCTCAAAAACTATTTGGGATACGCACTTGAAATTTTAGTATGTTATTTTCAAAGGTATAGGCTATCGAAACATGCAAAAAAATTTCAGTTTTTCCAAAATGTCACACTAGTGATCCCCCTTAAGTCTTATATAATTATTAAATATTTTACGCGTAAATTCATTTAGGCCATTTTTCAATAGATTTTATTTTGCCAAATCTCTAGATCTCGAGTATCTCCTTATCAGGGCTAGATTTACCATAAGTGCCGGCCTAGGCACAGTGAAAAATGCCGCCCCTGCCTTTTGCTTAAAAAGAAAAATATAATTCTTCTTTACGAAAATAACTGATGAGCACAAAAAAAATATCAAATTCTGACTTTTACTGTCCTTTTCAAAAATAGGCCTAGTAACTAATCCGGCCCTACTCCTTATAGTGAAAATTGTTTTACTACGATTGGAAACTAGCAGATGTCCTTACGATCAAATAATAATTTGAAGTGCATACGCTGTTTCTACATATAAAATTCTCATAATTAGGAGTGAATTTTTAGAATACTGTTAAATACGAAAATTTTGCCAAAGCACATTTTCTGCGAAACAAATTAAAATTTCAAGGCTTATGATGTCTGTAGCACTTTTTTTAGTGATAAGTGCATTTCTAACACAGCAGTACTATTATATGAATATTTCTGGCATTGGTAGTTGCTGCAATTTCTTCAAACTAAAATGTCAGTAATGTATCATACGCAGGGCCGGCGAGAGGATAGGGCAGGTAGGGCAACTTCTCGGGGGCCCGGGTCTAAAAAGGGAGCCTGCTGCCTCGATTAGACGCTCGGATACAGTGAGACGATGTTTTTCTTAGTTATGTCTTTCACGGATCCTGATCATACGAATTGAAAAAATGCTAATAATTTGAAGAATTCGAGGAAAGAAAGTGTCCCTGTCACTAAAAAAAGTGCTACAGACATCATAAGTCATGAAATTTTAATTTTTTTTTTTTACATAAAATGTGGTTTGGTAATAGACAAAGTGGTGAGGTTTGATAGTACATACCTTATTGTGCTCAAATTGTGCTTATATAGCTGAACTTTTTTTTATGCGGTCCTTTTTTGTGCGAATCTTTTTGTGCGATTTTTTTGATGCGGTTTGTAAAAAATGGCCATTAAAATGCATAATGTGAATCAAAATCACCAGACAGTAAGAAACTTAAACAATTACTATAATAACATTCTTTGATAAAAATAATTTTTAACGGCTTTTAAGCATTTAGTCAATTGCATAAGAACATAAGTTATTGCATCATTTAATTTTGTTAAAGATGTATTTTTCAAAATTTTCATAATATTATTATAAGATTGAAATAAAATGTTTCTACGTGTAAATTAATGCTTTATCTTGTTTACAGAAGCAACTTCTAAGGAAATTATTAAGTTTTGAGCGTTTTGAGTGATGTTTTTTCGATGAAACTTTTTTTATGCGGTCCCGACCAATCGCATAAAAAAAGTTTTTTGTACAATCTGGATCGAACTATACTTTTTATAGCTATTTATGATATTTTTGAATATATTTTTTTGTGCGATTTTTTTTTGTGCGGTTCCTATCCACCGCACCAAAAAGAGTTCAGCTGTATAAGATTCATTAATTATTTATTTTATGCATTTTTTGTACAAAAACTGGATTTTTAATATCCATTCAGAACTGATACATATTATAATAATTGCGTCATTCAGGTAATTTATAAATGAGGAAAAGCTTTGCCAGTAATTCGTCTTGTATCAGTCAACGTCAATAAAATCTAAACTTTTTTTTCTTAATTTCAAATATTATTATGGATTGAATATTCAATTTTCTTTGTTATATATTATCAAATCATTACATTAAAGTGAAAAAAAAAAATTTGGAGAGACAGGTCTACCCACACTTCCCATTAGATGCCCTTACAGACTATTCCATATGAATAATTTTTTTTTTTAAATCAGGGGACTCCTCTGGGCCGCTGTTAGAGGCTTTGCACCACACCGGAGGCTTCGTCTTCTGTATCTAAGGGTGGGGGCTCCACCCTTATCAAACAAATGATAACATAATTTGTTCTTAAGAAACGCGAGACAAAAAATATTTCACAAAAAGTTTCTTATTCCGTTTTTTAGCGAATTTCTAGAATGGAATTCAGCTATTATAGCCACTGTCATGACGCGACTTGAACCCGGGACTATGGCAGAAATTTGTTTTGAGGTCCCTAGAAACCGAAAATAATATTCACTAAAATTTATATATATATATATATATATATATATATATATATATATATATATATATATATATATATATATATATATATATATATATATATATCAATATGTATATATGTGTCCGCGCGATAACTCTCGAACGAAGTATCCAATATTTACGAAATTTGATGAAAACATTGGAAGTCCCAAACCCTTGGATGAGTTCTTCAGCCAGACACGTCGGATGCTAGGAACATGGTTTTTGTTCTTGCAAAAAATTAGTTTTTTGCCAAAATTTCCACTTATTCATAAATTTTTGCGAAATTGTTTTACATTATTTAAAAAAGGGGACAAAATTACATAATAAAGGTCTTTAAACTATTATTCTATGTCAACTAGTTTCCGATAAAAACTAATTTTTATAAATGGAAATTCACTGTGTTATGCAGGTTGCTGCGACAGGGATATTTTTTTAATTTTATAATAATTTACTGGCGTTTTTAACATCAAGGAAGGTTCTTAGGCCATTATATAATAGACATGGTAAAAATCCATATAATCTATGTTATGTTAATAAAGTTAATTTCGTTTTTTTTTTATCACAAAAAACAAACCGCTAATCCGAATTTGCTGAAAACTTTACTCGATCTTCATTTTTTAATTACGCATCTAATGAAATTAGTCCGGAATTGATATCATCATTTGTTCTTGAGATATGCGAGACGAAAAAAAATTCACGAACGAACTAACGAACGCACACACAGACATCACGCTAAAAATGATGGATTCGGATTCTAATGATCTTGAAACGTGGAGATGTGTCCAAATTAACGATCCGTAAAATCGGACCCATTACAATAATTTCCAATGGGAAGTTAAAAATTATCAATTTGGATCGACTGACACTCGAACCTAGGACCTCTAGATAATCACTCAAGTGTCTTGCCACTAGGCTACCGATTCCTGTTTGGAGTTTAAAATCTAGATTAAAAAAGGTGACGAAATTCCAAAATAAAAATTTTCAACAACAAAATCTCTAGGGAAATTCGCTGAAAATTTTTTTTTCAGTTTTGACTATATCCACTTATTGTTATAGGTATAAATTAAATCAATTATAAACAATATTATAAACTTATTAAACTTTATCGATTTGTACCTCACTATACTTATGAATTCGTACAAATGCGACGATGGCAAGGACACGAATCTGGTGAAAATTTATGTCGCAATTTGTTAAACTGAACTCTTCGTACAAATTGAACTGTTTAAATCAGGGGTTCTCAACCTTTCAGACTCTGAGACCCCCTTCATACTTTGGTGTGAGGTCACGCCTCCCTTTACGGATTAATTTAATTTAGACTTATATATGATAAATTTACTTACATTATGTTTGAGTAAAATGACTTTGAACTTAGGCTAGACATATTCTGGTAAGGAATATTCAAATACACATTTTTATTACACAAATCATCGAAAAAATCACAAGTCAGCTAGTTTCTCACGCCTGGCCGGACGCTCACTTGCATTTTATTGAGTTAATAGCTATAAAGAAATTTCAATGATTGTGTGTCCAGCATCAAATTCAAATTTTTGTTGTTGTAAATATACATGCAAAAACAACCGTTTCAAAAACTACAAACTTATTTAATTTTGTTTAATTTGTTGACGCCTCCCCTGGAATCTTTCCACGCCCCCCCCCCCAAGGGGCGCGCCCCCCAGGTTGAGAACCGCTGGTTTAAAGCATCACTGTGGGGACTCCATTACATATTATGTATTGACAAATTGCAATTTAGTTGTACACGGACTTAGGTAGCAGTTACACTGGATACGAATTCATCCGAAAGTTCATTCGTACAAATTCGTACGAGTTTATCCGAGTTAATACGAATTAAACAAATGCATACATTTAGACATGCGTGGTTACACTGCTTACGACTCTTTCGTACGGGCTCGTACGACTTTTTGATACGACCAAAATATTTTGTTTTTTGATGCGAATTCGTACGAAAAAAAATAATGGATTTAGAAAAAAATAATTATTTTTGTTGAACAAAGGCGGTGTTTAAGGGATTAAAAACATAAATATTATCATAATAGATAATTTTTTAATTAAATATATTACGATATAATAAAACTAACCTAACCTAACAAAAACATTTTAAGTATGTGTAATGAAAAATTAATTAACTAAATATTGAAGCTGAAATTCAGTAGATTTTAAAATATAACTGAATGTGACTTGTTCAAATACTCTAAAAATTTCTGTTCGTCTTAAAAAGTTTCTTCAAAGCAATTCCAGAACTCAGCTTTTTTGCTCTACATGAATAATAAATAATCGTTTACCCAGAATTGTTTGTTTTCTATAATTAGAAATTTTGAAAACGATGTTTCTAATAAATAAGATTCGGTAGCTGAATCCATTGTTTGATATCATGCAATATGTATTAACGGTTTTCAGTTTAAATTTAAATACGAATTCATATTACGATTCCGTATCCAATGTAACCACACAGTCGTACGAATTCGTATCCAATGTAACCGCAGCCTTACTTGTTGGTACAACTTGACTGCGGGGACACGAAAGGTATTGATTTCAAAGTACATAAAGTACATCCACTTCACGTAATAATAGTGGGTGTTACTATAATGGTACATAGTCTTGTTAAACACTCCAGTAAAAAGGTTATAAGATTTCAGGAAGGCAGCGATTTTTCTTTTGGAAATCGTAGGAGGCGGGGGACTATCATGAATGTAAAATTAAGTTTTCCGAATTGGAAATATAAGTTGGCCGCCATTTTAAATTTACGGTGGAAAATAATGACTCACAAGTAAACGTCCCGAGGCCGGACCTATGGATTTTGATGAAACTTAGGTATGTTGTAGAACACTAAAAAATAAGAGACACGTATTTTTCTTTATCGGCGGAAAAACGGTTTGAAGGGGTGAAATCGCCCTCCAAAAATTGGGGTAAAAATTTAATTTTTTAAATATCTCGAAAACGGTAAGAGATAGAGCAAAGGTTTAAATTGGCAATATTGCTCTTTCTTAAAGAGCTATCTATTGGTATGCAATTTGTTCAAATTGTGTCAACAGGGGTGGCTGGGGGTTAAAATTTAGGGGTTAATTTTGCAAAAAGGGGGTGAAAATTAAACAATATAAAAATTTTGTTTACAGATTTGAAATCTACGTCAAAAAATATAATTGACCTGTTTTTGCTCAATGTCCTAATATTAAGTCTAGGGGTAGTTAACTAGGGGGTGACTGTGTCGAATAGTCGTACTACTTGGGTAGTTTAAGAAGTTTTTCTTCATGGAAAATAGTTTAAGACATTTAGAATAACGTAGAAATGAAATTTTCGATTTCAAAATTCAGTTTGAGCAACACTGGAGAGGGGGTGAGTCACCCTCTTAAATTACATATTAGTTAACATACACTCATTTTTAATATTAACACACTGACAGTGGGTAATAATGTCACAATAAGTGGTTCTGAAGTTGGACTGTCGTATGTAAGGTTTTCATAAGGTTTCTTTTTTAATGGATGTTATAGTTTTCGTTATCGAAAGTTATCGATACCGAAAATAACGATATTTTGAAAATGAATGGAAACCTAATAAAAACCTTACATATCAAAATGTAGTCGATAAGACAAGTTATTGAAGATCCCGAAATTGTTGTTTTTGCTAATAACTCATTTTCTATTGGTTGGTCAACAATAATTAACTTCATAACAAAGTTTGTACAAATCACAGTTTTGCTAATAATCGGATTTGAAGATCGGATTTGGCCTATGGATATGCCAAAACAACTAAAAATGATCTGACGTCATCAAACAAATGCAACAAATGAAGCAAAATTAGCCGCGTAGGTACCTAGTTTTCTGACTGTCTTCCTTCCTTTTTGTTATTTTTATATTCGAGTAACTATAGTAAATAATTTAAGGTTGTACATTTAATTTTGCTTCATTTGAATGATGTCAGACCACTTACTGTACGCATATAGGTGAGGACAATTTTGAAGGAAAGTTGTTGGGAACAGCGTTGTTACAAAAATTGTATTTTATAAAATTTTTCGGAATTTTGCCTCCGGTTTACATCAGGTGAGAAAGTTTGTATTTCAACAAGTCACCGTCACCTACTGTGAAGCCATTTTCACAAAAGAAAAAATTTATCGCCGATTGTTTGAAAATTTTTCAATTCTGCTAAGGGCAATATGGATGATAAACTTTGGTATTGTGTCACTATTGAAAATTTTTGTTTATTTGAGTAGTTTCGCTGCAAAATTAAAATGTTTTCTTGGTAATTAAAATTCACATAGTGTTTGAAAAATTATCAAAACTGAATCGGCTGGGACTCGAACCCGGATCTCTTGGTTGCTAGCCAAGCGCCTTACCAATTAGGCCACCGACCGTTCGTTCGAGTGCCACTCCAAGTTCGATAATCAATCAAACACATCCTCTCTTTAATGCGAGACGCAGTTACATTTTGAAGGATGAGAGTTTAAGAGAGGATGTGTTTGATTGATTATCGAAATTGAAGTGGCAGTTGAACGAACGGTCGGTGGCCTAATTGGTAAGGCGCTTGGCTAGTAACCAAAAGATCCGGGTTCGAGTCCCAGCCGATCCAGTTTTGATAATTTTTCAAACACTATGTGAATTTTAATTAACATAATGAATTGGTCATACATACCAAAGTAAATCGAGTGTTCAAGTATCAGCTAAAGCTGGACATCAAGTGAACATATGAATATACATTAATAATGTTTCACAGGCACTCGATAACATTTGAAATTAAAAATGTTTTCTTGTAGCAAAAAGTAGCCTATGTTCATCTTTGTCTCTCAAGCTATCTCTGTGCATAGTTTCAAATTTATTAATTACGCTGTTAAAGCGTGAACGTACGGTAAACAAACTCACTTTCGGATTTATAATATTACCTATACAACTAGGATAGCTTCCAATAAATATTTTAAAGATATTTTACAAGCCGGTAGACAGCGTACTATAGTAACACCCAGATATAATCTGTGTATGCACGTATAGATAATAGTATGGTTGTAAATGTTATTATAATACGTGGGTTGTACGTTTTTACGTATAAAACAATTATGTATAATGTTCGGCCGAGCAAAATTTATTGTGCATGCAATCAAAAATTATGAGCATTTGCTCGTTTGTTGCATGTCCACGGATGATTTGGATTCAAGGCCGTTTCTATTAGTCATTCATCATCATCATATCATCAACAAACATCAACACAAGCAAATTACTGACGTACCTATCTATAGTTTACTGGTATTTCGTTTATTATTAATTTGTATATTTTGTAGAAATGTTGATTTTCTAACCACTTAAAGTGAAATTCGAAATTCAATGCGTGCTCAGATCTTTTTCAAAATCGACTCGCATATATAGAACAGAGGGTGAGCTAATTTTTGGTTTATATTGAAGGTCACGTGTCACGTGATCACGTGCAGAAAAGTAACCACTTTAAGGGAAGATTCGCTAAAAAAAAAAAAAAACAATTTTTTTTCTTCATAATTATGCTTTTTAAGGTGTTAGAAATATTCTCTTAAAATTTTATTTCAAAGAAAGGAAAATTCAAAAAGTTATGGGCATTTTAGTGCACGCACTTCACTATAATTCAATTAAAAAAAAAAACTTTAAAATCGACTATTTTCACAACTGTATCTGTACTACAACATTTTTTATAGATATATTTAAATTTTACGTATTTTACCAAAAAGTTTAGCTAAGATTAAACAGTAACAAAAGTCAGAAAAAGTTAACTGATGTAAAAGCTTGACTCACAGGAAATTTCTTTGGACTTGAAATATTAAAACAGTTTTTATTTCACAAACGTACAACTAATAAAAAATTTACTATAGCTCATTAAAAAACCAAATATGTTACCCAATATGTCTTTTTTTGCACCACTTTACATAAAGTAAAAAAATAAATCAAAATAATCTATGAATGAGTTGAAAATACTAAATGTGTGCAGTAAAGCATAGTTATATATTACACAAACAAATAAATTTTCATGGGTCAAAAATACAAATTTTCGAATAAGCTGAAATTGATATCCATGAAAACCGTCTGCTCACTAACAAAAAAATTGTTTTATTGAAGAATCAGTATTTTTTTATTTTAATCCATAAAATATACATAAACATGCCATAATATAGTTTTAAAATGAAAATCTTTGTCAATAATTTTTAATTTTCCTAAATGTTAACCCCTTGTTTTGTCTTTTTTTTTACCCCATTTTTTTCTTTTTTTTTAACATGTAAAAAAAATTACAAGTAGTCGGACCATTTAAATAAAACTTTGTACTTTACGTTACTAAAGCATGTAGAATAACAAGAAAAAAATACAGCACTCTATCTTATCAGATTTTTTACTTACTGAAAAAGTTTATCGTCGCGGAATGAAAGTTTTTCGCTCATGAATAACAGAGGTTTGGGAGAAAATTTTTTTATGTTATAAAGCCCTCTCCAAAAAATAATTTTTTGGCCCACACAGCTTAAGATACTAACGGATTTTGTTGTAATATTTTTTATTTTTCGAATTTAACACTGTTGAATTTAATATAAGTATGACTTTTTTTTACCCCACTTGAGCAGTGTCTTTTTTTTACCCCGCCCAACCCTATACCTAAAATTGCCTCATTGTGCTTGGTAACGTGTACGGTAACCACCTATAAGTTTTCAGTTTTTTAACAATAATAAAATACCAATCCAATATTCGAATAAATTATTGAAACATTTTGTTCTTAAGACAATGTTTGAGAATTTTTATTTTTTTTGTTAATTTTTTTTTTTTTATTAATTCTTTTAAATATATAATAATAACACGGAAATTATTTTTATGAAAATTAAAATATAATGCAACTTATGAGAACAAATTTTTCAAAAGACCATTTTCATGATATTTCTTATGTGCATACTGTCTTCCTGGTTCACACCATGATCTATAAATTTTTTAGATCATCGGTTGTTCCCTCAAACACTGATCTTAAAACTTGAGTTTGAAATCTTAAGGGGGTGTTCTATAGTCTAGAGGCTCGATTTAGAGGTGATTTTACGAGCGTAATTAAAAAAAAATAAAACAGTAAACATTTTTAATATCCATTTTTTAAGTTTTTTATTGATATTCGAAAGGTATAAAAATGTATAAAAATTTAAAAAAATTCAAAATTGAAATCGGTACAAGCCGGCAAAGTGGGGACTCCAAAGAGAAAGATGTCTCCTGGTTGATGTGATTCCAACCCTCCTGGTGATCTGAAACATAAAAGTTTAGTTAATTCTTAATAAACAAGGATGTAGAATTAATTGGACGTAGCCGATTTGCAAAAATAATTTTTTTCACAAAATGGCGTCCATTTAAAAAAAATTTGCCTCATTTTTTCAACTTGGGAAATTTTTTAAAAATAGTAAAAAAAAATTCAAAATCCCCTACATCGGCGTCGGATCAATTTTGATAGTATTAAGAACTGGAGATATAATGTCAACCGTATCGAAAAAATTAGTTTCGAGTAATTTATATTAAAAATTTGAATTTAACACTGAAAAGATACACAATACACTGGGAAAAAATAACCATAACTCCGAAAATAATTCGAATTTCCGCAAGTCCCTTTAGGGACTTATTCTTAAAGGTGTAAACTTGAAAAATATAAAAAAAGAAAAATCGATTTTTTCGAATTTTTAGACTAGAATACCCCTTTAATATGTTCTTCTATTTTGTTCGAAAAGGGAACGTTAGGCCGAAAAAGGTTGAGAAGCGCTGTTTTAGATTGTGAACATCTTTAAATTTACAGTGTTTCAATAATGAATCTAATTACACTTATTTATTATTAATTAATCGGGATACACTTCACAAATTGCGTAATTTTCGTAAGACAGTATTTTTATATTTTTTCCATAATATTATTTGTAGGTGTTTCAATATTAATAACTTATGAATAATTATCATAAATACAGATAGACAAAGTGTTCCTTTGCATACCATTTTCAAAAAAAAAAAAAAAAAATTTAAATTAATTACATTAATGTTTAGTTCTTTAAAAAAAAATTAGTTTAGATGGTGGGAACGCTGAAAAGTGTATATTTGCAAGAGAAAACCCACATTTTATTAAACGCAAATTCAAACTTTTGCTGGATTTTTGAGTTAGTCGGTTTAAGTAGCAATATAACAGCGTGTCCCTAATAAAATTTTTAGCGTGTGGGTCATATAAACGATAAGAGATATAGTTTCGGCTAAATTAGATGAATTATGTATGAAAAAATTTTAGTGAATTTGTCACGCAATTTAGAAAAATTTTTTCGAAATATAAGTTTTTGGAATTTTTGAGATTATTTTTCAAGGTAGACAGGTGAGTAGAAATCTTACCTAACTGCAGGGTTTAATTTCGGCCAGAACATATGCAGAGCTTTCATATTCCACAAAGTAAAAATTTCGTGTTCGTTGAGATCAACTTTTGCGGTAGAATTAAGAGTTATTTATAAACTTTTGAACTGATATATAATTTCGATTTTTAAGCTCACCCCCTTAATCTTCAAACCACGCTTAATTATCGGAACTCAAGAAAGGGGTACTATCTATGCACAAAAAGAAGAAAATGCTTGTTAGTGCAAAACTTCAAGAATAAACCTTTAAAGGGTTAAATAACACTTTTCGAGCACTTGAAAAGTAACTTGTTTGATAAAAGACATTTCGTTTATCGGCACAAGCACTTTTTTTCCTTTCTTTTGAATTTCTACCGGCAAAAATCGGAAAATTTCCATATGTAATATTTCAAAATTTTCTTTAGTGACTTCTATCAAAATAAATTACCTATAGCACTCATTTAGCAACATTTTCTGTACTGCACCAGCACCACTAATAATAATAATGATAATAATAATAATAATAATAATAATAACAATAATAATGAAATGACCAAGATACGGGCTTATTTGCTAGTGTCACGCGGATCACCTCGTGGTTCCGTTGACGCACTCACGTGTTGACCATGTGGATTTGGTAATCGTTGCCATGACAACGGTGCCACCACCAACCATCGCGCGCCAATGGCCAAGCGCCAAGCGCGAGCAAACGTCCCCCACCAGGGACCGCCACCATCAGCGTCGATGTCGATACCACTGTATTGTCGGCATTGCGCATCTAATAATATTGAATGTTATTGCTAAAATCATATAGTACATATTTACTACATACTTAGTTACTGATTTGATGTAAAAATTTTATAAACGATATCAGAAAGATATGATTATACTACATATTATGTCTTGTATCAATTTCACAACATATGATAATAGGTTTGTTCCAACAAACACTGGGATTTCTAATTCGAATGTACACATACTGGGTGAGTTTTTCGAGAGTTGCCATTTTTATTACAGCCAAACGGTTCATTTAATTGAAAAATTGTTCAAATAAGAGTTGTAGATCTCGACGGAGGCAACCGATTGCTATAGTCAGGAGCTTTGTAGCTCTTATGGTTTTCGAGCTATGATACAAACTTATAAATTTTTAAATGGGGCTATATGTTAATTTTTCGATCAAACTGATCTAATACATTAATTAACAACATAAATGAGCAAAAGAAATTTTTTTACCCAAGTTTAATTTTTTAATTTTTCTTTAATTTATCAGTTAGGTGGTAAAACTATGCATATGTACTTAAGGCTGCTTCAACCGATAGTGTTTTCTTGGTTACATTTCCATTACATCCAAGAAAAGAACCTTTTTCAGTACCATTTCTATCATAAAAATTTGGTTTTAATAGAATTGGCAACTCTCAAAAAACTCACATGGTATATGCAGTATTTTAAAATTCAATTAAAAGTTTTCAGCAATCTCGATTAAGTTTGGGATGTAATAATGAAATTTTGTGGCCATTAACTCGTTGATAAACCATACAAATGGTAAAATATGTGTGTGGTATAGCAATAAGGGTAGTGAGCATATTGTGGGTCCATATACTATAGGTACCTATATTATTTATATCAGAAAAACATTTGATTGTCACCGTAGGTAATCTTCATTTTGAAAAATATTTTTTTTAGTAATTTTGTAACTAAAATATGTACATGAGAGAGTAAAGTATCGCTTTTAGTGCCAAGGGACTAAAAATCATTAATCAGCAAGCGAAATTTAATTTAAACAGCGTTGCTAAGTAATGAATTACTTATTCAGAAAAATAGATAAATTCAAATTTGTAGATAAAGGCCAAGAGTTATATTGTATTATTTGTCCATAGTGTACTTGATGTAATATTATTTCACGCAATTTGATTGACGTTTTTCCCAAGTTTTATAATTTTTAATTATCCGGAATTACAAAACATAATACAGTTGATTCTTTTTTTGTACGGTGAATAGGGACCGCATAAAAAAAATCGCACAAAAAAAATGTATTCAAAAATATCATAAATAGCTATAAAAAGATTAGTTTGGTCCAGATTGTAAAAAAAAAACTTTTTTTATGCGGTAGATCGGGACCGCATAAAAAAAGTTTCATCGAAAATATATAACTCGAAACGCTCAAAACCTTACAATTTCAATAGAAGTTGCTTTTCTAGACAAGATAAAGCCTTAATTTACACGTGGAAACATTTTATTTCATTTTTATAATATTATGAAAATTTTGAAAAATACATTTGTAAAAAAATTATATGATGCAATAACTTATGTTCCTATGCAATGTATTGATTAAATGCTTAAAAGCGATTAAAAAATATTTTTATCAAAGACAGTTATTATAGTAAATGTTTAAGTTTCTTACTGTCTCTTAATTTTGATTCATATTATGCATTTTAATGGCCATATTTTTTTTTAAATCGCGTAAAAGAATAGCATAAAAAATCGCAGAAAAAAGACCGCATAAAAAAAAGGTTCAACTTTAATGTCATTTCAAAGTTTTCAACAGATGTCTCTATTAAAAGTTTGAAATGTAATGATGATGAAATTTTGTGGCCATTCTGAACATTTTTAGCAATTCTGAAACTAAAATAAGTACATGTGGGAGTTAAGTGTCGCTTTTAGTCCCAAGAGATTAAAAAGCATTAATCAGTAAGCGAAGTTTAATTTAAGTAGCGTTGCTAAGTAATGAATTACTTATTCAGAATAATAAACAAATTCAAACTGGTAGATAAAGACAAACAGTTATAATTGTATCGTTCAGTTTGATTGATTTGCGTAAAGTGTACTTGATGTAATATTATTTCACACAATTTCTTTGACATTTAAGTACACCAATACCTCGCTTTGCGTCGTTTCGTTTTGCGTTTTTTCGAAGTTGCGTCGCTGCTGAATTAGTACTAATTTTCACTGTGCGTCGTTAGATTTTCGAAGTTGCGTTGTTTTGGGTTCGAGTCTTTAATTTTTTTTTCGAAATTTTTTGAAATTTTCTTTTTTTTTCTAAAAGATGGCACGACTTTGTTGTAATATGGTGGATATATATCTATTGATGTTGTAATAAAGATTGATAATAGATGGCAACTACTTTGAGCGTGTTGGTATAAAACTAAAATAAATGTGTATTACGAACCTGAAAGGAAACAGCACCCTAAAAAAATTATTTTATTTTGTTTTAACTGAATTTTTTTTTTTTTTTTTGTATGTAGGGTAAAAGCCCCCTTTGTGGAACGGTATCTAATACTGGAACAGTTTTGACATTTACATATTTATTTCTTTAATTAAGTAAGGAAACTTTAAATGCGAGGTGGATTTAAATTGAAAAACAATCACTCTATTAATAATAATTTTTGTTATCAGACGTTTCTTTCAGAAATAACTTCATTAATATGTAAATGTTCATAATTAGATACCGTTCCACAAAGGGGGCTTTTACCCTATGTAATAAAATTTTATATTATTTTTGTTTTTTAAATGTTTACTTTGTTCAGTTTTCTTTTTAAAAAGTAGTATTTTCGTAACCCTGAAAACTATCTTCGATCTTTACATGGTTTGCTATAGAAAATCATAATTCACTTTGCGTCGTATTTTTTTGGAACGTAACCACAACGCAAATTGAGGTATTGGTGTAATTTTTTTCCCCAAGTTTTATAATTTTATATTATCCGGAATTGTAAAAATAATATAAATACACTATGGGATTAAAGTGTTTTTTTTCTTTTGTTTCATTTTTTCCGAGTGTGAAATTTGTTGCCCTCGGGCCTATAAAGACCCGAGGGCAATAATTCATACGAGGGATTAAGAGTCACACTTTAATTCCTTGGTTGGTGTATAATATACAACTTCCAACTCATAAAATTTTTTAAATAATTTCATTTTAACATAAAAATTTCTTGTTAAAGTATTTTTCGAATTGGATGAAAATTTTTTACTTTTAATTTTTTCCGAGAACTTTAAAAAAAAACTCGTTAAAACGATAATTAATTCGAATGTTTGTTGGAACAACCCTAATATGTACATATTCAGTGTACAAATACATAATTCTGAAGTGGTCATTTTGCAGATCCTTATGTTACTTGTAATCTACATATGTAAGTATTGGCGATAACAATTTTTACTAATATTATTGCGTTAAGAATAGATAAGTCGTCAAAAATGTTTAATAGTATTTCTATAGTAAAAAAACCCTTCAAGGACAAATACGATGTATGAAAATATTAAATATGGCTGCTCATTATAAAGAAATTATGGTGGGAACGTTGAAAAATTCGGAAAGAAAAATTTGATTTATTTCTTTTGGTGTAGGAAACCTTTTTAGGGCAACAGGGAAAAAACTTTTTCGTAATTTCTTGAAGTATTTTACCAAATTAGAAAATGGGAATGAAAATTTTTTTCACGTACCATATCGCATGGAAAGGGCTTTTAAAATGAAGTTGATATTTTTTACATTTTTAAGGCCTGTTTTTTTAAATACCTCAAAAATTATTTTTCTTTTACTAAAGACTGTTGTTACGTCATGTTTATCGAAATATTTTAAATATAGCTTAAATAAAGCTCTTATTTTACCTTATATTTAACAAATGGTACCGAACCATTTTTAAAATTCGATCGTTCAACGAACCACTAACTAAGAATATCGCTGTGTTTGATTGTTTTTATAAAACGGTACAGTCAAATTCAATTTAAAGTTCAAGAATTCAAGACCGTCAAAACACCTAACTATAACTGTTGAACACCGATAATGCCGGTCCAGGACATTTGAAATAAAAGAAACAAACGAAATTTTATTTGAAATTATATTCTCCCGTGTGCAAATTATAGAGTAAAGTCAAAATTCTAAAAATTGAACGTGTGGCGTGCTTTTAAAAAAAAAATCACGTTTTGATGACGTTTGGAGATTTTTGAATAAGTGTATATTAAAGCACGATTGAATACAATAAACCAAAATTTAGCTCAATAAGTTAATTACTTAATGAGATATCACTGTTAGCGGCATCAAAAAAAAGTCATTTCACGAAAACCTCGCAAGCGCAAAGGAAACGCCCCTTAATATGCAAATATCTTCGGAACCGTTAAGGATTTTTGTACAATTTTATTTATTTATTTATTTATTTATTTTTTTTTTTTTCGTTTAAATATGAGAAAACAAAAGTCAATTTTTTGAAGGTCAAAAAAAAAACTCTCCTTGTTAAAACACGAATAAACATTGAACACACAAATCTTTATTGACTATTAGAGCAAATATTGGGTCTATTGAATAAAAAAAAGTAAAACCTTATTAAGTAGTTACTTATGCAGAGAAGTGAATATACTTTTAAGTATAAGGTAGTACTTCATTATACTTGAATAAAAGGTACCTTTTACTTAAAAGTAAATACTAGCAAAAAATTTAAACACTTAAGTATTTACTTCTAAGTATTAACTTTTATTTGTAAGTAAACACTTGATTTTGTAGAACTATAACACCAAATTACTTATTAAGTTATTACTTGTTTTTATTCAACTAAAAAGAAGTGTTTACTGAAAAAAATATCAGTAAATAATTCCACACTGAGTTAATATTGAAAATTATTAGAGTTTACTTATTTCCTGTAAGCAAACTCTTTTTTAAAGTAATCACATATGTTTTTATTTAAGGGGGAATATCACCTTGTGTTCACTAAATTTCACGTGATTTTCTGAGACGTACCACGAACGATAGGAAAGAAATAGAGATATGAGGTTTTGTGCATACGAAAGTACTAGTCCTTAACTACAAAAAACATGTTTTATTTTAATTTTAAGATATAAAATGGCGGCACAGCAGCGCACGCAAGGAAACTCGGTCGGTCGACATGGGCGTACCGCTACAAGTCACAATTTTTAATCTAGAACAAAAAACCAAACAGTTTCTTAAAATATAGTCCAAAACCTAGCGAACGTCGTAGGATTGAACACAAGGTGATATTACCTCTTAAGTAAGACCTGAAACAATAGGAAGTAAAAGTGAATACTTCTTTTTATTCAGTAGACCCAATGTTTAACTACTGTACTATGGAGTGTAGAATATAAGGAGGACTATCTTGTACGGAAAACAATAGAAAAATAGTTCAAAAAGTATCCCGTTTTAAGTACTAAGTAACAGTTCAAAAACTCGCCAGAATAGCGCTAGAGTAGCAAAAGAGTATAGTGATTTTTTTGTGTTGAGTTTTATAAATATTTTTAAAATAATAAAACTATTACCTATATGTAACAATTATAATAAAAAAATAATAATTACATAACAACAGCAGATGTTTTTCTTTCCTTGTTTACTTCTCTAAATTTACCCTTTTGCTACAGTAGCGCCGCCACTATTTACGCCTTTCTATGGACACTTTTTGATACAGAGATGGTCCTCCTTATATCTACCCTCCATATACTGTACGATGTACAAAATATTCGTCCACTATTAATCATGTTAGACTTTATTTTAATTCTAATCGTACCAGATGTGTAGATTAACATTATGTATTTTATGTCGTTAATAGACAAACATGTGTTTATGTATTACGTGTATGTTTACTTATGCATCGCATCTGTGATGGAATGATCTCTCAGTACATACACAGTTTTATTGTTTTGTGTACTTTTTTCGTTTATACATTAACCTATTTTTTTGCAATTTTTATTCGATCTGTGTGCAACGTGGATCACATATCGCATGGCACTCGTACGACAGCATATAGCAGCAGCGGTCAAGCATTGTTTGCTCAATTCAAATTGTAAATGTTTTTTTATTATTGTTTTGAATATTATAATTTGTGGTAACATCCTTTTTACTACGTTTAAGTAATTCATTTTTTTGGTGCTATTAGAAATTATAATTTCTTTCAGACAGATTTGATCGATATCAGGCAAATTTCGATGATAAAATGTCGAAATTTTATTTTGTAAATACGAGTCGGACAGTCGAATTTAATTTTCGGATAATTATACACACAGGATACTTTTAGCGAATTTCCAGAATGGAATTCAGCTATTACAGCCACTGTCATAACGCGACCTGAGCCCGGGACTATGGCAGAAATTTGTTTTGAGGTCCATAGAAACCGAAAATAATATTCACTAAAATTTATTTATATACTCGTATATGTATATATATTTATCCGCGCGATAACTCTCGAACAAAGTATCCAATTTTTACGAAACTTGGTGAGAACATTGGAAGTCCCAAACCCTTGGATGAGTTCGTCAGCCAGACACGTCGGATGCCAGAAACATGGTTTTTGTTCTTGCAAAAAATTAGTTTTTTGCCAAAATTTCCACTTATTCAAAAATTTTTGCGAAATTTTTTTACACCATTTAAAAGAGAAGAAAAAATTACATAAAAAAGGTCTTTAAACTTTTTTTCTATGTCAACTAGTTTCCGAGAAAAACGAATTTTTATAAACGGAAATTCGCTATGTTATGCAGGATGCTGTGACAGGGGTATTTTTTTATTGTGGCAACATCTGCATAACATGGCGAATTTCCAAATATTAGATACTGATGGATCCATCCATGGGACCTGTATCCATCTAAAATAGTTTAGCTCGTTGACAGTGAAAAAATTTTCAAAATCGGTTGAGTAGTTAATTTTTAGCGCTTTTGGGTCCCCAGGACTCCTGACGGATCTCATATATATGCATTTAAAAGAATTTAACTTTTTAAAGGTGAAAAAAACTTCAAAATCGATTGGGTAGTTTTATTTTTGGAGCTTTTGGGACCCCTGGACTCTGGCGGACCTCATATAACATAACTTATATCCATCTAAAATAGTTTCCCATTTTTGGGTCCCGAGAACTCTGGCGGATCTCATATAATATCTTGGAACAATGGTTCGAAAGTTTGTCTCAAGTAATTTTTTACGCTTTTTCGATGATGTAAACGAAATTTAAAAAAATTTTCTGAAATCTCGGGCAATTTTTGCAAAAAAAAAACACCAAAAATGGCGAAAAATAGTTAAAGTTTTGGCTTCTAAAAATTGGACGGGTCTGGATAACTCTCATCCAAGGATTTCAGACTTTTGATCGTTTCACCAAATTTCTCATCAAGATTGGATGTTTCATTCGAGAGTTATCGTGTATACATATAAATTAATGAAAGCCGCTGTGATAAATAGTTGAATTTCTAAAATGGAAATTCGCTAAAAAAATTTTATTGAAATGTTTTGATAGAAAACCTGTAAGAAACATCTGAATTTACAGTAACATTAAGGTAATAATTGAATGACCAACGAGTAGTCCTAATGACGTCACCAAATTCAAAAAAATTCCTTTTTTCTTAAATTAAATTTTTTTAAAGTGATTTGAATTAGAATGCATAATTTTGTTGAATTAGAGTTATTTGAGTGTAAACTTTGTATTTTTACTATCAAAATGACGAAATTCCTTTTAGACACAGGACTGATTCAATGGAAGTCTCTTTCTAGTGATCCTAAATACTTAATTTTGGTAAAAATGAAAAGAACAACCTCGAAAACCTATAATTCGCTTCCAATTTTGTCATTTTGTCATTTTATTTACGATTTTTAAGGCCTTGAAAAATTTTAGTGTACTGACGTTAATGTTACCAAATTCAGAGAAATTTTTTTCGCAGACTAAGCTTTTTGGAATTGAGGAAGATAATTTGGATTTGAGCGTTTCATTTTTGCTATTAAAATGACAGAATACCTTTTCGATAGAAGTCCTTTTTCTAGAAGTGATTTTTTGATAAAAATAAAAAAAAAAACGACCCTGAAAATTATTACTTATGATTTTTAAAATATTTAAAATTTTTTAGTAAACTTGATAGTGCCGTCATCACGATAAAAGTTGAATTTAGTCCCCCCCCCCCATTCAGAGGGGGTAACACTTGTCATATTTTTATGTAATCATTAACAACAATATAATAACATTGAACTCTTGGCAAGTTATTTTCGAATTTTTATCACATGTAACTTAACGCCGAATTTTAAAATCAAATTTATTTTAATTTTGTATTTACAAAATTGATTTGGTAGGCAATTTATCCCATAAATATGTATTAATCAGCTACATATCGCATCATGAAGATCACCAAAAAATTTTTGAAATTGTACTATTTTATGTAGAGATTTGTAATGTTTCGTTATGTACACTCTCAATACAGTATAACCTGTTTTTATGCGGTGAATCGGGACCACATAAAAATAAATTCATAGAAAAGATATAACTCAGAATGCTCAAAACCTCACGATTTCCTTAGAAAGTTGCTTTTCAAAGATGTTTAATTTACACATGAGAACATTTTATTTTATTTTTATAGTATTATAAAATTGCGATAAATACGTCTGTAAAAAGAAAACTGAATGATGCAATTTACTGATTAAATGTTTAAAAGCAATCAATAAGTAATTTTATCGCAAACTAATGTTCTTACTTTTTGTTACTTTTCATTCTTCCTATGCACTTTTAGGGACATTTTTTTTTGTAAACCGCATAAAAAGTGGTTTTGCTGTACACTGTACTTATTGATTATAACATATTCAATTAGACCGGACGCATGTAAATTACAGATTAATAATAATAAGTGTCGTCTATAGTAGAGAGTTGTAAGAATATTCCTTTTTATTCCATTGACGAATTTTCTAGAATTTTTAATTTTTTTTGTTGTAGGTATGTACCTGAACGTGATTTTCATACATTTTAAAACAAAAGGAGGAAAGGTAAAGTTACATACATACATTTATTTATCTGTTTAAACTGAAATATTTAAAAATTTGGACATTGTGTAATCAAAATTTGTTTTTCTATGATAATTCTACTATCTACGATAAATATTTTAAAATTATTCTTATTTGAAACATGTCAAACAGTTTAAAGCACAAAATCACTTTACGAGTACAAGGAAGCTTTGTGCCATCCCTTATTGCCTTATTGACAGTGTATTTTTATTTAATTTGAAAAGTTGCCCGAAATTCACAGAGAATACCGTTTACAAAAATTAATTTTTCTCGAAAACCAATTTACATGAAATAATGATTCCAAACTTCGTTTATGTGATTTTTTCTTTTCTTTCCAATGTGATGTAAAAAAATGTCACAATGATTTTTGAATTTGAAAAATTTATGGAGAAAAACTAATTTTTTTTCACGAAAAATGCTCAAAAAATCATGTTCCGGGCATCGGACGTGTTTGGCTCCGTAATTCATACAAGATTTTCGGACTTTCAATGAACAAAATGTAAATAAATTGAATATTGTACTATCGGTTTGGAAATTTTTCTGTATCTGAAATCGAAGAAAAAGTTGCTAATTGTGTACCGAAAAATACAATAAATACACAGTTGTCAATTTGGAGACAATTTAATGCATTTTGTGTTGCAAGAAATTACAAATTGGAAAAAGAAACTACTCAACGTTTCGCGTGAACAACGTCACGAGTACCGTTAGTAAAAAATAAATAAAAATGAAGAAAAAATATATTTTTGGATTGTTAAATAGTGGTATTAATCATCAAAAAAAAATTCATCCTCATTCTCCCATCATATCCATCCGAAAAAAAATTGTGAAAATGGACTATTTTTCGGCCGATCACACTCTGACGGTACTTTAATTAAGAAAACTACACTTAAAGTTGACATTCCCACGGTATTACATTTAATACTGTGGCCACTAATGGGTTCAAATCTAAATCAGTTGCTAATTGCCATAATAAACATCTTTAGTTGAACATACAGGCGATGAAAATATTCACAGAACATCGATTTAACTAAACCTAATTATAAATTATCAACGACTCTGCTACCATACGTCTATTATTTACCTATTTTCATCATAATAATATGTATTATATTACCTGCTGTACTGTTCTATTGTGAATGTATAGTTACAGTCGACTCTCGTTAATTCGAAACTGAAGGGACTTTTAAAATATTACGAATTATCGAATGTTTGAAAGTCGTCGACGTTAATTCGTAATATTTTTGTTTTTAATATAGGGTAAAAGCCTCTATACCACAACGCGATCCAATACTGGAACAGTTTTGACATTTACATATTACAAAAATTATTATTAATAGAATGATTATTTTTTAATTTAAATTCACCTCGCATTTAATGTTTCCTTACTTAATCAAAGAAATACATATATATATTAAACAATTTTTGTTGAATACAGTACCTTGATCCTTTATTTACATCTGATACTTAAACCATTGTATGTTTCCTACATTGACGTCTAGATGTCACTCTATGTGTCATATTACTCATATTACACGTCTGTTTGTATATCGGCGTCCAACTCCCAGTATCATTCATATTTCTTTGTTTGGATAGGTATATATGTCGACATTTTCTAAAAGAAAAACATTAATAAATAAAAATTTTTGGGTTGTATTTTTTTAAAAACAAATTTATTGGATTAAGAAAACTTTGCTCATTAAGAAAAAAAAATGGGTGTTTAATTTATTTGTCAATTTTTATAAGCCAGTTTAATTACACACCTAAAAATAGTGTTTCGGTATAGGGACTTTTACGTTATTTGTAGGGAACTCGTGATAACTTTGGATTATAGAGAGGTTCGAATTATCGCAGGTTTGAATTAACGAGAGTCGACTGTACAAATCTATTTGTGTGTGTGTGTGTCCATTATACGGAGGTGGATACACAGCCACAGACACAAACAGTATGAATGACGTATGACGCGGATTAGCTGAACATGTTAACCTTGATCGTGACAAGTCGTCCCTTTTTAAAAATGTAAAAATTTGCAATACCTACATAAAAACAATTTATTTATTTTTGTTCATGCATCGACTGTCTCTGTTTTCAGCACGTACTCATAATATTAACCCTAGAATCATACGTTGGTCTACAAGAAACATTAATCATACATCGGCGTCATTTTGACGAATGGACTTTTTACGGAGATTTTTAAAGTTTATTTGCAAAAAACATTCTTTTTACATAACAATACTACAAAAGCGAACAAAATATTTACAAAAATTTGATTTGGAAAAATTTTTTAATATAAATATTTATTAATTTTTTTAATTTTTTTATCAAAGCATATTTTCATTGTAAAAATTAAATAAAAAATAGATAAATACATCAATTGTATCATAAGACATGTCTTTCAAATAATTAATTTATGAACTATTATGAGTCGGTGGACATGTGTGACTTTATAGGATGTGAAATTTCTCGGTCAAATATTCCCGTAGATATGTAGTTATTTCCTGATTAAACATTTATAAATTTTCTAAAATTTGTTAGTAATTTTTCGAATAAGGTCTCAGAAAATAATAAAATTTTTCCATAAAATAAATTGTTAATCAACAAATAAATTGTTTATTAAGTCACTTGAAACGCATTCTTTGGTTTTCGATTCAATATATTAAAACTTCAGTATTATGTCGTCTCTATAAGTCCATTACCATTGAATAAATTAATCATAACATCCATAACTTTAATAAATTTTAGAAAAATTAGGAAAACTTTTATATGTAAAGTACAAACTTTCTAAAAAAAACATCGGTTAATCATACATCGTCGTCCTTTTGACGCACACTATTTCAATACAAACAAAACGAGAGCAACTATAAACAAAATTTATACATTTGCTGTTTTATAATAACAAATAAATTAGATAACAGAAGTTTCACAGCAAGAAGGCAATCACAAGTTGTAGTATTGGAGCAAGTAGAGAAGTTCGTTCGTCATTTTGACGAGTACGTATGATTCTAGGGTTAAAATCTACAGTTTATGAATGTATTTATATTAGGTATACATTGTAAAACAATTCGAACTTTGTATCGCCATAAAATTTTAATAAAACTTGGAAATTAGGTTATCTATAGATCGGGTTGGAATTTTAGTTTCTGTAAAAAAAATTTCAGCTTTCATTCCATCAAATGTGATCAGATCTCATGACCATAGTTTTTAGAAAAGATCTAAAAAGCCGCCAAGTGAATATTGGACACACACTGTTGAGTCAGGGTTCCTTAGTGGCGAAAGTTTTTCACAGCTTTCGGAATATAATATAGGTAGAGTATTTAAGATATTAAGTTTGAAGTACAGTATTTTGCGAACGAGGTTTAAAAATGAAAAGTGGTTAAAAGAACTTCAGGAAATGTATATTAAGATTTGAATGCGCAGTAGTGCAAAGCCTCCCACCAAACTTTTTGCCCTATTGTACTTACGGTACATACCATTTATTCGTTTGTATCGTAAACGTCACATACTACATGTTTATATTTTAAAATGTTTTGCGCATCCCAAGTCTCATTCTATATTTCCCAAGCTGTACTTAACGGAATTTCAAATACCCCTGTCGCAGCATCCTGCATAATATAGCGAATTTCCGTTTATAAAAATTAGTTTTTCTCGGAAACTAGTTGACATAGAACAATAGTTTAAAGACCTTTTTTATGTAATTTTTTCTTTTCTTTTAAATGATGTAAAGAAATGTCGCAAAAATTGTTGATTAAGTGGAAATTTTGGCAAAAAACTAATTTTTTGCAAGAACAAAAAGCATGTTCCTGGCATCCGACGTGTCTGGCTAACGAACTTGTCCAACGGGTTGGCATTTCCAACATTTTCACTAAATTTCGTAAACCTAGGGCATTTTGTTCGAGAGTTATCGTGCTGATACATAAATACATACATATATACATATATACATATACATATACATATATATATATATATATATATATATATATATATATATATATATATATATATATATATATATATATACATGTATGTATATATAAATTTTAGTGAATGTTATTTTTGGGTTCTAGGGACCTCAAAACAAATTTCTGCCATAGTCCCGGGCTCAAGTCGCGTCATGACAGTGGCTGTAATAGCTGAATTCCATTCTGGAAATTCGCTAAAACTACTCTAAAAGCCGTAATTTTGTATATCAGTTAAGTAATTTTTGGTAATTTGTGAAACCATCAAAAAAATAAATAAATAAATAAATAAATAAAAATGACTTAAATTTTATATAAAAAACTTGCTGTGAAAGCTCATTGTAATGACGTCACAATTTGAAGACAATCAATGTTGTCAATATCAAAGCAAAAATAAAACAAAACGAAGTAAATGGGATTAAAAGTTCACCGTACTTGATAATGTTCCCAAATAATTGTTTCTTGCATCCGAGTAAGTAATATATATTAATGTGTTGTCAAAATGGAATGGCTTTCAAACAGGGGTCGGTATCCTAGTGGCGGATTTACTCTAAGTGCCGTTATAGCACTGTGAAAAATGCCGCCCTTGCCTTTCCCTAAAAAATTATTTTTTCTACCATAAATAATTGACGAGCAAGAAAAAATACGTCAAATTCCAAATTTTGCCGCCCCTAAAATCTGCCGCCCCAGGTTTCAGCCTATACTCAGCCTGCTGGTAAATCCACTACTGCGGTGGCCTATTGGTAAAGTGCTTGACTATGGTTATAAAGAATCATACACGGAGAGAAAATTCCTATAAAAATTACTGTGCTCATACTACAATCGACGTGTAACAGGCGAATATATTCAATTTTGTACGGTAAAATTGGTTATGTTCGCCTGTTACACGTCGATTGTAGTATGAGCACAGTAATTTTTATAGGAATTTTCTCTCCGTGTAGGTTCCAACCCCAGTCGATCCAATTTGAATTTTTTTTTCAATCACTATATAATTTTTAATTGCTTGTTAATGTAAATCTTACTTCTTTCACTTGCAATGTAATATACTATTCATTAAGGTAGTAGTTACCGTGTGACATGATAGTAGAAAAAATTGCAAACCAAATTTACTTTATGTCATTATTGTATGTATTAATGGATATATGTTGATGCATACTATTTTTCATACGAACGTGTAGGCATACATTCAAACATAGCCTGTGCATACACACTTATACTATCAAAGTTTTTTATAATAAATGCTTTGACATCATTGTTATTTACCCAACAAACATACTAACAAGTAAAGGTCCCGAGGCCGGACCTATCGAATTCGATGAAACTTAAATATATTGTAGAACACTAAGAACTAAGGGACACGTATTTTTTTTTATCTGCGGAAAAACGGTTTGAAGGGGTGAAATCGCCCTCCAAAAATTGGGGTGAAAATTTAATTTTTCAAATATCTCGAAAACAGTAAGAGATAGAGCAAAAGTTTAAATTGACGATATTACTCTTTTTTAAAGAGCTATCTATTGATATGCAATTTGTTCATATTACATCAACAGGGGTGGTTGGGGGTTAAAATTTGAGGGTTAATTTTGCAAAAAGGGGGTGAAAAATAAACAATATAAAAATTTTGTTTACAGATTTGAAATCTACGTCAAAAAATCTAATTGACCTATTTTTGCTCAATGCCCTAATATTAAATCTAGGGGTAGTTAACTAGAGGGTGACTATGTCGAATAGTCGTACAATTTGGGTATTTCAAGAAGTTCTTCTTCATGGAAAATAGCTTAAGACAATTAGAATAACGTAGAAATGAAATTCTCGAATTCAAAATTGAGTTTGAGCAACACTGGAGAGGGGGTGAGTCACCCTCTTAAATTACATACTAGTTTATATACACTAATTTTTGCTATTAACACACTGATAGTGGGTAAAATAATGTCACAATAAGTGGTTCTGAAGTTCGACTAAAATGAAATTCTCGAATTCAAAATTGATTTTGAGCAACATTGGAGAGGGGGTGAGTCACCCTCTTGAATTACATACTAGTTTACATACACTAATTTTTGCAATTAACACACTGACAGGGGGTAATAATGTCACAATAGATGGTTCTGAAGTTAGACTATCGTATGTAAGGTTTTTATTAGGTTTTGTTATTATAAATTAGGTTATGTAATTTTCGGTATCGATAATTTTCGATAAGGGAAACTATAATATCCATTAAAAAACAAACCTTATAAAGACCTTACATATGATAGTCGAACTTCAGAACCACTTATTGTGACATTATTTTACCCACTATCAGTGTGTTAATAGCAAAAATTAGTGTATATAAACTAGTATGTAATTTAAGAGGGTGACTCACCCCCTCTCCAATGTTGCTCAAACTCAATTTTGAATTCGAGAATTTCATTTCTACGTTATTCTAATTGTCTTAAGCTATTTTCCATGAAGAAGAACTTCTTGAAATACCCAAATTGTACGATTATTCGACACAGTCACCCTCTAGTTAACTACCCCTAGACTTAATATTAGGATATTGAGCAAAAACAGGTCAATTAGATTTTTTGACGTAGATTTCAAATCTGTAAACAAAATTTTTATATTGTTTATTTTTCACACCCTTTTTTGCAAAATTAACCCCCAAATTTTAACCCCCAACCACCCCTGTTGATGTAATTTGAACAAATTGCATATCAATAGATAGCTCTTTAAAAAAGAGTAATATCGCCAATTTAAACTTTTGCTCTATCTCTTACTGTTTTCGAGATATTTGAAAAATTAAATTTTTACCCCAATTTTTGGAGGGCGATTTCACCCCTTCAAACCGTTTTTCCGCAGATAAAAAAAAATACGTGTCCCTTAGTTTTTAGTGTTCTACAACATATTTAAGTTTCATCAAAATCGATAGGTCCGGCCTCGGGACCTTTACTTGTAAGTGGTATGCACATGCGTTTGAAGCGCTTTATGTTTTCACCTATACAAGATAGACAGGTGCTATCGCGGACTTTTTAATGTATCTACCACCGTTTTCGCTACGTAAGCGGTAAAAAGTCAAAAAGTGCTATTCATAAATTTTCAATATTATTTAAACAATAAATAGGAATAAACCAGTTATTTAATATACAGAGTTGCCAGACTGCTTCGGTTCAGTTGCTTGAAATTGGTGTATTTATTAAAATACTATAATTTCCCTGATAATATCCTCAATTCAAAACGATCAACAAATAATTCAATTTTTTCTTTACATTCAGAACTTATTAATCGCTCTTAACCTAGTTTTTTATTGAATTCTGTCGAGTCATTATATTGTTAAATACAAAATAAGGGTACGTAGTCAGAATTTTCAGATCTAATATATGGAGTAGATACAAACTTTAACCCTAATTATCTTAACTCAGAAGCGATCAATCTTTCCCAAATTACAAGGACAATCAGATATAGCATTCTTCTTTATACTATTAAAATTTGAAACTATTCTGTCGAAAAGTTGAATGTCGCGGTAACTCCCTTAATAAATAAAAAGTAAAAAAAAATATGTTAAAAAATCAATTCTGTCCAATAATAATATTTCTCAAGTACCTATACGTATATAATATACATTTCATTCGAAATTGTAATGAAATTATCGTGCGGGACGAGCTTATTGACGTGAATTTAGATATTTAATATATGTATACATACACATGTACATATTACAGGTGATACCGGTGGATACCGCTATACATTAGCGATCACAAAACACTATAGAAGCAGTGTACATATAAAAATCTGTTGTCGTTCGTAAGGTGCAATGAGGTGTCAATTTACACCGCTTCTGATTTAATCTGTTACTATTCGTCATTGATAAGGGTCACATCGTTCTTAGTGTCATCTTTTTTTTTAATCAACCCTGCTTAAAAATATTAATATCCACCTATGTTATCGATATTTCCAAAGGAGTTATTTAAGAGGGGAAGGCCTTCCAGACAACAGGTGTTTTAATAATTTTTTTTTAAGAAACTGGATACATTTATTGTATCAAATGAAGTTAGGTAGTATAGTACATGTTATGGTGTATTCACTCATAAATTTTTATGCAAAAAAAAGAAAAAATGGCAGCGCTACAGTTGTTCCAAGTTGACTCTTTTAATTTGCGTCCAGCTTCTTGTAATCAACTGAGTTCAATCGGACAAAAAATTTTTAATATTAATAGATTTGAGTGTTACTTTATGGTATTCCATATTTGTAAATAATAAACAAATACTTTACTTTGCAAAATACTACTTTTATCTTTGAAACTGTGACAATATTGTTTCAAAAATAAAAGTGGTATTTTGCAAAGTAAAGTATTTGTTTATTATTTACAAAAAATTTTTATTAAAATAAGTCATTATGCTTTACATATACCTATTTCTGATAAGAAATTTTCACAATTTAAAATCCAAAAAAAAAAAAATTTCACTTTGTTTTTTATAAACAAATTGTTATAAACAATATTTATAGTAATAATTTATGCAAAATTTTAGGTATATGCAAAGGCCAATATCTTAAAGAATAATATCTGTACAAAATTTCAAGTTAATACCTTAATAACTTTTTAAGTTATGTTCCACGGCGCGGAAAAAAACCTGTTTTGTGAAAAACGCTATAAAAAAATTTTCGTTCTTGAAAAGTAGAGTTAATCGTTATCTAAGATAATCGTTTTGTTGGGATTAAAACATTAGAAATATATTCCTTAAGGTTCAAATGAACTTTTAAAGCAACAAAAAAAAAAAAAAAAATGAAAAATTTGAAAGTTCTGGAGGACCCTCCCCCTTTAAGTAACCAGTTACTGGGTATTCCAGTTATTGACTGTTATATTTCTATACTAGTTATAAAATAACAGTTACCGATATATCGCTAGTGATGAGCAAATGCAAGACCAAGACCAAGACTTGACAGTCTTGGTCTTGGTCTTGTTCTTGCATTAAGAATCTTGGTCTTGGTCTTGCTAGAGCAGTTTGAGTCTTGGTCTTGGTCCTGGTCTTGCAAAATGCAGTCTTGGTATTGGTCTTGGTCTTGGTATTGCTAAAGAATCTTGTACTTTCTTACATTTTTTTATTAGCGAATTTTTTCCTTCTAAAATCAGAATTTTCTCTCTTTACGGTATTAATTGTACTTTTAAACTATTGTCTTGGTCTTGCTCACTTGAGTCTTGGTATTGGTCTTGCAGCCATACTTATAGTCTTGGTCTTGGTCTTGCTCTTGATATACATAGTCTTGGCCTTGGTCTTGGTCTCGCAAAGATGCAAGACCAAGACAAGACAGCAAGACCAAGACTAATTTTGCTTATCACTATATATCATTCATCTATATAGCGGGCACGGTAGTTATAGAATAGGAAATTGGTATCTTGTATATCTGTGTTAGCGACGTAGCTAGGCTATAGGCTATACACAGATTGTCACCAGGTGGCAGGTAGTTGGGTAACACACACAAGAAGAAACTGTATGAGTTGTGATATTGGCACGGGGTGTATCCATGCGCCACGTGGCAACGGAACGTGCCTGGTGAACTTAGGATTGGGGTTAGGCAAGCACGTGGCCAAAACATTTCTCTATTTTCTATCAACCCCCGTGTACAGACCACTTTGAACAGTTTCCCTCTGATTATTGTGGCGATAAGAAGTGATGAATTTCAATGAAATAAATAATTAAATATTTTCTAAAACAAAAAAGTGATTAAAAAAAAAAATTATTAAAAATTTTAAATTTTAAGTTCAAGTTACGTTAAAAATTATCAAGTCCCAGATTTTTTGAATGGTAAAACTCTCATAAAGGTGTTAATTGAACGCAGTGTTTTTTTATTTGGATGATTCTACCAAAGAAAAAAATCAAATTTTGCACAAAACCACCAAAATGAATTAACACACACAAAACATTAAGGTCAAAATGTTATTTACTGGGAGTCTACACGAAACTCTTCTTATTTAACTTTTTGTTGTTTAATTTTCGCTTGAAATTTTCAAAAAAAAAGAAACAAGAACGGCACAAAAATGGTTTTACTTGTCCTTTTAAAAAAAAGTGCAAGTTTATAAACGCAGATATTGTCCAAAAAGTATGTACACATGGTAGATAGTCTTGTGAAAACGTAAAAGTTTGCTTTGCTTCTAAAATCTTAAGTTCGGAAACGTTTAAAATTTGGTTGAGAGTTTGGCAGAATTTTTGTGCTAGAAATATCAGTCTTTAAGATCCACAGGATCAGCTTCGCAATCACTGGCATCAGTTACTGACCCCACACCTGACACCCTTTATGTAAATCCGACTCGGAAAGTCATACACAAAGTCAAATTGTAAAATCTTTTTTTCAATCTTTTTTGTAGTTCAGTTTATATTAACCTTCGCAAGATATTACGCAGGAAAAAATTCGCAGGACGAAATGTGCTAAAAATTCTAATTTAATTTCTATGCCATGTTGAGAATTTAAAAATATGGTCCTTCTTTCACCATGACTTTTCGATTATTTTTATGGCGGTTCTTTTGTTAATTTAAAGCTAAGGTTCAACTTCGGTACCCGTTCATTCGGAATCATGGTCGTGATGACACAAGGATAACAAAAGTCCCTCACGTTTTCTCGAGAGTCTGGATGAACGTGTCATTCGAAGGTTAGCTTTGTTTATTTTTTTTCGTAAAAACTTTTCACTTTTTTTCTCAGAAGAAAATCTCAATTACATTCCCGGGGAAACCCCATTCTACATAATTCATAAATACCGTAAATAGGAGTGAATAGGCACGAATACACGAATTCTTTTGTATTTCGTTTATGAGTATCGCTATTCTTTAATAAATTAAAATCATACGCGAGAATGGTCACTTTATGATAGTAAAAAAAATTTTTTGTAAAAAAACCTGAGTTTGGGGTTAAAAGAGACGATAAAATGGTGAATCGGGACGATCCGTACACGGAGAGAAAATTCCTATAAAAATTACTGTGCTCATACTACAATCGACGTGTAACAGGCGAACATATTCAATTTTGTACGGTAAAATTATAAAAATTATAGTTATATTATTGTAATTTTTATAATTTTACCGTACAAAAATTGGATATGTTCGCCTGTTACACGTCGATTGCAGTATGAGCACAGTAATTTTTATAGGAATTTTCTCTCCGTGTAGGGTTGACTAAAATTGAAATTGAAATAAATGTAACATAATTTCCAATCTTTTGTGGTGTTTATTCAAAAGAATTCCAAAATAAATCGTTTTTATTAGATAAAGTTAAAAGAAACAAAAAATCTAAATAGATTAATTAATATTTTTTATCCAATTCCAAGCTTAGTAATTATTATTACCCGAAAGAATAATTATTCTACTATAGGTTAAGAGAGATATATGGTCGCATTTACGCAATGCCGGATTTACACTAGGGGCACGCGGGGCACTCGCTCCGGACGGCAAAATTTGGAACACACGTGATAATTTGGAGAAGAGGGAGATAAATGGGACACTTTTTTTTTCTTTTTTGTTAAGAATTTTTTTTAAAATTTTGATCAGGGGCGGAATTTTTCACAATGCTCCGGGCGGTACTTGGGGTAAATTCGGTCCTTCATTTACGTTTAGGATTTTTAAACCAATCTCATGAATAACATTTTTCGTTTTGTCCCTATTCACCCGCCTGTCCCGATTCACTCCGATCCACGGTATATCTCTAATATAATATTGAGATGTGTTTTGTTTAGTGGTCAAATTTGGAATAAAGTTGTTCTTGTTTCTTTTTTGTTTGTGGTAATTTGGTTACTGTGAGACCTGAATTACTTACGTAATTTGAACTTGCAAAATAAACAAAAATTTTTTTTTCATTTCATTATTAAGATATCAAAAATATACACAAAAAGAACATTATAAAACAATAAAAAAAAGTTAAGAATTTATTAAAATCAAAAACTGAAGTTTATAGAAATTAAGAACTTATTAAAATTGAAAACTGACATTTTGAATTAAATAAATTAATCAAGAGAAAAAATTTTTGGGCCGCTGAAAAAGACATCGAAACCTTTACGAAAAAACCCAACCCAACCGAATAAATTTCCATTAGCAGTGTCACGATTGCAGGCCAATACTGGCCTCGGGACTGTTATGGGTACTTAGACGTTGCGCATATGGCCGCACTGAATAGCAGCCAAACGCACGCCGCCCCGCAAAATGTGAACGGTAGTCCATTGAAATTAAATATGGCGCCATCGTGTAGCCAACCGCCTCCAAATGGTAACAATGGTAACGCGGGTAATACCGCCGGTTCAAACGGGAGTGGTGGGGGTGCCCCACTTCAACAACAGCAACAGCAACACGAATATTTCGACGGGGGTCATTATGAGACGCGAAATATACCACAACCACCCCCACCAACAGGCACATGGACATTACCGGCGAGTAATTGGATTCATAATAACGCGCCCAATTATGGAACGCAACAGCCGCCGCCGCCGCAATCGCAACCGCAACCGCCGCCGCAGTCGCAGCTACCGCCACAGATACAAGCGTTCAGTGTAACGTACGCCAAACGCTATTTACCGACAGGTAACGCAAAAAAACGCTTATTTTGTTTGATATTATTGCCGAAAAATCGATAAAACCACAGTAGCAGTCTAGTGATGGCATCTGTTGGTGATATTTTAATGCATCATGCTATTGATAATACAGTTTATTAATTAATACTTTTATAAAAAAAATACCCCTGTCCCAGCTTTCTGCATAACATAGCGAATTTTTGTTTAGCGAAGAATTAATTTTTCTCGGAAACTAGTTGAAAACCTTTTTTATGTGAGTTTTTCTCCTCTTTCCAATGGTGTAAAAAAAATGTCGCAAAAACTTTTGAACTTGCAGAAATTTTGGCAAAAATACTTTTTTTTTCATCGAAAATGCCGGAAAAACCATGTTTCGGGCCTCGGACGTGTCTGGCTAACGAACTCGTGCAAGATTTTTCGATTTTGCAACGTTTTTACCAAATTTCGTAAAAATCGGGTGTTTCGTTCGAGAGTTATCGCGCGGACACATAAATACATATATAAATATATATTTTAGTGAATATCATTTTCGGTTTCTACGGGACCTTAAAACAAATTTCTATCATAGTCCCGGGCTCACGTCACGTCATGACAGTGGTTGTAATAGCTGAATTTTTTCGCTGAATTCGCTAATTTCTGGCCTTTATAAAATGATTATAACGTAAAAGCCCCCATTATGGAACGGTATCTAATACTGGAACAGTTTTGACATTTACATATTTGTTTCTTTAAGAGGAGGTTTACTCGAGAGTCCTTAAAAATTATGTATTTTTTTAGAATTTTTTTCTCAAGAACGGAAGTAAATATCAATTTCAAATTTTGTGCACATATTTATTAAGTATTAAACTACACAAAAAAATTTTCCAAGGAAAAATATAAAAAAGTGTCCATTTTATAGATAGTGCAGTGTGACGATCCGAAAATCCAATGCCTTGTTGGTGGACATCCTAGCGCCGGTAATAAACCACTGAAATCCAAAAACAAAAAAGATTTATAAAATATATGAAGAGTACCGGCACCTCTACCTATAATATCAATAAATTGCTGAAAGAAAAAAAAATGGCGGATGTTTGAACTTTTGATTACGATTTTTGTCTTATTTTTCGCTCTTTAAAGTAAATTTAAAAATAAAAAAAATATTGAAAGTGTATCGAACTTAGGTAGAGGTGCCGAAGAATTGAATTATCTTTAAAATAAAAAATTTTAAAAAAAGGATCCATCGAATAGTTTTTGAGTTATCGTGTCCACCATTTCCAAAAATGTAGTTCCGAGATATATATAAAGAAACGTATTTTCAAAATTTTATATTTAATACTCATTATTGCGTGAACTACGTTTTTTGAATTTTTTTTTTATAGAAAGCTGGATTCGGTTAATGTGCAAGAATCTTGTTTTTAAATTATTTTCAGTAAAATCACTTTGGGATTGGGAACATATTCTACACATAATTTGCTATCAATTTCGGCAAAAAAAAAATCGATTTTTTTATCAAATCTCAAGTAAACCTTCCCTTAAATTCCTTTCAGCAAAATCACTTTGGGAACATATTGTACACATAATTAGCTACCAATTTCTGTAAAAAAAAAATCGTTTTTTTTTTTAACGACTCTCAAGTAAACCTCCCCTTAATTAAGTAAGGAAACATTAAATGCGAGGTGAACTTAAAAAAAATTATTCTATTAATAATAATTTTTGTTATCAAACGTTTCTTTCAGAAATAACTTCATTAATATATAAATGTCAAAACTGTTCGAGTATTAGCATACCATTCCATAATAGGTGCTTTTACGTTATAGTAAATTGTATTTATTTATTAATAATAATATGTTGCTTTAAAACGTTACACCAACAGATGTCAGCACTATAGGCTGCTGCAAACTACTTCCATTGTATGAATTTACCCAACGGTGTCTTAATTTGGTCATTTAGTCGCGATTACCGTTTCGAAAACAACAAAATTGATAATATTTTCATCGAGATAGCGACCGAACGCCCTCATGAAATATTAATATTTTTTGTGTATTACGTAACCGGGAAGCCACCACTAAACCTATTTGATTATACAAAAATTTGAATTTTTTTTCGCAAAAAATACATATTTACATTTCTAGGTAGGTGATAACAGGAAAAATGCATTTTCTAAATTAGAAATAGTAAATATTTAGCAATAAAATTGCACGACCATTTTGTCTATTAAATATATGATTTATTTTTTTGAATATTTCTGAAAAATACAGCTCCATAAACACTTTATTTTTGTTTGGGGATAATATTGAAACAATATTATTTGTCATTTTTCTAAGGTAAAAATAAGATTATCGAAGATTTATGAGTTTCTAAAATTATAGAACGAAATTCGAAGCCTTTCAGTTAGAGATAAACACACTAGACCAAAGAGATCCTTAAGAGCACTTAACGTTTGCTATAATGTTGCATGATTTAAGGGATTATGTGCAGTTGCGTTGAGGAAAAATTGAAGGTATTGGTCTTTTTTTATGTCACCGAAGGATAAATATTAATCTCGTTGTGTGATTATAGTGGGGGAAAAATTAATAATAATAATAATAATAATTTATATTATAATAATTATAGAGTTGTGCATGCATATATTGAATAAACGCAAGAGGGCTGTATTCTCACTGTACTTAAAAAACGAGCCAAAAAATCATAAATTAACACTTTCACCGAGGTGACATTACTTAGTGCGTGTCAAAAACACGCACTTGACGAATTTTTTTTTCAACTAAAAATTTATTCAAATGCTTCGATCATTATTTCTAGTACACAAATTTTGTAATAAAAAACCTTGAATAAAAATTTTCTAAAAAGCTCTATGACCGAAAAGCTCTAAAAAGTTTCAAATAAAAATTTCCGAAATTGTTTTTTATCGGGGACTCTGAAAATTTTCAATTTTAATATTTTTGAAATATTTTCGTTTTTTTTAAACTTATATTTTGGAAAATTTAGAATATCCTAACAAACTGAATAAATCCTGATTAAGAACCATCCCACAGTTACAAGCTTTCAAAGTGGATTTTGAGCTTGAAAGAGCTGGACCAATGTTTATTAACCCTAGTTAAGAACAATTCCGTAATTACCCGCTTCTAATGTCGGTTTTTAAAATTTTTATCTTTATACTATATGTAATATACAGGGCCGCATTTACCCTAAATACCGCCCTGGGGATTCGTGCAAAATGCCGATCCATCCGTGAAAATTGTGGTTTCATTACTTAAAGCCGAGAGCCGAAAAAAATGTCGGACCTCTGTCGAAAAAAAATCAAATTTTTTAAAGACTTTCCCTAAAAAAGATATTTTTACTTTTTTGCAGGCCCCGTAAACGTTTTTCTAAAAAAATAAGTGGCGAACCAAAAGAAAAGAACTTTCTACGCCCTTTACGTTCTCACGTTTCAAATTTTGTCGCCCCTGAAAATTTACCGCCCTGGGCACTAGCCCCTTGTGCCCCTTGTGTAAATCCAGCGCTGGTAATATAATATTTAATATGTTCATTCATTGGTCTATGAGAAAAATTAATAATCAAAATAAAATAAAAAAAATTATGTTTGGGGGCAGAGTCCAGAAGAGTGCAAAATTTCAAAACAATCGATAAAGTAGTTTTGGAAAAATCAAACTCACCATTCCTGTGTTTTTCAAAAACTGTACTTTCGAGGCATTTAAGGTTTTTATGGTGTAACTTTTCACACGCAAAAAACCACTGATTTTTTTTTTTTCTTTAAACAAAATCATCTATTTCAGGGCCAATTACAGCTACAGTAACTTTTCGATTTTACAAATGAACCAAAGCGATATTTATCAAATGAAGAAAACCAAAATTTTTCAATTAACCTAATTCACCGGGGTATGACGTTCGAATATCACTTACAGAATTAAAAAATTGATACTTATTTTTTTAATCAAAAAAATCATTTTATTAAAAGTATATAGATGGGGCACATTGCATGACAAATATGAAAAGCACGCGAAAATCTAAGTATGTAGTAAAATAAAGGCCCTTGGGACACCGATTATTATATTAAAAATGCAACATAAAATATTTATGAGACAAATATAAATATATGGACCAATTACTATTAATTTGATACAACTTGACTCATATACATACTTGCAGATCTTATTTTAATAAGTTTAAGGGGAGATTCGCCAAAAAACATCAAAAATCAACCTTTTTTAATCTTTTTTTTTTCTATACAAATAAATATTGTGTATATATATATTGCTTCAAACTTCACTCAAAAGTTATTTTATTTTTTTTTTTTAGCCCATTTTTAAATAAAAGCTTTTTCTTAAAAAAACATTTTTTTACTTTAATTTATTTTCTACTTTTTAGTCTGATCACAATTAATTTAAAAAAAAATTAAAGAAATAATTTTTTTACCTATATTTTAATCGGTTAATTTACCCTAATCAAACATAACTATGAAAACAGAAAATTGCAATATAAAATCAATGGACAATATTTAACAATTCGAAATGTCAAAAAAATTGCATAAGACTAAAAATCAACAATTTTGGTTTGGGTCGATTTAGAGCAAAACTAATTATACAATATTGTATTGTCATCAAGGTTAGACAAGTATGCAAAATTTGAAACCTCTAGCTCAGTTAGAAGTTGTCTAAATTTTGATTCCAAGATTTAATCTAAACCAACATACTAACATAGCAAGTTAAATAAAAGCTGTTAAAAAAATAAATATACAGAATTGTTTCTACATGTATTTAAATAACAAAAAAAAATTTTTAAAAAAACTTCAAAATTGATTGGTTATTGAAGTATAAATTGTTTTGAAGTCAACACTGCGAGATTTTTCCACCTTGATGATTCCTCGCGTTCTGAAATCCCCAGTGAACCAAAATAAAAAAACCAAGAATTTTCTCAAAATATACATATACAGTTATGGCACTAACTAGGATCTAAGAAAAAATTAAAATAAGCGAGAAATCGTATTTTAAAAATAAATTTTCAAAAATCACCGCTTTTTCTCGACCATAAACAGTCGCCATTTTGAAAATATATTACGGAACCAAAAAATCCTTGTGCCTGCCGGTAAAATAACGGTATCGAGGAATAATATGCACTTTGATTTATGTCGATATCTCTAATACTTTTTGAGATACACAAGGAACCATGTCGAAAAACGTACTTTCAAGAAAAAAGCATTTAAAGTTTTTTTTTATTTAAATTGAATTATATAGTAAAGTGCGTGCATTAAAATGCCCATAACTTTTTGATTTTGCATTTTTTTTAAAATAAAGTTTTAGGAGAATATTTCTAACACCTTAAGGAATATAATTATGAGGAAAAAAAATCGATTTCTTTTTTTTGTTTTTTTAGCGAATCTCCCCTTAATACGTTTTTTTTTTTCTTTTTTTTTTTTTTTAATAACGATTATAAAATGTTTTATAAAAATGAAATTTTATATTTATGTGAGTTATAGCGGGTGGCATTGTAAGAATTGAGCCTGGGACCCACCGTTGTAGAGTGGAAAAAATTGCATAAAATAGTTTTTTGAATCATTATCGTATCTAAACTGGTTTTCGAGAACAGTTTTGTGGCTAATATCGACTAAATTCAATTCAAAAATAATACTGACCCCTTTTAATTCAGTTTTTATAGATTAAATACGATTAATCGCTCCATAAAAAGGTGCGATTACATCACGTTTTTTTAAATACGTAAAAATTCCGTTTTTTTTTTTTTTAATGTCCGCTTAATAAAAACATTCAAAATACTTTCACAAGAAAGTTTCAGGTAGATATTCAATTAAGTATTAACTAGGTTATTTTTTAGTAAAATTTAAATTAAGAAAATTTTTTTCAAGACTCGGTCAACAACCTTTTTATGATTTAACTTGATTAATTGGTTGATTCATTTTAATTATGAAATAATTTTTATTTTTATTTTTTTCTGTAAATTGTTTATATAAAAAATATGTGTGTGAATCTTCTATTATGTATTATTACGAAAAAGTCAATTCATGAAATGTTGAGGAAGTGAATCGCAAGTCTTTGCTACGCATCTTGTTTTGTAATCTTGTTTTGTGTGAAAGGTACAGGCAACTTCAAAGTGTTTACAGTTAAAATTTGTTAAAAAGTTAACCAATTTTTGGGTAATCAGTTAAAACTGTTTGAAAACAAAAATTCAGTTTTCAAAAAAATCAAATTTTTGTTTGATTTTCGCTTTAAATCCACCTTAAAGTAGTCGGTCGATAAAATGATTTTTTCAAAGAATTTTAACGAAACTGCTCTAGATATTTATTTAATTCAATATCAATAATACGAGCCTATTCCGATTAAAATTGGCTACCCCAATTTTGAGAAAAACGATTTCAAAGTTTTGCAATTTTAACACGGGCTCTTATGGGAAAATTCTATTTTTTTTTTTTTTTGAGTAAAATGAAAACGTGTCAAAGGAAAATGCGCAAAATTGCCCCCCAGCTCCCACTGGTAAGATACGTATTTTCTGAAAGCCCCTTCCTAGTAGGTCAGAAATATACCCATCTTTGGTATGGAAAACCTGGCCTTCAAAAGTTCTGACGTACAGTAGGTTTTGCATACTTCACGTGGCCATTTCTTAAGGAAACGATGTGTGTTGACCTGCAGCGGGCATTAGAGTCCGCTTCGGGAGGGTGCATTTCGGCAATTTACCAAGGGGTCTGCCAAAAATCGCCACCGGTAGGATTCCTAATCTTTTCTTCGGATACTCCCAATGTACAGGTTTGAAGCCGCTCGATACGTTTTCTGTCATAGACAACGTGAAAATACGAGATTTGGCCACTTGCCAGGAAAGTGGTTTTACACAGTGATAGGCCGGCCCACGACATGTCTCATAGCCCATTTGTACCTTGTACATTTGACGCCCTATAACTTTTGAAGGCAAGGTTCTCCATGAACGTGCTCATTGACAAACTTGGAGTACTTGACCAGGGCTATCGATCGGCACCCGTCTCAACCTTGGGCGCTAGGGGGCAGCTCCCCATAGAGTTTTGCCCATTGTCCTTTAATTTGTTATAAATTACAAAGTTACAAACCATATTTAATAACAAATAAAAATTATTCACTACGCCGTTTTTGAAATATAATTTATAAACATCATTTTATGACGTTTTTACAACGCTTTTTCAACAATGCTATTATATTGCTACAATATAAGCGCGCGGAAATTCCAAAAAACAAGTGGTATACAAATATAATAACTGAAGAATATTAATACATTATTTAATTTTTGATAAAAAAAAATTTTCTCCTGAAATTTGTACGGGACTATATCTCGTAGGAACTACGTTAAGAACAGTATTACAGTTTTTAAAAAAACGTAATACTTATGGAATCACTTCATTACAGGAGTGGATCCAGGTTCTTAGCTCCAAAAAAAAAAACACACCTAAACTGAAATTATATACAAGAACAACTTTCGAAACCTTATAACTTTCTTCCACTTTCATCATTTTGTTATTTTTTGTAAGTGTGTAAGTTTTTGGACTCATCAGAAAAACAGAAATCCATTTTTCTACAAAAAATATTTTTCACGATGTAAAGAACAACTTTTGTCCTTACAAAAACTCTTCGTCAAGGAAAAAACTTTGTCTATCTATCCTTACATGTAGTTACATTAAATACATATTTAAAGCTACTTATTGTACGGAACACTATTTACGCGATACGAAATATGTGGAATTCAAATTCAGAAATGTTGGTTATAAACGAAATATCAACCCAAATTTGTCGTTTATTATAAATAATACAATAATGTTATAAATACAGGATTAGAGATTTTAATGTACAGTCAAGAAACGAACTCATATTTATCTAATCCAGTAATCCAGAGTTAGGTAATTTTGTGTTACCATAATATACTTTATTTATTAATGAGTACTAGTTGAAATTTCATCACAATCGGAATAATGGTAGCCACGGCGCAAGTGCAAACCTAAAATCCAACAAATATCGATATCTCACTACTTTTGCACTCATTTTACTCAAATTTTGTGTCTTTAGACGCTAGGCCATACAGTATGGTCTCTTATAAATTTCATTACAATCAGAGTAATGATAATTAACACTGGGCGTATAGAATGGACTCATTGTTTTTCTTGTTATTACATAAATAAAAATGAATTTTTATTTTTTTGCTTCCGAGACTACTAAAGTAGCGGTAGCATTATGATCACTTTTGAAAAATAAAAAGTTTTTTCCCTCCAAAATAAAATTTTTTACGCACATTTTACGTTTTAGAGCTTCCTGAACCATTTTGGTTTGGTGTCTGTCTGCCCGTCTGTGTGTCGCCCGTTTGCACCAAGTGGCATAACTTCTGAACTATTCCATTGTTTTTAATTAAATTTTCAGAAATTATGCAGTTTGGTTCCTAGATGGTCCCCTATGAATTTAATCGAAATCGGAGTAACGGTAGCAACGCCGCTACCATGTCATTCCATTAATGTACTAAATTGCACCAAGTGGCATAACTTCTGAACTATTCAATTATTTTTTATGAAATTTTCAGAAATTATGCAGTTTGGTTCCTAGATGGTCCCCTATGAATTTAATCGAAATCGGAGTAACGGTAGCTACGCCGCTACCATATCATTCCATTAATATATACTAAATTGCACCAAGTGGCATAACTTTTGAACTATTCAATTATTTTTTATGAAATTTTCCGACATTATGCAGTTTGGTTCCTAGATGGTCCCCTATGAATTTAATCGAAATCGGAGTAACGGTAGCTACGCCGCTACCATGAAATCCCATTAAATGTCAGTATCTTATTTACTGCTAGTCCCATTTCATTCAAATTTTTAGGGTATTTTGGGGGTTAGTTTCTAAAAATTTTTGCTATTATTTTATAATTTAGCCTTTAAGTATTTTGAGTTACAACAATTTTTTATGAACTTTAAGGCGAAAATATAATTTCACGGTATATATATTTGGTACAATACTGTTTTAAAGTTTTTTACCAGTACGAGTACGAGGAAGCTGTGTACCACACCCCCATTGGCAGTGTATTTTTTTATGGATTGATTTGACGTCTATAAGAAAAAGTTAAGACACACAGTTCAACATTGTCTTTACAGTTATTACCAGTGCGAGGAAGCTATGCGCCACACTCCGTTGGCAATGTATTTTTATTTTGTGAATTAAACAAGAATGTAATACATACGAATTAAAATGTTGCCATAGGTAATTTATTAATTGTTTCACTTTTAATTACTCGTTTTTACATGGTTTTATGATTCTGAAATGATAGCTAATTATAATGTAATGTTGTCAGGAAGTAAGTTAAGTCGGTGGCTAGGCTAGGCTACACCACTACGATGTGTTGAGTTCCCCCTTTCTTCTTGACGAATTTTTCATCGTTGTTGCGGTAGCTATACTAACAAAAAACCAGTTACCTAATAATGTTTAAAATTATTATTACTTAACATTCAAAAAGAAAGGTACCTTTAACGCGGTTCAGTTCAAGTGTTTATTGCTTGTTCACTGCTCTAATAGTTCAGTCAGTACTTCCCCCCAAATTCCCCCCCCCCCCCGCCGCGCAACTACTTTCATCTGATTGCCCACATGAAATGTGAATAATAAATTGCTATATTGTAGTAGTTGCTTTACATTTTGACAAATTCACTTTTACAAGAATTATTGTCAGTTTCATTTTATTCTAGAATAAATATATTTCACGCCTTGGTGGTTTAATTTCGCATGGTGTTTAAATTACTGGAGAAATTGGTCAGTGAATAACTTGCAGGCGGTAATATTTTACACCAAAACGAGAGATTCAATCCGGTGGTAAATGATCAGTTGGAAAATTCAAAAATGAGCTGAGTATAAATGGTTGTTGAAGTCGACACTGAGAGATTTTTCCACCTTGATGGTTCCTCGCGTTCTGAAATCCCCGCAGTGAACCAAAATCAAAATACCCCTGTCGCAGCATTCTGCATAACATACCGAATTTCCGTTTATAAAAATTAGTTTTTCTCGGAAACTACACGGAGAGAAATTCCTATAAAAATTACTGTGCTCATACTACAATCGACGTGTAACAGGCGAACATATATTATCCAATTTTTGTACGGTAAAATTATAAAAATTATAGTTGTATTATTGTAATTTTTATAATTTTACCGTACAAAGGTATAGGATATGTTCGCCTGTTACACGTCGATTGTAGTATGAGCACAGTAATTTTTATTCATTTTCTCTCCGTGTGGTTGACATAGAAGAATAGTTTAAAGACCTTTTTTATGTATTTTTTTTCTCATCTTTTAAATGGTGCAAAAAAATTTCGCAGAAATTTTTGAATAAGTGGAAATTTTGGCAAAAAACTAATTTTTTGCAAGAACAAAACCCATGTTCCTGGCATCCGACGTGTCTGGCTGACGAACTCATCCAAGGGTTTGGGACTTCCAATGTTTTCACCAAGTTTCGTAAAAATTCCATTCTGGAAATTCGCTTTGAAAATATATTACGGAACCAAAAGATCCTAGGTCCTGCCGGTAAAATGACGGTATCGAGGAATAATATGCACTTTGATTTATGTCGATATCTCAAATACTTTTTGAGATACATGAGGAACCATGTCGAAAAACGTACTTTCGAGAAAAAAGCATTTAAAGTTTTCACTAAAATACCCATAACTTTTTGATTTTTCATTTTTTTTTTAAATAAAATTTTAGGAGAATATTTCTGACACCTTAAGAAACATAATTATGTAGAAAAAAATCTATTTCTTTTTTTGTTTTTTAGCAAATCTCCCCTTAATGAAAAATGAAACTTATCTCCCCATAAACATGTAAAAAAACAAAAAAAAAAAAAAAAACAAACAATACTATATAATAAATAATATTTAATAGTTTTGATTAATGCAAAATTTTTATTTCCGTGCACGGCCTTGAATTAGTTGCAAAAAAAAATTGGACATAAAACATTGCACATACCTACCTATAGTCAATTTGATATCAAAACGAAGGTCATTTGATAAGCGCACAAAAAAACCGTATCAAGTTCTTATTGTATGCGTATCAGAAAAATTAAATTTTTCAAAAGGTCATCCCGCGCAATTGAAAAAAATTCAATTACCCACGATTCGATTACGGACGGCTGAAGAATTTCTTCAACTCTTTCTCCGTAACAAAACGTAATAGAAACATAATTGTTATTACTGAAAATGAAAGTGTTTCTCCATCGCCGGGTGGGGGACCATCACTTGAGGAACTTGTACACAGGTAAATGAGCATAACTATAGTTACAATACGTATGTACTTGTGTGGTAGGGTTAGCTGCAAAAGAACAGCGCACTCTACAACACAAAACTGACTCATTCGGTAGTTTCACTAAGCTAGCGCTTGTCATTCGGTGATGTTTGTTTTATTTGCTCAGTGTCTGTCGTTCTGTGTGAACTCACGATAGGCAGGAGCTCTAAGGAAACGTACAAAAATTTTAAAGTGAAATTTTTTTTTTTTTGAAAGTTGTGTTTGTTTTTTTTTTGGAGGATATTAAAAAGTTTTCGTGACAGTCATTCACCGGGATTTCCTTCTTCTTCTTCTTGTCTTTTTCGCGAAATATTTTGACACTTTTTTTTTCATTTGGAGTGCTTGGTTGTGATTACAGACATGCCACCGCGCAGATTGTTTTAGACCCATGTCAGTCCGCATTCAACGTGACTGAGACACTTACTTAAGTAACATGTGATACTAATCATTTCCGGTTTTTGAGAGAGACGTTTGGTGAAAATTCTGTGCCTGAGAGAACTTTTTGTACACAATGAGTTTTGCGATACCAATCAAAAGTGATCCGACAGCGATGATCCAACAACGCAATTTACACCACCATCAGCCCGCAGCCGTGGCAGCGGCTGAGTTTCATAATAATCCGCCGCAACAGCAGACACCATCGCCCGCGACCACGGCACCATCCGCACCGATTACGTCACTTCCGGGCGCCGCACAACCGGCCAGCGGTGGTATGATCTCATCGTCGAACCATCAGCATTCACAGCATACACATCCACAGCAGCAGATGGTGTTGCCGCCCGGTTTTGGGGGCGGGGGCGGTGTGGGTGCGCTGCCGCCACATTTACAGGTGCAACCGGTAAACGGGACGCACGAGGATCAACAGTCGCGATGGTCACAGTATCAGCAACTTTGGCGCCAACACGTTTATATGAATGGTAGTTACAGGTTTTTTTTGAAAATTTTTTTTTTTTTTGTATTTAAGGCTATTATTTCTGGTCTGTTGAAGGTTATAGGGTTGAAATTTTCTGTTTGGGGAAAAAGTTTCGGTTGTACGTGCAAAAATTTGATGTTCATACCCCAAAAAATGTAGGAATTATGGGGAGAAATAAACCGACTAATTTGACGAAACAGTAAGGTACCCGAGCTTTTTCTATGGAATCCTTAAAAAGCTACCAATTTCGTTCCTGGCATAAATACTTGACCATGTTCCACTGTTTCAAACATGTTTTTTTTCCGTTCTACTGAATAAAGTTTTTTTTTTCTTTGAAAATTTTTTTTATTTAAGGCTGATTTTGCTGATTTATTGAAGGTTACTTGCGTAAAGTTGAAATTTTCTGCTTGGGGAAAAAAGTTTCGGGTGTACATGCAAAAATTTCATGTTTATAGTCCGAAAAATGTGGGAATTAGGCGAAGAAATACACGGGTGAATTTGGCAAAGCTGTAAGTTCCCGAGATTTTTCTCTGGAATCCTTAAGAAAAGTACCAATTTCGTTTCTGGCGTAGATACTTGACCATGTTTCACTGTTTCAGAAATGTTTTTTTCCCCTTCTACTGATTACAGTTTTTTTTTTGAAAAATTTTTTTGTATTTAAGGCTGTTATTGCTGATTTGTTGAAGGTTATTTGCGTAAAGTTGAAACTTTCTGCTTGGGGAAAAAGTTTCAGCTTTATACGTGCAAAAATTTCATGTTCATAGCCCGAAAAATGTTGGAAGTAGGGAAAGAAATAAACGGAAGGGTTTGACAAACCTGTAAGTTCTCGAGATTTTTCCCCAAAATCCTTAAAAAACTCGCAATATCGATCCTGGCGTAGATACTTGAACGTGTTTGACTGTTTTAGAAAAATGTTTTTTTTCTTCTACAGACTAATACCTGTTAAGTCATGTTTAGATCGAACTTGTTTACCTAATTGCATATTTTATGACAAATATGATTTATTAATATCAGGTAATTAATATATTAACTATTGCAGTATTAGTAAATTGATTTTTCTCGCTTTTTCAAGAAAATACGACTGTAAGGATATGAAGTCCGATTTAACCAGTACGAGTGTCCGGGCCCCGGTCTGTAATGGTTGTTTTGAACAATAAAACTCAAATAGATATTGATTTTGTACCAAAAAAAAAAAACTGAACATGTGTTTTGGTTAATTTGTTACGTTTTTTTCTATCACATATCACCCTATAATTATGTTTTAGTTTTATAACCAATGTAAGCAGTGGTTCGGACGCCCGTACTGATGGGGTCGAACTTTAATTATCCTTCTTTTTTTTTTTTTCAAAATTATAATATTATTGTGAAATTGTTGCGTCATTGTATTTGTTTTGGAGTAATTTAAAAATATTTCTGTCACAGCATTCTGCGTAACATAGCGAATTTACTTTTTTGGCAGTCAAGAATCTTTGAAGTAAATCTTTATTGGTACATATTTACTAGCGAAACGGCTTATTTTTTTACACCCTGTATAAATCTGTATAGGCAAAATGTAAACAAACTAAAATCAGTTTTTTTTAAATTTTTCTCGAAAGCTATTTTACATAGAATAATGGTTCAAAAACCTATCTTATGTGATTAAAAATTTCGAAAACTTTTGATTTTTAAAAATTTGTTTTTCATTTTCCTCGAAAATCTGTTTACTTAGAACAATGGTTCAAAAATTGTAATTTTTTCCGTTCTTTTCGATGGTGTGAAAAAAAGAACTGGATAACTTTTGAATTGTATTTAAGTGTCCCAAAAATCATGTTCTGGGTATGGGACGTGTCTGGAACGTTTTCTCCAAATTTCATAAAAATCAAATGTTTTGTTCGGGAGTTATCCTGCTGACACACATATTCATACATGTATAAATTTAATGCACATATCCTCAAAATAAATTTCTGTCATAGTCCCAGGCTCAAGCCTCCCCATATGACAATGCTCTAATAGCTCAATTTATGCGTTTGGAAATAATAAATTGCTAAAGCAAGTATACACAGTGAAAAAATTTGTGTTAAAATTAACACATTTCACATGTTCAGAACGGTCCACTCAATTTTTTGTGTTATTTTAACACAAAGCATATGTGTCAAATCTATACACAAGATTTGTGTCAATGATTTAACACACAAGAGGACATACATTTTGTGTGAATTTTTCAGATTTATCAGAGTTAGTTGTTAAACTTTGAATTATTCAATATTTTAATTCCACTGAAGTTTAAGATATTTGAAAGTCGTCAAAAATTATAACGATTTTGTTCATATATTATTTATTATAAATGAGACTCAAAGAACGCAAAGTAAGTCAGTTCTTTGTAACAATTCTTACTTGTGTTCATATATATCTACGAAAATATATATAATAGAAAAGATGAGAGTAGTTTTTATTATTAAACAAAACCGAAAAATTGTAAGTTTTTTCAGTTATTGACGAATAGAGTTTTATTAAACGTTTAAAAATTGAAACAATTTTCGTACATTTTAAGGTTATTTTGTTACAGATTCAGTTAAAAAAATCATGTAAGCTTATTTGAGATTGTATTATATAATATACAATCTTACATGTAAGTAAGCTTACATGATTTTTTGTAACTGAATCTGTAACCAAATAACCTTAAAATGTAAGAAAATCGTTTCATTTTTAAACGTTTAATAAAACTATATTCGTCAATAACTGAAAAACTTATAATTTTTCGGTTTTGTTTAATAATAAGAACTACTCTCATCTTTTTTATTATATATATATTTTGGTAGATATATATTCTAATCTAATTTACCTACTTATAACATTCTTTTGCTCTACACAAATATTATGTTATTTTTTTGTTACACGAAACAGGTTAACATTTTTGTTCTGTTAAGTCGAAATTTGTGTTAATATTTTTATTTAACACAAAAATTTTAACCACTAGTTTTTTTTCACGTAAAACACAAATTTTTTTTACTATGTAGAGGGTGCTGTTAAATTTGTCCAACACTGTATAATATCGAAATAAGCATAAAAAAGCAATCAGTTACCGAATTCAATCAGTTAAAATAATATTAAAATTTACTTTCTACAAATTAATAATTAATCACTAATTTTTTAATGGTAGTAATTATACATCCATTTCCGCTTTCATTTCTCATTTTGGGCTACGGCAGACTTGTATGTAACAGGTCTTGTAATAAATTTGTATAGGTAACATTATTACACCTAGTGTCAAAACTTTTATGTAATAATTTAATCAAAACTGGTACAGTAGAATCTTGATTATCCGAACTATTTGCAATAAATCCAACTTAGAATAATCGACAATTATTCGGTCTTTTGCTAACAAAAATTTAAAATCAAAATCAATATCTGTAAAAGATTTTCGCCTTTTGCAAAAAGTAGCGACGTTTTGTCGTAAAATTTTTCCCACTTCTGAAAATAAATATACAGGATGTCCCTAAAAAAAATTGCCCACGAAATTGAGTATTTCATAAACAGTGAGAGATACAGTTTTGGTTAAATTAAATGAATTATACAGAAGCACTAGGTGCCTCGGATGCTATCTCCAAACTTCCCAAATTCTACGTAGTTTAGAAGCTACAGCCAAAAGATCCATAGTTGAATTTTTCTATGACTACCCGTTTGCGAATTCTGTCCCCGAACTTTTTTTTTTTTATGGAATCTGAAATAGATTTTGGTACGATATAAACAAAATTAGAACAATAATGATGTGGGTGGCGTCTGTTGTAGACTAATTGATCATTATCAATAATAAAATGTTATTTGCTGCCCGCCAGGCAAAATAGTTTGCACAGCGTTCAAAAGACAGATTCGAACAACCTTCGCTACCCAAACTATAAGCATCATTTCTGTTAAATATTAACGTACTGGCAGTGGCGGATTTACCCTAAGTGCCACCCTACACGGAGAGAAAATTCCTATAAAAATTACTGTGCTCATACTACAATCGACGTGTAACAGGCGAACATATCCAATTTTACCGTACAAAAATTGGATATGTTCGCCTGTTACACGTCGATTGTAGTATGAGCACAGTAATTTTCATAGGAATTTTCTCTCCGTGTAGGCACCGTGAAAAATGCCGCCCCTGCTTTTCTCTAAAAAACATTTCTCAATAACTTTTTAACACTTTTTCCTAAAAAAAAAAGATAATTGGAACAAAAAAAAATTCAAGTTCTAAATTTTTCCGCCCCGTTTGGCCCAAATTTGCCGTCCCTAAAATCTGCCGCTCTAGGCTCCATCACTAAAAGACATTTGTGACATAATTTCTACAACAATTATATCTAATTACTCTCTATTTTATGACGTGTGAAATAAAATTAAATAAAAAAAAAAACTGATGTTTATGATTTACGTGAAGCTTAACAAAAAAAAAATTGTATGCTTAAGTTTTAGAACTGAACAGTAAAATCAAGCAAACATCTTGACTGTGTAGTATTAATTCACCTTGCTATTATTACTTTTTTCAAGGTTGCCTATTTACTCAACAACTAAAGTTTTTTAATGGAAATTACAAAAAAATAAAAAAGATATTTATATTGAAAATTTATAATATACAATGATAAAACGTTCAAGAGAAGGTTTTTAAAAGTATCTAAAGAATCGTGTCTAATCATGAACAGTTTAGTTTTGAATCGTAAAACTATAAAATTATAACTGAATCGTACAAGTTTTGACAAAAATATTGGAACTTAATGTATTTTTATAATTTCATTAAATGATTAATTAGTAATTTATCAACTTAAGAATCGAAAGAAAAAACTAAAATTTATGTATTTTTTTTTATAATTTTATTCTTAATAAATATTTATACCTTTTTAAATAAATAATTGTATATACAAGTACGTATATAATATATACATTACTAAATACACTACCATCCAAAAATACGTACTCATTCTGTTTGTCAAATCAAGAATAACCCTCTGTTTGGGTGGTGTTATGATCCAAATTCATCAGGAACATCTTTGACTGTTAACAATAAAAAACTGTTTACTTCCTGTTTAATTATTTGGTGTAAAGAGGGTTTGATTTTAAGTTCAAGGATGTAAAATATGGGGATTCCCAAAAATGTAATAATAATTTTTATGATATTTCCGCAATTTTTTCATAGTTTGAACGCAAATTTAACACCAGTGCATTAACAGTATTCTAAGAATTACTGAATCATTTTTTAAGATTTTTTTTTCTATTTAATACACAAAATGTCAAAATTTGAAGTAAATTCTGATGTGTAGTTTTGCGAGAAAAATTTTCAAAAATTACTTTTTTAATTAGCAACCCTAAACGGCGCTGCCAGTAAAAGCCTTTTATCCAATCTTTAAAATGATTTTATTCTTAAACTCGCATCGTATTTTAAGTTTCGTGTTTTATCAAATTAGTAACGCCATGTTTAAAACGGTAATAACTTTAATCGGTGGTCGATTTACGAACAGGCTGAGAAGGCTGGAGCCTAGGGTGGCAGATTTTAGGGGTAGAGTTTGAAGTTTTTTTTTTTTTTGCTCGTCACTTACGTTTTTTTTTTTTGAGAAATAGTGTTAAAAAAGTTATAAAACTTTTTTTTAGCTTTTTAGGGGCGGCAGTTTTTACGAGCCTAGAGCGGCACTTAAGGTAAATCCTCCACTGACTTTAATTAAGACAAAAATGATTTTCTAGTCGGAAATTACGAAAAGACTGCTTGTGTAGCTTTTGTTATTGGTTAGATTAAGCAACAGGACATTATGTGACGTTTTCAACTGTCAAAAAATTGCATACATGCATCCAGTATACTATATTACGCTTGCGCATGCGTATTATTACTCTGATTCTACATATATGGTTTAACCCGCAAATACTCTCAAAATTTCATTGAAATAGAACTAATAGTAAGATATTTGGGACATTTAATGGAATTTTATGGTAGCGTCGTGGCTACCATAACTCCGATTGCGATGAAATTCGTAGAAGACTATCTAAGAAATCAAACCTTACATTTTCTATCAATTCCAGTAAAAAACCAGCGAATAATTGCGAAATTGTGTTATTTAGTAGTCTCAAAAATTCCAGCTAACCGCAGTTTTAATGTACAACAATACCTAATTGATCAATTGATAGAAGCGTCAACTACATTTTAATTAATTATTAAATGAGTATACTTTTTGGAACGGTAGTGTACATACATAAAAACATTATACGTACGTATTACTTGACACAGTATACATTCAAATTCAAGGATGTTTCGTTTTTATGTAAAAAAAAAAGTTTATTTGAATGAATTGACTTAGCAGCTAGATGCTATGGTGCTGAAGTTGTGACTGACAATTTTAAAAAGCCATATAAATACGTAGATAAATAAAATTGTGCAATATTTTGAAGGGATGTAGCAGTTCGGGATTGAGATTTTCGGTATTGACGTCTTTTGGTGATTCTAGCTAAGTAATTTTTGGTCAATTAAGATCTACATAGGTAATATTTAGTTAAGATTACAATGAATTAATTTTTGGAGACATATTCCAATATCTGTTCACTGACGCGAAAATAAACCAGTTTTTCTCATTTTCAAACTAGTTTGTTATATATTTGTTTGTTTTGTAAGAAGGATAAACTGAAAAAAATTATTGTGGATCTATTTTGAAAATTTTTCATTGTTAGAAATCTCAACTTCTAATCCAAATGGACATAGACTGTGATCGTTAGTAATAAAAGAAAAAAAATTATTTTGACAATTGTTTCGAACATCAGTTGTTAGCCTGAAATCCTTTCCGCCATTAGTTGGAACAACATTTGGTCGTGTAATATGAAGTGTCGTTTTCCGACCACTTGGCCGACCATGTGATTCAGACAAATATCGACACTTTTTTAATAATTAGAGAAATGTTTAAAAGCAAGTCTTTAATTTTAAATAGAAATGTTGTAACCTGGGACCATTTTGACCATTAGTTGGAACCATAGAGCATTAGAGATAACATACCTATCTCTATACTACTGGAACCAGTGTAACCAATAAGATATAGAAAATATGTTGTATACCTGCACTGTGTTTACTTTGTATTTGTGCGGTAAACTGTGTTAGTGTGAGTAATCGAAGATGGTGGTGGCCGTCACGTAACCTTGCTTCGCATACATATGTGTGATACCACAACGCTACGTGTGGGGGTTCTACAATGCTAACAACAATCAAATCCATTGTTGTTTGACTGACCTACACTCAGCGACTGCTACTGAGACAGTAACTATTTAATAGCCTAATGTGCACAGAAATGCACACTACAGATTACACGATAGAGATAGTTGCTGTACCTCTGTACTCTGGGGTTGGAACAACATTAGGTCGTGCAATATGAAATGTCGTTCTCCGACCACTTGGTCTAGACTATTTATTTTTATTTTATTTATTGTTTTATACTTTTTGTGTGCTCTGTCAAAACGCTTTCTTTGTTCAATGTATAAAAATTTCTTTGACTTAAAGAAATATTTCCAGGAATCAAAAAAATTAGCTTCCTCGTACTTGTAAAAAACTGTAAAACAGTAATCTACTAAATATATATACCCTGAAATTATATTTTCGCCTTAAAGTTCATAAAAGATTGTTGTAACTAAAATACTTAAAGGCTAAACTATAAAATAATAGCAAAAATATTTTAGAAACTAACCCCCAAAATACTTTAAAAATTTGAGCGAAGTGGCATTTAATGAGATTTCATGGTAGCGCCGTGGATACTATTACTCCGTATCCAATGAAATTTGTAGGGGACCATCTAGGAACCAGACCACATAATTTATGACAGTTTCATAAAAAATAATTGAATAGTTCAGAAGTTATGCCTCGTGGTGCAATTTAGTATATTAATGGAATGACATGGTAGTGGCGTAGCTACCGTTACAACGGTTTCGATTAAATTCATAGGGGACCATCTAGGAACCAAACTGCATAATTTCTGAAAATTTCATTAAAAACAATCGAATAGTTCAGAAGTTATGCCACTTGGTGCAAACTAGCGACACACAGACGGACGACACAGACACCAAACCAAAATTGTTCAGGAAGCTCTAAAACGTAAAATGTGGGTAAAAAATTTTATTTTGGAGGGAAAAAATATTAAAAAAAACTTTTAATCTTTGAAAAAGAATTCGTTTTGATAGCGTACAATTGTCGTTAGTAATCGACTACCAACTTTAAAAATATCTATCTTAAAAAATTTCAAATAAAATATTAATAATATTTAGGTAGTTAAAAAGAATGCAAAGTCGGAATTTTAAACGTAATTAAATCACTAATTAAAACACTGTTCATCAATAGAGCGCAATAATCCGCAACATTCTTAATTAAAAGTGAAAATAATCGCGTAAAAATTAATAAATTATTTAAAATCGTATACATATTTTATAATAGTGATTATATATGAGTTTTACTGTAGGAATAAGCACCACCAGAGTTTATTTAAAGCTGTTTATTTCAAATCTGAATTAAGGGGAGATTCGCTAAAAAAAAAAAATCGATTTATTTTTCTTCATAATTGTGCTCCCTAAGGTGTTAGAAATATTCTACTAAATTTTTACTTTAAAAAAATGAAAAATCAAAAAGTTATGGGCATTTTAGTGCACGCACTTTACTATAATTCAATTTAAAAAAAAAATCTATAAATGCTTTTTTCTCGAAAGTACGTTTTTTGACATGGTTCCTCGTGTATTTCAAAAAGTATTTGAGATATCAACATAAATCAAAGTGTATATCATTCCTCGGTACCGTCATTTTACCGGCAGTAACTAGGATTTTTTGGTTCCATAATATATTTTCAAAATGGCGGCTGTTTATAGTCGAGAAAAAGCGGTGATTTTTGAATATTTGTTTTCAAAATACGATTTTTCGCTGGTTTTTTATTTTTTTTTTTCTTGGATATTAGTTAGTGCCATAACTGTATATTATGTATATTTTCAGAAAATTCTTGATTTTTTTGATTTTGGTTCAATGGGGATTTTAGAACGCGAGGAACCGTCAAGATGGAAAAATCTCGCAGTATCAGCTTCAAAACCATTTATACTCAAATCATTTTTGAATTTTAAATTTTTTTTTCTTGTATGTTTAGTTTTTTAATAAAATATTTAACTTAAAAGCCCCCATTATGGAACGGTATCTAATACTGGAACAGTTTTGACATTTACATATTTATTTCTTTAATTTAAGTAAGAAAACATTAAATGCGAGGTGAATTTAAATTGAAAAACAATCATTCTATTAATAATAATTTTTGTTATCAGACTTTCTTTTAGAAATAACTTCATTAATATGTAAATGTCAAAACTGTTCCAGTATTAGATACCGTTCCATAATGGGGGCTTTTACGTTATTTGCATAAAAAAAATAATAATAATAATAATAAAAGGTCGATTTTGGCGAATCTCCCCTTAAATTAAATCCTCCGTATCTGTGAAAGTCGCATCAACAAAATTAGTATAACCACTGTTACATAAATATATACAGGGTGTACCGTAAAATTAGAATTTGAGGTCAAAACCAACGGACAAAAAAATATTTGACGTTAATTGTATTTGGAATCAAGGAAAGTTCCACAAATTAATTTATATTGAAGATTTTCCTTATTTTTTTACAATGTTACCTAACACTCGATTTATTGACTTAGGACTTGACATTGACAGCTACGTAGGTGTTAATCTAGATTTGAAAAAGGTACAATAACACCTTATATAACACGATCGATTGTAAATTTTGTTGAAATGGTCTATATTCTACCGTGGGCGTAAGTACATTGTTAAATAACAATTTAACAAGAAGAGGCAACAGCGAAAACATCACTGCGAAGCTGGAGTTTTATTACTAGTTGATAGTTCTTCTTGTTAAATTGCTTTTGGGCAATATAAAACTCGAATGTAATTACGGTAATACAATTGAAAAATTAAAATATAGTACGATGCAATTGGACGCAAACCTCAACATCCAAAGTAACAGTTTCATTCCAACTCCAAATTGTTCTATACAGTCCACATATTGTTTGGTAAAAAGTTACACCATTTTGTGCGTCGGGTTTAGGAGGTAGGAGGGTAGAAATTGGCAAGTTAACGGTTTTCGTCAGTTTTTTTTTTAAATACTTCGAAAACTATGCAGTTTAGCGCAAAAAGTGCCTATATAAAAATAATCTACATTAAATTGCGAACAAAAATAGTCCTGTGCATAATCTTGCTGAAGTGAAGAGTTCCAGAGTTATGGAGGGTGTAAAAGTAGCAATTGTTAGTATTTTTAGATTTTTTGGAAAAAATATGACACATTATCACTAAGGAAACTAATTTTTTTTTATATAGGATTGTGTTTTGTAAAAGGAAAATGCGATTAGTCCTCTTCAAACATAGCACCCTCCTCTTCTAAATCTTCGGCTATGATGTTTGTATCACTGTTATCACATCCTAGGCCTAAGCAATTACCGCATATGCTTGAGGAGTTTAGACCACTTTCTGCATTCGCAGTTACGGACGCATTCGTCTTTGCAAGCGCACACTATGAGGGAAAGTAATTCCTCGGGAGCTGCAGGACGTGCTATTGTAATTGGTCTCAGGTGTTCGTCAATCTTCTTCCACCCTCACTCGAGCGGATTCTTCTTCTTATTCAGCCACTGCTGCACCTGGTGATGATAGCTGCAGCAGTGGCTGAAAATACTAAAAATTGCTACTTTTACACCCTCCGTAACTCTGGAACTGTTCACTTTAGGAAGATTATGCACAAGATCATTTTTGTTCGCAATGTTATGTAGATTATTTTTGTATATGACACTTTTTACGCTAAACCCCATAATTTCCGAAATATTTAAAAAAAAACTGATGAAATCCGTTAATTTGCCTACTTCTACTCCCCTCCCCCCAAAACCCGACGCTCAAAATGGTGAAACTTTTTGCCAAACAATATGTGGACTGTATAGAACAATTTAGAGTTGGAATGAAACTGTTACTTTGGATGTTGAGGTTAAGCCGTTGTTTTGAATAACTGCACCGTACTAATAAGTTAATACAATTCATATTATAATTTAATATATCGTTACTATGGTTTTGAAGTTAGTTTAATTTACCAATAGACAATCTAGTTTCATCTACGAAATAGCCGACTTTTAATTTCGACATTATCCGGCCGCCATTAAACTCAGCCCATCAGTCTTTTTTTTTGCTTCAGTTTTTTCTTTTTTATGTATTTGCAATAATAGGACTATTGAGTAAAAGAATTCTTAAAATTTAAACAAATAAAATAATATTCTCTATGATATTTTACGTCTGGATCTTCATTTATGATTTCAAGTGTAATATTATATTGTAATAGATGGTTAGATAGATATCAAAATTGCCAATATCAATAAATAATATTTAAAAATTTTTAATGTTTTATTTAAATGATTTATTTCAATTGAAAACTTTCACTTTTAATTTTTGTAAAATTTTGTACACGAAAAATAAATAACGCGGCTGAATTATACTCTCTACAGATGTGGATGTGCTTATGGTTTGGTTTTTTTGATTACAACTTTTATTGTAATTTATTTTTAATGTAAGGCGTGGGCGAGAGTTGCAAAGAACAAAAAACACTTTCTTAAAGAAATGAGAAAAAATACCCCTGTCGCAACATCCTGCATAATGTAGCGAATTTCCGATTACAACGATTACTTTGTCTCGACAACTTACTCACGTAAGATGATGGTTTTAATTGAAGTTTTGGCAAAAAAATGATTTTTGAGGGGATCCTGGCATTGAACGTGTCTGGCTAACGAACTCATCCAAGATTTTTGGACTTTCAACGTTCACACCCAATTTCGTAAAAATTGGGTGTTTCTTTCGAGAGGTATCATCGCGAAATATAAATTTTAGTGAATGTCATTTCTCTCATAGTCCTGGGTTCAAATTGCGTTATAGATATTTGCGACAGTGGCTGAAATAGCTGAATTTTCAATTTGAAAATTGGCTAAAAATAATTTCTTGCTAAATGACTGTAGTCCCTAGTCATTTGGGCTTTGTTGCATTATAGAAATGTAGGGGAGTTAGCGATCATAATATAAACTCAAATCAGTATTTTTAGTATTAATCTTTATTTAAAAAATTCAAATATTTACGCCAGGTAAAACTGTGATATTTAAATGCAAAAAAGCTATCTTTAAATGAATACATGCTGCATCACAGAGTTGTAACACAAAATCACCACAAATGGACCTAAAATTTAAAATATCTGGAATTTAATTTTAAAATTTTTATACAACATAAATTTACAAAAATTTACTTTTTGAATTTATTCTTAAATATTTTTAAGGACCAAACTCTCAAAAAATGAAGGATTTTTTTTACTTGTTAAAAAAATGCTCTGTTTTATAAGATTTCGTAGAATACAACAACGAAATCGTTATAAATTCGTTATGTCTGTCATCAATAGACAGTGTCGTTTTTAAGATTTCGTAGTTGTTCTAACAATAAAATCTTTATGAATTCGTCATCACTGTCATTACATTAGATGGCCCACCCGCACTTTACTCACGTAATTTAAGAGACAGTGTAGTTTTTTTTTTTAAACTCATATGGAAAATAAAAGGTTCAGACAATCATACCTACTTTTAATTAAAATTCACATAGTGTTTGAAAAATTATCAAAACTGGATCGGCTGGGACTCGAACCCGGATCTGTTGGTTACTAGCCAAGCGCCTTACCAATTAGGCCACCGACCGTTCGTTCGAGTGCCACTCCAATTCTGACAACCAATCAAACACATCCTCTCTTTAATGCGAGACGCAGTTACACTTTTTAATTTCAAATGTTATCGAGTGCCTGTATTCATATGTTCACTTAATGTCTAGCTTTGGCTTATACTTGAACACTCGATGTACCTTGGCAAATGGCCAATTCATTATGTTAATTAAAATTCACATAGTGTTTGAAAAATTATCAAAACTGGATCGGCTGGGACTCGAACCCGGATCTCTTGGTTACTAGCCTAACCTACTTTTGACAAACTGAATCCCGGGAATTGTGAAATTTTAACGTAATGCCTATTTAAGACGACCTTCTTGAAATGTGACATTGTAAAGAAAAATACATTTCAAAGCTAAAAATGTAACTTTTCGTTCTGACCGACTTGTACACTTTTGAATAATTTAACTAACGATGATGTAACTTATGTTTTTTTTTTACTAAATTTAAAAAAAAAAATTAAGTTACCCGTTTGAATTGAACATTAACGACAACCGTATAAATAAATGCGTGGTACGAACGATTGTAATGTTGTTTTTTGTGTCTTTACCATTTCTTCCGGTATTTGAACGAGCGAAAGTTGATTTTTTGGCAGTGGCGGTAGACGATAGACGGACATGGTTGGTGGTGGTAGGCACTGCCACCGATATTTGGTCGTTTAATTTTGGCAACACTGCTGTTTTTTTTGAATACGGAAATGATTTGAGGTATGAATGCTACGTTTGCAGCTTACTCTCTGATACTATTCTTTCTTACTATATTGTAAACTTACTCATTTATGTCTTACAACATTCAAATTGATGGTTCCACTTTCACTTATTCAAAACAGTGTTGTCTCTCGCGTTGTTTATTTATTTTGCCACAGGGCTGGCGGGGGCACCACTTGTAACGGGGGAACGGGTGGGTTGTTGTAGGTACTACTAGTACTTGTTTTGAGTACCTACTCAATTGTACTTAGAGTAATTTTGAAAAAAAAAATAATTCTATCTTCATTCATCCGTATTTATGATCAAAACGATTTCTTTATTCAAACTTCAAAGATTTACAAATTTCTTTATTAATATTTGTTTCTTTGAATCAAAGAAATATTTCCGTGACCACTGAAAAAAAGAACGAAAGAGATTACTGCTTCTTGTCGAGCATTTATTAATAACGGCAGACTAGAGAACTTTCGCAGAAGTAGATATAAAATATGGTGTCAATGGGATGTGGCACACAGCTCCCTCGTACTCGTAAAAGCACCTTGATAATTTAATGCCCAATATATCTTTGTAGAATTTAAGATAGGTATATAAATTAATAAAAATAAATATACAAAACGATTCATAAAAAATTGAGCGAGCGAAATGAGACTAGCAGTAAATAAGATATTGACATTTAATGGGATCTCATGGTAGCACCGTGGATACTATTACTCTAAATGCAATGAAATTTGTAGGAAAACACTTTTTTTTTATACAAAAAAATGAATTAGGTAACGTAGAAGCCTCTATACCGGAACACTATTTCTAGGTGTTTAATTAAACTGGCTTATAAAAATTGACAAATAAATTAAACACCCATTTTTTTTTCTTAATAAGCATGAAAGAAGGTTTTTTTAATCCAATGAATATGTTTTTAAAAAAATACAATCCAAAATTTTTTATTTATTAATGTTTTTCTTTTACAAAATGTCGACATCTATATCCAAACAGAGAAATAAAACAGACGTGTAATATGAGTAATATGACACATACAGTGACGATGGTTTAAGTATCGGACGTAAATAAACGATCAAAATACTGTATTCAACAAAAAATTTTAATATATATATATATATATATATATATATATATATATATATATATATATATATATATATATATATATATATATGTATTTTTTTAATTAAGTTAATTAAGTAAGGAAACATTAAATGCGAGGTGAATTTAAATTGAAAAAGAATCATTCTATTAATAATAATTTTTGTTATCAGAGGTTTCTTTCAGAAATAACTTCATTAATGTATAAATGTTAAAACTGTTCGGACATATGATCGTGTTCCGGTATACGGGCTTTTACGTTACTGAAATTTAAATAATTTGGAATATTTCAGAACTCTCCTTTGGAATTTGTCAAATACCCAATTATTGTTTGATCTTTACAGAAAATTGCAAAGGTGAATCCGTACATAATACGATCATGTGAGATCATCTGCATGACTTAATTCGATTTTTTACACTTTAAAACTTTTATTTCCTTGTGATTGCTTTTCAACAATAATTAATTTTCTTTTCAACAAGTTAATAAAAAAAAAAAAAAAAAAAAAGAAAAAAAACACAAATTGCAGCAACATTTTACATATTTACAATGTAAATGTTTTGAAAAAGGAAAATTTATCTATGAAAACGTGGGTTGACGGCTGTTGTATGCAAGCAAGAGCCTTGACTAACTACACAACACACGCTTCAGAAAAAGCATTGAATTACATTCACGTAGGTATATATTAAAGAAAAATCGGTCATGAGCGAATCAGACTCACACAATTAGAGTTCCGTACAGTGAACAGTCAATAGACCAAATTCAATAATTTTTATTTATCTATATTTAAACCTTATCCAAACTTTCGATCGCCTCAACCTCCGGGGTTCGTTGGAAGGAAGATTGAGGTTTATAGAAGCCATTTTCCGAACTAAATTTCATATGTTTAGGTGAAATAGTTTCCAAAATATTAGTGTACAAATACAGTAGAGCACCAGTTTTGTCAAGAAAAAGTAGTCTCCAAAAGTGGTGCTTGACAAAAGTGATGCTTTTTGAAAAGGGGCGATTCACAAATATCGTAAGATTATGTTTTGAATTAAAAATTATTTATCTCAGAAAATATTTTTTCATTTGTCGTTTTATTAATTTGTTTTGATATAATTTTGTTTACATTTTACGTACGATAAAAACCGCCACAGAACAGAATACATATAGATAAACATTCTATGTACAATAATTAAAATCTACATTCCCACGCTTTGAGGTCTGTTGTTGTTTGTCACTACTATTATCGGTATATTTATTTCTTTCTTTTGATAAAATCATGCGTCATGGTCTATTGCACATGGGTTTAATATTTATGTACTTGACATTTTTGATGCAACTTTCCAAAAGTGATGTTGATTAATTTGATGCTCTCAAAAAATTTCCAAAACTGATGTGTCCATTATCGGTGCTATACTGTATCAGAGTTTTGGGCACTCTTTGACTGACGGACTAAAATAGATTATAAAAAATCTAAGGTAATTCCGATCGAGTTTCGGAATTTGAAATACTGTTTAAGGTAATAAAAATATTCGAAAAATAAAAAGTTAATGAAAATCAAACAATTTGAACTCATCAAATTAGGCGCTAATAGAAAATTATAAATAATTGGATCAACATAAATTTGAAAATATGTTCCTATGGTTATTAAAGTAAATAATTCTGTATACCTATTTGGGGATCTATCGAATGAGGGTAGGACATCTGGTGCTTAAAAATTAGACTATTCTTAAAGTGCATTTGCTGAAATGTCATTAATGATTTGAACTTTATAAATCTACAAGTACATGCAATTGATTTGTTTTTTAAAAGCTTTTATTTAACTTGCTATGTTAGTATGTTGGTTTAGATCAAATCTTGGAATCAAAATTTAAAAAGGTTCTAATTGAGCTAGAGGTTTCAAATTTTGCATACGTGTCTAACCTTGATGACAATGCAATACTGTATTAGTTTTGTCCTACATTGCCCCCCAAAAAAATTGTTGATTTTTAGTCCTGTGAAACTTTTTGACATTTCGAATTGTCAAATATTGTCCATTGATTTTACATTGCAATTTTTTGTTTCCATAGTTATGTCTGATTAGGATAAATTAACCGATTAAAATATAGGTAAAAAAATTACTTCTTTAATTCTTTTCTTAAATTAATTGTGATCAGACTAAAAAGTAGAAAATAAAGTAAAAAAAATGTTTTTTAAGAAAAAGCTTTTATTTAAAAGTGGGCTAAAAAAAAAATAAAATAACTCCTGAGTGAAGTTTGAAGCAATATGCAACATAATTTATAAAAGCTTGAGGCGTTTAATCAAGTTTGGTAAGTACTGAAAAGTAAAATAGCTACACTTATATCCAAAACATAAATAATTAATGATAACGCCTCAAGCTTTTATAAATTATGTTGAATATTGCTTCAAACTGCACTCAAAAGTTATTTTATTTTTTTAGCCCACTTTTAAATAAAAACTTTTTCTTAAAAAACATATTTTTTACTTTTTTTTATTTTTTCTTATTTTTACCACATTTTAACTGTTTTTCAGATACAAAATTCTCTTTCCTTCAATAAAATTTCTTTGTTTCAAACTTGTGCCAATTCACGAACAAATAGTTTTAATATTTATCATTTTTTCTTCATATCGCACTAATTATTGCGTATAAAACTAATGTTACTGCATTTTTTCGTCATGCATTTTTATTAAGTCACGCCTAGTTGACAGATTCCAATACAAATTTTAAAATTATCACTGTTTCGTCTTGTTATTTAAATTTTTTTCAGCAACTATTACTTACACTGTCACAAAAGCCGCAGTTTTCCTGTATAATCTATGCCTCAGTATCTACTAACCCTATAAAAATCAAAATTTTAGCTTCAAAAGCCTGAGAGATCAAGGTATGACACGGTCATTTTTTGCAAATTAGACCAAAAATTATAAGACGTAACTCTTTTAAATGATACCCTCACACGATATACTTATCGAAACTTTTTTTTTGAACCAAACTGGCCCCTTCATTCTAATTTTTCTAATTGTTGATTAGCAATATATGAAGACTGGACTTCAAAAACAGGCTAAGTGCCCAAAAAAAGAATTATTTAGACCTGAAAAATGAATCTAAATGCCACTGCTAACAAGCTAGACAGCATGCTAAAATTTTTTTTTGGCACTTAGCCTGTTTTTGAAGTCCAATCTTCGCGTCATCAGAACTGCAACACTATAGCACATTTTTCGCTATGGACACGCTGCCTATGGCCTTTTTGCGGTCCGGAACCCTAAAAATGAACACACTTTGTCCGTCCATTTGTTCAACAGCTCCTGCATTGTTTTCCAATGTATATTGTGTATTATCAATAACCACCATAACCGATGATGATTTCATAACAACTACTACTACTACTAACGCCTCTACCGGCGAAATGGTCCATTTATGTCTACCCCGCATACATACATTTTCTTCTTTCCATTAATACCTATACTTAAATGACATTACAATTGTTGTAAAGGTACAATCGCGTTGCAACCATTGTGGCTTTCAATCACTGTGACATGACCAACGAAGAATACTGTGAGCTATTATTTCAATTTAAATATGTGTGTTCTACATATCACTGTACAAGTGCCAGGAATACCGTACAGGAATACAATGCCTGCCTACCCATCTATCTACCTGTTGCTGCGCCACTGTCTTATCTATACCGTATAATTATTGTCAGGTTTGTATATAAGCGACTGCGACTGTAGAAACAGAATAATATTGTTTATAGATTCATTATTTTGTTCTAACGCCGTTTGTGATTATATAAGAAATGAGTGACTCATTCAGCCGTGGAAGTAGGGCTCTTGGGGGTGTTATTTGTATGTGACGCGGGCTGTGGAACTGCTTGTCAAATTGTGGACATGTGTGATATGAATGGGTGTTATCGATGTTTGTGTCCTGCAAGTGTCAGTCTTTGTTGCAGTGGTGTGATACTAGAGACCAAGTGACACGTATTTTTGAAGTTAGTTAAAAAGGGTACATGGTCGTGACAGGCTGAGAACGTACAATGCTGCTGGTTAGGTATATGTATGTATGTATATATGTAGATATGTGTGTGCGCGATAACTCTCGAACGAAGCATCCAATTTTTACGAAATTTGGTGAGAAGGTCAAAAGTTCCAAAAACTTGCATGAGTTCGTCAGCCAAGTACGTACGATTTTTGGAAGTCAAAATTTTGACCATTTTTCGCCATTTTTGGTGACCTCGTAAAAATTGGTCAGAATTTAAAAATTTTTTTACACCATCGAAAAGGGCGTAAAATTTTGCTAAAAATTAAGAAATTTACTGAATTTTTTTACGATAAATACTTCATCTTTTTTTGTTATCATTACAATAACAATATTTACATCTGTTTCATTTTTTTGAAATAAAAATTAACTAACTTTTCAAGAATGCATCATCATTGAATTTGAAAATTTGTTCACTGTTAGAGAACAAAACTATTTTAGAAGGGTACAGGTTGTTATATGATATCCGCCCGGGACCAATTTTTGGAAATTCACCATGTTATGCAGATGCTGCGACAGGAGTATTTTGATAATCTTTTTAGAGAATTTCTAAAGGGGGAATGATAAAAGCTGTTGTATTCGTCACGTACAAACACTTCAATATCATCATAAGCCTTAACTTATCGCTTGTTCTCGTCCAGAAAAACTCTATCGACTGCCGCAGGCGCCCTCCTCAAGCCCGGACGCGGGGTTGCAACTCCAGCTACCCCACTCTCTCTCGTTGGGCCTGTTTTTGTCTAAATTGTTTCAGATCTGACCGGATTGTGACGCATGGCACAACACTTGATCAAACCGGTTTTATCATAAAAAAAAAAATTTTCGAAAAATTCCCCTTGTCCAGTGGTGAATTTAGCGGCAGGCTGAGTAGGCTGGAGCCTAGGGCGGCAGATTTTAGGAACGGAAAATTTAGGCTAATGAAGTTTTTTTTTTTCTTTTGTTCGTCATTTACTTGTTTTTTGTATTAGAAAAAACTGTTTAAAAAAAAACAATTTTACCTTTTTAGGATAAAACAGGGGCGGAGCCTAAAGCAGCACTTAGGGTAAATCCGCCACTGCCCATGTCTAACAGATTCCCGCGCTTAACAAAATTTAAAATTGTATGTACAATTCTAGTGTGAATTATAAATTTTAAGACAAATACCTAATAATATCTTCATTTGCATTTTTTTTAAAGAAAACAATAAAAACAATGCAGGAAGTTATGTTATAACAGCAACATTAGTATTTAATTTGATTTGACTAATTTTAAAGTCATTTACATGGTTCTTTTATGAATATTATAAAATATAAAATATAGAATTAAAAAAAAAAAAAACAATTATAATAATTTTAAATAAAAACGTAACTTTCATTTTTGTTTTTTGTTTTAATTTGAACCGACAGATTTTTTTTCTCTTTCAATTACGTAACAGCATTTACACTTGTCAAAAAATGAGTTCAGGAAGTTTAAACGGAAAGAGAGGATGTCACACAGATTGAGGAAGTTAAAATTTCTTCGAAATCAGAAATATATTTAAAATGGGTATTTAAAAAAAATTTCAAAATTATTTTTTGGTTCTTTAGTGACTACAGTGTAATCTCTCTTAATCGGACAACATTTGCATGCGAAAATTTCGTTTAAATCAAATATTCCAAAATTCTGAACAAAGTCAGTTATTTATAGGGCTCCGGGACGTTCACTGAAGGACTCAAAATTAGCCATTTTCGTATTTAAATGGCAAAAAAAGTGCTTTCTAAATTTTTAACGATGGTGGCTGGAAAGGTTGGGGTACAATTTTGAGAACAATTTTTGAAATATAAGAATATTTAGGTATGTAATAGTAGCAAAATCAAGGTGCTTTCTTCATGATGAGGCTTGCGAAAGTTTCTAAAGGTGGCTATTTTTTCTCAAGTTCAAATTTCTCTAATGGTTCCCGATTTTGGGTGGGTGTATAGAATGGACTCCTTCTTTCCTTTGTTACTATAAAAATAAAGAAGCTTATAATTTTAATTTTTCCAATTATTTGACAGTTTCTTTAAATCTTTTTTTTTTTCGAATTGATTATAAAGGATAAAATTTGAAAATCCTGGAGTCGACTATGCTTAGGTATAAAGGTTTTCTACAGTTTTCCTTCAAATTTCCAGATGAATATCGGTAGAGCTCCTTTAAAATGAAGTCGACTGCAAACGCACACCTTCCAGATCCTAGTCCCCCTACACCCAGCCACTTTCCTTGTCCACCACTCACATCATAAAAATGCATAATGTAAAAAATATTGTTAAGAAGAGTATAAATGTATAAATAATGATGTCCGTGGCGTCTGTTATAGACAAAAAAAATCTAAAAATCGGATATTAAACCAAATTATATAAAATTTGGAATTACACTGCTGATCTGATTAAGAGAAAGAAAAATGCGTATGTATTGGTTACACAGATATAAAAAAAAAAAAAAAAAACATAAATTTTTTTTAACCCTAGAATCATACGTACTCGTCAAAACGACGAACGAACTTCTCTACCTGCTCCAATACTGTGACTTGTCGGTACCTGGTCGCTGTGAAACTTCTGTTATCTAATTTATTTTTTATTATAATACATAAGACATATAAATTTTGTTTATAGCTATTGTCGTTTTTTTTTTATACTGAAATAGTGTGCGTCAAAAGGACGACGATGTATGATTAACCTATATTTTTTTTTAAAGATTTTGTACTCCACATATAAAAGTTTTCCTAATTTTTCTAAAATTTATTAAAGATATGGATGTTATAATTAATTTATTCAATGATTATGATAATGTGAAAGATGATTACAGCTGTTTGACTTATAGAGACGACATAATACTGAAGTTTTAATATATTGAATCGAAAACTAGAGAATGCGTTTCAAGTGACATAATAAAAGATTAACAATTTATTTTGTGGAAAATATTTTAATTTTTATTACTTTTTGAGATCTTATTCAAAAAACTACTAACAAATTTTAGAAAATTTACAAATGTGCCTAATGGAGAAATAACTATATATCTATAAGAATATTTATGACTGAGAAATTTCACATTCTGTAAAGTCACACATGTCCACTGACTCATCATAGTTCATAAATTAATTATTACAATTGATGTATTTATCTATTTTTTAATTTTTATAATGAAAATATGCTTTGATAAAAAGATTAAAAAAATTAATAAATATTTACATTAAGAAATTTTTCCAAATCTAATTTTTTTAAATATTTTGTTCGCTTTTATAGTATTGTTATGTAAAAAAAATGTTTTTTGCAAATAAACTCTAAAACTCCCCGTAAAAGATCCATTCGTCGAAACGACGCCGATGTATGATTAACTTGACTCGTAGACCAACGTATGATTCTAGGGTTAACGTAAACAACTCATTCTATATACCATGTGAGTTTTTTGAGAGCTGCCATTTCTATTACAATCAAATTTTTATGATAGAAATGGTACTGGAAAAGGTTCTTTTCTTGGATGTAATGGAAATGTAACCAAGAAAAACACTATCGGTTGAAGTAGCCTCACGTACATATACATATTTTTACCGCCTAACTGACAAAGAAAAATTTAAAAAATTAAACTTGGGTAAAATAAATTTTTTTTCTTATTTATGTTGTTAATTAATGCATTAGATCAGTTTTATCGAAAAATTAATAGATAGTCCCATTTAAAAATCTATAAGTCTGTATCATAGCTCGGAAACCATAAGAGCTATAAAGCTCCTGACTATAGCAATCGGTTGCCCCCGTCGATATCTACAAGTCTTATTTGAACAATTTTTCGATTAAATCAACGGTTTGGCTGTAATAAAAATGGCAACTCTCGAAAAACTCACACAGTATATGTATACAGGGTGTAATTTTAATAACTCTTATACCTTTTAGTGCATTTCGATAAAATTTTACGATGATTTAGAACGGAATTTATTGGAAACAAATAGCTTAAAACATAGCTATGTTGTTTCTAACAAATTCCGTTCTATATCTGTGTGACCAATACATATGCATTTTTCTTTCTCTCAATCAGAGCACTAGTGTATTTAAATTTTATTTTTTTTAACATCCTTGTTTATCGATTATCAGTTCTAAATAGAACTATAAATCGAGCGATGATAGAATATAACGGGAATGGTGATTACCAACTGGTAATCACTCAAAATAAATTATATACTAAATATAATATACTATTCATTAAAAGCTAAATAAATCTATATCTTAATTCTAAAATATTCTGTCGATTGAGTCTATATAAAGAGTCACTATTGTCAAGTAAGTTAAGGGCACACACATTAGGGTGATTTTCTAGGCGATGAATGTATTTATCACTGTATCGTACTATTTCCTCACGCACTGTGGGCACTTGAAGACTGCGATGTATGTCATCGTTACGCACGTACCACGGGGAAGCACTTATGGCTCGTAGCACTTTAGACTGAAATCGTTGCAATATCTCAATATTGCTAACACTAGCAGTACCCCAAAGTTGAATACCATAAGTCCATACTGGTTTGATAACACTTTTATAAACTAGCACTTTGTTTCTTAAGGACAACTTTGATTTATAACCTAGAAGCCAATAGTACTTAGAAAACTTAACATTTAGTGTTTAAATTTGAAGTCCAAAAATGTTTTTTCAACGTTAACTATCGGATCCAAGGGGGGGGCGCTTCTTATAAAAAAAGCCTTGGATTTTTGAGTTTCCAATTCCTGTTTGGATAAACGAAATAAGTGTATCCTACACTCTCCCCAATTAACCAGATAGCCCAAAATTTTTGAAGCGACTTAGGGAGTTCTAGAAACATAAAAACATATTTACGGAAATTAATAATTTAGGTCATACCAAACAGTATGCTATTATTAGCACGTGCTCAATCACCTAGCAAATCACTTTTTTCCCTATTTTTTAAGCAAAAACATTTTAAAAATATGTCTTTTTTACTTCGACTCACTGAATGAATAAGTCATTTAATTATTTTACCACCACTGATAGTGTATATAGTATTTACTTGCTTGATGGAACCACAAAATTAACTTAAAACCGCATATCATATTAAATTATTATAAAATGCGGAAATATTGAAAATTTTACCAGAACTAATTATACCCATACACCGATAGATAAGAACGAATACTTGATTTTTAATCAATATTTTGTGATTTCAATATAAATCGTATTTATTTATTGATATCCATAATTCAATAAACTTCCTACACAGTCAATTTTAATTCACCGCGATGTAACCGCAAATTTATAAATATTTTTTCCGTATTTTTTGATAAAAATTTTAAGGAATTTCTAAAAAAATAAATACATACATACGGGTAATTTTGTGATAACGGGAGCCACTCCGATAAACTCAAGTATTGTAAAGTTGAGCTGGCGTATAAGTTGTGAGATATCAACTTGTTTCTGTAGAGTAGATGTGGGCAAAGTGACCCGATTTTTTTCGAATTGATTGTAACGTAAACGACAAAAATTACCCAATCAATAGTGCTTCCAATAAGTAAGTAGCGTACTTAAATTCATTGATCGTTTTTTGTTGTAGTTAATTCGTAGAAATTCAGGAAATTTGTTTTCATTTACCCATGTCTACTCTACAGAAACAGATACAGCTAAACTTTTTTTATGAGGTCCTTTTTTGTGCGACTTTTTTTATGCGGTTTTAAAAAAAAATGGCCATTAAAATTCATAATATGAATAGAAAAAATCAAAAGACAGTAAGAGACTTAAACATTTACTATAATAACTTTCTTTGATAAATATACTTTTAAATGGTTTCTAAGCCTTTAATCAGTACATTTGTATAAGAACACAAATTATTGCATCATTAGATTTTTTTACAGATGTATTTATCACAATTTTCAAAATACTATAAAAATGAAATAAAATGTTCCCAGGTGTAAGTTAATGCTTTATCTTGTTTAGAAAAGCAGCTTCTAAGGAAATCGTGAGGTTTTGAGCGTTTTGAGTCATGTATTTTCGATGAAACTTTTTTTTATGCGGTCCCGATCCACCGCATAAAAAAGGTTCAGCTGTATGTCACAACACTTATATAAATAGAAAAGATTATATAAATAGAAAAATCATAAACAAATATTTTACTTTGCAAAATACCACTTTTATTTTCAGTTTAACAGTTTCAGAAATAAAAGTGGTATTTTGCAAAGTAAAATATTTGTTTATTATTTACAAATATGGAATACCATAAAGTAACGCTCAACTCTATTAATATTAGAAAAATCATCTTGGATGGTTCCCTCTAGCAGCGAATTACCCAAATATGAAAAGCTGTCGGTTTGAAGCTTTGAAGTTGTACGTGCACGTAATACCTAGAATTTTACTGGAACTAATTACGTTTGACGGCCACATAAATGTCTTAATTAACAGTATCTAATTAAAATTTTCCTTTAATTATTTTTTCCAATTTTCATAAACTGTGATTGGATAAATTTTATTAAAATAATTTAATCAAATACAGTAGAGCAGTGTCTCTCAAATTTTTTCCTCCTTTATGCCCCCCTATTTAATCATAAATTTAAAATTGTACCCTGTACAAGAGTCCTCGAAAAAGAACCAATTAAATAAAGTTTGTAAACAAAAATTGATTAAAAACTACAAAAATTATAAAATCATCCTTCCTTAACCAACTTTTCCGCCATTACGCAAATATGGTTACGTACCCCCATAGGGATACACGTATCGGCTATTCAAACTAACTGGGGACTGGGGGTGATCAAATAGGCTGATTTTGTTAAAAAAATTACCATAGAGAATACCAATCAAAGTATTTCGGGTATCACATATGCATTTCTTTGAGCTTTACATAATATAACAATGTATTATTTTAAGGGTAAAATTTTTTGATAAATCACGTGACCTAGTATAATTTTTTTTTTCAAAGACACTTATCTTTCTTACCAAAATCGACAAATTTTTGAAATTTTGCAGCAAGGTAGGAGTTGTAGTATACTTTCAGTTGGCAATCGATTTTTTTCAGTACCCAAAAAGTATGGGATAGGGTGAAATTTCAAAAATTTCAGTTTATAACAAATTTGTTTTCGACAGTTTTCCTCAAAAATGCACTCGTCTACCCCTAAAATCATAAAATAAATTTTGATTTATTATAACCTTTGGACGGAGTGGTTCTTCTTCACTGGGCTCACTGGCTATTATTCACAAATGCGTATAGGGGAGACTGGGGTAAAGTGGCCAGTGGAGGTAAAGTGGCCATTGGCCTTTACTCATCGGAAACCACTCCAATCTTGTGGCGAAGTTGGATATTAGCTTGTAGGTAAGCCATTAGTATTCTATTAAAACGTCAATAATCAGTTTCCTAGATTGTATGAATTATAACGAATTTTCGAGTGTTGATGTAAAGTAAGTTTTAAGTTGTATTCTCAGTATTTTTTTATTAATTACGAATACAATTTTTTAATTGGGATAGCTAAAAACCCTGTCTAATTACCTTTAAAATAATATAGTTATCGATGAATCAGAAAATTCTTTCTTGAAATTAATTGTAGTTTGCCGAAATGGCGTCTAACGGGAAAGTGACCAGGCTTATAATGGGGCAAAGTGGCCAGTGTCTCCGATCGCTGGTCAAATTCAATTCTTAAAATATTTTAACATATTATATTACCTAAATTCAGAACTTTTATTTACTTCTTTATATTTTATAAACAAAAGAATTGCCTGAAATCAGGTTTTAGGGTTCCGAGAAGCAATGTGAAAAAGAACCCTTATGATGAGATTTCAATGTCTGTCCGTCTGTCTGTCCACTGATATATAATAATTAATGATACAAGTTTATTACTTCACGATTTCTTTTTGGGTTAAAATGGGTACTCCTGGCCACTTTGCACATGTTGCGAAAAACAAAAATTGCAAAAATACCTTTCAAGATATTGTTCATATATTTATGGTTATTGGTTCTGCACTAACTATATGCTAAATACTTACTAATCTGTATTTCTTTTCAAATAAATAAACTATACAACATTTTGTCTTAGAATGGCTTCCCTACATCAATCCATTATCAACTACTGATACCAACCTCTTCCCCGTAGCAGATTTCAAAAATAATAAATAATAACGGGACGATAAAGTCCTACACAACTACATATGTCAAGTCTTACATCAACTCTTTTAATCTACACTTATTAAAGTCGAGAAAAATCGAATATATTATTAATCGCTGTATAATCGCACATACAATTTCTAACAAATAACCGCCACGTGATCTGCTACACCATTTCTTACATTTATGGTAACTTACAAACAGGAAATCAAGGAATTTCGATTAAAAATTCATTTGACTTATCTATTATTAGTTTAAGTGTGTCCGCATAATAAATTGTAAATAAGACAAAACGTGTGACAGTACTAAAGTGCTAAAAGGAAATTATAAAAATAATAAATTCCGAATTTCCTTCACCACCGCACCGCCGGCTGTATAAAAGCAGGTTTTTCATGTACAGCTGAACCTTTTTTTATGCGATTTTTAAAGAGAAATGCCCATTAAAGTGCATAAATATTGTGAACAAAAAGCAAAAGAATTGAAACATTAATTATAATGATTTACTTTGATAAAGTTACTTATTGATTGTTTTTAAGTATTTAATCAGTACATTGGATAAGAATATAAGTTATTGCGTCATTAACGTAGTTACACTGAGATAGTCAGGTACAAATGTATATCTCAGCGAAAAAATTTTCTTTTATCAAATACTAGCCGTACCCGTGACGTTCACGCGAAACGTTGAGTAGTTTCTTTGTCCAGTTTGTAGTTGCTTGCAACACAAAATGCATTAAATTGTCTCGAAATTGACAATTGTGTATTTATTGTATTTTTCGGTACACAATTAGCAACATTTTTTTTTTTAAATTCAGAAAAATTTCCAAACTACAAAATTTATTTACAATTTTTGTTACTATAGTTATGAAATTTTTTATGAAATATGTAAATTGACGTAATGTGTGTAGATGCTCAAAATAGTTTTTCCATTTTCCCGTGGGAATGAGACATTTTCCCGGAATAAAAAGTATCTTAGATGTTGACCCAGGTAATAAGTTATCATCACACCAAATTTCATTAAAATCCGTCCAGTAGTTTTTACGTGATGCGTGAACAGACAGACAGACAGAGGCAGATTTAGTTGTATTATATGTATAGATTAAGTAGCTAATGTATTAATATTCTTCAGTTATTATATTTGTATACCACGTGTTTTTTTAATTTTCGCGCGCTTATGTTGTAGCAATATAAAAGCATTGTTGAAAAAGCGTTGTAAAATGCTGTTTTTAAATTATATTTCGAAAACGGCGTAGTGAATAATTTTTATTTCTTATTAAATATGGTTTGTAACTTTGAATTCATGAATTCGATTAAAAATTTACTCGGTTAGTCGACTATTATATGCTCGATATTTTCGATTAATGACTAATTTTGTCTGAAAAACAATTTTAGTCGAGTAATCGACTAACTGCTCCTCGGCTCGACATCACTAGTTTTGAGCGTTTTGAGTGTTTTTATGCGGTCCCGATCTACTGCATAAAAAGTTTTTTTTTACAATCTGAACTGAACTATATTTTTTATACCTAAGTTTTTGAGTAGGCATGCGGTCCCTATTCACCGCATAAAAACAGGTTCAACTGTACTCACAGTCAGAATCGAAATCAGATAGGTACACATATATACATAATATTAATAATAAACAAAATAAAATCTATTACAACATTTGTGTAAAATTTCTTATTTATTATAGTTGAGTACTTGTTTGGTCAACTGTGAGAAGAAGGAAGAAATTTCACTTTCGTTCGTTCGGTTCATAAATTGCTTGTCTCGATGACCCACTGACGCGCTCAGTCATTGTGCTTAGCTTACATACTATATGTATTATGTGATCGTTCGGTCTCTGTCAATCATTCGTGCGTTGTATATTTACGTTCTTTTTTCATTTTATTAAAATTTATTTATATGAACACCAAATCAACACTCACTGTTGTTAATTTTATTCAATCTACCAAAAACAAAATGGAAAGTGGTTATCATATTTCATACGTATCAAACGAGAACTTGTTCATTATTTTATTATTATTAAATAAATACATTTTATGTCTGTTTGTCTGCTGTAATAAGTCTGTTTGGTATTTCCAATATTAAGCATTGGATTGTTTTATGTTTGGTTCTTTCTGCTGCTGATCGGTTCTGTTAATATACAGGATCAGATGAAACACGCGAATGGCTTGACGACTAAAGGTGGCTACACACGTAACTGCAAGCTTGACAAACATGCATGATCAAGCTTTTTGTACAAGCATGCACAAATTCCCTTCGCCACCACACGGTTCAAGCATGCTTGCAAAAAACGCCAGTTTGTTCTTGAAAAATGTCGAGTTCGGACGACGATGCGATCGCTTTACCTGCTTTTGTCCTTATTTAAATAATTATTCATTTCTCTTCTATAATTTGTCCTAAAGTTTACTTTTTTTATAACTGTATTCTTATCAGCGTTTACATCAATTAACTTATATTGTTTCAATAATATATCGTATGTTGTATCTCTCTTCACTTTATCATGGCATTCCTTCGATTTGATACGCCAAAGACATTCCTGACTTTAGTATATATGAATAAAATCTTCAAGCAATTCGCGGTTTATTTTTAAATCACTAGACATGATGCTTTAACAATCAGATTGACATCAACAATAGGAAGATGAAACAAACAGATCTCATACAAGATTGCTCAATCTTCAAGCCGCTTGTACAATCAAAATGATTGTGCAAAATTATCATACAAACACTCAAGCATGCTTGTACAAAAAGCTTGATCATGCATGCTTGTCTAGCTTACAGTTACGTGTGTAGCCGCCTTTTAAGAAAGATATCTCCCAAGATTTTAAAAATACTTTTTTAGCGAATTTTCGAATCGAAAATTCAACTATTACGGCCACTGTCGTGACACGACTTCAGCCCGGGACTATGACAGAAATTTGTTTTAAGGGGGACCACTAGTGTGACCGCCTGAAAGAAAGGTGATTTTTGGGATTTTTTTAAAAGAAAACTACTGTATGGAATGTTTTAATATTTTAAGGATATATTCGTTGATATATAATAAATTCATGATAATATTTTTGGACCAAAAAATTGAAAATTCAGTGAGTTATTCGTGATCTCCCAAGGCTCCAAAAAATGAAGTTCCCCCACTGCTGCAATGATAGCGACCTTCACAGTGGCTGAAATCAAAAAGACCAAAAAGCCTATTAAATTAGAAGGTACTGCCCGTGCCATGAACCCCAATCTAAAAAAAAAGTTGAAACTTAACAAAATGGTGGAGTTTTTAAAAAAAAAGTTTCAAATTTTGCGCGAAAATTTGATGATTTGTTGTTTGCAAAAATTACATTTTTTATTCGATCGGAAAACTGGAGGGTTATAGCACGAAGAAACATATATGAAAGAAGCTGCAATAAGAATCAAATCGATCGGATGATTTGTCTTCGAGTTATAACTGCAGCAAATTTGAAAAATGTATTTTTTCTTTACTTTACCTTTAAGTTTTAATCACTGAGAATTTTTACTAAAATTATTTACGATGTACTCACTATAACGGTCATAGTAAAACTAGATGAGTCGTTTAAATGTGTCAGGGTCTAGTTGCTCCACAACATGTGACTAGCAGCCACGTCCAGAAACTCCCAAACTATCAACTTTCATGCATTTCTCAATACCTACCGCTGTTTCAAACATGATATTAATAATATGATAATCACAAAATCACTTTAAAGATTGAATAATAATTTGTTAGGATAGCGAGGAAGCTGTGTGCCACTCCCCACCCTCCATTGACAATGTCTTTTTAGCATATTTCTACAAGTCTGTCGTGTCTAATTATCTGTAACGTAATATTTATCGGTTTTTTTCAGAAATAACTTCATTAATATATAAAATATCAAATCTGTTCGAGTATTGAACGCGTTCCGGTATATGTAGGGGCTTTTACCCTATACAACAAAAATATTTGCAAGCATATATGATGTATGTATGTATGTATGTATATATATATATATATATATATATATATATATATATATATATATATATATATATATATATATATATATATATATATATATATATATATATATATATATATGATGTATGTATGTATGTTTAATACATAATTTTGTACGTGTGTGTATCTTATTTCACTCTCACTTTCTCTACTTTTTAACTAACTTACACGGCGGCACTGGGCACTGTGTAAGTATAACACTGGCCTGATTGTTATTGAGTACATATGTATTTGTATGTTTGTTTATAATTATTATGTATTGCACAATCACATACATAGGTATTATCATTTTATTTATGACGAGATTTTTGCATTTTTGCACACATATCATATGTATCATATGTGTTATTTGTGTATGATATGTATATATTTATAAATATTACTGTTAGAAATTTTTAGTTATAATATGTAATTTGTAACATATCGTCGTCAATTTCACAAAGTGGAGTGTATTACAAATTTTAGAAATTTTATTAAAAAAATCTTTTTTTATCGATTTAAGCTATATTTCAAACTATGTTGTTTCCGACAAATACCGTTCTAAATCATCGTAAAATTTTATCGAAATTCACCAAAAGCTATAAGAGTTGTTAGAATTTCACCCTGTATACAGTAGTATTTTAACTAAAAGTTTTTTAAGGTGAATTCTGAGGTAAGGGGATTACAAATATTTTAAATGTTAACCAAGGCAACACTGACAAATAAATGAAAGAGAGATAATTATGTATCTTTTATATTCAGTAAAAAGAGATAAATTGTAACTAAGAGGAATTTATGCTCTTTCTTTTAGTTAAAATTCTACTGTACATATACTGGTGTCCCGGCCGGATGTATACCTATATATGATTTACATGTTAATTTTTAACATTGCATTCCCATAAGGAAAAAGTTATGTCACAAGAGTGCTTTGAATAAGCATATTCCTATTTTTGGTGATTTTCTTTTATAAAATAATTTTTTTTCATCAAATTATCTGCACTATTTCTTCAACAGAATATTATTTTGGTATTTTTATTATTTTAATATTTATTTTCAAGAAAAAAAAAAGATGTCTTTTAGCGAATTTCCAGAATGGAATTGAGCTATTACAGCCACTGTCATGACGCGACCTGAGCCCGGGACTATGGCAGAAATTTGTTTTGAGGTCTCTAGAAACCGAAAATAATATTCGCTAAAATTTTATATATATATATATATATATATATATATATATATATATATATATATATATATATATGTGTCCGCACGATAACTCTCGAACGGAATGTCCTAGGATTACGAAATTTGGTGAAAGTATTGGAAGTCCCAAACCGTTGGATGAGTTCGTTAACCAGACACGTCGGATGCCAGGAACATGGTTTTTGTTCTTGCAAAAAATTAGTTTTTTGCCAAAATTTCCACTTATTCAAAAATTTTTGCGAAATTTTTTTTCACCATTTAAAAGAGAAGAAAAAATTACATAAAAAAGGTCTTTAAACTTAAATGTCAGTTTCCGAGAAAAACTATGTGTCTTAGAATGTGATCTTAGCGATGTAATCTTAAGTGATGTAATCTTAAAGTCTTAAGTTACTCACATTCTAAGCACATATTCGACACACTATGTATAGTCAAAGAAGATATAGTGTATATAATATGTATAACGCCAGTATCGTAAACCCATACGATCACATAATTATGATAGATGTATAATTTTGATGTAAGAACAAGTAAGAGTACAGAGGTACAGCAACTATTTTAAAAGAGGGTACGATAACTCAAGAACGAAATACTTGATTTTTAAGAAATTTCTTGAAAACGTTGGAATATATATATATATATATTTATATATATTATATTTTCTTATATTTAATATATAATTCTATTATATATATATATTTTCTTATTTCAAATAAACCTATCAAAACAAATTTTCGAGATGCATTAAAGAGCCGCACAAGATCAATTCGCGAGCCGCAACAATTATAAATTAATTAAAATACCCCTGTTGCAGCATCCTGCATAACATAGCGAATTTCCATTTACAAAGGTACGTTTTTCTCGGAAACTAGTTGATATAGAGTAATTGTAAATAAAAAATACCCCTGTCGCAGCACCCTGCATAACATAGAGAATTTCCATTTACAAAAGTACGTCTTTCTCGGAAACTAGTTGATATAGAGTAATTGTAAATAAAAAAACCTTCTTTATGTGAATTTTCTGCCTCATTCCGCCAAATCTTTTTCACGAAAAATGTCCAAAACACCGTAAACGTTTTCACGAAATTTCTTAAAAATAAGATGTTTCGTTCTTGAGTTATCGTGCGGACACTTAGTAAACATATATATAAATGTGTCCGCACGATAACTCAAGAACGAAACATCTTATTTTTAAGAAATTTCGTGAAAACGTTTACGGTGTTTTGGACATTTTTCGTGAAAAAGATTTGGCGGAATGAGGCGGAAAATTCACATAAAGATTTTTTTTATTTACAATTACTCTATATCAACTAGTTTCCGAGAAAAACGTACTTTTCTAAATGGAAATTCGCTATGTTATGCAGGATGCTGCGACAGGGGTATTTGATTTTATAGCAGATGACAAATATTTATTATGTAAAAATGTGAATTGCTTGAAAATTGCGACCAATCATTTTTTTATTTTACTGCATTATAATTGTTAAAGCTATAGTAGCAGTAGTTATAATATTAAATTAGTATTATTAGTTTGTTCAAAGCACTCTTGTGACATAACTTTTTCCTTATGGGAATCCAATGTTAAAAATTAACATGTAAATCGTATGTATACATCCAAATAAGACACCCGGTATAATGATTTGTTTACTTAAAAAATTCTTAATGTTTTTTTTTTTTATATCGCCGTGTGACTAATACATACACATTTTTCTTTCTCTCAATCGAAGGACTAGTATATATATATATATATATATATATATATATATATATATATATATATATATATATATATATATATATATATATGATAACATAGTTGTTTGGGCATTTTTCGGTGAAAAAATTAGTTTTTTGTTAAAATTTTCCCAAATTTTAAATTTTTTGCAACACTTTACGCCACTGGAAAGAGGGCAAAAGGAGAATGCGAAAAACGGTTACAATCGCAAATCATCAACATACATATTATATTATAATGAGCATTGAATAATAAACGGTTGTTATCAAATTGCAAAAAAGGTATTTAACGTAGTTGCTCTGAGATAGTCAGGTGCAAAAGTACATCTCAGCAAAAAAGTTTTCTTTTATCAAAAATTAAATAATGTATTAATATTCTTCAGTTATTATATTTGCATACCATTTATTTTTTTTAATTTCCGCGAGCTTATGTTGTAGCAATTTAAAAGAATTGTTGAAAAAGAGTTGTAAAAACGTTGTAAAATGATGTTTTTAAGTTATATTTCAAAAACGGCGTGGTCAATAATTTTTATTTCTTATTAAATATGGTTTGTAATTTTGTATTAAATAACATATTAAATTTTTATCAAATTCCTTTGACACGTTTTCATTTTATTCAAAAAAAATAGAGTTTTCCCATAAGAGCCCGTGTTAAAATTAGAAAACTTTGAAATCGTTTTTCTCAAAATTGGGGTGGTCAATTTTTTTTCGGTAAGGACTCATATTTTTGGTACTGGATTAAATACATATCTAGTGAAGTTTCGTTAAATTCCTTTGAAAAAACCGTTTTATCGACCAACTACCTTAAGATATACAGAACGCACTGTTATACCTAATAAATTTTTAACACAGGTGTATTTATAACGTGAATTATCTCACAAAAATATAATCTAAATATTTTTTTTTCCGAAAGAAAAAACAAATCACTTGATAAATGCCACGCGCTTACAATTCAACGTGACTTTTTCTTCCACATATTTTGATATGAATTTTTTTTACGTTTTTAGAAAACGTAAAATGTATCAATAATAATATATGTACATACTTAGATGAGAGTGTAGCTCGCGAAATGCACATGTTTTACAACGTGTACCAATAAATTGTGGTCTATATTATCGTAGTACCGATCACAGTGCCATCTACTGTGCTTCCACCATGCGTTCAAGGTTATTTGTAGTAGTAGCTCTGTAGTGATAGAGGTTGTCAATCATTTAGTTGTGTGTCCTGTAATAGTTTAAAGACACCAAAATGATGTGATGAATAAAATCAGTCTTAATTTGGCAGTCTTGTCTTGGTCTTGCTTAAGGTAGTTGGTCGATAAAACAATTTTTCAAAGGATTTTAACGAAACTTCTCTAGATATTTAATTCAATACCAATAATACTAACCTATTCCAATTGAGATTGACTACCCCAATTTTGAGAAAAACAATTTCAAAGTTTTATAATTTTAACACGGGCTCTTATGGGAAAACTCTAATTTTTTGAATAACGTGTCAAATTAATTTGATAAAAATTTTATATGTTATAAAATACAAAGTTACAAATCATATTTAATAAGAAATAAAAATTATTGATCGCGCCGTTTTTAAAATATAATTTATAAACATCATTTTTCAGCGTTTTTACAACGCTTTTTCAACAATTCTTTTATATTGCTACAACATATGCACGCAGAAAGAAAGTGGAATACAAATATTATAACTGAAGAATATTAATTAATACCTACATTATTTAAATTTTTGATACAAGAAAATTTTTTCGCTGAGATATACTTTTGTACCTGACTATCTCACACCAAAATACCTTAAATATTGGTGGGTTCCGAAAAAAATTAACGTGATATTCAATTTGACTCGGCGGGGTTCGCAGAACCCAAAAACTTTCCAACATAGACGATTGGGACAATCTAAAAAAAATAAATGTAAGGTCCGCCCAGGATGACTAGATGGATTTTGACCGAAAAAAATTAACATGAGTTCAGAATTAAAACTGGACTTCGAAAACCGGCCAAGTGCCAAAAAAAAAAAAAAATTGAGTTGGACCGGAAAAAGGAACCCAAATGGCATTGCAACAATCTAGACAGCATATTATGTTAAAATTAATTTTTTTTTGGGCATTTTAATTTTTGAAGTCCAGTCTTCAATTTTTTCCAAAGCTTTGGAACCTCGCATTTGTTCGTCACTTCTGGTAGATCATGAGATCGATTTTTGCAATCGACTGTGCTTGTGAAAGCATTCGGCAGGACCCTTTCACAATTCCAGATGAAAATATGATCTGGCAAAGGCATTCCTTCCAAATTCAAGTTACCCTACCACTTCCCTTAATGTTTTTTTTTTTACTTTTATAAACTTTTACACACTTGTGATGTTTTTAACCTAACTGTAATAGAGATCAGTACCAAGTGGATGTTGTGAAAGAGGTGGCTGCTTCTAATGTCCTTGAACACACTATACCTCTTTAATATTTACTTATCGATATATGTATGGACATTGACTTACATATTTTGTAAGTATAAAATTGCATTTTGATAACGTTTAATATTGTACACACTGTGACAAAATCATACAAACATATTGGGTAGAAAAATATTTCGGATTTTGGGTGGTCACGATGTTTGGCGAAAAAATTTACAAAACACACAATCAGTTGTGAGGGCGGGGCTCAAACATTTTTTTTAATAATTGTACGTAAAAAAAAGTTTGAATTGATTAATATTTTTGCCATGGACTGTATACGTATATGTATACAAAAATTGACCTTCTAATATAATAATTATTCGAATATGTTAATCTATTTGAAATGTCACTAATAATCGAATTTTGTAATACGAATAAGAATCCATTAAACAAAAAATATGGTCATTACCGTAATAAATGTGTAATTTTAAAATTCTCAAGTTTGAAATGTTTAGAAAATATTTTAAATATTTTTACCATTCCGATTTTTCCGAGGTTTTTCCATTGGTTTAACATGTAGTTACTCTGAGATAGTCAGGTACAAAAGTATATCACAGCAAAAAAATTTACTTTTATCAAAAATTAAATAATGTATTAAATATTCTTCAGTTATTATATTTGGATATCACTTGTTTTTTTGAATTTCCGCGCGCTTATGTTGTAGGAATATAAAAGCATTGTTGAAAAAGCGTTGTAAGAACGTTGTAAAATGATGTTTATACATTATATTTCAAAAACGGCGCGGTCAGTAATTTTTATTATTAAATTAATATGGTTTGTAATTTTGTATTTTGTAACATATTAAATTTTTATTGAATTCCTTTAACACGTTTTCATTTTATTCAAAAAAATCGTGTGAATATGTCAACTTCCCATAGGGGCCCGTGTTAAAATTACAAAACTTTGAAACCGTTTTTCTCAAAATTGGGGCTGTCAATTTTTTTTCGGTATAGGCTCGTATTATTAGTATTGAATTAAATAAATGTCTAGAGAAGTTTCGTTAAAATCCTTTGAAAATTCGTTTTTCGCATCAACTACCTTAACACTACAATCAAACGCCACTTTATTTTAAAATTTTCAAAAAAAAAGATATCATAAAAATTACCGCTAAGATGTATGGCTTTTTCTAACCCTAGAATCATACGTACTCGTCAAATTGACGACCAAACTTCTCTACCTGCTCCAGTACTACAACTTGCAGTAGCCTGCCTGCTCTGAAACTTCTGTTATCTAGTTTATTTGTTATTATAACACAGCAAATGTATAAATTTTGGTTATAGTTGCTGTCGTCTTGTTTATATTGAAATAGTGTGCGTTACAAGGACGACGATGTATGATTAACGTATGTTTTTTTTTTTTTTTTTTTTAAGATTTTGTACTTTACATATAAAATTTTTCCTAATTTTTCTAAAATTTATCAAAGATATGGATGTTATAATTAATTTATTCAATGATTATGATAATGTGAAAGATGATTATAGCTGTTTGACTTATAAAGACGATATAATACTGAAGTTTTAATATATTGAATCGAAAACTAAAGAATGCGTTTCAAGTGACTTATCAAAAGATTAACAATTTATTTTGTGGAAAATATTTTAATTTTTATTATTTTTTGAGATCTTATTCGAAAAATTACTAACAAATTTTAGAAAATTTACAAATGTTCCTTATCAGGAAATAACTACAAAACTACAGGAATATTTGTGACCGAGAAATTTCACATTCTGTAAGATCACACATGTCCATCGACTCATAATAGTTTATAAATTAATTATTTGAAAAACATGTCTTATGATACAATTGATGTATTTATCTATTTTTTAATTTTTATAATGACAATATGCTTTGATAAAAAGATTAAAAAAATTAATAAATATTTATATTAAAAAATTTTTCCAAATTCAATTTTTTAAAATATTTTGTTCCCTTTTGTAGCATTGTTATGTAAAAAAAATGTTTTTTGCAAATAAACTCTAAAATTCTCCGTAAAAAGTCCATTCGTCAAATTGACGACGATGTATGATTAACGTTTCTCGTAGACCAACGTATGATTCGAGGGTTAAACAAATTTCATTTTTTAGGGCTACGAAGGGTCAATGCCCCTCCGTAGACCTTATGCATTCATTTAGAAGTGGACGGCAATATCGTGATGCGTGCACGTAATATCACAATGCCGTTAGTAGTAAAATTTCTTTACAGGTTTTTTTTTGATACCTATACATATTTTTCATTCATTTATAATAGTAAGGCGTTCTGGTAAATTGTCAAATAATCACTTGATATAGGTAGCTATAGTTTCGGTTCGGAGCGAAAATAACTTATACTGACTCTTATGTGAATCAAGTTGTTTTTTTTTTCTTTTATCAAGATTGAACTATGTAAATGCGCAACAAATCACATAAAAATATTAAAATTAATTAATTTAATATGAAACTTTTTTAAAAAAAGTGTGAAAAGAAAGGTATTCATTCACTACGGTTGCATGATGTATATGTATATTGCCACGTTGTGATTTGCATGAAATAGGTTAAACCAGGAAGAGTTTAACAGCGAACTGAATGAGAAATTCCATTACGCGGAACGGTTGTGAGTTAGTTTGTGTGTCAATAAGTACATTCACGAGCGAGCCTAATAAGAAATGAGTGTTATAATATTTACACAGTTACCCAGATATTTAGTGTACATACATAAATAGGTATCTGTGTAGACAATCCGTTGTTTTTTCTACTATTTATTTTTTATTATCAGAAACAATTACTGTTGCATCTCTTTCTTTCTCGCACGCTGATACAACTTTCACTTATTTGCTTTGCTACACTTATGTACATAGTTGTAGATTACTACAACTGTCTGTCTGTCTGTTTGCCTACCGTTTTTTTTTTATAAATGCAGCGCTTATATCCGCAGTATTGTGTTCCTTTTTGTAATAATAAAATTTATGGTATTGGTTGAGTATTTTTTTAAAATTTTATTTGTGATTTATACGGAATGTTTTATAAAAATTGAGATTACGACACTGAAACACCGAAGAGACTGGTACGATAGACTGTAACATCATCGCAACTTGACCGGATTGTGGCGCGTGGAACATTCACACACATGACCAGTGTTGTGCTTATCTAGATAACGTTATCTGAAATTTTATCTAGATAACGTTCTCGTTATCTATTATCTTTTATCTAGATATTTTTAAAAGAAGTTATCTTTTATCTTTTTATTAAGCGAAGAAAAAAGATAAGATAATAAGAGTACATCTTTATTTTTCCTAAAAAAAAAGAAATTTTAAGCTAAATTCATCATTTACCTATTATTCACTTGGCCGACCATATAATTCAGATAAATTTTGACACTTTCTTAAGAAATACAAATATTTTTAAAAGAAATTATTTAATTTTAAACAGAATTCTTGCTGTCTGGAATCATTTCCGCGATTAGTTGGAATAACATTTAGTCGTGTAATATGAAATGTCGTTTTCCGACCACTTGGTCGATCATGTAATGTAGATAAATACCGACACTTTTTAAGCACTTTTTTTGAAATAAAAAAATGTTGTTCTCTACGTTTGCTATCATGGGCCGTAAATAAAGAAACTAAATTCCAAAACATGTAATTTTGTCGCCAAAAACCTTTCTTGAACATTTTTGTAATTTATAATAATAAACACATCTTTCTGGGGACCGGTGAGCTACTTTCGTAGGCCGGCACCTGTCCACGGATGGGCGGTTGAGAAACACTGACCTAGTGCATTATTTCTGTAAATATTATCTTATCTGTTATCTAAAATTTTATCTAGATAACGGTTCAATTATCTGTTATCTTTATTTAGATGTTTTAAATTATGTTATCTATTATCTGTTATCTAGATAATAAAATTCGATATCTTGCCCAACACTGCACATGACACTGAAGTTGGTTGCACTGAGGTTGCACATAATTTTATTGTACTATTTGACTCATATCGAAACACTTAAATAGGCATGTTGACCGGAGACGAAATGTGACCGTAATAATTAGATCGGATTTAAATACATGTATTAAATTGACCGTGCGGTCAAGCGCACGGTAATTGTAGCGGTCACTCGTACCGGTCTGTTCACACACTTATTCGTTGACTCAGTCAGTGGTGTATTTGGTGAGAGTGGAGAATTTGGTGATTTTGGTAGTAACAATGAAAAGTTCACAACTAAATTACCCGAATTCAAATTACTTTCGTAAAGTTTGATTTGAGAAAAAAGATTTTTTTTAATTTAATGACGTCATTAAGTTTACTAAAATTTTTCAATACCCTAGAAACTGTAAATAAGATAATAGAATAATGAAATTGAAAGCAATTTGTGGGTTTTGGAAATCTTTGTTTCCATTTTTCTCAAAATTGGGCATGTGGAGTCATTACAATAAAGTAAAAAAGTGTTTTTTAAGAAAAAGCTTTTATTTAAAAATGGGCTAAAAAAATGAAATAACTACTGAGTGAAGTTTGAAGCAATATGCAACATAATTTATAAAAGCTTGAGGCGTTATCATTAATTATTTCTGTTTTGGATATAAGTGTAGCTATTTTACTTTTCAGTACTTACCAAACTTGACTAACGCCTCAGGCTTTTAGAAATTATGTTGCATATTGCTTCAAACTTCACTCAGTAGTTATTTCATTTTTTTAGCCCATTTTTAAATAAAAGCTTTTTCTTAAAAAACATTTTTTTACTTTATTTTATTTTCTACTTTTTAGTCTGATTACAATTAATTTAAAAAAAAATAAATAAAGAAGTAATTTTTTTACCTATATTTTAATCGGTTAATTTACCCTAATCAGACATAACTATGGAAACAAAAAATTGCAATGTAAAATCAATGGACAATATTTGAAAATTCGAAATGTCAAAAAGTTGCATAAGACTAAAAATCAATAATTTTGGTTTGGGGCAATTTAGGGAAAAACTAATTATACAATACTGCATTGTCATCAAGGTTAGAAACGTATGCAAAATTTGAAACCTCTAGCTCAATTAGAACCTGTCTAAATTTTGATTCCAAAATTTGATCTAAACCAACATACTAACATAGCAAGTTAAATAAAAGCTTTTAAAAAGGATTTCTGTCGGGGTAGTCACATTGCTGAAAGGAATTTTGCCATTTTGACAGCAAAAATGAAAAATTCACACTCAAATTACCTCAATTCAACCAATTACCTTAATTCAAATTACCTACTCTCATAAAGCTTGTTTTGAGAAAAAGGGAACTTTTTCATTTAATGACATCAAATTTACTAAAAAAAATTTAATGTCCTAGAAACCACAAAGAAAATGATAGAATGGACGTAGAAACTGGACGTAAAATTATAGGTTTTCAAAATCGTTCTTTTCATTCCTATCAAAATTAGGACCATTCGAGAAAAGACTCCTGTCGAATCAGTTATTTCGTCAAAAAATTGGACCTTAAATTTTTAAAAACGACCGAATCAATTCCAAATGCACAGTATGTTTTTTTCGATAAATTTCAATCAGACACTTACCAATTAATTTTAGCCGGAATTATTATTTTACAGTTTAAAAAAACTACAAAAAGTGTAAAGTGTGTTTTAATTAAAGAAAACTATAAATAAAAACTTTGTCTTGGCACAAAATTGACAAGTTAGTAAAACAATCAGATCACATGTAATGATTAATTTTTTCATCGGCAATGACTCCGAGTGTGATTGACAAGTTCATTTATAACGTAAACAATTAACATTTAAGGGGAGATTCGCTAAAAAAAAATAAAGAAAACGGTTTTGTTTTTCTTCATAATCATATTCCTTAAGGTGTTAGAAACATTCTCCTAAAATTTTAGTTTAAAAAAATGAAAAATCAAAAAATTGTGGGCATTTTAGCGCACGCACTTTACTATAATTCAATTAAAAAAAAGAATCTTTAAATACTTTTTTCTCGAAAGTACGTTTTTTGACATGGTTCCTCGTGTATCTCACAAAGTATTTAAGATATCGACATAAATCAAAGTGCATTTCTCGATACCGTTATTTTGACAGGAACTAGGATCTTTTGGTTCCGTAATATATTTTCAAAATGGTGGCGGTTTATAGTCGCGAAAAACCGATGATTTTTGAAAATTAATTTTCAAAATGCGATTTCTCGCTGGTTTTTATGTTTTTCTTAGATCCAAGTTAGTGCCATGTACCTATATTTTCAAAAAATTCTTGATCTTTTGATTTTGGTTCACTGGGGATTTTAGAATGCGATGATCTATCAAGGTGAAAAAATCTCTCTGTGTCGACTTCAAAGCCATTGATACTCAGCTAACTATTAAATTTAAAAAAAAAAAAATTGTAATCTCAAGACATGTAGAAACAATGTTGCATATTTAGTTATTTGTATAAAAAAAAATAATAAAAAAGTTCGATCTCTGATGTTTTTTGGCGATCTCCCTTTAATACAAAACATTATGCGTAAAATTTAAATATATTTTACTACAAAATTGTAACATCCAAAACGCATCTGAGCTTGTTGATGTTTAGAAGAATGCTGAAGGTACTTTAAGGATTTTAAAAACATTTTTTTTTTGTGCTAGAAATGAAAAACTATAGTTTTTTTCAACAATATAATAGTTGCTGCCAAAAAATTGCCAGACCTTGCTTCTTCCACTGACTACCATTTTTTTTTCTGTCACTGTGCAGTATAATCTTATTTATCGACTCCAAACCACGGGAATTCTTTCGAACTAAAATTCACGAGTTACCTGTCAAATGGGAAAAGATAATAGAAAGCGAGGGAAAATATTTTCTGTAAAAAAACGTCGAAACCGTTTGCACCATCCCTAATATTATTATTAAAGTTCTTGATCGATTTTGAAAATTCTAGTTTCCATCAACGATCCCTATTCACCCCGCATAAAAAGGATATGCTATAGTTTTTTTTCATCGAGTTCAAGGTGGTCGAAGAAGGCGTAGGTCAAATCGAATAGTTTTGAATAAATTAACCGTAGGCTGATGCAATAATTAGTTAAAACTAAGTTAAGATAATCTGATTAATTAACTCTGTTCAAACGGATCGTTAATGATTCTAATCGTTCATGTTTTTTTTTTTTTTCACAATTTGCACACACACAAGGATTCAAGATGTTGATAACCACTTAACCAGATATATACACTACCGTTCAAAAGTTTGGAAACACTATGAGAATTCAGTAAATTCATCACTGGATAGAAAATAACCACATTTATATATGAATTTTATTTGAATATGTTAATCATACGTAATTATACTAATATTACTACAAAAATAAATTTATGGCTTAAATATTAGATTCAAACTTCATCAAAGTAACCACCTTTTTTTTTGATGACTTGTTCACAAATTCTGGGCCGTCGTTTAGAAGTTAATCCAAAATATTCTTTGTCCAATTTTTCCATTCATCTTTTAAGAATGTCCGCAGAGTTGTACTACACTAGATCGAGAACGAATTTTCACCAGCTACACAGTTACGTTAAGAGAACAGTTTTTTGTTGTGTCATTTACGAGACTGTAATGAAACACGTGCATTTATCAAAAACAATACGGGAGACTACCGACAAAAGATGTAAAAGCTTTTATAATATTGTGGTACTACAAACTAATTTATTTTAATAACAAACTAATTTATTAAAATGTCTGATAAAGAAATTTTGTAATGTGCAAAAATATGTATGCTTCCAAACTTTTGAACGGTGGTGTATATCTATCTATTATAAAATATTATAATACAGGTGCATAGAACGCATATTATTTATTATGTTTTTAAAATATGGCGGCCACAATATGTGTGCGCTGTGCGCTGAAAGACCACGGCCGTTATGGCTCAGAGAAGCACAAAACAACTGGCTGTTGTTTGTACATCATGTATAGAATCCTTGAACCAGATTCACGGTTATTATTTCCTTGTTATTTGATTTTGTCCATTTATCGATAATTATTATTATTAAAGGAAATCTACAATTACAATAAATTGTTATCAACAAAAATATTTTCCGAGATTTAAAAAAAAAATTTCACTTATTATTACACGAGAGGTTTGTATTTTTTCGAATACATTTGCGTTTGTTTAACGAAAATTTATTGCCTAGTAATTTAACGAGAAGAACTGTCAACTAAGAAAAACGCGACAGCGTAGCTGAAGTGTTTTTGGGTTGACAGTTCTTCGAGTTAATTTGCTTTTAGGCAAGAAATTTGAGTTGCACAAAACACAAATTTATTCAGAAAAAATATAAAACTCAAGTGTAATACGGTAAGACAATTTAACGAATAAAATAAATTCATATTATTTTTAATACATTGTTACTATGGTTCTGAAATCAGTTAAATTTACCAATACGAATTTTTGTTTGGTTTTTATCGTGTTTACCTACAGTGAAATGACCAATGAAATGTTTTGTACCATTTTTTTCGCTGTAAAAATCTATCCTAACGTTTTTTCCATGGTAAAAGTGAAAAAACTACAATATTCTTATGGGACTTGATACACATGAATTAAATTGTCTTTAATAATAATAAAAATATATACTACTCAAAACAAAATAAGGGCCACTCATGTTGTGCTGCATAAGTTTATTTTTATATAAGTTACAGTATAAGGTATGCTTACATTTAATTAAGGAACTAATTTTTTACTAAATAAAATTAATTTTAATAAGATTAAATAAAAAATTAATCCATAATTACATTTTTTTAGGATTTTATCATTTTATAGTCATTTTTACAGTCATCAACAAACGTTCACGCTTTGAGTAAAAGCATACATTATGCAACTTTTCGGTGATTTAATATCGAGTATGCCCTACCGTTTTTAAAACACATTCTTGAAGCCTCCTCGGTATGCTTTCAATAAGATGCCTAACGGTTTCATCAGGAATCTCCTCCCAACATCTTCTCAAGACATCAATCAGTTGTTGTTGGGTGTGCACATCCTCTCCGGCTGCTCTGACTCGCCATTTTAATTGATCCCAAAGATGTTCTATTGGGTTCAAGTCAGGGCTATTTGCAGGCCACGGTAAAACCTGTATATTAGCCTCCCTAAGGACAGTTCTCGTCGCTCGAGCGGTATGCGCTCGGGCATTATCCTGCATCAGGATAAATCCGTCGGCCGCTCGTTGTGCAAAGGGGATCACATGGGGTCTGACAACCTGTTCGATGTAACTTTGAGCCGTTACAGTACCCTCGTTCAGGAAAACAAGCTCAGTTTTGCCTTGCAAACTAATTCCACCCCAGACCATGACATTAGGACCGCCAAATCTGTCGCGTTCATGAATGTGACGATCAGAAAACCTTTCCCCACTTCTTCTCCACACTCTTACACGTCGATCATCACTAAAAAACTTCACCTTGCACTCATCCGTGAAGAGTACGTGACGCCATTCCTCCAAGCCCCATTCAAGGTGTTTACGTGCAAATCTTAAACGGTTTGCACGATGCGCTCCGGTCAGTTTGGTACGGATTACTGGTCTTCTTGAACGTTATTGGTCTTGATGCAAACGATTTCGTATGGTCTGATTACTGACAACAGTACCAGTAAATCGATGTAAGCGATTTTGCAGAGTACCTGCGGTAACAGTCGGCTCACGTCGTGCACACAGTCGAATGTAATGGTCTTCACGGGCAGTGGTAGCACGAACTCTTCCTGAGCCACGGCGCCGGGTTACACTACCGGTCTGCTGATACCGATTCCAAACATTTTGAATAGCCCTTCGTGAACAACCCAACTGCAGAGCCACGGAACGTTGAGATTGACCACCCTCAATCATCGTTACGGCTCTGGTAGCAGTAGCTTCGTCCATATGGTGTCGAATTCTCGGCATTGTAAAAATAAATGATTGAATAACACGCCTAACTTCAAAAAACAACCTCAACAATCAATAATCTAGCGCAAACTGATTTAAAATCAAATTCAAAAAAATAAGTAAAACTAACCACTTGACGCTGTGCGAGACAAAAAAACGTTTAAATCTTCCCCTCAACAATAATATCACTTAAATCTAACTGTTATCATTTACTCAACCACTTAATATCATAACAACAGTCATTTAGAAAAGCTATTTTGACGTGGATCGACATAAATCAGTTTTAAAATACAAACTTTCAAGTAGCCCTTATTTTGTTTTGAGGAGTATATATACAGCTGTTCCTTTTTTATGCGGTGAATAGGGACTGTATTAAAAAATCGTTCAAAAAAATATATTTAGAAGTATCATAAATAGCTATAAAAAGTTTAGTTCGGTCCAGATTGTAAAAAAAACTTTTTTTATGTGGTGGATCGAGACCGCAAAAAAATTTTTATTGAAAATACATTACTCAAATCCCTCAAAACCTTACGATTTCCTTAGAAATTGTTTTCTAAACAAAATAAAGCATTAATTTACACGTGGGAACATTTTATAATATTATGAAAATTGTGAAAAATATGTACATCTGTAGAAAACAATAAATGATGCAATAGCTTATATTCTTATTCAATGTACTGATTAAATGCTCTTAAAAAACCATTAAATAGTACTTTTATCAAAGAAAGTTATTATAGTTAACGTTTAAGTTTCTTACTTTCTCTTGATTTTGATTCACATTACGCATTGTTAAAACCTCATAAAAAAATCGCACAAAAAAGGACTGCATAAATACAGGTTTAGCTGTATTTTAAGATCACCCTTCTGACATAAAATATTTTATAGTTGGCATAGAAAAAAAAATTATCCTTAAAATTGGTTAAAAAAGCAAATTTAGGATGGAGAGAAATTTCAACCAAATTATTAAACTGAAACATTCTTTGACTTCTTATGAATTCTGGTTTTAATTAGTTTCGTATTTTTTCGTATTTTTGTCATTGGACTTCGCACGCTCATCATAACCGCGATTCGTTTAATAAAATATATTTTCGCTTCACATGTGTGGTCTTAAGCACACTCCTTTTTTTTGTAAAACATAAATTATTTTTATTTACAAACACTTCGTTCGATCTTTGTCCCAATTTCATCATATATTTTTATAAACAACAAATTACTTGGAAAATTAATTGCAGATTTAACCACGTCTTTAAAACAATTCCCCGAGGAATTGTGGTTGGATTTAAATGAATTTATATAAAAATAATTTTTTTAAGTATGTAAGTTTTATGCACATTTTCTTCATATTATCTTCGTAAATTACAGCTTTTTTATTTTCAAAACAGCAAAATATTACCATATTTATAATATGTAAATGAATTTTGTTTAAAACATGATGTTGAGTTGTTCTCACGACTTGATGGTTGGGTACGATTGAGAATGTAATAAAATAAAATCATGGAAGAATTCACTGTGTGGGTGTTGTAATTAAAAAATCAAATTGCAAATTTTAATTCATATACCTGTGACAGGTTGATAATTTATGTAAGTGGTACCCGAAGACCTCGAGTGCTGACTGTACTTTACTAGTTGCTCGTCATTTTTACTCCCGCGCGAATGTTAATTTTCAGCACAATTTAAATTTGAGTTTTTTTGAGTTTTCAGATCCAATTTGGATTTTTTTTACTCGAAAATTAGTTTGCATGGGACAGTGGTTCAAAAATCTGCCTTGTTATTAGATTTTTTACGTTACACTTCACGGTGGTGTAATAAATTTTTTCGAAAAAATGGGTTTTTTTACCAAAAAAGCTCATAATACATACACGATTTCGAGCTTCCAAGTAGGGATGATCGATATTCATCGATGGTAGAAAAACATGGGTGTTTAGCGGGAAAACATCGATGTAAAAACATCGATGTTATGTCCTCGATAACATCGACACATCGATGTTACGAGAATAATATCGAAACATCGATATTACTCTAAGCTATCCAGTATTTAAAAAGTCCTGTAGCTAGTGATGAGCAAATGCAAGACCAAGACCAAGACTTGGCAGTCTTGGTCTTGGTCTTGTTCTTGCATTAAAAGTCTTGGTCTTGGTCTTGCTAGAGCAGTTTGAGTCTTGGTCTTGGTCTTGCAAAATGCAGTCTTGGTCTTGGTCTTGTTATTGCTAAAAAATCTTGCACTTTGTTGCATTTTTTTATTAGCGAATTTTTTTCCTCTAAAATCAGAATTTTTACTATCTTTACGTATTAATTATACTTTCAAACTATTCAAATAGTTTAGCAAGAGTCTTGCTTTTGTCTTGGTCTTGCTCACTTGAGTCTTGGTCTTCGTCTTGCTCTTGGTATATATAGTCTTGATCTTGGTCTTGGTCTTGCAAAAAAAATGCAAGACCAAGACAAGACTGCAAGACCAAGACTAATTTTGCTCATCACTACCTGTAGCTGATTTAAAACAAGATCCATTAGATCCACTTATCCAAACTTGAAAAAAATTGCCATTAAATATTTGTGTTACATAGCAACTTCAACAGCTTCAGAGAGACTTTTTTCAAAAGCTGGACAGCATTTGTATCAACAAAGGAACAGATTAAAAGGGAAACTTCTAACAAAGTGACTTTTTTGCAAATAAATAAATACTGGCAATGTTAAATTTTAATAAATAAAATAAATAGATTATAATGGTTGTTTATTTTGTTACATAAACATCGATGTTTTCGAACATCGATGTCTTTCTTTCGATATATATCGTATATCGATAGTTTTGAATCGATGTTGACATCGATGTTTTTCTAATATCGATCATCCCTACTTACAAGGTGTCTAGCTGGAAAACGTATCCAAGGCTTTCATACTTCCAAAGTTTTTACAAAATTTCCAAGCTTAAATTATGAATAAATTTGTAAAAAAATTTGTGCCGGCAACTTTTTATCTAAAAAATACTATTTTTTGTCAATGCTGTCTTCTTTCAAAAAGTCCAATAAAATTTTGATTTTGAAAAGTCACATTTTCTAAAACCTTGGCCCAACTAAACCCGATCACAGGTCAGAGACGATTTTCTCTAAAACTATTCGACATAAAAATTTACAAATTGAAACAGAGATTGCAACAGGTGTAGAAGTCTAAATGTAGGAAAAAATTAAATGTTAATTTTGGGGGGAGGGGATTAATTTTAGGCAGCAAACAAATTTTTACGCAAATTTAACAACATATATGCTATATTTTTTAAAAATATTTTTTGATAAAACACAAAAATAAAGTACTGCCCTCCACCTTTATCGTCAAAAAAATCGCTCAGAAAAAAAAAATTGAACATTGAGAATATGTCTCAATGAAGTACTGAGCCAAAATTGCCAGAATTGAAAAACTTCAGCTACAGATCAATATTGTTAAAAACAATTTTTTATTTTCTTATAACTGCTGAAACCATTGCTTTCAGAGAAAAGTTTTTTCGACAAAAAATATTTCTAACGCTGTAAAATCCATGTTTCATACCTCCATAGTGGAATCTCTCTTAACCGAACAGCATTTTTACGCGAAATATTAAAATGGCCAATTTTGAGTCCTTTAGCGAACGTAATGAAGCACTTTAAATAACTGACTTTGTGTAGAATTTCGAAATATTTGATTTAAAAGAAATTTTCGCGTGAAATTACTATCCGGTTAACAGAAGTTCCACTGTACCAAGATGTGTATGAATGTAGGTGTGAAAATTCGGAAAAACAAAAACTTCTGTAATCTTTTGTATTTAAAACGTTTCAAACACTTCCAGGTATAAATCCGATAACCGTATCTAATCACAATGATGTAATTTCTACTATCCAATTTTGAAATATGCTCAGTCATTTTCCCGATTTAAAAAAAAGAAATTAAATCATATTTAAAAATAAACGAAATTGACACTCAAAAGTTAAGGGGAGATTCACCAAAAAAACATCTAAAATTGACCTTTTTTATTTTAGCGAATTTCCAGTTTTCTTTTATACAAATAAATATTTTATTAAAAAACTAAATATACAACATTGTTTCTACATGCCTGAAGACAACAAAAAAAATTTTTTTTTTTAATTCAAAAATGAGCTGAGTATAACTGGCTTTGAAGTCGACATTGCCAGATTTTTCCATCTTGATGGTTCCTCGCGTTCTGAAATCCCCAGTCAACCAAAATCAAAAAATCAAGAATTTTTTGAAAATATACCTAGATATACAGTTATGGCACTAACTAGGATCTAATAAAAAAAATAAAAAACCAGCGAGAAATTGCATTTTGAAAATAAATTGTCAAAAATCACCGCTTTTTCTCGACTATAAACGGCCGTCATTTTGAAAATATATTACGGAACCAAAAGATCGTAGTTCCTGCCAAAATGTCGGTATCGAGGAATAATATGCACTTTAATTTTTGTCGATATCTTAAATACTTTTTGAGATACATGAGGAACCATGTCGAAAAATGTACTTTCGAGAAAATAGTATTTTTTTTTTTTAAATTGAATTATAGTAAAGTGCGTGCACTAAAATGCCCATAACTTTGATTTTTCATTTTTTTAAAATAAAATTTGTGGAAATTATTTCTAACACCTTAAGGAACATAATTACGAAGGAAAAAAAAAATCGATTTTTTTTTAGCGAAACTCCCCTTAAACAAAAACCAAAATATAACTTATATTCTTTTGATAAGAAAACAGTTAAATGTGATAATATCAGTTGAATATCAATATTTAGCAAATATTTTTAGTTGAAAAGTTTTTAATATAAAAATATTTTGTTTTTCAGAGAATATTAAACATTTTAATATCCCCCGACTTGTCTATTAATTTGCATTAGTATCTCGATTAATTATTCATTGATTTTACTATATGTAGATTTATAGCAGCAAATTAATTAATTCATTTATATATTTAACTTGAATATGTGACCTTAAACATTTTCAATTTTTTTTCATTTCAATAAAATATCTGTTCAGTAATTTTACTGAGAGTAAAATAGTTTTGACCTAATAAAATAATGGTTAAGAGTATTTGAATGTTGTTGTGTTTTAGTGAATAGAGTGTAAAAATTATATAATTTATTGTGTATAAGATGTGCGATTGGTCAAGCTGCAGTTTTCGCACGATCAAGGTGATCACAGAAAGTGGTGCGTATAATTGAATAAATGTAAGTGTTCATACGGTGAGGCTGACCATTCATATAATGGGTCTTAATTAAAAGTAACGATTAATTTTAATGTTGTATGAAGAGTTCCGTCAGTTTTTTTTTTTTGAAACACGCACAATAGGACGTTTTTTTTTTTTAATTGTTTTGTTTTACACATTTTAATTCAGAAAAAATACGCTGCCAATGGGATGTGGCACACAGCTTTCTCGTACTCCTAAAAGCACCTTGGTAATTTATATATATATATTTGTATAATTTAAGGTGAATCGATCAGTACTGACAAATTTGTGACAAATGAATTACAAAGTCTATTTTTTTCTCTATAAATAAATATAATTTATGTGTAGAAAAATAAGTTAAATGTTATAATACATATAACAGTATTAATATTTGATTATTGTTCAATCTTCTAATTTTAATAATAATTTTAAAAGTAATGAATTTGATTCTGGTAGTTGACGTGTACGCACACATAGTAACTAACACGTACACAAATATATTATGGGTGTATTAGTATAAAATGACATTTTTATAGTTTTTTTTTCTATTTATTACAATAACTAAACGTCCAATATTAAACAAAATAGTTTTTTATTGATTCAAAAACATAAAAGAAAATAATTTTCAGTTTTTTAAATCTCAAAGTTGGTTTTTAATGACACAACTTATTTAAATATATACCTCTGATTCATCTCTAATCATACTTTTGCACTTACTCGTACGTTAAAAATTCTAACTTTGAAAATTTATTTCTTCTAAACTACACGTCAGAAATTATTCAAAGTAGTATCAGTGAATGCATCATATCTTTCTCTATAATATACTAAAATTTCAAATTCTAAACTTGGAAAATTTCAAGTGATCGATTCATCTTAATATAATTATGTAGGTAACGTAAAAGCCCTATTATGGAACAGTATCTAATACTGGAACAGTTTTGACATTTACATATTTATTTCTTTAATTAAGTAAGGAAACATTAAATGCGAGGTGAATTTAAATTGCAAAACAGTCATTCTATTAATAATAATTTTTGTTATCAGAAGTTTCTTTCAGAAATAACTTCATTAATATGTAAATGTCAAAACTGTTCCAGTATTAGATACCGTTCCATAATGGGGGCTTTTACGTTACATAAATTAATAAAAATAAATAAACTAAACGATTCATTCAACGGGTCGTTTTAAGATCATTGTAAGCCCTAAGCACTTTTACATAAAAACTAAAATAAAAATAAATGAAAAAAAAACTATTTTCAATTTTTAATTACATTAAGGTACGTTATTACTGTTTAAAATTCCAATTTTAGACTTCTGTAGGCGCGTATTTGGAAAATATACCCGTATTCAGAGCTCAATGTATCTGAACTCGGGTATACATTCAATGTTTAATAAGCATAGTTCGATACTTGAAAATATACCCATTAAGAGCGCTGAGTTCGGGTATATTTTCAAACTCAATATTTAATAAGAATAGTATGAAAAACATACCCACTTTCAAATTATTGGTAAACAAATGGTTCAATCAAGTAGTTAAGGAAAAACAGCACTGTGACGCCGTAAAAAATTGACAATTTTAGCGAATTTTTTTTGCAAATGTGAGTGAATGAATCGTTTCAAATTAAAAGAAGAAAAAAATCAATCATGAAAAAAATTATTAAAGTACATAACTGTAGCTATCGTTATGCATAGGTTTTTTTTTTTTTACATTTTTTTCATAAAATAGCAACGGATTCAAAAATTTTTCGTTTTGTTTTGTTTTGTTTTCGTTGAATTTTGGTCTAAAATTTTCACAGTATATTCTCAATATGTTGTACTTTCGAATTAAGCAAAAAAAAAAAAAATTCGATTTTTTCAATCCAAGTTACCAGACTACTACCTTAATTGCACCAAATATTTTTCAGTGGATTCGAATTCAAATAATATTGTCCATATTCATACGCTTTTGTAAAAAACCCTTCTAAATCTGTTTTATTAATCATTATTTAATTTTAAACAAATTTTGCACGTTTAACTCACACGCTAACAATTGAGAATTAAGATAAGAAGCTAAAAATTATTTCAAAAAATTGTAACGGTTTTTTTTATTTGCAACAAAGTAAGTCTTGTTTTAAATCATATGTGCATATTTTTTTTTATGAAGATCGAGTATAAATTACAGTTGAAATAAGTTGAAAATATACCTTATTAGTAACTGTATAAGATTGCACTAATTTATTGTCGGGTATATATTCAAATTCTCATAGTAGTATTCTTGTACTTGAAAATATACCCGATTTTGGCTCTGAAATGAGGTATATTTTAAAGAGTCGTTTTGTTCGTTTCTGTTTTGTAAATTATACCCGATCCTAGATCGGTCAGTGACGTCACAAGTTCTGACTTCGGGTATATTTTCAGAATACGCTCTGTAGGCCCCTGTAGGTTCGTAGACCACAGTATAAGACGACCCTGGTTATTTATAATAAAACGGTTTTAACAATATGATTGCAACATATTTATATCATAGAGAATTACTTCATTTTATTTTGAAGAATAAAAATTACGCAAATTTTTGGGATTTTCGATTAAATGAGGAAAGTATTATGTAGATTTTTTTATATATTTTACCTTATGATGATTTGAGAAAATGGTAAACGACCCCTGGTATTTATTTCTGAAACAAATCATCAAGTGCAAGTTGTACTTACTCAAATAATGTTCCATACTATCAATTGTTATTATGGATTTGATGTAATGGCATAAATAAATAATAAGCAATAATTCTCGATTTCAAAACGATCGTATCATTATCTTGGTCTAAGTAAGACACGCGCCGTAAAAAATGTGATTTATTCCCGGGGCCCGCCATTTTTCTCCATAGCCTTGCGAAGGGGAATGAGTTTAGATGCGTTTTTGGCTTAAGGTGCGAGATAGTCAGGTACAAATGTATATCTCAGCGAAAAAAATTTCTTTTATCAAATATTAAATAAGTATTATATTAATATTCTTCCGTTATTATGTTATAGCAATATAAAAGCATTGTTATAAAAACGTTTGTAAAATGATGTTTATAAAAATTATATTTCAAAACCTCTATAATTTTTGATTTGTTATTAAATATGGTTTGTAACTTTGTATTAAATAACATATTAAATTTTTATCAAATTCCTTTGACACATTTTCATTTTATTCAAAAATAATAGAGTTTTCCCCTAAGAGCCCGTGTTAAAATTATAAAACTATGCAACCGTTTTTCTCAAAATTGGGGCGGTCAGTTTTTTTTCGGTAAGGGCTCGTATTGTTGGTATTGAATTAAATAAATGTCTAGCGAAGTTTCGTTAAAATCCTTTGAGAAAATCGTTTTTCGGACCAACCACCTTAAGCTAACTAAGATTACCACAAAAATAAAGAATAAATATGGATACTAAATCATACATGAATGAAACCAAAGTGGGCTTCTAATATTTATATGTATAAAATTGTACATTAATCAAATTGATACTTAATTAAAATTGACATAGTGTTTGAAAAATTACCAAACTGGACCGGCTGGGACTCGAACCCGGATCTCTTGGTTACCAGCCAAGCGCCTTACCAACTAGGCCACCGATCACTTGTTCGAGTGCCACTCCAATTCAGTAATCAATCAAACACAACCTCTCTCTAATGCGAGACGCAGTTTTTATACTTTTTTAATTTCAAATGTTATCGAGTGCCTGTGAAACATTATTAGTGTATGGCGGATTTTTATCCGTATTTTTAAACATACACCAATATTCATATGTCCACTAGATGTCCAGCTTTGGCTGATACTTGAACACTCGATGTACTTTGGTAAATGGCCAATTCATTATGTTAATTAAAATTGACATAGTGTTTGAAAAATTACCAAACTGGACCGGCTGGGACTCGAACCCGGATCTCTTGGTTACCAGCCAAGCGCCTTACCAACTAGGCCACCGATCACTTGTTCGAGTGCCACTCCAATTCAGTAATCAATCAAACACAACCTCTCTCTAATGCGAGACGCAGTTTTTATACTTTTTTAATTTCAAATGTTATCGAGTGTTATTCAAATGACACTCGATAACATTTGAAATTAAAAAAGTATAAAAACTGCGTCTCGCATTAGAGAGAGGTTGTGTTTGATTGATTACTGAATTGGAGTGGCACTCGAACAAGTGATCGGTGGCCTAGTTGGTAAGGCGCTTGGCTGGTAACCAAGAGATCCGGGTTCGAGTCCCAGCCGGTCCAGTTTGGTAATTTTTCAAACACTATGTCAATTTTAATTAACATAATGAATTGGCCATTTACCAAAGTACATCGAGTGTTCAAGTATCAGCCAAAGCTGGACATCTAGTGGACATATGAATATTGGTGTATGTTTAAAAATACGGATAAAAATCCGCCATACACTAATAATGTTTCACAGGCACTCGATAACATTTGAAATTAAAAAAGTATAAAAACTGCGTCTCGCATTAGAGAGAGGTTGTGTTTGATTGATTACTGAATTGGAGTGGCACTCGAACAAGTGATCGGTGGCCTAGTTGGTAAGGCGCTTGGCTGGTAACCAAGAGATCCGGGTTCGAGTCCCAGCCGGTCCAGTTTGGTAATTTTTCAAACACTATGTCAATTTTAATTAACATAATGAATTGGCCATTTACCAAAGTACATCGAGTGTTCAAGTATCAGCCAAAGCTGGACATTTAGTGGACATATGAATATTGGTGTATGTTTAAAAATACGGATAAAAATCCGCCATACACTAATAATGTTTCACAGGCACTCGATAACATTTGAAATTAAAAAAGTATAAAAACTGCGTCTCGCATTAGAGAGAGGTTGTGTTTGATTGATTACTGAATTGGAGTGGCACTCGAACAAGTGATCGGTGGCCTAGTTGGTAAGGCGCTTGGCTGGTAACCAAGAGATCCGGGTTCGAGTCCCAGCCGGTCCAGTTTGGTAATTTTTCAAACACTATGTCAATTTTAATTAACATAATGAATTGGCCATTTACCAAAGTACATCGAGTGTTCAAGTATCAGCCAAAGCTGGACATCTAGTGGACATATGAATATTGGTGTATGTTTAAAAATACGGATAAAAATCCGCCATACACTAATAATGTTTCACAGGCACTCGATAACATTTGAAATTAAAAAAGTATAAAAACTGCGTCTCGCATTAGAGAGAGGTTGTGTTTGATTGATTACTGAATTGGAGTGGCACTCGAACAAGTGATCGGTGGCCTAGTTGGTAAGGCGCTTGGCTGGTAACCAAGAGATCCGGGTTCGAGTCCCAGCCGGTCCAGTTTGGTAATTTTTCAAACACTATGTCAATTTTAATTAACATAATGAATTGGCCATTTACCAAAGTACATCGAGTGTTCAAGTATCAGCCAAAGCTGGACATTTAGTGGACATATGAATATTGGTGTATGTTTAAAAATACGGATAAAAATCCGCCATACACTAATAATGTTTCACAGGCACTCGATAACATTTGAAATTAAAAAAGTATAAAAACTGCGTCTCGCATTAGAGAGAGGTTGTGTTTGATTGATTACTGAATTGGAGTGGCACTCGAACAAGTGATCGGTGGCCTAGTTGGTAAGGCGCTTGGCTGGTAACCAAGAGATCCGGGTTCGAGTCCCAGCCGGTCCAGTTTGGTAATTTTTCAAACACTATGTCAATTTTAATTAACATAATGAATTGGCCATTTACCAAAGTACATCGAGTGTTCAAGTATCAGCCAAAGCTGGACATCTAGTGGACATATGAATATTGGTGTATGTTTAAAAATACGGATAAAAATCCGCCATACACTAATAATGTTTCACAGGCACTCGATAACATTTGAAATTAAAAAAGTATAAATTGATACTTATTAGCTAAATGTGATCTTTTGCTGATAATTTAACTCTGTAATAAACCAAAGACCATGCTGTCTATTCATACCTACATTGTCGAGGCTGTATGATTGCACAAAATATAACATTATTAAAGAAAGTGGTTGATATTTAAGTGAAAGTGAATTTTTTTGTCGCTTCGCACAAAATCTTAAATCAGTTGAGTTCACTTATTGACTATTAATATCCAGTTAGCAAGCTACAACATTCAATCAATTCTTAAAGGATTTATACACGTTTATAAAATTTTGTAAATACAGTAAAAACTGTTTTTATACGGTCTTTTTTGTGACTTTTTTTAAATGTCCATCAAAGTGCATACCTAATGAGAAAGAAAAGTAAGAACAAATGAGAAATTTGAACATTAATTTGCGATCAAGTTACGTGTTGATTATTTTTAAGCATTTAGTCAGTAGGTACATTGCATAAGAATATTATTGCAGTTTTTATATTATAAAAATGAAATCAAATGTTTCTTCGTCAGTAAATTAATACAGCTAAACCTTTTTTATGCGGTCCTTTTTGTGCGATTTTTTAAAAAATGGCCATTAAAATGCATTCTGTGAATCAAAATCACGAGACAGTAAGAAACTTAAACATTTACTATAACTTTCTAAATTTTTTATAAAATTATTGCGACTTAATTTAAATCTTTACGTGTAGCCTTCGGCATCTTAAAAATGATTTGGACCGACTAGCAATCACTACCAGGAACCAAAGATCAAAATTTCCATAACCGTGGGTCCATAACTTGCTCACACAAAGATTATCTACAAAGGGTATAGCCGGATAAGTATAGGTGATTCAGCCCCGGAAGCGAATTATTTTAATAACTATATTTACTGTATGGTGAGGCTGTAAGTAATTGATATCTACAATTTTGGCGACCAAAACTGAGAAGTTATGGAGATAACTAAAAAAATTTAAAAAATTACAAAAATTTTTTTCTTGGCAACTACTCAACATAGGAAAATAATTCCAAATCCACATGAAGGCAAACACTCTCAAGAATATTAGACATAATATTATTTATTATCGTATCAGTCCTCGTTATTAAGGATAATAACAAGGATAATAGCCGATCCAATGTTATTTTTATAGGGTTCAAAGTGAGCGACCACTTCAAAAAAAAAAATTCAGTAACTGTGCCTTAATGCACTTAATTACTGCACCAAGTTTCATCAAAATTCAAGGGGTATAACATGATGAAAAAAAATATTTTTCATTTCAAATCAGCTGAACCGCCCTTCCAGTGGGTCCGATCCTGGAATTTAATACATCAATCGAAAGTACTTTAAATATAAAGTGTTGTGTCTCATAAAGTGTTTTTTCCTATCTCCTATAGTTTTCGAGATAATCAAGAATAATCGAAAGAGGTATATTAAGTTGTAGGCTATCTGGCCCTGACAGAAAGTTCCAATAGTAACTGTATTGTCGTTTATGTGACACTGTAGATACTTCATATGTATAACTTTCCTTGATCAAAATACAATCACTGTAGAAATATAATAGAAAATTGCCAAAAAATGTGGTGTAGTAGGCTTTTAGCGAATTTACATTCTAGAAATTCAACTATTACAGCAGCTCTTATGATAAGACCTAAGTCCGGGACTATGGTAGAAATTTGTTTTGGAGCCTCTAGAAGCCGAAAATTTACTTCACTAAAATATATATATATATATATATATATATATATATATATATATATATATATATATATATATATATATATATATATATATATATATATATGTATATGTATTTATGTGTGTACACGATAACTCTCGAACGAAACGTTTAATGCTTATGAAATTTGGTATGCGTGCTGGAATCCGGACTGGCTCGGCTAAGTTCGTTAGCCAGACACGTCGGATGCCCAGAAGTAGGTTTTTTGGCCATTTTTCGCTATTTTTAGTGTTTTTTTTTTTTTTTTTTTGCAAAATTTGGCTAGAATTCAAAAATTTTTAAAATTTCTTTTGACACCATCAAAAAGGGCGTAAAAAATTGCATAAGATAAGCTTTTAAAACATTATACTAAGTGAACTAGCTTTTAAGAAAAATTAAGAAATTTGCTGAATTTTTTTTACAAAAAATGTTTCATCGTTTTAGCAATTCTTTTCTAGATAAAACAAGTGCTAGTTAGTTATTCAATATGTATGTATGTGTTATAATAACAATAGCTCTGTTTCATCTTTTTAAATTAAAATTAGTCAGATTTTGTAAGAGTACGTTATGGAAAGAAAATTTTTGTATGATGTCCTCCTTTAGAGAGAAAATATAATTTATATATATTTGTATACCTAGAAAAAAAATCGAAAACTATTGTTATGTAATGTAATTATATGTTGTTAAATGGATATATGCTACACTATATGGGATTCGTTAGGGTTCTGAGGACCCAAAAGCGCCAAAAATTAACTGCTGAACTGATTTTGAAAATTGTTTCACTGTTAGAAAGCTAAACTATTTTAAATGGATACAGATCCGCCAGTGCCCAATATTTGGAAATTCGCTGTGTTATGCAGATGCTGCGACAGGGGTATTTTAATATGTAGAATATAATGCTATCTCCATAACTACTCAGTTTTGGTCGCCAAAATTGTAGATATCAATTACTTACAGCCTCACTATACCGTTTAATATACTTATTAAAATAATTCGCTTCCGGGGCCGATTCACCTATACTTATCCGGCTATACCCTTTGTATAATGAACACTAATATTGCATAATAATTAGCATCTGTATAACTATAATATTGTTATCTACAAATTTTTTTTGAAACAGTTTAAGTGTTTTGGTTGTTGGTAATGAATTGTACTAACACAATTTGGATGATTACACACTGTCAATGTCGTTGTCAAGGTGAAAAGTGCGGTGACAAAAATTGGTGACGTTGGAAAACCACACAACCAACCGGTTCGGCCCGTCAAAAAAAATCACTACATTCATATTTCACTGGGCACATAGACCTTGACTTTACCTTTCAAAACTAAATTGTATTGTAACGCAAAAAAAAAGATGCAAACAAAATGAAAATCTACAATTATTGCGCTCACTTAAGGATGTTTGGGAGGTACAATCGGAGATAAAAGTACATGAAATTAGAAATTCGTGAATAATTGCATTGTATAACAAACTATGAGGTAAATAAATAGTTATCTTTGTTAAATAATAGCTATCACTACAACTGATTGTACAATACATCAAACTATAGCTCTCAGCTGACTACAAGAGCTGAGTACTACATTCTGACGATTTTTCGGAGAATTTCAGAATGCTACGAGACGATTGAAAATTTAGTAGAATGTTCCTCATTAAATACTAAGGCCCCTGTGAAAATTTCAAACCGATTCACTAAGCCGTTAAAAAGTTATTTAATCTGTTCTGTTTTCGAATTTCCATAAGAGTACGTGTAAAATTAGTTTTTTTTTTTTTTTTAATAACTTTTTAACGGCTTAGTGAATCGGTTTGAAATTTTCACAGGGGCCTTAGTATTTAATGAGGAACATTCTACTAAATTTTCAATCGTCTCGTAGCATTTTGAAATTCTCCGAAAAATCCTCAGAATGTACTCTGCTCTTGTACTCAGCTGAGAGAGAGCTATAGTTTGATGTATTGTACAATCAGTTGTTGTGATAGCTATTATTTAACGCAATTATTCACGAATTTCTAATTTCATGTACTTTTATCTCCGATTGTACCTCCCAAACATCCTTAAATGAAAAAAAAAGAATCTTTTAAATAGTGTCAAGGAAAGAACTTCTTGTGATATATTAGATTTTTGTAAAAGCTTCTATGGGAATATTTGGGAAAAATCTGCCAAATATGTGCTGGTCTCGCATTAAGAGGATATTCGCCAAAAAAAAAAAAAAAAAACATCAAAAATCGACATTTTTATTATAATTTTTTTTTATACAAATAAATATTTAAAAGCCCCCATTATGGAACGGTATCTAATACTGAAACAGTTTTGAAATTTACATATTTATTTCTTTAATTAAGTAAGGAAACATTAAATGCGAGGTGAATTTAAATTAAGAAACAATCATTCTATTAATAATAATTTTTGTTATCAGACGTTTCTTTCAGAAATAACTTCATTAATATGTAAATGTCAAAACTGTTCCAGTATTAGATACCGTTCCATAATGGGGGCTTTTACGTTATATATTTTATTAAAAAACTAAATCTACATGTCTTGAGATTACAATTTTTTTTTTTTTTAAATTCAAAAATGAGCTGAGTATAAATGGCTTTGAAATCGACACTGCGAGATTTTTCCACCTTGATGGTTCCTGGCGTTCTTCAATTCCCAGTGAACCAAAATTAAAAAATTAAGAATTTTCTAAAAGTATACATATACAGTTATGACATGAATCGCATTTTAAAAATACCATTTCAAGAATCACCGTTTTTTCTCGACTTTAAACAGGTGCCATTTTGAAAATATATTTCGGAACCAAAAGATCCTAGTTCCTGCCAAAATGACGGTATCGAGGAATAATGTGCACTTTGATTTATGTCGATATCTCAAATATTTTTTGAGATACATGAGGAACCATGTCGGAAAACGTACTTTCAAGAAAATAGCATTTATTCAAGTTTACGTCATTTTTTCAAATTTCAAAAAAAGCTTCCATAGATACATAGCGGCTTACCTACAGATTGATAATCGATTTGATTTTTTTTTTTATTTGGATAAAAACCGCGGCCGCAATCGTGGGCACCAAATATCGCCCATTTTTAAAGATGCTTTTTTCAAAAAATTATAATCAGTTATAAAAAATAAATAATAAAAACGAATAAATAAAAAATATTTTTGTATTGTTAAATAGTGATATTTATCTTAAAAAAAAATTCATCCTCATTCTCCCATCCTATCCATCCGAAAACAAGTTTCGAAAACTGTCTATTTTTCGGCCGGTCACACTGTGATGGTATCTGTGAAGTGCGTGCACTAAAATGCCCATAACTTTTTGGTTTTTTATTTTTTCAAAATACAATTTTAGGAGAATACTTCTAACACCTTATGAAACATAATTAAAAGTTTAAAAGTTAAAATTTGTAGTTATTTTCATTTTTGAACTACTCGAACGCCGCTCATCGGCGGTTTTCGTTAATTGAAATTGCTTGTGTTGCATTTTGTTGATATTAAATTCGTCGAAAATTTGAATTATTTAAATTTTTAAATTCCAGTCAAATGGAAAAAAACTACAGTAACGTAAAAGCCCCCATTATGGAACGTTATCTAATACTGGAACAGTTTTGACATTTACATATTTATTTCTTTAATTAAGTAAGGAAAACATTAAATGCTAGGTGAATTTAAATTGAAAAACAATCATTCTATTAATAATAACTTTTGTTATCAGACGTTTCTTTCAGAAATAACTTCATTAATATGTAAATGTCAAAACTGTTCTGTTACTTGTTATAAACGAAATTAAATCCGAAATAACTTTCCAAAGCCTTATATTTTTCATTTTTATTAATAATTTTCTTTTTTTTGTTTTTGTTTTCCAGGAAACAATAAACCAGCACATTCGCATGGCCTTCACGGTGGGCTTAAGGATTTGGCCGCAAGCGGGCTTCTAGACGACAAAAAAGATGACAGTGATCTATGGGGTAATGTTGAAGCACAAACAGCTTTCCTTGGACCAAATCTTTGGGACAAAAGTTATGATACAGACTTAAAGGTGAGAAAAATTTGTGACTTTAGCGAAAAAGAATTCATCTAGTATAAGTTTTTCCCAGCCAAATTTATTTTTTAATCTTGTATTTTTTTTTAAAATACTGATTTATAAAGATACGTTTTTTAACAATTAAAAAAGTAATTATTAATGTTATTAATAGTGCTTACCAATTAATAATTTGAGGCATTAACCGTAATAAGACATAAACATGTGTAATACCCTTTCTTTTTAATATGTGTATATTCCTATAAATAATCGTACAGTATTTTACAAAAGTCGAATATATATTTTTTGATTTAATTTTCTTTAATAATTTCGAAAATATATCTTTAAAGAAATTGGGTTTGTACCGTTTACAAGGCCGGACCTAGCCAAAGTGGCGCCCCTGTAGAAAAATAAATATTTCCTTTAAACTTTTTGCCTCCCAAATGTGAAATACCTAATTTAGGCGTCCTCTTAAATCACTTTTTGGCGCCCACAAAACCTGGCGCCCGGGACACATGCCCCCGCTGCCCCCCCCTATTTCCACGATTATTGGAAGTTTTTTTTGTACTAAAATGCAATTTTGTAAATCCGAACGATAATTGACGTCTGTCAATCCAAATATACCAACAACAATTTAGCACTTTCACTCGATTGGCGGCTGATCTGTAAAATGCAGAACTCTCTTTCTCAATACTGTCGTCCTTCAGTTTCTCGCCCCTCGCCATAGTAATCGTTTTTACAAATCCAAAATTGGAACGAGACTCCCAGATATGTACCGCCATTTACAAAATTCTGGCAAACGAAGCATCATCACCGTATACTCATGTGATACGCGTGTCATTTCCGATGTGTTCACCGTGTAATCGTGTCCAGTGTAGGTACTGGCTGGTAGTGCATACATATCGTATGATATAACTAACAATTTGTAATGAATATATTATATATGCACAGATACACACATATACAGCTACATAGTCATAATATACGTACTGTTTAGTGTACGTACTTAAATTTTTTCAAATCTGAAATAATTTTAAATATAAAAACCGTTAGCTAATATTTTTTTAAATGTTTGTTATGTTATGTATTTGTACCGAATTTTACATTTTTATGGCTTTTTAAAAAATAAAAAAAAAATTATGTAGGGTCAAGTGGGGCAATTGCGAGTATGATAGCTAAATTTATAAATTCAATTGCATACTGCTCATTTAGTTCTTAGAAATTAAGAATGAACATACATGTCTGCCATAAAGCACATATGAGGCTATTATTTTAAGTATTGAAAAAAAGATATAAGTAGATTTTCATAAACTTGAGATTTGAAATTAAGTACTATGTCTCATTATTAGATTTACCCCGTCAAAAAGGGCAAATGTAATAATCATAACTAATTTTTTAACAGTGTGCATAGACTGGATTTTGGGACAATAGCAATAAAAGAGAAAAAAAAATAATAATTTTTAGTTTTTATTTCAATGAGATCGGACAATTGTATCACAAGTTATAATATCACAGAAAAATATTTTGAATCAAAATTATGAAATAATCATATTCGGGAACTTAAAATCAAATGATATTATTCCACGTCTAGTTATTTCAGGGTTAGGCAATATATCTGAACGATGGAGTCAGACGTAACTAGATTAGTATCATCCATTATTGGCCATGCAAAAACACTACCCTTCCGTCGTACAAATTTTACCTCCCAACTATCGTTCACTTTTTTCTGTACAACGCCTACGCAGTGCTTAATTCCTTTTTTGAGTAAATGTAATAATGCCTATATTGCAATTACTCCAAGGTAGCAAATTTCCGGGGCAAATGCAATAGCGGCTGTACCTTGTAAGCTGTAGTAGATATGATAAAAATATATAATTAATTTATCTTTCTAACACAAGGCAACATCATTAGACAAAAAAAAAAGAATAAAAAAAATAAAAAACTTACATTAGAAATGTAGATGACACTGAAAAGTTAGATTATAAATTTTGGAGCCACGTTTTTTGAACACCTGCCGCGAAATGAAATGGTTACTCATTCGTCCATCGGTAAAACAGTGTTGACAGGTGATTAGCTTTGAGTTAAGGTAATACTTTCTTCATATCAGAAATGGCAGCCCCGTTTACAAAACAATATGGCTAGACATAGTATATTATCACATTTACCCCATTATTGCAAATGCCCCACTTGACCCTAATGATCAATTTTGAAATGAGAGAAAAGATTTCCAAATTTTGTTTAGTTTCATATGGCGTGTAAGGTCTTGTTTGAAAAATCTAAAACAAAAATAAAATATCGAATAGTATTCGGCCGAATATTCTACTATTCAGCCAGGGTAATGACCAAATAAGATATTTGCAGGGCCGGTGAAAGAAATGACGGGACCCCGGGCACAACAAAAAATTGTCAAAATTTTTTTCCCAAAAATACAATGACTTGCAAAAAAACGTCGTCTCACTTTCTCCGGGCCCCGGGCCTCTCACCGGCCCAGTGTACTTATTACAAACCTAAAAATTATGTAATTCGTCAACGATCATTTTTGTCGAGTAGTGTATATTGAATACATATTTTTATATGTAATCATTTTCATTTATAACCCAATATTTACATGCGAACTCTGTTTTACATATACGCGTATCAATAGTTTAAACAATGATAGCAATATTAATCGTATACATAATGTGGATGTATTAACGTATTGAAAAAGAGTGAGGTAACTAGTGTACACTTTCTGCTAAAATAAAGATAGTTTTATCGGTCACACTGCGTGCCAGACAGAGCAATAAAACTTGTTTTAATTCATTGTGTAATAATTATGATTACGTAAGTCGTTGAGGAGATATTTTATAACATTTTGTTGATTTTGTTCGCCAGTAATCATATTTATAGTGAACCAGAATTGTTTTAATGTGTGTTTTAATTTTAACAAAAAAACGAAAATTAAAATATGAAATCGGTGGGTTTTGAGACGCACTTTAAATCAAAGTATATGAAAACTTCAACTGCTGGTTGGGTTTGTATTATATAATATTTTTTTTTGGTCTGTTTCAACGCAATAATATTTAAATATGGCTTGGGTCTGATGATGACGCTGCTTAACATTCTATTGTTTAGTCATGGAAGTATTTATGGAGTCAATGCCTGCTGAATACGTTGCGTACATATGTACATACACATAGTCTGTTTATTGTTTTCATTTAAAATTTAATCAACAGATAAACTTAATTTTTGACATCATTATCATATGTGGGGTACAGTTTTTCACAAAAATTTTGGATACTGGTTTTTTAGGTTTAATCTCAACTTGCTTTTAAATACGAGTGAAAGTGATTTATATAACTTTTTGATCCATTTTTTTAAACAATGAAAGTAGTACACCCGACACAAGTGACATCTACATTTCAAAATTGGTTTGTTTAATATAAACTAGGGATGTATAAATATATCGATATATCAAAATATCGATATTTTTTTTCAAATATATCGATAATTTCTGGCGATACTTTTAGTAACAATATATCGATATATCGATATTTTTCTTCAATATTTTTTTTCCTGGAGTTTTTTCCAAGCTAACATGTACGAAGTGTACATGTACAAATGTACAAATAATATACCTAAAAATATATTCAACAAAAATACCTAACTACAGTAGATAATTTTCTACATATTATCCCTAATATTATCAGTGAAGATATTATGTCGCATACATATTTGGTGCGCGTTTGCGCGCCAAATTTATTCTGATTTCAAATAGTGAAATTAGATGTTAGATATTAAATTCAGTTTATTTAAGCCTGAAAACTTTGATTTTTAACATCATGACGGTCATAGTCTATAATGAGAAAACTCCCAATTGGTACACTATATTAACAGTCAATATACTTATAGTTTATGTGGAATTGTTGACGTCCTGCGACGTGGTGTGTGAGTTAGTAAAGTTTAACTTGGCGTCTTATAACGTCAATGACCCTCAAAGTGTTAAAACAAAACTATCTAAAGAGTTACTAATATCAAGATTATTTAGTAAATTATATTGTTTAAAAAATTTTTGTATCTCAGTAATACACAAAAAAAAAAACGATATATCGATACTTTTTTCAATATATCATTGAACGATATTGATATTTTTTTAAAATATCGATACTATAAATATCGATACTTTTAAAAATATCAACATCCCTAATATAAACAAACCAATTTTTAAATGGAGATGTCACTTGTGTCGGTGTACTACTTTCATCATAGGTTTAATATATGACGTAATATGCATATTTGAAAAAAGTTTAGTAATTGTTTAACGTTTTTTTTGACAAATTTTTTAAATTTCTAAAATATTTGTAAGTTTAAATTTATTGATACGTTTTAAAAAGTTGTATTTAGTGTATTTGTTGCCATCATCACTTTTAAATCATGTATATGCACATGCGCACAATAATTAAAAAAAGCGCCAGAATTGGCGGGAATTAACAATGTCAATTCCCGCACGCAATTTCACAAAAGTGATATGGCAAAAGAAAAAAGGGGTGACGATGCAGAAATTAAGTCAGGCATTTGTCAACCTGAACTGGTTTCCTGTTCTAAGAATCTCCCAAGGTCCTTTTTAATATTAAAAATATTCCTTGCCCCCCCCCCCCATAATTCTTTTGAAATCCCGCCTATGAGTTCTGCTATATATGCTTGCAGACTCTATTCTATGTTGACATAAAATTTTATTTTATTTTATTTTTTTTTAATTTTACCAACAATTTATGTAGGTACTTCCAATTTGAAAAATTGGTACACTATTCTCAAAAGATTTTTATAAAAAATATCAGATACCGTAAAACGGAATGAATTGGAACAATTCCCGAAATTCACATCATTTTTTTTTGTATTTTTTTTTACAAATTACCTCTTTTTTAATATACTAAAAAAATTATGTCTGTATTTTTTTAAAATTTTCTGGCCTTGTAATAAATCGGAATCATCAGAAAAGTCTCAAAACTCCATTATTATTGAAGTAAAAATCGCGTTGAGCGATTTTTGATAGAGGTAAATCTTACGGGTTCGCGTCATCGATATGCTAATGTTAACCAAGAATGTTACCAGTATACCTGTAGCTATGAATATGATGTGTACACGTATACATCCGATTGTATGATGTGCGCATTGGATGCTTTTTGGATGGGTAAAATCTTATGAGTGCGCATCACTGACATACTGTAATAACAGTATATCTGTAACTATAAGGGTGACGTGTTGTGCAATATTAATGCTGTGTACATTGAGATATAATCGATTTTTTTTTTATTACAGTATGTGGACCTGGATGAATTTCTATCAGAGAATGGCGTGTCAATGGACGGTTTGGGTTCGCATCTGGGCAACGGCAACAGTTCCGGCGGTGGCAGTGGCGGGAGCGGTAGCAGTAACATGACAACGCACAGTCTACCAAAACGGGAACGATCACCGAGCCCCAGTGACTGCATGAGCCCGGACACACTGAATCCCCCGTCACCGGCTGATTCCAGTGAGACACGATTTAGTTTATGTTATGAATGGTCCCGCGACGACTTTGAATGTCGATAAGTATCCCAAAATAGGTGGTGACGCTTTGTTTTTTTTTTAGTACTCTCTACAAATTTTTGTACATATACAGAAAAATGAAAATCGATTAATTCAAAGAAAAAAAAAAAAAGAAACACACGGAAAAAATTGTCTGTTGACGAAAAATTTGTTGACAAGTTCATGTTTTTTTTCGTCTAACTATCTAAAAAGAAATTTTGTGTGCACAGTTTTTTTGCTAAAACTTCGAAACAATAAAAGCATTCAATCTTGTCGTACTTATTTATGTTTAAATAACTCCTCATAAGCCTCATTGTGTGTGTGATGCTCAACTACCATTGTTTTTGGACAGAAATTTAAGGTTAAATTTGATTTTTTGCTGAAACCCAAGCACCTGATTCCTTTCTGGCGGAATATTTAGTTGAAAACTTGTTCTCTCGACTCTGTGAGTAGGCCCGACCAGAAGGTGGGGTAGCCGGGATTGTCCGAGTTGGAAAGGGGGCCCGTAGTGGTCGCCAGGGATCCAGGAAAAAGTAAAAACCTTTTTTTTTTGCTCGTCCCTTATTTTTTCGGGGAGAAATTTTTAAGGAATGTGCTCTCTATTTCCGGGGCCCACCATTTCTGTTCACGGCCCTGTCTGTGAGAGCTCGCTTGTGAACGAAGTGTTTGTACCCTGCGTTACTTAACGAATTTTTGCCGGGACTCATACTCAGGATAAGTTCAAAAAATATAATTTTCAAGATACTACATGAGTTATAGTAATAAGAATGGGTTTTACGTTTGTTTTTCAAACTTTTTTGTAATATAGACACCACCCACATCATGTTTTTATCTACAACATCTTCGACCAATAAAATTTATCTATATATTTCTTAAAAAATAAACAAATGAGCGTCTTAGGTAAAAGATTTAAAAATAAAATAACTCCTTTTTTTAATTTTTCTCGAAAACTAATTTACATTAGGATAATGTTTCAAAACTTAATTTTACATAATTTTTTCTGCTCTCTACAACAATTTAATAAGAACTTTTTTACCAAAAAAAAACCAAAAATATTCAATTTTTCTATAGTGACTGTATTTTTATTAAAAATATTCACTAAAACCCATTTAAAAATTTTTTTCCTTTGTTACTTATAGGCAGGGCTTAATTTCGGGGGCAACGCGGTGGCAGCGATTTTAAATTTTTGGGAGAATAGTGTGATAGATGAAATTTTTAAAAATTACTCAAAAAAATTGAACTAAGGTCCTTTTTTTGCTCGTCAGGTGGCTTCGGGTATGTTTCAAGGTGTCATGATAATTCCGAATTTGAAAATCTTATTAAAATTAAGTCACCAGTCCAATTTTCAAGACAAAATTTTCCACTACTTAAAATATTAGAAATTAGGGCCTGTTTACAAGAAAAATTTTTGTGGGGAAAAGAAATCCTTCGTTCCCAAACAAATCTTCAGTTGTAAAGATCAATATAAAAGTATAATTTTTCAACTGTTTCAACTAATTATTCCCTCTTAACCTAATTCTTTTTATCGTTAGAAGAAAAAACTACACCTTTATGCATTTTTCCTGAAACTTATATGTATATAATCCCTACTTCCTTTTAAATCCATTCCATGCTCCCTGAGTTACGACTGCTTTGCTTTGGATTCGGGAAAATTTTTCTTTTCACTTTGTTACTTTCGGGTCTTTTGGATATTCGACGAGAAGTAATTAGAAAAATACACTTGCTTATTATTTACACCTAAAACTAAAACAATGGTAGTTACAAAAATCTCTAATTAATCAAGATTAGTCGTAGTTTTATATGTAATAATCGTTGGGTGAAGATCAAATGATGGGTCCACGTATATATTTATATATATATATATATATATATATATATATATATATATATATATATATATGTATTTAAGAATTTAAAAATTATTATATATTGAAAAAATTTTTTTTCAAAATATTGACTCCCTGCGGTCAGGGTCACTTTCGCATAAAGTCAAATACATGTATACGTGGACCCACCAAACGATCTTAACCCTAATCTGTCAGTTTACTTAAGATGTGTATTTTATTCCAGTACTAAAGTTTCTTAAAAGTTCCTACTAATCTAAGAGAGAATACCGGATTCCATTCAAATTTTGTTATTTACGTGTTTAAAAACTAGAAATTCCATGTGGTACCACTTCCAAAATTGTGAAAAAATATTTTTTTTTTTGTCAGAAACATATTTGTCCGCCATATTAATTTTTCACTCTAATTAAATAAAGATATCCTATTTTAAACTACTTTAGAAGAAACTTCAAGTCATTCTTATCTTCCACCTTCCGCAAGTTCAATAGTACGATAAAATACGCAACCTTAAGATCGTTCAGAAAGTTAAGACACTTATTTTACAAAATGGCGCATTTAAATTAAACGATTATTTGATTGACAAGAGGTATGTTCCAACTATGTAAGAAGAATTGTAATTCCAGTTTACATACAATTTGAAATTCTGTGTTCCACCAAGTATTTAAATCTAATTCTGAACTCACCCGAATTTATTTTTAAAATTCTTGCTTCAGAGTAAGTATTTCAAATCCTAGACATGCGCATTAACGAAAATTTAATTTTTAACCTTTATAATTTAAAAGTTTAAATAATAAACAAACAAATTTTAAGTTTTTATTGTTCTGTCAAAAGACAAATTTCAAATTTTTGACTTTATTTAATTGCTATAATAGGTATATTTCTTTTTCATTAGCAAACACATATATTTTAATTATTTATTTTATAAATATTTATATTATTTTAGTAATTAATAAAGTAAAATACGGAGTAAAGTAAAAAAAAATAGTTCCTACTTTATATTTAAAATTTAAATTAACGTATTTTAAAGTATATAATAATTTTTTAGTGGATATATTTGTAAATATTTTTCATAATATGGAAGGTATAGAATACGTAACTCCCGTTTTTAGTAGAGACATCTCTTGAAATCCCTAAGAATTAATATAAACCATATTAAATACCGAACTGAAGTTCTGAATTGAATTTGATTTGACCTTCACATGACATTATCGAATTTAAAATACTGGATTCACTTGAATTGGAAATTCTGGCGTTTGTTGGAACATACCTAAGATGTCCTCGTTTAATGTCATAACCGGATTCATATCAAATGTTTTCATTTTTTATTTTTCAGTAATTAAATAAAATAATGCATTTGAATCATAAAATTACATGAAAGGCGTCACCCGGTGCATTTTTTATTTAATTACTGAATACAAAATGTATTTTTATGACATTTGGCTCAGTGCAAGGTAATTAAAAGTATTCATTTATCGTAGAAACCTTCAGACGCTTCTAAATAAAAAGATGACAATTTAAAAGAAAAATCTCATAAAATTGTAAATTTCGGTTACCAAAAAGAAAAAATTGTAAATAATTTTTATAGCCCCCCCCTTTTCCAATGAAATCACACAACACTAAACAAAAATTTTGACTACGCGAATCTAATCCACAAACAATTAAAAATCATAGTCGCTATTTAATCCTTTTACAGCCCTCTCTATGGCTTCGTCAGGACGTGACTTTGACCCACGAACTCGTGCATTTTCCGACGAAGAACTGAAACCGCAACCGATGATTAAGAAATCACGTAAACAATTCGTACCGGACGATTTGAAAGACGATAAATATTGGGCGCGTCGAAGGAAGAACAATATGGCGGCCAAACGATCGAGGGACGCTCGACGTATGAAAGAGAATCAAATCGCCCTCAGAGCCGGATATCTAGAGAAAGAAGTAAGTATTCAGGTAACAATTCAATTAAATTTACCTATGATATTTGATATTTGAAATGAAATAGGTTAGGGTTCGATCCCCGTTGCCAATTTGGGTTTCCCTGCAGATATTCTAAATTCTAACCTCCAAATCCTCCCGCTTATCACCTCCAATCATATCATAAATGTGATAATGGAGTATTATAAGATGGACATCTTACTTATATGGGAGGAATTGACAAAATTGATTAGGAAAATGACACATATAAGGCTTTCTTTTTGTACCACTCGTGTCGTTAATAATCTGAAAATACTGATGTGAATATAGCGAATATAAAACGTATAAAACAGAATGTAAATACAGTACTTATTCTCAAATGGAAACACGTCGGGACTGGGGAAGTGAGTGTTTCTGTACCGGCACAAGATTGGCCGTGAAAATGCAAATTTTATAATTTTGAAAATTCATACAGGTTACCGTGTAAATATAAGAATAAAAGAGTTTTCCTAGCAACTAAAATAAAAAAATAAAAGTCAGTCTAATTCTGGTATTTGAAGCAGATATTTGTATTTTCATTTCGAAGAGATAATTGGAGTCATTTGTGTTACATTTCCATTTGAGAATCACCAATGTCGGTTGATAATATTTAATAATAAGGAAATACATAGAAATTACATATGTATGAAATAAACTCTTATAGTTTAAATTACTTTATACGGCGGATATCTAATGGTACTGACTCCGATTTTACATAGTGACGTCAGCGAATTATATAATATACAATATAAATGATGCGACGCAAAATAAAAATTGTTAAGTTTATTTTAAAAACGATCGAAAAACCCACTTTATAACTGAGTTGAACATTGAAGAAGATTCCAGACGATTTTATTCAAAAGCTAACAAAGATAATATAGAAGCTCGCGTTTCCATTTGAGAGTGTTCTGTTTGAGAATAAGTACTGTACCACTTTCGTATCGTACGAACACGAGTGCCATCTTTGATTTAGACACTTTTTTAAATACATTGAGTTTCGTCTCCTTGTCTAATCACCGTAAATGTGATGTAGATTGTTAAACTCCATTATTACCGTAAAAATAAACCTACGCTCCGGTAGCACGTTTAAAACTGTAAGAGTTGAACGAATTTGAAATGAAAGATGTCTTTTCGTTCAGTTGACACAAGCTAGTAGTCTGTCAGATAGTTGGAACCATTTTAAAATGTGTTACTGCGCAATTAAACTATAAATAACCAACTTAAATTTAACGAAATAAAATTTTTCATTGTTCACGAACATCAATCGGTATTCAATCGATCAGAATTTTTTTGTTTTGAATTCTGTTACTCTCACGAAAATGTTGGTCACTGGGTAATTTTAAAGAAAAAAAATTAAAGTTTGATTTTTTTAAATAGTGAGCTTAATTTTGTGGTCACTCCATCTAGTTGGCGCTGATGTTCTCACGCTTCAGTGACCTCTAGTGGTCACAAAAATAAGCACATTATTGCAAGAAATTGAATTGAATTTTTGTTTTTCGTGGGTATATTCGGAATTTTTTCGATCGATTAAGTACCCAGATTTATTACTAATTAATTAATTAACTAATTAACACAAACGATTGGCATAAAATAGACGGGAAATCATATTTCATTTTATCTTAATAAGGAAAAATGCACAAATATTAAAATTCACTATTTTTAATTAAAGCGTTACATCTTCTGACTTAACCAAAAAAATCAGAATTCTTGTTAAGAATTTTTTTGTGAAAACGAAAAAAAGCAAACAAAATAAGATTTTAAGAGTTTATTCTACATAATTATTTATATTCAGATATACGAAAAGATTTTTTTGAATAATAGACACAAACTGGCGGCTCAAACGTAATTAGCTCGAAAGTAAATTTTTTAAGTGCAGGTTTGTGACCAAAGCAATATTTTTTCCTTTTTTGTGTTAAATTTGGGAGCAAGGTACGCAACATTATTAAAGAATAGAATTTTTCTATAAAAGAACGACATTTTGAAAAAATTACCATTTTTTTTTTTCGTTAAAAAAATTAAATTAGTTTGTTTATAAAAGCTTTAATTTTCATCAAATCGTAAGAATCGTATGTTCTATGTTAGATTACATTTATAAGAAACTGCAATTCAAATTTCAAGTGTATCGAATGAAAAATTCTCGGGTTTTGGTTACGATACATTTAAAAAACGTAGTTTCGAGATAATCGCGTTTAAACCACCATTTTACATCTTTTTTTCATTGAAAAAAACTAGCAAATACCCAACTTTCGTTGTAATCCCACTCAAAGAAATAAATATTTGTATTTTAATTCCGTTTACTGAAGTGCTTTTGTTTGCACAATATTTTTTTGTTTTCCCGTCTTATGCGTCCCCGTATAAATCAGAAAGTTTTCCGAACCTGTCCATGTGAGAAAATGGATTTTCCAAATTTACTCCACACATTTGTAGCGGTTGTCCGTGTGCTTTATACATATATTGATTGAAACTGAAACGTTTGATAACAATTTGTTGAAACGATTCGGGCGCCACCTATTGTAAAATGATTGTACTAATTCAGAAACCTTTGCGGGCGTGCGCAGTGCGCATTAGTGATGTCGGATAATTAATCGATTAGTCGGTTTAGTCGACTAATTTTGTTTACATTTAGTTATATTTTAGTCGACTATTTTACCTTCGATTAAATGATTAAAATGATTAATTTTTTTTTAAATGGCTAAAAACGACTAATTTAAATAACTTTCTGTATTATTTATTGGACTTCAAAAAATGGAAACTAAAAAATTATCTGTCTGTATAATTTTTCACTTTTATGTGATTAATATATTGTGACATTTCATATCTTTCCTTTTCTTAATAGAAAGATATTTAAAGTCCATCATTAAATTCAAAAGAAAACCTCGTTTTTAAAAGAGTTTCATATAGGTTACTTCACCATGAATTCGACTAATTTAGTCGATTAGTCGGCTACTCTGTGCTCGATATTTTCGACTAATGACTAATTTTATCTGAAAAACAATTTTAATCGATTAACTGCTTCTCGGGTCGACATCACTAGTGCGCATTACAACTCACCAAAGTTTCATCGCAATCGAATGAATGGTCCCTTGAAAGTTTCAAAGAGAAATCTGTTTTTTTTAGTCAGTTAGATGTTACTCTAACACAATTAACTGTCAAAATATTATTTTTTTACCGTAAATTTTACAATATTTTCAGAAATTTGAATATTTTTATCACTATTTTCAAAATTAATATATAAATTTTATTTTTTTAGAATATGGGTCTAAGACAAGAGATCGAACGACTGAAGAAAGAGAACAATTTACTTCGCGACAAACTGTCAAAGTATACAGATGTATAATGACCGTATAGACTCAATTATTGTATCACCATCAGTCACATTCTAGCAGCAAATAATATTTAAATAAATTAATAAAAAAACAAAAAATCAAAAACACAAAAAAACATAAAAAACCATAAAAATATCGCTTCGACGTTGTTATCTCTTCTCGTTCGTGTCGTGCGCGATTCACCACCACCTCCACCGCCACCTCGTCAGAAGACAAACTCCTGGAGAACCGAAAACATATGTATATAGTATCCGCATACTTTACCACATTAAAAGAATATTATTGAAGTAGTCATCATGTAGATAATAAAGTTATTATGTATATTTAGAGATTTAAAACAAACAAAAAAAATATTATATATTTGAATATATATAATTGTTAGTATAAAATTTAGATTTTTTTTTTTTGTTATATATAAGTAATATTGTTATTTTGTTTAGTAGAAAACGAAGAGAATTTGTTATTTCTTTAGAGTTTTTATTGATATGTTACAAAACTATAAAAAAAAATTCATAAATCTATCCATATTGGTGCAATTTTATTAAAATAAGAATGTTTAGAGAAAGAATTTATTATTTTTTCCCAATTTTTTTTTTTTGCAAAAATATAAAAGAAATTTATTGTAATATATTTCAGCATATATATAAGTTAGAAAATATACGTAGATTTTTTTTTAAATTTTATTTGTTGTTTTATTTTAATTTTCACTTATTTTCACCGATTGCATACTCCGTTAGTGTGTGCTCTAGATAAGAGAACTTACATAAAGACTAGTGGCGCCTCTGTCAATAATTTTATAAATATATGCGTGATGAGTACGTCCGCATAAATTGTTTGTAGCCACAGATTTTAACATAAATTAATTAACAAATTTATACTTTTGTATTAATTATTACTTTTTAATATTTATAATTTTAATAATTATATAAATATTAAATAAAGTAAGTATAGAGAACCTGCATTGTCATCATTATCACTAGTGACGTCTCTGTAAGCCAATTTATAAATTTTTACAGATAAATATTTATTTATTATTAAAAATTTAAATTAAATCCTTTTTAAAAATGCATAATTAACTGTTAACTTTTGTCGCATAACTTTGGCTGTTATGACCATTTTGATACAAGTTTTTTCTTTTTTTATAACACTTGAATCACCTAAATTACCCACTTGGACATCTTAAAAACCCCTTTTTATAATACTTTTATTTGCTATTTGACACTTTTTTTTATAAAAATATGACAAACTTTTAAATTCAAAATAGCCTACTTACATTAAACTCTCCCGTAAAATATGTTAAATACAGCCACCATGAACGCTAGTGTCGTAATTCAAAGATCACGCAGGTTCTTGATACTATCGACTAACGCGCTAGCCTCAATAGGGTATTTGATTGCAATTAAACAATGATTCTAAAATCGTAAAAAACCACCGTTTAATTTTAAGCGACCAAAATGGGGTGAAAAATGGTTCATCTTGTATAATTCGAATTATTTCGGATTATCAATTATTTTTTAATAAAATATTACGATCTGAATTTGCTTTTGAAAAACGAAACACGTTCAATTATCAGAATTTAACGTGATTGGTTCAAGTTTATTGTTCCTTACGTAGTTCATTACGCAACCACCGTAATATTACAGAAATTTGCTGGTTTGGAGTAACTTGCGGAGTGTGCACTAATTTTTCCAAACAATTTTTAGTTTGTATTGCATTGCGTTATCACATCAGTATGAAAACAAAATGGCCGCCATTAAGAGTGTGGTGCCATCATATATGTATTATAACTATATGGCCAATCTCTATAAGAGGCAGTGGTTCCGATGAAGTGAGACGGATAGACATCGGGTAGAGGCACTTCAGTTGTTTTGCGCAGATGCATCAATTAGTGTTTACCGTGTTTATTGTTCAGATTGGTTCATATTACCACCAAAAAAGTCGCGTTTGCGCAAAACGAACAAAATACTTCCAAATCTGCACCGTGATGTTGGGACGTTTTTTTCATATCCATTTGGCTATATATGTATACTACATATATGGGTGCCATCTGTTTTGTTAAGTGCGTATTATTGCCGCGAGTAGAGTTGATTGTTAAAGTGTAACACCGTCTTTCACGAAGCCTGTAAATAAATTGTTATTAACAATTCTACTCGGTGCAAAAATAACTAAAAAAATTACAAATTCTAGAAAAGAATTTTTTACTGGCAAGGATCTTACTCATATGGTTACAGTAGAGATACGCTTTTATAGGCAGTTTGAGCTTCATAAGTGAAAACAAATTGTGAGAATGCTCTTTAGCTTTATTAATTCTTTCCAATCATGTGTCGGACATGTTCCGACATTGTCTTTTTCCCGTTCCTATCCTTTGTCGGAACATGTCCGACATCGTTTTGATCGTTTTCTTTCCTTTATTAGTTTTATTATTCCCTGGAATCTATATTGCCGATCTATTTTGAGTTAGTTTCATGTTTAGCCATTAGATTGCATGTTGTACACACGTATATAATCGTTTGATTTTTTTTTTTGTGTAAACATGAGAAATATAAATTTTGATTAAATAATTATATAGTAATTATATTTATGCAAATCAATTTCTTCTGTATTTAGAACTTTGTAAAACAAAAATATTCTATTTTGGTATTTAATAGATGGCACTTTATAATTTTATTGATTTAATAATTCCAAATCTTTTCAATATTGAAGGATAGGTGGCATGTTAGTGTCGAAGTGAGATGGATGTATGTCAGATTAGATTTAATTCAGACCTAGTGGCAACACCTTAGCCAAAAAAAAGGATGGAGAGGGTTAAGAAAAATAGTAAACAGCTAACCATTATCTTGGTCACATTGGTCATCAAATGAGTCATAATTTTTGATCGATAAAAATTAAGTTGGTATGATTTTGAAGAAACTAAGAAAGGGGAGAAAAGGGAAGATAACTAGAGGCAGGGTAAGTTATGAACTCAACAAAAGTGTTAAAAAATGGGTAAGATCCTTTTTACGCTGAAATCCCCCATTTAGACAAAACAGAATTTGAGTATCGTCAAATTTTTTTTAAATCGTTTTTGATTTTTTATTACACCCTTGAACCCTTGACGTCCCATCTGTAGCCATTAAGGATATTGTTATAAAATATTATTTTTATAAATAAAATAGTATAAATTACATAATTATGTAAATGGTAATTGTTAAGATCTTAACAGTAATTAAATTAATACATGAACGCTGTTTTTTTAGGTGACCGTATAATCATAATTAGAACCAAAGAGATTATATACATACATAGAGGAGAAAAGTTAACGAAAATTATGAAAAATTGTGTCATTTTAATGCCGCTGCTACACGATGCTACGAACACCTTCCAACATTCGACGTTGGATGGTTCATAGCATCGTGTAGCCGTTGTTCGAACCTACGAGTGTCCAATGTCGAGCGTCAAACATTCGCATTTGGTCGTGTCCCGTTCGATGTCGGTATTCTTGCACCGAGTCAAAGGGATGCTTCGAACGTTTGAAGGTCAATGTTGGTTGGGTTCGTTGGTTGCGCACGACTCGTTCATGTGAAGAGAGACAACATCAGTGTATAACATTAGAGATAACATCAGACAGATAACAGCGTTGTCGACTGAGTACCAACACATCATCATTCGTATTGGATCAAACATTCGACTCACCGTGTAGCAGATACATTCGTCGCACCAACTATCGAACTTAATTGCCTCAAACGTTCGATCGAATGTTGGAAGGAACGTTCGTAGCATCGTGTAGAACCCGCTTAACACAGAATTAAACAAAGATGCCAACTACATTACGGTTTTGTTTCTTTTTTTATTGATCTGTCATTTCCACTTTTTCTACTCTATGTGTATAATGTCTTTTGTTTTTAACAAAAATTGTTTTTAACAATTTTTTTTTTTAAATTAAAATTATGTTACCTCTCTAGTAAATTTGGGGTCAAAAGGGCCGTTTGGGGCAGATCAGTAGATTTGATCAAAATTGCAATTGAAATTATAATATGATTTAGAAATTTTTTATATTTATACATCCAAAAATGGAATAATACTTCATAAAATATAAAATCTAAATTTATAAAATATAGAAATGTTATATTTATGACATTTATAAAAATTTCGAATAACTTTATAACCTTGAAAGTGCTCCGTTCCATGTCCCGATCCGCCCTTCATCCATTTATAATCACTCTGCATTCGGCCCATTACATATGACACGGTGTTCCTATTAACCCATGCACCGTCTCTGTTAACCTCCAACTTAATCCAAATGTCAAAAAATAAAAACAAAAGTTTGCAGTTTTATTTTCTTATGTTTCAATACAACTAACGATTCGATTAAAAAACAATTTATTCATAAGAATATCAAAATAAATTGTTTTTTGATAAAGTTTTAAGAAACAAAATTTTGTAATATTTTTCATCCAACTTTATGTCTTTACGTTTAGTATTTTTAAATCAAGTTCATGAATAGCTTTTTTCCCAATTTAATGATGATTTGTCCCAATTCATCTGTAAGTCCTGATTAAATTCCCTTTACGGTATTACTGCGAAGATGTAAAGGTGTATATTTCTGGGGATAGATAGCAACACTGTTTGTCGAATTATCGAACTCAGCTAAAATTATCGAATATTTTAATTTAAACTAAAACTGGCTTTTTCCACAGGTTTAAAATATTTTCAACTTTCATTACCAAAGCATATTTGAAACGGTCACTTAAAAATTTTTTTTTAAAAAAGACCCTTCGAGGTTTTTTAGTGCATATAATTATAAAAATTATAGAGTAAAATAATTTTTAAAGATTTTGTATATGAAAAGGTTTAATAATGCAATTTTATTTTTTTTCCAGTGCAAAAAAACAGTGAATAAGCAAATTTTAATACTTAGAACTCCTTAATTTTGCTTATATTCCAAATATACTTATCAATAAAAGAAAAAAAAGCTTAAAAATAATAATATTTTATAAAATGTTAGCTAAAAATAGATTTAAATATAATTATGCTAAAGTGTATGCGAGAACTGATTAACCAAATATGTTTTTCTAGTTACGTAAGAGAAAATATATCATTTTTATGACTAACTAAAATATTTATAGTAATGAATTAATAACTAATGAGTGGCTGGCTGAAAAATGAAATTTTCATGATAATTAATGATAATATTAATTAATACTTGCAATATCTAATCTTATTGTTAATAATATATAATTATCAAAACACCCGGCCTGTTTTGCAAATTTATAATCGTACATAAATTTTTTTGTTTTTGTTGTAAATAAACCCTATTTTTGCAAAAATATATACTTTCAAAAAAGTTTTGCGTCAGAATTTAAATATTTTAATTCACTTTGTATTCTTGAATGCCTTTTTATTTTATAATAAATTTTTTCGTATAAAATTATTGTAAGAACTGTTTCTTTTAAAACTTTTTAAAGGGTAACATCAACTAGATTAGGGGTTCCTAAAATGCGAACAGGGGTGAATCCAGCTTTCAAGTTAGAATTAAAAGAACGGCTTTGAAAATCAATAATTCGCCTTTCAGTTTCATCATCTGTTATTTTATTATCGATTTTTATGTCACCGAAGGATGACATATTAATCTCGTTGTGTGATTATAGTGGGGGAAAAATTAATAATAATAATAATAATATATAATATAATAATTATAGAGTTGTACATGCATATATTGAATAAACGCGAGAGGGCTGTATTCTCACTGTACTTAAAAAACGAGCCAAAAAATCATAAATTAACACTTTCACTGAGGTGACATAACTTAGTGCGTGTCAAAAACACGCACTTGACGAATTTTTAAAGTACCAAAATTTTTTAGTAAACTTAATGACGTCATTAAATTAAAAAATTTCTGTATTATAGAGTTGTACATGCATATATAGAAATAAACGCAAGAGGGCTGTATTCTCACTGTACTTAAAAAACGAGCCAAAAAATCATAAATTAACACTTTCACTGAGGTGACATAACTTAGTGCGTGTCAAAAATACGCACTTGACGAATTTTTAAAGTACCAAAATTTTTTAGTAAACTTAATGACGTCATTAAATTAAAAAATTTCTATCTTCTTAAATCAAGCTTTATGGGAGGGATTTGAATTAGAGTGTTTGGTGGAATTAAGGTAATTTGGGTGTGAACTTTCCATTTTTGCTATCAAAATGAACGAATTCTTTTTATAAATGTTACTGATCCGACAGAAGTTTTTTCTCTAGTGGTCCTACGTGCGAAATTTTGGTAAAAATGAAAAGAACAACTTGGAAAACCTATAATTCATTTCCAGTTGAATCATTTTGTCATTTTATTTACAATTCTTATGGGACTTTTAGGAAATTTTACTAAACTTGACGATGACTCGATGCTCGAATTCATTTCTATTCGGAGAGGTGAGGTTATGACCCCCATGTCCACCCCTTGTACCCGTACTTTCCGAATGTAATTTTATGTGGCTTTTGTAATTGCGATTTTATGAAAAGTGGAAGAAGCAGTATCAAGAACCTATGAACTGCTTCAAATTACAGGTTTCTAATATGAAAATTATACTTTTTGAAGCATTTAAAAAAATCTGAATGGCGTGTTGACGTCATTAAGTTCAATTAATAGTTACAAAAATGAACTAAGTTAGACCGTTGTTGAACACTGAATATTTTGCGTGCGAAATTTGTCATTTTGCCCTGTAAAAATAGCCATGTTCGTTCAGAAAATTTTCCGAATTGAATTTCCGATTCATTTTCCGAATGTAATTTTTCTGCTAGGTTATACCTCTGTTTTTTATGTCTTTTTTATAACTTTCATTTTACATAATTTGCCTCAGAAATATCGCGGAGAATATTAAAAAAAAAATACTAATATTAAAAAAAATGACATTTGTCAAAAAAATCGACTTTAACTTCTCTATCAAAACCAAATTGTTAATGATTATTAAAAAATGCCTCAATATTTCTCTCAGAAATCTTTTTAAGAAGCTACAGTTAAAATTAGAAATCGATCGGTTGAAAATTGTTCAAGTTATACCCCGCAAACCTGGTTTTGAAAACATAATTTCGAGAAAAATGTGTTTTTTAAAAGAAATTTGAATAATACTTTAACGTTAATCAGCGATGACAGGATCATATAATACACTTTCTGTACATATATTTTCTTCATTCTGGTCCTTTCTAAGCAAAACAATGTTTTTTTTTTGTTTGTTTTTTTTTTTTTTTTTTTTTTTTTTGTTTTTTTTTTTTAAAATATCTAAGTGGTGTTACCCCTTAAAATACCTCTCTAACTTCAGGGTACTGTATGATGTAGACGGTACCATTAAAATTAATCTAAATCAGACGGTATCATTAAAATTAATAAAAAAATAAAAAATAAACAAAGTAGAAAGAAATAGTATTAATTTTAATCGTAAACATTAAACCGTGGAAAAGTAAAATCGGACATTTTCAATAATCCAGCATTGACTTAATAAGTACACCCGGTCTTTCAAATAATTACAGAAAAGTTGCATTGAAAATTTTCATAAGGTTAGTATTTTGAGAAAATAGTTATTTTCGATACATATGCGTAAAGAGAGGTATTCTAGTAGGCTCAAATTGGGGCACGAGTCTAAGGGACTGACGCATACACAACGAGATCGAGTGCGCTGTATTCCTCCATGAGCCGTCAGGCGAGTGGGAGTAAGCGCACGAGATCTCGTTGTGTATGCGTCAGTCCCTTTAGCGAGTGCCCCAGTTTAAGCCTATTGGATACCTCACTTTACGCATACGTATCGAACATAATTTTTTATAACGACGGCTTCTAAAGTTTAATAGAGAGAAAAAAAATTAATTATTTTTAAGTAATTTTAGAAAATAGTAGGGTTAATTTTATATGAAAAAAAAATTTTTTTTTTATTAATTTGTAGATCGTTTTTATTTTTTTTTTATTAATTTGTTGATCGTTTCCATGTTTAATTTGAATATGATTATCATTGACAAATGAATATCATTATTTTCTCGCATAGTTTTAGCTACTTTCACGCACAGTTGTACTTTCGCGCACAGTTACTGTCGTTTGTTTTACAATAATATGAAAACTGCTCTTTACGCCCACTACACAACGCTCGAATATTGAACTTTAGAAGCGGGTGTCATAAAAAAGTAAATTAATTTAAACCAAAAACAAAAATGTTTACAAATAATTGTTTTTGATAACTCGATAAAAACTAGAAATAAATCTGAAGTGTTTCTGAACAATGTTTTGCAATTTTGTATTGTTCCAAGAAACTATCTGAAACGGAAAATAGTCATTAATTAATCCAAAAATAATTCCAAGGCGAACACGTTTTTAATTATTTTATATCACGGACTTATATAACACAAACGTAGCGAAAGTTTATTGATTTCAAAATGATACCACACCATAATTTTGAAATAGTATCTAATTTATTATTTTATTAATATCAAAAAAAAAAAAAAATTAGTTTCACGTAATAATAGTTGGTACTAGTGATACAAATAATAGCCATATTGCGCAAAATGATGAAATTTATGTAGTACATGCGCAAATTGTTGCATTGTTATGACATCTAGTAGATTCAGTTGTAATTAAGATTTTTAAAGTGTAGAATTACGTTTGATTATTATCTTTTTTCTGATAATTTGTGAAATAACTTTTAATCAGACGAATTATAATTATGTAGTTTTTGATTACATAATAATTTATATTTTCCTAGATTAGTGGAAAATTTTATTGTTTTCTTTTTTTAGTTTTATGTGATAACGATTTTATTTGTGGTGGCTATTGTATTTTATTTTTGAGTATTGGCTCATTAGTGCTCCTGTACATATTTTAATGAACAAATTGAAGAGCTTTATAAAAAAATATGTGTTCAGTTTTTTGTACTTGTTATGGAAATTTTAAATAAATGTTTGCTTTTATTGTTGGCATTCTTTTATCAATTTTGTCTTCCTTTATTCATATTTTCTACCTTTTTCCCGACTGGCTAGCCCCCAAAATAATGTGGCTTCAGCGTCAGTATGAGAATACAGATTTTTAATAGCACTGTGACGACTTTAGTAAATTTTCTGGATTCAAACTAAGCTCCCGATTATTTTAAAGAGTTTAGTTTGATTTACGGACTGCTCACTGTATGAAACTAACTGTGTGAGCCCGACTCGCTCTTAGCCGGTTTTTGAGGTTCCGAACCTTAAAAAGGAAACACGGAATTCTTATAAGATTACTTTCTGTGTAACACAAAAATTTGAAATTTGTCATAATGTTAGCCCTTGATGACGCGCACATATATCGCTAGCCAACAATTAGAAAACAATTTTTTGGATTAAAATGGAGGGCCAGTTTGATCCAAAGACAAAAAAGTTTTAATTAATATTATTGTGAGAGATATCATTTAAAAGAGCTACCACCAAGGATACTAAAAATACTTTTTTTGTAATTTTTGGCCCAGAGGTTTTAATGACATATCTCAATATTCGAAAAATTTTCCCAAGTTCAAAAATTTTTGTGACATTTTTTTACATTACTGGAAAGAGGAGAAAAAATCACATAGAAGAGATTTTTGAACCATTATTTTATGTAAACTGGTTTTCTAGAAAAACTAATTTTTATAAATGGAAATTTGTTATGTTGTATTTTTTGCTAAATTTGTAGCTCGCAGACAGGAAATGAATAGAACCTTCTTTGTAGAGAATGATCTTATAATTTTCGTAAAAACTGTAGGTAATTGACCTCCGGTCAACAAAAAACGAGGAATTTCCAAGAAACCGATTTTATCGTTACCTCTGACCTTGTATAAAATGAATAAATTAATTAAATAAATTATGAGGCCTCCAGTTTCTGATCTATTAAAAAAAATTAAAACCGAAGTAGTTCTGATTAAGGTCCAAATAAAAATTTACATTAAAACTAAATAAAATATAGCTCCTTGCTCTTTTTTTGCGAATTCAATTCTTTCGACAGTGCAATAGTTATTCTTGACCGATTTTTATGCATTTTGTTATTTTTCTATTTCATCTTGTTTCCATCTTTTTAGTCCACATTTTATACAATCAGGTTTCTGATTTTTTTTTTTAACTTAATTTTTAATTACGTCTTTTTAGTATTAGCGGTTGACATTCGATACTTGATACATACATCCTATGTCACTCTCGAGATTATGCAGGGCCGGATCTAAGGGAGCAGGCGGGGCACATGCCCCGGGCGGCAGGTTTTGGGGGCGCCAAAATTAGGTATGTGACGCTTTTTTTTTTGATCGTCACCTGTCTTTTAGGAGGGACAGAGGGAATTTTTTTTCTACAGTGGCGCCAGTCGGGTAATTATAAAACAGTTAAATTCTATTTGTAAATGGGATAAATAAATTTTTACATAAGCTGACACAATTTAAATGTCAAGCTCTCAGATTAAACAGCCGGTATATGTAGATATGTCGCAGCCGGATTGTTGAAGTAGCCAGATTACAAAATGTCTAGACGTTTTAGAAAATGTTGCCATTCTTTAAAAATTTACAAAACGGCCAAATAATAATAGGTAACAATTTGTATTCTACAATACGGTTGGCTAAACTTATAAGCCGCTTTATTAACCGTTGGATTTAGTTTCCACTTTTATCGCTTGTAGCGCTATAACCATAGGAACTAAGGAACTCTTAAGGAAACGCAATGTATGCATGGTTTACACTATACGGTATTTGACACTTTGTTTTAAATTGTCGGTATGTATTGAATATAATATTATTTTTGGGGAAAATTTATTGATAATTGGCAAAAAAATGCTTTTTTAAAATAAATTTACCCTCTAAAACACACGCATCTTTCCCGAGTCATCACACCTTGCCTTGATCATCTTTCCTATTACGTCACGTGCCGGTATTGTCAAAAACTAGACAAGAGATTCTTACAATTAGTAATATTGTAAAACATTCGTAACATTCACACTTCAGATTTTGTATAAATTGTTATTTTTTAATTATTTTATTATAGTAAAATGATTAATAAAGAAAAAAAGAAGAGAATTCTACATTTTATAATTTGGTCAAATGTTGGTATATAACCTCAAATAATGATTATACTGGTCTGTGACGTAAGCTATTTTTGATTGTTGTTTCTGATTACCTCATGATTAACGTAAATTCTATAATTTTATAAAGGGTAATTATTTGCAATTGGGGTTCATTATTAAATCACCCTTTGCCCGAAAATGAGTATTACAATTACATTTTCAAAATATACATCGTAATATTATTTTCAGAATGGTACATTTTTGTAATACGACAAAATATGGTAGCCATATAGGCAGTGGCGCTTCAAGTGGGTGGCAGGGAAGGCCCTTGCCAGGTAGTAGGGGGGGGGGGCGCCGCCGCGACGGTTTTACTTAATCGTCAAGGTACCGGTGTCACCTGATTTTGATGCCAAGAACATTGAATAAATTACTCAAAAACATAGACTGATATAAAATAACAATTAAGATATAATATGGCTACACTAACTAATCTTAAACTGGGCTACAAGTTGAAAATAAAAAGATTTCTAGCATTTCTACAAGTTTGGAAAACAAAGGATCTGAGCTTCGTAAAATTCGATGAATCATGCCTAGAAGTCCAGGTGGCTGTAGTTTATGCAAAAGTGATTGTGGGTAGGGGGCGGATTTTATGGATTAGGGAGCGAATCCTCCTCTCTCTTTTTATCAAAGAGGGGGCGCCACTTTCAAGCTTTGCCAGGGGCGCCAGTCACCTCAGCTACGCTACTGCATATAGATAAACACCGCAAACACAATGCATTTGCAATACGACTGAACCACACTTAACTTTTTTACAAAACGACGTTTTGTAAAACGTTTAGGCGTCTGTAATTGAACTGATTTCACAATCGAACGGCGACATATTCATTACATAAAACGTTTGCTAACTCAATTTATATTTTATACATATATTACATACGTATGTAGCTTAAAATACAATCGGTATTTAGTGACACGGCGTTACGTAAAAAAGCAGCTCACCCTAATAAAACACGTATTTATTTCAATTTATTTCTATAGATAGCATCTGTGGTAACCTGACTGAACTGAAGTGATTATATAAATAATGAAAAGAAAAAAGAATAGTAACACGGTGGATCGATAAATTATTTTATTGGCTACCGACCACGTGCATCTGACTCACACGTTCTGCAAAATAATAGCTTCACTGGCAATTGTCACTACATATACATATTTAACAAACAGCAAGAGATATTCGAATTTTATTAGAATAATATAATTTTCCAGTATGTTTCATTTCCACTTCATTTATTTTTCTTTTATGTAAACGTTAAGATAAAGTTCTATTTTATTAATTATTTTTGGTTGTTAATAAGAGTTTCCGCTATTGAAATGTCCACTAAGTCATTGGTTCTCAAACTTTCTGGTCCGTGCTCCCCCTTTGCTTTTAAAAATTTCAAGATACTCTTAAGGGGGTATTCTAGTCTAGAAATTCGAAAAACAAGACTTTTGTTTTTTTCATATTTTCAATGTTCAGACCTTTAAGAATAAGCCTCTAAAAGGATTTACGAAAATTCGAATTATTTTCGGAGTTATGATTAATTTTTCCTGTGTACCAGGCCCGGATCTAAGGGAGGTGCAAACCGGGGCCCCTGCCCCAGGCGTCAGCTTCAGCGGGCGCCAAAATCATACTAGATCGGTCTATATCAAATGGTCTAAAAAAAAATTGGTTGCTCGACCATTTTAGAAAAAATTAGTATTCTTCCAGTTGTTTCTATATGATATTTGAAGTATTGAGAACAATTGATAAAAAAAATTATCTTGAACCATTTAAGCATGGTAGCCATTTTTGTTTTCGAATTTGTGCTGATTTTTGTGTTTGCAGCCATTTATGCCAGAGCACATATTTCATAAACCGTTCATCCTAAATGGTTGAAATAAAAACCATTTTAAAGGTAATAAATGTCTCTTTATATTAAGTGATGTCCATGTTTAACCTATTTTCGTCCCTTCCATAAGAAAACTTTATCTAAAGTTGGATATCAAAATTTAGCAAAATTCACTTTTTGAACATTTTTTTTCTTATAGAAGGAATGTTTTAAACTTCTTAGTATTTTTTATGAGAATAGCTGTATACGGATACAACTACCCATTCTGAAACAAATACACACTATTTCAATTGTGAAACTTTTTACCTTTAATTTTTACAAACTTCCGAAAACTGACCTTTTTCCAAATTTTGGAAATTTGCGCCCCTGTATCTCTGACGGGGCTAGTGATAAAATTTTGAAATTTGCACAACTTGTAGTGCTTTCGGAGTAGATTTATTAAAATAAAAAATCAACTTGTACCTATATGGATCCTTTACAAGACCCTCAATTTTTATCATTGCCGTAACGAGAAAAATAGGAGTTTTGTAAAGGACTTATATACTTATCGAGTTTTTTAAACAACTTATGTCAAACGTTGGAGAGGGGGGCGCCATTTTCAAGTTTTTGCCCCGGTTCTAAAAAATTGTAAATCCGGGGCTGCTGTGTACTGTGTATCTTTTCAGTGTTAAATTCAAATTTTTAATATAAATTACTCGAAACTACTTTTTTCGATACGGTTGACATGATATCTCAAGTTCTAATGCACCGATTCACTTGAAATTTGGTACAAACCTTAATACTATATTAAAATTAACCCGACGTAGGGGTTTTGGGATTTTTTTTACTATTTTATAAAAAAATTTTCCAAGTTTGGAAAAAGGAGGCGAAAAAATGTTTTTTTTTTAAATGGACGCCATTTTGTGAAAAAAATTATTTTTGAAAATCGGCTAAGTCCGGCTAATTCTACATCCTTGTTTATTAAGAATTAACTAAAATTTTATGTTTCAGATTACCAGGAGGGTTGGAATCACGTCAACCAGGAGATACCTTTTTTTGAGTCCCGACTTTGCCGGCCTGTACCGATTTCAAGTTTAAATTTTTTTTAAAATTTTTATACATTTTTATACTTTTCAAATATCAATAAAAACCTAACAAAAAAATGGATACTAAAAATGTTTACTGTTTTCTTTTTATTACGCCCATAAAATCACCGCAAAATCGAGCCTCTAGACTAGAATACCCCCTTAAAGTATGTAGAAATAGGTAGCAAATGTGTAAAAATGTTTAGAAAATGGGTATGTGATTTGTAATTAATTGTTTCTGCGACCCCTTTGGGGGTCGCAATCCCCACTTTGAAAATCACCGCACTAAGTCACTGCTGTTTGCGTAATTACTGAGATTGGCATATTTGGATTCAATTCCCGCCGCCGATTATGTTTGTGGAAGTTTTTGTTGGAAGTTCTAGCACCAACCATTACTTTTTTTGGCCAGAATAGATATAAAATATCTATTTGGGAATAGAGTTACTGAATTACTAGAAATGTTACGGAGGTGGTTTTCTTGGAGATGGAATCAGAGTTGGTTGAATCAAATAAATAAAGTCGGATTTGAGATTTTTGAGGTTCGAAGCCAGGTATGTATCTGGAATGATGTCCCTCCAACAGTGGCGTAGCGTGCCTTGGAGGGGCCCTGTATCAAAATTAGTTGGGGGCCCAAATGAAGGGTAAATATTTCTCACAAAAGAAACAAAAATGCTTGCATTAAATTAAAATAAATATTTATTGATTATAAGTTATCGCTTCCTCCTACAAATTGAGCTAGCCAAACAATTCAAATTAAATATACAATTTTTTTACCTTTTTTGGCAAATTTATTTATTAAATCATCTATATAGTTGAAGACGGTTTCAGTTCTTTTAAAATTTCTGCTTCTATAAACAATAGTGACAAGTCTGATAGCCGTTCCTGCCCCATCGAAGTCCTTAGGTAATTTTTTATCAGTTTTAATTTTGAAAAACTTCTTTCAGCTGTTGTGGTTGTAACTGGAAGGGACAAAAATAGAAAGCCTGCTGTTATTACCTCCGGAAAACTGGATGCAAGGCTATTGAATTTTATCAGCAATAAATCCATGAGCTCCTTAATGGAATGAATTTTTTGAATTTCAGATTTTAAGCATGTTTCAGTGCAATTAATTGTTCATAAAGATTAACTGTATTTAGCCGACAGTTTTCCGAAAGCGTGTTTTTTATTCACTTCGTTTGAAGAAGATAGGAGTTTCTCCGGTTGTAATATTTCGAACATATTACTCAGGTCACAAAGGCTCTGAAATCTGTTTTAGTTTGAGAAATTAATATATCTAAACAGCAATAATATACATTGACTTTGAAATGATGATTCCGGATCTGAAATTCTTTCGTATGGCAGTTTTTTTGTATGTTTTTTTTTCCCGGGAAGCACGAGATTAAGTGACATTATGGATAACATTTTACTAATTTTTGCTTACACACGTTAAGGGCCTCTGTAGCCCGTGGGCCCCGTATCATTGATACGGCTGATCAGGGCCGGACCAAGAGTTATAAGGAGAGGGGGCAAATTTTCCTGTTGGCGCCCCTCGCAGCAAAAAAAAATTTTACCTGGATGATGACAAAAAAAAGTCACCTGGACCCTACCAAAAATCGGCACCGTTGACCTTTTTTTTTGGGTCATCACCTACTTTAATTTTTTTACATTAAGTAATAATAGAGTGAATTAGCATAATAAATTGTTTATTATACTCCATTAGTAGATAATTATTTTATAAAGCACCATTAGAAGTAGTGCGATGGAATAATTTGAATTAAAAATAATTGATAATCCGATTTCTTAAACAATCGATAACATCTGACTATGCAAATAATTCGAATTTATAATTCAGATAAAATAATGCGACACAGAAGAAATTTAAATATTGTTGAATTTTTTCCTAAACTGGTACGATTTTTCCGGTGTGAGGTACGGGACATAAATATGTATTCTAACACCATATACACTCATATACTTATGTGGTTTAGAGCAGGGGTCGGCAACCTGCGGCCCGTTGCAAGCTATCATTGCGGCCCGCCAAGCAATATAACTTTTCAACCAATTTGCTCTGTCTATGCAGAGTTGAGCATACTTTATACTTTTTTTGTTCTCCGATGTTTTATAACATGTAAATAAAACTGTTACTAAAAATTTTTCCTCATGTTAATTTTTAATAATATTTATATTAATTTGTGTTAAAAAAAAGAAATACCCCTGTCGCAGTATCCTGCATAATATAGCGAATTTCCGTTTACAAAAATTAGTTTTTTCTCGGAAACTACTTGACATAGAATTATTTTTCAAAAATCCTTTTCATGTGATTATTTTCTCCTCTTTCCAACGGTGTAAATAAATATGGCAAAAACTTGAGGAAATTTGGGCAAAAAAACTCCACTTTCCCTACAAAAATTTTTTAGGCAAAAATGCCTAAAAATCCATTCCGGGCATCGGATGTGTCTAACTTTTTGGACTTCCAATATTTTTACCAAATTTCTTAAAAAACAGGATTTATCGTTCGAGAGTTATATAAATTTTAGTGAATGTCATTTTTAGCTTCTAGAGATTTCAAAATAAATTATTTGTATCAAGTTCCGGGCTCAAGTAGCATCAAGACAGTAACTCTAATAGCTGAATTTTCGATTTGAAAATTCGTTTAAAAAATCTACTTAAGCCACATATTACATTGAAAAATATTTGAGTGTGCGGCCCGCTAAAAATTATTTTTTTTAAAAATGGCCCGCCATCCATAAAAGGTTGCCGACCCCTGGTGTAGAGTGTAGACTAATAAGGAACTGTATGAGTGATGATATACTATTACTTGAATAATTTGAATTCTTGAATCTTAGTCCCAACTCCACCTATACAAAATATGAAAGTGAGAGAATCGTATTGTTTGGTACATGCATATGCAACCATACTATCATATTCTAACAATTATGTACCATGCGATTTTTTAAATCATCCATAATTCAAGAATCCGATTATACTAATTAGAATTAGAAATGTTTTAAAAACAGCTACAGCTAAACCATTTTTTATGGGGTCCTTTTTTGTGCGATTCTTTTTTATGCGATTTTTTTATGCGGTTTTTAAAAAAAAATAGCCATTAAAATTCATAATGTGAATCAAAATCAAGGGGCAGACATTTACTATAATAACTTTATTTGATAAAGATACTTTTTAATGGTTTTTAAGCATTTAGTCAGTACATTGCATAAGAATATAATAAGTTATTGTATCATTTAGTTTTTTTCGAGATGTATTTTTCATAATTTTCATAATATTACAAAAATGAAATAAAATGTTCCTACGTGTAAATTAATGCTTTATCTTGTTTAGAAAAGCATATTCTAAGGAAATCGTGAAATTTTGAACGTTAATTTAAGTTATGTATTTTCGATGAACCTTTTTTTATGCGGTTCCGATCCACCAAAAAAGGTCTTTTTTTACAATCTGGACTGAACTAAACTTTTTATAGCTATTTATGATATTTTTGAATATATTTTTTTGTGCGATTTTTTTATGCGGTCCCTAACCACCGCACAAAAAAAGATTCAACTATATTACGAAGCCGTTAAAAATATGTGATTGCTTCCTATTTTTAAAAACTACAATCGCCCCTTTTATATCAGTAGTAGTAGAAACGGAGATTTGAAAAGTCCCTAAACATCAGTAGTCCTAGTTGGTACTTACAAAAATCACCCATCTTGTCAAATTGTGGTATTTCCCGTACAACTTAATAGAGGTGCTATACTGCTATCACCTTGATTACACAGTTTCATTTTAAACGAGATTTTGAATCCCCCTTCTGATTAATGCGACGCGGGAAGCAACTCTTAAAGACAAACATTCATAATATTTCATAAAGAGACACGTATTTGTATGCAATATAAGAACAGACACAAGAGACAGTTAGCATAAAGATATTTACTAATTCTAAACCGATGAAAAAAGTATCCCGATGCATGAGATTTATCAAAAAATATACACAATTTAATAATTTCTTAAAATTCAGTCTATGAACTTCTCTGGGCCGTAAAAATTCCAGAAAAATTCATCCTATAAAGCTTTTCTTTTTTGGCAATATTTGGTAAAATATACACAATTTAATAATTTCTTAAAATTCAATCTATGAACTTCTCTGGGCCGTAAAAATTCCAGAAAAACTCATCCTATAAAGCTTTTCTTCTTTGGCATTATTGAGCATATCAATTATGTATGCAAAAAACTCAAAATGACTTAAAATATATCCGTGTCAATTTAAAAATAAATCATTTTATAATCAGAATACGTATCTTTACATATTTATATGTACTTATGAACTTTAAGACAAAATAAATTGACACCGATATGTTATGTAATCGTGTGTCATTTAGAAGTCTTATTTTTATCAAGATAATGTGATGTAATGTTGCTGCAACGTTTCTAAAACAGATATTTTATACCTAATTTATATGATTTATAAATATAATATTTTTATTATATATAACCCGCAGTCAAACCAACCAGTTATACATAAGTAGTTTATTATAGTCAGTTTTATTTGTTTAATAATCAAAATGGTTACTTAACGACTGCGAAATGCGAATATTTATTTAACATGCTGTGTTTTCACTCGAGTTAATTCAACAATATCTGTTTTTTAGAATAGTATAGCGTATATATACAGGACCGGATTTCTAAATACGGGGCAAAGTAGTAGATTGAGATCCCCCACACGAGGAAAAATTACGATATCTATGAAGGCTTTTAGAATAGTACGATTTCAATGGAATTTATATTCCATTCGCGCACAGTAATATACAAAATTCAAAAAGAACGTCCGTCAAATGTAGGTATTGTCTATTCCAACATATCGCTAAATCTTATTATGATTCATTATTACAAATTTGAATTGCTGCACAATTACGTCGATTTTATTAAAACAAAAATTCACTACAGTTGGTAAAAATTAGAGGCAACATTACCTTCCCCCCTTCAATTTATCCTCAGAAATTGCCCTCAACGCTTCAATTGAGGTAAATTACAGGGAACCATCTAGACACAGATTTATAGAACCCTTGAAAATTTCATCAAATTCGATCGAATAGTTCTGGGGCACTTATGCGTGTTGGAAGGTTTTACGGACACACAGACGGACAGACTAACAGACACGGAGTCAAAATGTTCACGAAATTCGTGGAATTATAGATTCTGAGACATAAAAATTTTCACCTCTCAAATCGTTTGCGAGGCTTGCGCTACCTTGATAGGTTTAGTACTTACAAGTAAAGGTCCGAGGCCGGACCTATCGATTTGGATGAAACTTAAATATATTGTAGAACACTAAGAAATATGCGACACGTATTTTCTTTTATCTGCGGAAAAACGGTTTGAAGGGATGAAATCGCTCTTCAAAAATTGGGGTAAATATTTAATTTTTTCAATATCTCGAAAACAGTAAGAGATAGAGCAAAAGTTTAAACTGGTGATACTGGGGTGGTTGGGGGTTAAAAATTAGGGGTTAATTTTACAAGAAGGGGTGAAAAATAAACAATATAAAAAATTTGGTTGCAGATTTGAAATCTACATCAAAAAAATCTAATTGACCTGTTTTTGCTCAATTTCCTAATATTAAGTCTAGGGATAGTTAACTAGGAGGTGACTCTGTCGAACAGTCGTACTATTTGGGTAATTTAAGAAGTTTTTCTTCATGAAAAATAGTTTAAGGTAATTAGAATAACGTAGAAATGGAATTCTCGAATTCAAAATTCCAGCTTGAGCAATATTGGAGAGGGGGTGAGTCACCCTCTTAAATTACATACTAGTTTTCATACACTCATTTTTACTGTTAACACACTGACAGTGGGTAATAATGTCACAATAAGTGGTTCTGAAGTTAGATTGTTGTATATAACGTTCTTATAGGTTCGTTTTCTAATGATACTTTTCGTTCTCGTAAAATTTTGATCGTAAATATCTCGTAAACGTTGCATCGTAGCAAACAAATAACCAAATTTTTGAAGGCGTGAATAAAAGGGAGTTATAGGCATTCCAAACATATTACGACTACCAAAATGTAGTTTTCATTTTCTAAAATTATCGATATTATCCACTGTCAGTGTGTAATAAGTGTATGGAAAGTAGTATGTTGTTTAAGAGGGTGACTCATCCCCTTCCCAATATTGCTCAAACTGAACTTTGAATTCGAGAATTCCATTTCTACGTTATTCTAATTACCTTAAACTATTTTTCATGAAGAAAAACTTCTTAAATTACCCAAATAGCACGACTGTTCGACAGAGTCACCTCCTAGTCAACTACCCCTAGACTTAATATTAGGAAATTGAGCAAACTGTCTCACTCTGTTATCTGCCTCAAGAAAAATGCCTACAAATTGGCTTTACGCTTTGTCTGTGGTAAATCGCTACAATAAATCCGGCTCTGCGTTTACGTATAGTTAAATATTCTTATCTTGTATCTTGTATGCGTTATGTCACAAGAGTAACGTAATCATATCTTTAGTGATATTAATAAAGTTAATTTCTTCAAATGTTATATCTATTAACAGCAGCAAACAGCAGGATGATTATCATGATTATACAAGACGGTGATACAACAAGAGTGTTACACGAATTATTATATTATGGTTACATGAATCGTTGTGTTGCGTTTAAATGATGTGAAGGAAATATCTACAAATGTATTAAAATAAAATACAAGTATAATTACATTCTTACCTCTATTTTTCGCCAAAATTTAAACTTTATGTAAACTTCGTGAACTTGACTTTATTTGGCGATAAAGTTTCAAATTAAGACAAGCAAAATCAAAAATCAAAGTATTAAAAAAATCTTTAACATGTCGACCGGTTTCGGTATGTCAAAACACCATTTTCAAGTCGCAGCATCCTACATAACATAGCGAATTTCCGTTTACAAAAATTAGTTTTTCTCGGAAACTAGTTGACATAGAATAATAAAGACTTTTTTTGTGTGATTTTTTTGCTCCGTTTCAATGGTGTAAAGAAATGTCGCAAAAATTTTTGAATAAGGGGAAGTTTTGGCAAAAAACTATTTTTTTTCACAATTTTTTTTTTATAACATCCTCGTTTATCGATTATCAGTTCTAAATAGAACTATAAATCGAGCGATGATAGAACATAACGGGAATGGTGATTACCCACTGGTAATCACTCAAAATAAATTATATACTAAATACAATATATAATGCGAGGATTCATAGTGCAGGTAATAAATTATCCTGTCAAAAATTGCCGGAAAAACGTTTCACCATTCGTTAGAAGCGGCACATAATTTATCTATGTTTCATAGGTAGATTTATAATTTTTTTGTAAATGCGCTCTATAGTTTTTGTGGCACGAACTAAAGAGGTACTCTACAAATATATTTTGTTTTGAAAACAATTAAATTTCATATAAATAACATAGTCGCTCAATTTAAGTTTGTAACATCGCTCACGCGACGAACAAACACAGTTTAATTTGATCAACTGCATGTGAGTTATGTAAACATCTAACTGAAGAAAAAATTTTTTTCCATACACTAAAACTATAAATCATCCTGTCAAAAAATTGAATTGTTGAAAAAACATATATGAGAGGAGCGTGTCTTGTAAATTTTTATGAGGAGATATTCCTTGTACAAAGATACAGATAAATTAAAACTATTACACAATTCGATTTCACCACTGGGTTAGTCATCGAATAGATGCTTGAATAGCGAAATCTGGCAAAAGTTCTAGAATATTCTTTCAATAATCAGAAAAGACATAAAAAATCCTTAATCAATGGATTGACCAACGAAAAAGTAACCAAGTACCGATATTTAGAATAAGTTCTAGAATATTCTTTTTGGAAATTAGAAAAAATATCGAATATCTGATTTCACCACCAAATTTTTCATCGAAAAGCGATCAATTAACGGAATTTGGCACAGGTTCGAGAATATTCTATTCTGAAAATAGAAAATATATCCAAAAACCGACTTCACCATTGGTTTGGGCATCAAAAAAGTGTCCAAATAGCAGAATTCGTCAAAAATTCTAGAATATTTTTTTGGAAAAAAGAAAAATTATTGAAAATTTGGCATCACCATTAGATTGTTCATCAAAAAAGTGACCAAAAAATGAAATTCAGTAAAAGCTCTAGAATATTCTATGTGAAAATCAGATAAGATATCCAAAACTTGATTTCACCATCGGATTAGTTAGTTAAAAAGGATCCATGTAGCAAAATTTAACGAAAGTTCGAGAATGTTCTATCTGGATATCAGCAAGGATATCGAAAAAATTACTTCACCATTTGTTTAGTCATCGAAAAACAAGTTAAATACAGGTGAAATATTTGACAAAAGTTTCTATTCGAAAGTTAATAAAGATGTCGAAAAACCAATATCACTATTAGAAGAATTATTGAAATAGAAGCTAAATAAAGATATTTAACAAAAGTTTTAGAATGTTCTGTTCGAGAACTAGCAAAGATAAAGAATTATTTATTATAAACTGGTCATAATTGATGAATTTAGGCTCCATTAGTGTCCTATTGATTTGGTCAACGATAGTATATTTTAAAAAAAATGACAAATCGTTATTTTTCGCAATCGTAAACTTTAATCGTAAATATCTCCTAAACGGTGCGTCACAGCTCAAAAATAACGAAATTTTTGAAGGCTTAAGCGAAGCAAGTTGTGGGTATTCCGAATGTATTGCGACTGTCAAAACCTACTTTTCGTTATCGAAAATTATCGATACCGTGTAACTTGTCATAAATTGGTTATAACTAGTTAATTTAGACTCTGTTAGTCCCATTGCTCTGGTCAGTAACCGAACAATATTTATAAAAAACTACTTTTCGTTAACTTTCGCTATCGAAAACTTTAATCGTAAATATCTCCTAAACGGTGCGTCGTAGCCCAAAAATAACGAAATTTTTGAAGGCTTAAGCGAAGCAAGTTATGGGTATTCCGAACGTATTGCGACTGTCAAAACCTACTTTTCGTTATCGAAAATTATCGATACCGCGTAACTTGTCATAAATTGGTTACAACTAGAGTTAATTTAGACTCTGTTAGTCCCATTGCTCTGGTCAGTAACCGAACAATTTTATAAAAAAATTACTTTTCGTTAACTTTCGCTATCGAAAACTTTAATCATAAATATCTCCTAAACGGTGCGTCGTAGCCCAAAAATAACGAAATTTTTGAAGGCTTAAGCGAAGCAAGTTGTGGGTATTCCGAACGTATTGCGACTGTCAAAACCTACTTTTCGTTATCGAAAATTATCGATACCGCGTAACTTGTCATAAATTGGTTATAACTAGTTAATTTAGGCTCTATTAGTCCCATTGACCTGGTTAGTAACCGAACAATATTTATAAAAAACTACTTTTCGTTAACTTTCGCTATCGAAAACTTTAATCGTAAATATCTCCTAAACGGTGCGTCGTAGCCCAAAAATAACGAAATTTTTGAAGGCTTAAGCGAAGCAAGTTATGGGTATTCCGAACGTATTGCGACTATCAAAACCTACTTTTCGTTATCGAAAATTATCGATACCGCGTAACTTGTCACAAATTGTTTATAACTAGTTAATTTAGGCTCTGTTAGTCCCATAGATCTGGTCAGTAACAGAACAATTTTTAAAAAAACTACTTCTCGTTAACTTTCGCAATCGAAAACTTTAATCGTAAATATCTCCTAAACGGTGCGTCGTAGCTCAAAAATAACGAAATTTTTGAAGGCTTAAGCGAAGCAAGTTGTGGGTGTTCCGAACATATTGCGACTATTAAAACCTACTTTTCGTTATCGAAAATTATCGATATCGAAAATAACGATATTTCCAAAATGGATGATGTAAGGAAAGGAAATATTCTTTCAAATATATAACATCTACTATAAATTTTCGTTATCAAAATCTTTCGATCGAAAATAGATTGCAAATAGCATTCAATTTTTTAAAACTTATGGTTGTGATTTTTTATATCGTCACTCATGTTTGTTTATTACGTTTTTATGTTCAGTAAACAATCAGAGGATAAAATAATATTTTCCTGCCTTTTTTGCGATAGTTTTAAGAGAAAGTTGGAAAAAGTAGGAAAAATTAAGATTTTCTTCTTTTCAAGCAAAAAGTGGGGGCGGCATTTTTCATGGTGCCTAGGGCGACATTCAGGGTTAATCCGGTCCTGTAACTAACAACTACAACTAAAAACTAAATTACTTATTAGTTAATACTAGTAGTTGAATTTTTCAGTCATTAGTTGCAAAAAAGTATTTTGGTTATTGGTTTTTAATTATTAGTTGCAACTAACATCTAGGCATCTAGCCAGTATTGACTACTGTTTTGTTGAAAATTAATAAATGTTAAAAGGTGTGCTACACTTCACTGAAAGTATCATTTTCCTTTGCATTTACATAATAACAATTAAAATTTGTAAATGACTATAGTTTTTAAATTACAGTTTATTTTCATTTTTTAACCCCTCATACTTGTTTTTACGCTCCTGGAAAAGGATTCAATTTTTTGACATAATGATTTATACTACACTACAATTCCTCGCTTTAACAATATACTATTCATTAAAAGCTAAATAAATCTATATCTTAATTCTAAAATATTCTGTCGATTGAGTCTATACAAAGAGTCACTATTGCCAAGTAGGTTAAGGGCACACACATTAGGGTGATTTTCTAGGCGATGAATGTATTTATCACTGTATCGTACTATTTCCTCACGTACTGTGGGCACTTGAAGACTGCGATGTATGTCATCGTTACGCACGTACCATGGGGAAGCACTAATGGCTCGTAGCACTTTAGATTGAAAACGTTGCAATATCTCAATATTGCTAACACTAGCAGTACCCCAAAGCTAATTACCATAAGTCCATACTGGTTTGATAACACTTTTATAAACTAGTACTTTGTTTCTTAAAGACAACTTTAATTTACGACCTAGAAGCCAATGGTACTTAGAAAACTTAACATTTAGTTGCTTGCGTTTAGTCCAAATATGTTGTTGTTTGTTTTGTATCTAGATGCATATCTAGATATTTAGCTTCAGTAGCTAATGGTAACACTACATCATTCAAACTAACTGCAGGGCAGGTTCCTTTTCTCATAGTAAATGTAACTTGCACTGATTTCGTTTCATTTACTCGAATACGCCATTTATGTAACCATTTCTGTATTCGACGCAAGCTAGATTGTAACTTTTGTGATGCAACATTTGGATCTTCATCAGTAGCTAGGATAACAGTATCATCAGCAAATGTTGCAGTAGTATTTTCTTCATCAACTGGCAGATCTGCAGTATATGTATAGTATATGTATATAAGATAAAGAACAGGCCCTAGAACAATACCTTGTGGTCACAAAAATTGCCAAAAAAACCATGTTCCGGGCATCGGACGTGTTTGGTTAACGATCAGCAGTGTAGATCAATATTATTCTCTAGCCTCAAAACAAATTTCTGCCATAGTCCCGGGCTCAAGTGCATCATGACAGTGGCTGTAATAGTTGAATTATATTCTGGAAATTCGCTAAAAATAAAAGAAAACTTTTCAGTTAAGATCCAACGAGTCAAATAATAATAAAATCAATTATAACAAGTTGTTATAATTGATCTTATTATTATTTGACTCGTTGGATCTTAACTGAAAAGTTAAGATCGTTTATCCGATATATCGTTGCAACCCTAATAACAACCCTTTGGTTCGGTTTAATTAACTCTCCAACTGAGATGTCTTAAATTATGTTTGCCTCAAAAGACGGATCGCCATTGCAAAACTTCTCGTATTCCCATAGCTAGGGCCTAGCAATCGGGGACATAATCAATGTAACGATTTTCATTCTATGAAATAAAATTTTGAAAATGCAATTCTTACTTATTTAAATTGTTTCCTGAGCACCAATGAGTGCGGCTCAAATGTTGGAATCGTCTACGCATAAAATCTTGAAGAAGTAATCTTTAATAATATATAATACTCCAACTGCAGGTGAATATAAATAAATTTAAAGAAAAGTTACGACAACCTGCATGAATTAAATGTTAAAAAGACAAATTTTCTACATGTTTCGATTATTTAAATAATCATCTTCAGGAAAAAGAATTGAACACCATTGCAAAAAGTCAATTGAAATTTAAAAAAAATAAGTCCTTTTATTGATTATTTTTGAATTTCAATTGATTTTTTGCGATTGGGATCAGTTCTTTTTCCTAAAAATGATTATTTAAATAATCGAAACATGTAGAAAATTTGTCTTCTTAACATTTAATTTATACAGGTTGTCGTAACCACGTAACTTTTCCTTTAAATTTAAGTAATCTTTAGTTTTCAGTAAATTACAAAGGAAGTTTTGGTAATCAAAAAAGTTCTGCATTAGAATGTTATCAAATACGTTTGGCGCAATCGTTTTTATGAGGTAAAAAGTTTTTTCCCTTCAAAATCAAAATTTCTACTCATGTTTTACATTTCAAGCTTCCTGAACAATTTACGCTGCGTCTCCGTCTATGTTTACGTAAAACATTTCAGCGCGCATAACTCCAGAACTATTCGACCGATTTTCATCAAATTATGTATCAGGACTTATATTGTCTACTTACTCTCTATAAATGGTGATTGTGAATTTTCTCGCAATTGAAACAATGGCGGCCACTGCACAAGCGCAAATGTGAAATTGATTAAATGTAATATCTTTCAATTTTACTCAAATTTTGCACAAAATTATTTTAAAAATTCGAATAGACACACTCCTATTCAAATATGTTAAAATTACCAGGAAGTTATGTCACAACCCTTCGGAGAAAAAGTTTCGTGTTAATATCAAAGGCAGGAGCGGACCCGGCTTTTAAAAAATTTTTTATAGAAATCCTATACGAAACATCGCACAAAGTGATGACAAACATAAAATACCCCTGTCGCAGCATCCTGCATAACATAGCGAATTTCCGTTTATAAAAATTCGTTTTTCTGTGATTTTTCACCCTTTTAAGTGATTTTTCCTCCTCTTTCTAATGGTGTAAATAAATGTCGCAAAAATTATTTGACTTGAGGAAATTTTGGCAAAAGACTAATTTTTTTCACGAAAAATGACCAAAAAAAACCATGTTCCAGGCATCCGACATTAACTTGTCCAACGGTGTGGGACTAAATACAAATATATAAATTTTAGTGAATATTATTTTCGGTTTCTAGAGACCTCAAAATAAATTTCTATTGTAGTCCCGAAAGATTTCTTTCGGAGCTCTAAAAAATAGGACTTTCTTAGGAACCCTAAAAAGAAGGCATATTACAGTGGCCATCCAATGGTACGTACTCCGATTTTACGTAGTGACGTCATCGATTTAGTGGGGTTCTCCTCTCACAGATATGTTGTTGTTTGTCTGTGTTAGTGAAAATTTATGTACCAAGCCAGAGTCAGGGCCGTAGGTAATATTGTTTGAGGGTCTCATAGCCTTTAAAAATTTTAAAATTTCACTGCATATATATATATATATATATATATATATATATATATATATATATATATATGCACATATTCTGTATACGTAATATGCAAAATGCAAATGCAAAATGAGTAACGTAAAATTCTAGAATATTCTAATCGTCAACTAGCAGAGATATCAAAAAACAGATTTCACCGTTGAATTGGTCATTAAAAATGAGATTAAACATTGTAGTTTGACAAAAATTCTAGAATGTTCTATTTGTCAACTAGCAAAGACATTGAAAAATCAATTCTACCATTTAATTGTCCATTGAAAAAGAGGTCAAATTGCATATTTTGACAAATGTTCTGGAATATTCTATTCGTCAACTAGCAAAGATATTCAAAAACAGACGTCGCCATTGAATTGGCTACCAAAAAAGGGACCAAATAACACATTTTGAAAAATGTTCTAGAATATTCTATTTGTCAACTAACAAAGATATTGGAAAATCTACTACACTATTTAATTGTCCAACCGAAATTAAACTAATGTAAACCAAATGTCCGATTTTGAGAAACAATTTTTGCTATTTGACGAATAGAATATTCTAGAACATTTATCAAAATGTGCTATTCCGTCTTTTATTCGATGACCAATTAAATGGTGCAATCGATTTTTCGATATCTTTGTTAGCTGACGAATCGAACATTCTAGAATTTTTGTCAAAATGCGCTGCTTAATCTAATTGTCAGTGTCCAATTCAATAGTAAAGTTTGTTTATTGGTATCTTTGCTAGGTCACAAGTAGCATATTCTAGAATTTTTGTCAGCTTCCGCTATTTGCCGTCTTTTACGCTGATGAATGCGATAGTGAATTCGACAGTTTTCTAAAAGTCGTCATTCATATTCATTAGTATAACATTCGATTTCCATTGTCTACACAACCGACTTTTAGGTGTAAATTGTCTTTCAAGATAATTTTGTTTTAAATAAATTCAGATAAATAATATTTACCAACCCTCGAAACAAAAGTTTACCGACGCCCCTGATCTTCCGATTTTACGTACTTCCCCTTAAATTTGCACCGACCACTACGTAAAATTGGATTTGTGGTGTACATATGTATGTGATCATAGAGCACTATGTGACTATACAAGCCATTATACGACAAGCTATATTATCGTGTTATGTACATACGTAGTATTATCCATAATATGTGGTAGTATAAGTACCTACTTTCATATACATAATTATATTATATACCCTTGTCGCAGCATCCTGCATAACATAGCGAATGCCCGTTTATAAAAATTAATTTTTCTCGGAAACTAGTTGACATAGAATAATAGTTTAAAGACCTTTTTTATGTAATTTTTTCTCCTCGTTTAAATGGTGTAAAAAAATTTCGCAAAAATTTTTGAATAAGTGGAAATTTTGGCAAAAGCTAATTTTTTGCAAGAACAAACACCATGTTCCTGGCATCCGACGTGTCTGACTAACGAACTTGTCCAACGGTTTGGGACTCCAACATTTTCACCAAATTTCGTAAACCTAGGACATTTCGTTCGAGAGTTATCGTGCGGACACATATATACGTATATATATATATATATATATATATATATATATATATATATATATATATATATATATATATATATATATATATATATATATATATATATATATATATATATATATATATATATATATAATTTTTGTGAATATTATTTTCGGTTTCTAGGGATCTCAAAACAAATTTCTGCCATGGTCCCAGGTTCAGGTCGCGTCATGACAGTGGCTGTAATAACTGAATTCCATTCTGGAAATTCGCTAAAAACCATAAGTGTTCCATGATTATGATTACGAAACACTAAAGGTTTGTTTAAGCAGCAGTTTTGGATAGTACCAAACTGTTAGGATTGTGCGCAAAGCGTTTTTAGTAATTATTAAGACCGTTCTGTGCGTACTAGAATTGCTTTGCGCATAATCCCGACAGTTTGGTACTATTCAAAACTGCTGCTTAAACAAGCCTTAAAAGTACAAATTCATTCTAAGGAAAAAATTTTTGAAATTTGAAAATACCTAGTTGGGGTAGCATGAAAATTAGATTTTTATTATATAAATGTAGATACGAGATTAAAGAGGTCGTAAATAATTTTTTCTCAAAAATTAAACTCACTTTTCTTAATTCTAGTTCCGTTAATCCACAACAGATGTTACAAATTTTGAATTTAAAATACGTTTTTTTTTTTTACCTTTAACATTCATCTTACAATCTAATAATATATTTTATGGCTATTTTGAATAATAATTAAGTGCATAAATAGATAAAAATGACTGGTCTCTTTACAAAATTTCCATAAACTACATAAATAAATTACTTAACTGGCTTAACTCCATACTCACTCACAATCAGTTCTACCATAATATACACCATGGGGTAGGAACTTAGATAGGCAAAGGTGGAGACACATGTATATGCATGTATCAAACAATCCCCTTACTCCACCAGGGTAAAATTTGCAACCTCTAGCAGCCTACAAACTGGTACAGTGGGTTTCAGAATAATTATAAATATTTTTATTTATATTACCTACCATTGTTGAATAACAAAGCGCCAAAAAGTAAAATGTCGTTGTAGATATTTAAACAAAATAACCTCAATAAGAGTTATTCATAGGAAAATTTATTATTTCTTTTATTTTTTACACAATATGAATAACATTATAGGTCATATTATTGAAGAATCATCAGAGTAAACAACAATATGGCAGAATTTTTTAATTTATCGCTGTAAAATTTAAATTTGGTGTAAGACAGAACTAAGTGTCACTTGATTTTTGTCCTGGCAGAAAATTAGTCAGCAATATGAAGCGGCTTGAAGCGCTTAAAGAATTTTTTTCTGCTCGAACAGAGCCATTGTATCATGTATTTAGTATACGAAATTAAAATATTTACTAATGTTTCTGGAACACATTATCTTGTTTTCTACTTGACAGCGTTACGAAAAACGAATTACAACGAATTACCCTCGTGTGCACTCGTGTATATGTTTTAAAATCAAAGATGGCCAAATCAATTCACCTTTTTATTTTGTAACCTTACAAATTGCTTAATTTTAAAAATTTATTTTTTATTATTTTTTTTGTTATATTTTGGTTTTTGGTATTTTTTTTAATTTTGTTTTTGTAATTAATACTGTTTTTGTTTGAATATTATTGTGGAATATCTTTAGTTTTTTTTGCCAACGTTTTTGGGCGTTTAGCAACAAATTATTTGTTCAAATGTAAGTCCTGTTGTTTTTTTAATTTTGCATTTAAATTTGGGTTTCCGATCTCTGGTCAAAAAATCGATCTTGTGGATCGATTTGACGAAAATCGATTGAATTTTTGTACTTACAGAAAATAAAAGAAATATCTACTTATAAAAATTTTATTGAAGTTTTTTATTAGCTAATCACAAATCAGTTTCAAAAAAATTTTCAATTTCCTTTGAAGATGAATTGCTGAATTTAATATAAATAAAGTGGTTTCCAGTTTGTGTTAAAAATGACACACGAATCAAAAATTTGACTCAATTTTATATAAATAAATCTTAAAAGTGGTAAAATTGTTTGACAACATAAGTAATTAAAATATATTCTACAATAATTTTGAAAAAACATCATATTTTTACTAAAAATATTCTAATTTAAATTTAAAACAGATTGATCTCCGATCCCGTAAATTTTTCACGATCTCTGTATCGATTTAGTCTCCAAAGAATCGATTGAAAAAATCGAAGGTCGACTTTCCAAAAATCGATTTTCGATAAAATCTAATCTAGATCGGAAATTGGGAAACCCTAATTTAAATCTTTGCACTCAAGCAAAAAAAAAGTGAGTTGTAAATAGGCTCGTAAGACATGTAAGTAGTACATGACATTTGACAACGACCGACGTTCTTTTTTTGACGGATTCTTTTGACGTTCTAACCTTGTTTCCCCAAAGTTGAATACTAAATGCGCTAAATACGTCCTCAATGCTGTTTTTATTAGTTTTTAATTTTAAAAAGATAATTCAACGTGATTTTGTATTATTTTATTTACAATTTTTCTAATAAATGAATATGTTTGCAGTTATTAAATAAAATATTCATGTAATGTGAAGTACAAGCAGTCATTACAGTTCAACATTCAGTGTGTCATGTGGTACATGTCTTATGATCCAACAGACAAAACACCTTTAAATATGGTAGAGTTAATGGACAAACCACCTTGTCATGCTGTACATGTCTTATAAGCGCAAAGAGTTAAATATACTCGTAATATTGTAAGTCCATACACATTTCTAATTACTATCCTTTATTTTTAGGGCAACAAACAGGATTGTTTATCCTAGAATAAGAAAGATTGTTAGTCGGAAACATACGATGACCATTTTTTCGGGGCATTTTTTGTCAAGAAAATAAGTTTTTAGTCAGAATTCAACAAATTTTCAACTTTTTTCTACATCTATAGAACGGCGAAAAAATCATATATGGTAAATTTTTTTAATTAGTGCTCGATGTAAACTCGTTTTAGACTTAGAGGGATGTGAAAATATTTAGCTGAACTGCCAGTAGTTTTTTCATCCATCATGAGATGGCAAAAACTAAGATCTATGGAAATGGTTGCAATTTGGAATTGACTGTTTTTATTTGGATAAAGTAAATTATTGTGAAAAAATAAGGATTATATTCAAATAAATATGCCAGTTTGTATCCTGCAGACTAAAACAGCACAAATTTTGTAAATTGTCAAAATCTAATAAACAAACCTTCCCTACTGGAAGTAGTTAATTTTTTTACCAGTAGTTCGCGTATCTAAGGGTGCATTCCTAACGCACCTAGCCAAAGTGTCTTGATCTTACTTTTAAGAACATTTCACTTGTTTTGAAGTGGTTTTGCCTTACTTTTGAAATATTTGTATATTCCTGTCTCACTTTCCATGTTCTTGAGAGAAGGGTGAAGGTATGTATACGATGTATACCGAATAACGTTCGGTGTACATCGTATACATACCTTCACCCTTCTTTCAAGAACATGGATAGTGAGACAGGAATATACAAATATCTCCAAAGTAAGACAAAAGCACTTCAAAACAAGTGTAATGTTCTTAAAAGTAAGATCAAGACACTTTGGCTAGGTGCGTTAGGAATGCGCCCTAAGTGATTTTTAACTGATATTGCACAAATAGATCCAAGAGCTTTTTAACGCTTTAAATGATTAAGACGAGTTAACTCGTCCTGCAATATGGCGGCTCAAAATGCTGTTATATGTATATAATCACTGTAGAGTGCCTATAATAAATAGAGTGGTGACATGTGTGCTGAACGCTGATTGGTTTCGTCATTTTCTATCCAAAGTTTGCGTAAAATACATTGGAAATAAATTAAATGTTAATAAAAACCATTAGTTTAACTTAGAAAGAATAAGTAAATTAAAAATTTTTAATTGTTCATTAATTCATAACTTATTAACAATAATTATGTACTCAAAACTCAAACATGTAATAATTAATTTTGAAGCTTCCCGCTCTGTTTTGGATAGAAAATGGATGACATGTCACGACTCTATTTATTATAGGGACTCTAATTCACTGGCACAGATGCCGCCATCTGTGACAGATTTTTCGAAATACGGTATAATTCTAAATAATGTTTAATTTTGTCAACATAGTTTAGTATAATTTATATTTTGTAAATTCCTAGGGTTCACTTTTTTGATGTTGCAATCTTTGATTGTTTTTTCTTTTTCTTTTTTTGTAACCTTATCTATTGTACTATTTACCGGCAATAAAAAGTCCAGCATTTTGAGACAAAAAAGTTTTTCCATATGGTTTGTTTAAAAGCGTTAAAAAAATAAATTTAGAAACAGGAATTTATTGATAATATTTTAAGATGTAGAAGATAGGAAATTTGAATTAGAAAAAGTGAAAAAGCATTCATTAAGCTATATTCTTAACAATTAAAATTATTTTTTTTTTTTAGGAGTCGACAAAGTATAAAAATATTCAAATTGCCGAAAATGAAATTGTATCGTATTGCCCTACCTATGCAACAAAAGTTATTCGCTTTTTCATCTATACTTGGACGATCCCATGTATAAATTGTAAAAAAAATTATGCAGAGCCGGATTTACATAAGCGCACTTGGGCCACGTGCCCCGGAGTAGGGGCCCCGGAATAGGGGCCTCCACAAAATTGAATGAAATCTTAAAATTAAGGAATAAAAGAATCTTTTTTGTTTGCCAACCCAATTTTGGGGGAAAATTTGAAAAATTTCGGAAATTTTCCAAGAGGGCCTCCACAAAAGTACTCAGAGGCCTCCACATGAAAAGGGTTCAGGGGCCACCACATTAAAAATCCCCGGGGCCTTCACAGAGATAAATCCGGCTCTGAATCTATGTATATATTGTAAAAAAGCATTCTTAAATAAGTCGTTTAATTTATCGATATGAAGACGATAATCTTCAGTTTTTATATATTCTTATTGTAAAATAAATTTGTAGTTTAATAAAATTAGGATTACTTCTTTTATAAAGTTTAAAAATGAAAACAAAAGGTTAAAATTTTTTAAAATGGAATAGAGATTATCAAACGATTTTTAAGGTTTCGAACTATTTTTATTATCAATAGTAAGATTTTTTTTATTCGAGAAAATATTTTTAAAAATCGCTATATATTAAAGATATAAATATTAGGGATGTTATGGATATGAAATTTCGGATACGAATATTTAAAAACATTTTTTTCGGTTTCGGTTACGGATATATCATAATATCGGATAATGTTTCGGATACGGTTATGGTTACGGATAATTGCTTTTAGTTAACATTTTTTTTTTTTAAGAAAACGGGGAGAATTGTAGCGAAAAAAGTGAACGCCAAACACGAATAAAAAAAAATCTATCAAAAGAAGTGCAGGTAACAAAAATTTTCTTAGATTTAACTCAGTTTTCCAATGGTAGTTGCCTGTTATTATCCGAAACAAATCCGAAACTTTCATTTTCGAATACGGTTTCGGTTACGGATAATTAATAATTTCGGATATCCGGTAGTTTCGGTTACGATTACGGATATCCATAACATCCCTAATAAAGATACATTTTAAATCAAATTAATTTTTATGGAAAGAATCCATAAATCATTTATTTCGTTGTCATATTTTTGTTATTAAAATGAACAATTTTTGTTTTTAAAATACATTTGTAATTTATTTTCTGCACAGTAATTATAAATTATATGTAATATGAATTTAATCGATTTGAGCATTACTTTATGGTATTCCATATTTGTTATTATTAGTAAATAAAAACACTTTACCAAATACCACTTTTATTGAATATAAAAACTCTTATGACATGTTTCGGTCAATATAGTCAATCTTTACACGTTTGACAATGGTCGTATTGACCGAAACATGTCATAAGAGTTTTTATATTCAATAAAAGTAGTATTTTGTAAAGTGTTTTATTTACTAATATCATATATGTAATACGTATGTTAGGATTACGTGTTTTAATATTAAAGAATAAAAATGTGTACTCATTTTAAAGAACATGCATATATATCTATATTTTTCAAATAACTTAAAAAAAAATCTATGTAAATTGTAAAACAAAAATGAAACTTAAAAAAAATGGAAAATGAAACAAAACATAAAAAAAAAGAATAATTTTTCCAAGGACGTTTTCTCAAATATACAAATCGTACAAATTATACAATTTAATTATTGCAATGTTTATATACCATAATTAATGTATTTATGGTTTAAAAAGAAAAATGAGTCCAAATGCTTCCATATAATAAATTTCTTTCTTTCTATATAATAAATTGTAATTTTTTCCCTAATATTTTGTGAAATATAAATAATTCTTCAAATTATTTCTGCTCAAATATAAAAAATTATATTTTAAAATTTACTTATTATAATATTTATATAATTATTTAATTATTAATGATTTATCTGATCTGATGATTTATCTGATCTGATAGTAATCTGATTATTTTTAAATAAAACTAACATTTAAAAAAAATTGTTTTTTATTTGTTACATTTCATTTGAATCCTATATATTCATAATAAATATATAAAATATATTTAAATTTCGCGGGCAAAATAAACGTCCTGGCCTGCCGGGAAGTTTATAATTTAGACACTTTAAATGCTTACGTAACGCAATATCAGTACTTAGCACGTAGTCACACACGTAACACCAAGGTAAAAGTCTTACAGATAGGCATCCAACTTTATACCCTGCCTCCTCCGTACCAGGTACAACAAATATACCCTAGTTCTTGTGAGCGCCATATGAATACATGGGAGTTTCCGTAGGCTGATATACACATCTGATTCGTCTGATTCTATTGTTCAAATTCAAAGTTACCAACATACATACATAAATAAGTTTTAAGTTACATAATATTTCATCATATTACCATGCCAGGCATAGGTATATATGTATAATATTATGTATAACGTATGGAAATTAATGCTTTATTATAAGATTACTTACATAACATAAAATATACATATTTAAATGATTAATGTTATATGTAATATGTTTCAATTAGATATTTACATAATTTTGTCTTTTTACATACTTTACTTCGAATTATGTACATGTTTAGCCAACATTTCAGTGGCGTACAGAAATAATACTCGTAGTAAATAGAAGGGATCACGGAGGTATGTGGAAATGGCATCTCGTATGTGTGAATATTACAAAAATGAAGCATTACACACATTTACAATCGCATACGTACCTAAAAAAAACCCATTGTGATCTCCTAACAATTTTAAATGGGGGATATTTTCATAAAAATAATATAGGGAGCAAGGTAATATTTAGCAAAGTATTTACCAATAAAAAAACCTTTTTTTGGTGTTTTGATGTTTTTTAATGAAAACAAGAGTTTTATATATAAAAAAAATTAAAATACATAAAAAATATATACATAAAAAAATTTTCTCTAGACACGCATGTGTATAAAATTATAATATGGCGGATACCCATATTTAATTTTTAAAACATAATTTCTATTTATCTATGAAACGTAATTGGGTTTTTTCCTTCTGTTCCTACTCTATTGCCGCTTTTGCACGATAAAAGACAACAATTAACCGTTTTGGTTTCCAATGGAAAACGTTGTAGTCAATTTTAATTTCACGACAACTTTTCAAACATCCCAGGTGACGCACACACACAACTAAACAATGACAGGAGGAACACCAGCGTTTGGCTTCAGATCACCTTACAAAATGACTAGTCCATATACGTCATTGGAAGGGATGTTACGGATATGAGATTTCGAATATGAATGTGGACACGGATATTTAACGACATTTTTTTCGTTTTCGGATAATGTTCCGAATATGGTGTTATGCAGTTACGCTTAATTGTCTTTAGTAAACTTTCTTTCTTTGATGTTCACCAAAAAAGTGAACATCAAGCACGAATCAGCAAAAATCTATCAAAACAGAATTCGTCAGTTGAGTATTGGTTTGTTTCAAGTCCACTTTTTAAAAATTTTTTCTAGATGGTTGTTTTAATAGTTTTTGGCGTTGAAGGGGCCGAAACCACTATCAGAAAAAAATTTTTTAAAAATGGATTGGTACAAACCAATACTCAGTTGACGAAATACTTACAGTAAAAATTTTCTTTGATTAAACTTTGTTTTCCACCGAGAGTTTGTAATTATCCGAAATACATACACTTTTGACTCGTTATAAGCAATATCAAAATTGAAACAAAATCATATGCTTTACTCTTTTTACGTATATGCGAATTTTATTATCTAGAAAAAGTAAGATATATGAAAGATATATGTATATATGAAATTTTTATTTCGAGTATGGTTTCGGTTTTGCATATTTTGTAACCGGATATCCGAAATAAAACGCTTCCAGTTTCATCATGCTACGATTTTATTTGTGATTTTTAAAATATACTCAATTTCAAATACAATTGAGCATGAATCATCTTTAAAAAATTAAATAATTCTTTTATTCGAAACAAATCAATCTTCTATCCTTTTCTAAAAACAAACTGTAAATTTAAAATTTACGCAAATGCAACAATGAAAGAGAAAGAGCCAAGAAAACGGAAATTTTTTAAATTCATAAATGATGAATCATGGTTAAATTAAGGTGAAATGGATTATACTAAAAAATTTTTAGTAAACTTGATGAAATCATCAAATTATAATTTTTTTTGTCAAATCAAGTTTTATGAAAGTATATTGAATCAGGGTTATTAATTAAATTTGGGTAACTTGGATGTGAACTTTTAATTTTTGCTGTCAAATTGACCAAATTCCTTTTAGAAATATGACTGATTCGACAAAAACCATTTTTCTAGCGGTCCTACGTGTTTAATTTTGGTAAAAATGAAAAGAACAACTTCGAAAACCTATAATTCACTTCCAGTTTCACCACTCTATCAATTCATTTATGATTTTTTTAAAATTGAAAAATTTTAGTAAACTTGATGACGTCATAAAATTGAAAAAATTATTTTCGCTCAGATCAGGCTTTATAAAAGTGATTGGTTGAATTTTGGTTGAAATTGGTTGAAAACTTTGCTGTTAAAATAAAAAACAAAAAATCCTTTTAAAAATATGTGTCATCCTTAAAATATGCTAATTCAGACTATTTCAGGTTTATTTCCTAATGTTTAAATTAAAGATAGTAAGCTTTGTGCTTGGCGACATTATCAAATAAAAAAACATGAAATTTAAAGCTTATTTTAGTCTTTTGCTATCATCCCGTATATTTCTAAAGGATGTGGCTATTTATACATACAGTATGTATACGCAATTGGCTATTTATACATACAGTATGTATACGCAATTGGCTATTTATACATACAGTATGTATACGAAATTGGCTATTTATACATACAGTATGTATATGGAATATTTTGTTTAAACATGCAGTATGTATACGCAGTTGACTACTTATTCAGAATTACCGTAATTTCTGATGTATAATCCGCACATTGAGCCCCAAAAATATCGTCAAAATTTCGTGGTCCGGGTACTAAAATGGACTTTTCCACTGCTGACAGTAAAATAACTTATAATAACAAACTTAACGATTCTAATATTAACGAAATTCTCGCGTACCACCGATTGAATTTTGTATAATCTTTTAGCTTAAGAACGGATTTTTGGCGACGCGAACCGGAAGTTGCATATCTGAGGTCTAAGAAAAGGTTTCCTTTGTTATGGTAATAAAAAATTAGAGGCAGATTCTTATAGAATTTGATCAATGGAACAAAAAAGGAAGAACAAATTTTTTCGATATCCTGTTTAGTTTTCGAGATAATATGTGTTGTATTTCTAAAACTTACTATAATGAGATAATGAATTGCATATTACACACATACACATATACGTAGTATCAATTTTTAAGGATATAAACTCAGTTTTAAATATAATTTTTGAATGGTATATTTTGGTTTTTATTCATAGAAATTAGTGAAAAATGAACGGGACATCACCAATGAAACCTCATTCTTGGGCAAAGAGTAATTATTTACAAATATGTCTCGGCGTGTAATGGCTTCAAAATTATTTAATTACCCTTTGCCTGAAAATGAGGTTTCAATGACGTTGTCCGGTCCATTTTCCACTTACTTCTATCAATACAAGCCGTAATATACCTACCGTAATTGTCTATCCAATATATAGTAAGTTTTTCAAATTTGACACGTAATATCACGAAAACTAAACAAAATATCGAAAAACTTCATTGTTTCATTTTTGTGCTACTCACCAAATTCCATAAGAATCGATCTTTAATTTTTGTTGCTATGGTAACGGAAAACATTTTTTAGTAATCCCTAGGCTTGACATTCGAAAGATTGAAAAATACACTTCCGGTCCTCGTCGCCAAAAATCCGTTTAGGTGATAACTTCTTAAGCCAAAAATATTATGTAAAAAAATAATTCAGCTCAATTGGAGGTACTCGGTTATTATAATGGTGTAGTTATTAAAAAAATATTAATTGTAATAATAGCGCATTCAGTCAGTATGTATAAGTAGCCAACTGCGTATACAGTTTAGCTTTAGGTAGTACATAACTACATACTGCAGGTTTAAATAGCCAATTTAGTATACAAATAATTATGTATAAACAGCTAATTTCATATACACACTATATATGTATAAATACCCCTGTCGCAGCATCCTGCATAACATAGCGAATTTCCATTTACAAAAGTACGTTTTATTTACAATTACTCTATATCAACTAGTTTCCGAGAAAAACGTACTTTTGTAAATGGAAATTCGCTATGTTATGCAGGATGCTGCGACAGGGGTATTTATGTAATCTTTTCTCCTCTTTTAAATAGTGTAAAAAAATTTCACAAAAATTCTTGAATAAGTGGAAATTTTGGCAAAAAAACAATTTTTTAACCATGTTCCTGGCATCGGACATGTTCTGGCTAACGAACTTGTCCAACGGTTTGGGACTTCCAATATTTTCACTAAATTTCGTAAAACTAGGACATTTCGTTCGAGAGTTATCGTGCGGACACACACACACATATATATATATATATATATATATATATATATATATATATATATATATATATATATATCGGTTTCTAGGGACCTCAAAACATATTTCTGCCATAGTCCCGGACTAAAGTCGCGTCATGACAGTGCCTGTAATAACTGAATTTCATTCTGGAAATTCGCTAATAATAAATTCAGTTTATATAAATTATAGAACAATAAGGTACAGTTAGGTTAGAAAAAATTTTGTTGGGTTCGGTTACGTTACAAAAAATTTCCTTAGGTTCGCTTAGGTTTGAGACCAAATTTTCTTAGGTTCGGTTAGGTTACATCAAGTTCCGTTAGTTCAGTTAGATTAGAAAAAATTTTCGTTTACATTACTCCACCCACCGCCGGAGGTTTCTAGAACCGCCCCGGTAGCGGATTTTCTTATTTTTTTATTTTCTCAAAAACTAGCTAACCTAGAATAATGGTTCAAAAACCTTTTTTATGTGATTTTTTTCCGTCTTTGCAATGGTGTATAAAAATGTGGCAAAAACTTTTAAATTATAGCAAATTTTGGCAAAAAACTAATTTTTTGCAAGAACAAACACCATGTTCCTGGCATCCGACGTGTCTGGCTGAAGAACTCATCCAAGATTTTTTGATTTCCAACGTTCTCACCTAATTTGGTAAACCTAGGACATTTCGTTCGAGAGTTATCGTGCTGATACATAAATACATACACATATATATATATATATATATATATATATATATATATATATATATATATATATATATATATATAAATTTTAGTGAATATTATTTTTGGTTTCTAGGGACCTCAAAACAAATTTCTGCCATATTCCCGGGCTCAAGTCGTGTCATGAGACCTACTGGAATAGCTGAATTTCTGGAAATTCGCTAATAGCCAATTTCGTATACATACCGTATGTATAAATAGCCAATTGCGTATACATACTGTATGTATAAATAGCCAATTGCGTATACATACTGTATGTATAAATAGCCACATCGATTTTTTAATCCTTTGACTACAGACGCAACAAAAAAAAGGTTTCCGTTATTATGGTGTTAAAAACTAGAGGCAGATTCTTATAGAATTTGATCAGTGGAACAAAAAAGAAGAACAAAGTTTTTCGATACCCTGTTTAGTTTTCAAGATAATACGTGTCTTATTTCTAAAACTTACTATAATGAGATAATTGATTGTATATTATACACATACACTTACACATACACATATACATAGTATCAATTTTTATGAATTTAATTAAAATATTTTTATTTTTATTCACAGAAATAAGTGAAAAATGAACGGAACATCACCAATGAAACCTCATTCTTAGGCAAATGGTAATTATTTACAAATGGGCCTCGGTGTGTAATCGCTTCAAAATTACCCTTTGCCTGAAAATGAAGTGTCAATGATGCCGTCCGGTCCATTTTCCACTTACTTCTATCAATAAATGCTGTAATATTATACTTACCGTAATTGTCTATCCAATATAGTAAGCTTTACCAATTTGACACGTAATATCACGAAAACTAAGCAAAATATCGAAAAACTTCATTTTTTCCTTTTTGTGCTACTCACCAGGTTCCATAAGAATCTATTTTTAATTTTTGTTACTACGGTAACGGAAAACTTTTAGTAACACCTAAACTTAAACATTCGAAGGGTTGAAAAATACACTTCCGGTCCGCGTCGCTAAAAATCCGTTTAGGGGATAACTTCTTAAGCGAAATAAATTATGTAAAAACAATAAAAATCAGCTCAATCGGAGGTATTAGATTATTATAATGGTGTACTCATTATAAAAATATTAATTGTAATAATAACGCATTCAGTCATTATGCATAAGTAGCCAACTGCGTATACATACTTCATGTTTAAATAGCCAATTCAGCATACATATCATAATTATCATATGTATAAACAGCCAGTTTCATATACATACTATATATGTATAAATAGCCAATTTCGTATACATACTGTATGTATAAATAGCCAATTGCGTATACATACTGTATGTATAAATAGCGAATTGCGTATACATACTGTATGTATAAATAGCCACATCCATTTCTAAAAGCTTGAATCATGGACACTACCAGAAGGATAACGGACTCAAACGGTGGAATTGCCAGAATTGTCCACGCAAAACGTACATATTGCGTTTTCTTTTTTCACCACTCGTGGCGCTAATATTTCTCTTGTACTGTAATTTGAAATTTATTATTATCGTTTACTTTTTTATTTTTGACTATTTTTCAATAATTATTGATTTTATGTTCATTATTTATATTTAAACAACCTAAATGACTTATTTTATAATTTTAATTTATTATTTCTATTTCAAACTGTCGTTTCATTCCCCTTCCGCTTTGGTGCATGCGGAACACTAATGCCCTCTGATTTTTAGAGCTGCTTATGCATACATGGAGTTCGTGCAGCTTGTATAGTCACCATAGCTTGAATACATTGAGGAGAAATCAACTAGAGTGAATGCTGTGTATTACAAATACATTATGAAATTGAAGCAAAAAAATTGACTGATGTGAGCAAAAAAATTGACTGATGGGATTACTTTAATGGCGGTCAAACCATTAATTGAATGGTTTATCCATATATGTAATACTTCTATATGGCTAATGCCTATAAGTGGCAGGGTCACGGTAAGAGTGAAACAGGATAAGGGACGTAGCCTATTGTGCGCAAGTGCGACGGTCCTGTCAAATTGCATGTATCCAATGAATATTCATATATTTAATAATTTGAATCTTACATATGCGCATACGGTACTATGTACTTACTGCTGAAGTGAAACAAACAGATTGTCGGTACTGTAGTATTTTCGCCTATTTCTTTATACAATTAGCTATATAGTAGTATTACATATATGGGTTTATCTAATATTTATAAACAAGTCTCCGTGGTTACAAGTTGGGCTTACTAAAATGGAGTCACGCTTCAAAATTTAATGCCTGTGGTATCTCTAAGAAACATATACCCGTAGTAATATATTTAGACAATTACGTCACAAATTAGTTCAACCCTTCAAAATGACGTCATATAGATTTTAAACCAATAACTGAATACAAAATTTTTAATACTCCTTAAAAATATTCCTTCTCGATTTAACATTACGAGTTAGAAAAAGATAATATAATAATATAATCCAACCTAATTAAACAAAAACAACTGAAATATTAATGATAATAATATAAAGAGGCGACTTACGTCGTTACCTATTTGTAACCACACTCCAGAAGAAGACGTAATTATAATGAGTTGTCTGTCAAATGTTACTCTTAATAAGATTTTCAAATGTGTTTAATTTTGTACAGTAAGGCTCAACGTAATGGTAAACTAGTAATTAGATTTTACCGTGCAAATGGTTTAAATAGTTATAAATTATAGCTATTTAATGACAAACAAATCAACCAAACTTTTCAATCTTATACCTAAACTTTTTCTATCAATAACAACTCACTCATATTTTATTTTAAAAATGCCTACTTTTTTAGCTTATCGTACTTTTTAACTTGACCTAGTAGTGTACTTTTAAATAGTTTTAGAAATCAGTTTACTTATTGCAATTCAAATGTTTGATGAATTTCTGCCAGGAAAATTCAGCTACTACACCATATCTCACCAGGTCACCATAAAAAACGCTTGTATATTCTCCAGCCGCCATATTGAAATCATTGTTGTGTGAGGAGAATTTTGCCACGCATATTTGAAAAATAGAGTCCATAACCTTTAATTTGAGATATTGCAGATCTATTTTAAGCAACAACAATTTTTGAAAGCAGGGTGTTCCGTTCAGAAAGAATGTCCTAGAAAGAATATATATATATATATATATATATATATATATATATATATATATATATATATATATATATATATATATATATATATATATTAGGGTGGCGCAAAAAAACCACATATTTTTCTTTTTTTTGTCTCATAGGAAAAAAAGTTAATTTAGCTCGATTTAAGAATGCTCACCAAAAATTAGCTCGATAAAAAATTTTTTAAGGGTCGCTCAAAACTTTTTAAAATTTGAAAATTGGCCAAAAATCGATTTTTGTTTTTCATCAACCTTTTTTTCTTATCCCAGCATATGTTTGTACATTGAATAATAAAAAATTCCGCCAAATGTTAACTCAAAAAATTGATAATAAAACGTCGCTCAGGGTTTTAAAGTCAAAATATTTAATATTTTTTAGGGACGCTAAAAAATATTAAATATTTTAACTAAAAAAACTTTCAGAACTCTTGAGCGACCTTTTATTTGCAATTTTTTGAGTTAAAATTTGGAGGAATTTTTTATTATTCAATGTACAAACATATGCAGGCATGAGAAAAAAAATTTGATAAAAAACCAAAATCGATTTTTGGCCCATTTTCAAATTTTAAAAAGTTTTGAGCGACCCTTAAAAAATTTTTTATCGAGCTAATTTTTGGTGAGCATTCTTAAATCGAGCTAAATTAACTTTTTTTCCTATGAAACAAAAAAAAGAAAAATATATGGTTTTTTTGCGCCACCCTAATATATATATATATATATATATATATATATATATATATATATATATATATATATATATATATATATATATACGAGGCATGTTTTTAAAGTAAGTACCGTTTTGATATAAAAAAATCAACAAGTAAATTTTTCAAACAAAACTATTTATCTGAAAGAGCATTCTTTCCTCTACTTCTCTACATAATTTCCATTATTATTAAGGCACTTGTCGTATCTTGGGAGCAGCTTTTGTATGCCGTCGTCAAAGAAGCTTGCCGCCATACTGGACAACCACTGCTGCACAGACGTTTTTACTTCTTCATCACGTTCGGACACAATTTCGTAGAAAACACTTCTTGATACAGCAAGAAATTTTTCAGCTAAGGACGAAATTGTGAACCGTCTGTTCTCTTTCACTTTAGAGTCCACTTTTTGAATGGGATCATCGGTAATGACTGAAGGTCGCCCACTTCGTTCCTCATCATGAACGTTTGTGCGGCCATCTTTGAAGGCCCTAACCCATTTCCGCACCATTCCTTCACTCATAATGTTTTCACCATAAACTTCACTGATTTGACGATGAATGTCAATTGCTTTTAAGCCTTTAGCACAGAGAAAACGAATTACAGCACGCACTTCACTTCATTATATATATATATATATATATATATATATATATATATATATATATATATATATATATATATATATATATATATATATAGGACATTCTTTCTGAACGGGACACCCTGCTTTCAAAAATTGGTGTTGCTTAAAATAGATCTGCAATATCTCAAATTAAAGGTTATGGACTCTATTTTTCAAATATGCGTGGCAAAATTTTCCTCACACAACAGTGATTTCAATATGGCGGCTGGAGAATATAAAAGCGTTTTTTATGGTGACCTGGTGAGATATGGTGTAGTAGCTGAATTTTCCTGGCAGAAATTCATCAAACATTTGAATTGCAATAAGTAAACTGATTTCTAAAACTATTTAAAAGTACACTACTAGGTCAAGTTAAAAAGTACGATAAGCTAAAAAAGTAGGCATTTTTAAAATAAAATATGAGTGAGTTGTTATTGATAGAAAAAGTTTAGGTATAAGATTGAAAAGTTTGGTTGATTTGTTTGTCATTAAATAGCTATAATTTATAACTATTTAAACCATTTGCACGGTAAAATCTAATTACTAGTTTACCATTACGTTGAGCCTTACTGTACAAAATTAAACACATTTGAAAATCTTATTAAGAGTAACATTTGACAGACAACTCATTATAATTACGTCTTCTTCTGGAGTGTGGTTACAAATAGGTAACGACGTAAGTCGCCTCTTTATATTATTATCATTAATATTTCAGTTGTTTTTGTTTAATTAGGTTGGATTATATTATTATATTATCTTTTTCTAACTCGTAATGTTAAATCGAGAAGGAGTATTTTTAAGGAGTATTAAAAATTTTGTATTCAGTTATTGGTTTAAAATCTATATGACGTCATTTTGAAGGGTTGAACTAATTTGTGACGTAATTGTCTAAATATAAAATTTCAGGTCTATATTAATATGTTCGATTCACTGTTCAGTGCTTGAATAGTTATGGTGACTTGAGAGCTGAGAGAGACTTGAATAGGGTACCTGACTGTATTCAAAATTTGCTTTAAATATTAAATAATTTTATATATTGCTCGTAAATATATTTAATTTTAGTAGTGACAAATAAAAATATTCTTTAGTTATTTAAAAATTCTACTTTGAAAATGATAAATTTTTAACCTTCATTTAAATGAGTAAAAACGCGCCGTTACATTAAAATGACATCATATTTTGTAGCAAATATGACAAATACCATAAATAAGATAAGGAACATGTAAATGATGTAAATAGTTATTGTAGTTTGATGCATAATTCTTACACGTGTGTTAAATATTATTTAGACTGGACACAATAAGTAATTGTAAATATTGCAGAACAAAAAGACTAAAATCTATTGAAAATATATTTTTGTTGAAAATTTAATGTTGCAAAATGTTTCCTAATGTTACAGTAGTGCGAACACATTAATATTTGCTTGCATCAAAATGTGACGCCATCGTATACGTCACCATGGCGAATCGTTTTTCGCGCCAATTTATTCATTTAAAATTGAAGTATTTTCTTACGATTTTCAAAAATTTTTTAAAAATTAATTAGTTAATACGTAAAGCATTTAAAATCATTTTTTAATTACAGTCAAGTACCCTATTGAGAGTGATAAAAAAAATCTCAGAAACTCTCACAATCGGCGTGTTCGTTGCTGAGTTTTTCTGCTCAAAGTGAGCTGTTAGCACATGCGCAAAAACATTTTTATGAAGTACAAAATACTTGTGTATTCCATAAAAAAAGTTCTTGCGCATGCGCTAGCAGCTCACTTTGAGCAGAAAAACTCAGCAACGAACATGCCGAATCATGTGCAATGCCTGATTTGAATTTATTAAGTTTTGGACGATAACCACTAGTGGTCGCTAGTGTGCACCGACTTTTACTTGATTATATCGAGACTAAACCGAAGCAACAAATATTATCAATTTGAAATATAATAAAATTTGAACGCCACTGCATTTTCAATCGTAAATAAACAAATTTACAATCAATACAGAAAATATATATGTAACCGTAACACACACACAAACACGTTTGACACGTACATATACAAAAATATTCAAACATGTGTACGACAAAATCATATAACCGAGCCGTTCAACAAGGTTCAAGTCTGTCTCTACCGTCTCTACCACAGATAAATACCATTTAATTTACCTCATTCATATAGATGGTAATGCTGCGCAAGCGCAACAAAATTACATGTACATAGCGCGTAGTCTATGAGCGCATGTTACACAAAAGAACACCACAATATGAAACAACACAAAAGTATACTATCCGAGTTTGATGTGTCAGTAATTCAGTACAAATCAAACTCGTTAATAACATTATTGTAATTAACAAATTTTCTGTTTATTAAAAAAAAATATTTTTATATTATTATGGTGATACGTTTGTTTAAATTTCGTTATTTAAATATTTACACAAAAATGTTTTACGTTCGTAAATATTATTGAAAAAATTGTGTTTTGGTTGTATAATCCAGTGATATTTTGGTGTAGTGATTTTTTTTTTTTGGTCAAGAACAACGCGTCAAATTTATATTATTATCATCAATTTTGAAAATTCATTGTTAGTATGATTTATTATATTTATTTATTCGATAATTTTGATGTTATGTAAGATGTTTTTTTGGTGTTTGTTACGTTTACGTTAAGTTTTCGAATTTAAATTATAATTGTTTTAGCTGCGTTGCGTTTAATTAAATGTATTTAGGGCTTGTACAACTTGTAGAACTCATTAAAAAAGTAGATCAATGTTTTTTCTTTTGTATACCTATATTTACAAAACTGTGATTTCACAACACCTGTAATTATTTGGATTCAATAATAATGTTGTTATGTCATTTTGACAATTCATCGCACTGTGATATCGTCAAGTTAAAAATAGATCTTGTTTTGAGGGTATTTTTCAAATTGTTTTATTGTTATTATAATTACTGATAAAGCTTATCTATATCCAAATTATTATATAAAATAAAAAAAATACGTAGTATATACAAATTGTGATGGCTTCTATGAACTTCGTATGAATAATATTTATTTTTTCTTTATTATTAGTCATTGTTTTTTTTTTTCGGTGAGAGGTGCGCGGGTGTAGATTTGTATTTGAATGTTTCATCGAAAATGATTTTGTAATTTGTTTTCTTGAATTTTTGGCCCCCAAAAAACTGAATATTAATGTCAAATGTAGCATGTTAATTGACCTTTCACAGAATATTTCAAGTGAAAAATAAATATTAAAATTATTACATGGCTTTAAATTATCTATGGCGGGTGAAATTTTACGTTTTTAGTTTTTACATAAACAGTGGTACAGTAAAACCTCAAATTTTGATATATTATTGTAGATATTTCAAAAAATTTATTATATTCGTGCACTTGATCATAATTTATTGGTTGAAAAAAATAGAATAATTAAGCCTTCTTAAAAAATCGTCTGCTCACGTGTAGTAGAGTTCATCAAATTTAACCCATTATAGCCTATCGTATGATTAATCATACGCTGTATTTAGTTCGATTAAACTAATAGAAAATTAAATGCTTAATTGTTTCTTTACCTCTGAAATGGAACATAGAACTGCCTCATGTTTTTTTTTTGAGTTCCGAATAAAAATCTCGGAATTACCCTCATAAATCGGACATCTTTTGGGTTAGAAACAAATTTCCCGTATAGGAAACTGTGTATGCAGATCATGTTCTTTTCCGTCTTGAAGCTCTGATTGCGAAATATTGCACTTCAAAGTGAGGTTTTTGCCCCTCCCCCCAGTAGCTTTCAACCGCAGATCCAAGAAATTTTAAACAATGCAGATACCAACAGTTGCTAGGAATAATCAATTAAAATTATGTCGATAATTTTCAGTGATACAGCCAATCAAATTTTCTTATACCAAAATACCAAAAAACCTTCCCCCAAAGCCCAAATTATTACGAGGAATGCTTGAAAGTGGAGATAGTTAACTCTACATACCTCATCGCGTGGGATATCCTTAAAAAAATCTTTTTTAAAATGAAATTGCGGTTTTTTTAACTATTTTTCATTTCTCACTTCTAAAATATTAAGCTTCAAAGTTTTCGTGTAATTGACGCTCCTAATAACATGTGTAGGTAACATTGGCCTAAAAATGTCCTCAAAAGCCGCTGTAAGTATATTTTATCCCGAAAACCGGAGGAAACTCTGAACTCTAATTTAACGTAGTTGCTCTGAGATAGTCAGGTACAAAAGTATATCTCAAGTATACAACTTGTTTTTTTTTTTTTAATTTCCGCACGCTTATGTTGTAGCAATATAAAAACATTGTTGAAAAAGCGTTGTAAAAACGTAAAATGATGTTTATAAATTATATTTCAAAAACGGCGCGGTCAATAATTTTTATTTCTTATTAAATATGATTTGTAATTTTGTATTTTATAACATATTAAATTTTTATTAAATTCCTTTGACACGTTTTCATTTTATTCAGAGCCCGTGTTAAAATTACAAAACTTCGAAATCGTTTTTCTCAAAATTGGGGTAGTCAATTTTAATTGGAATAGGCTCGTATTACCTATTGGTATTGAATTAAATAAATATCTAAAGAAGTTCCGTTAAAATCCTTTGAAAAAATCGTTTTATCCACCAACTACCTTAATGCGTGTTCTACATAATATTTGAATTAACATGTAAATGTCCGGGTCATAATGGGTTAATAGTTGATCATGTCTGTTTCATACTGACTCTAGTATCACTTTTTGTTATTACATAACTGCATGTTTTTATAACTTTTGATATCCTCGTTTGTCATGCGGATTAGTCTATAAAGCTATTAAACATTTTGAATCCCATTACACGTAAATATAGTGGGTGTTCGTATTGTTTTGTCACGGAGTGTACATTTAGGTGTACGTGTAACAATACAGCTACTGGCCCACATTGTTGATTATAATTGTGCGACAATTAGCATTTTATTTGTAAAATTAATTTTAAAAAAGAATAGCATATACGTTTTTTGAGAGACTCTAATTGATTTTTAAATGATTTACGTAATTTATTTTTTTTTTTGTAAAACAGGTCAAAGACTTTAAATAGACGTCCTACAAATTGCGTGATAATTTTAAAAAAAGTATTAAAGTCGATATTGTAAGTAATTTTTATATCTAAAATTTAAGTGGGCAGTCTAATTGACTGACGATGTTCGCAAAAATATTTTTTTAATGCAGTTTTTTTTTACATGTCACCGTAAAACGGATTGAATTGGCACATTTTCGACCTTTGAATTAGATTTTTATAACCTTCATTACGTAACGGTTATTAATGTAGTTGCTCTAAGATAGTCAGTAGTGATGTCGAGTGGAGATGCAATTAATCGATTAATCGACTAAAGTTGTTTTTCCGACAAAATTAGTCATTAGTCGAAAATATCGAGCATAGATTAGTCGATGAATGGACTAAATTTTTAGTCGAATTCATGACTAGGGTAACCTATGTAACTCTTTCCAAAACAATGTTTTGGATTTAATTATTGACTTTTATTTTTAAATTTTTTTTTCAAAAAAAAAAAAATAAAGTAAAATTACATATTACAATGTATTATTCACATAAAAGTAAAAAATCATACAAACAGCTAATTTTTAGTTTTCATTTTTTCGAGACCAATAAATAATGCAGAAACTATTAAATTAGTCGTTTTTAGTCATTAAAAAAAATATTAATCATTTTAGTCATTTAGCCGAGGGTAAAATAGTCGACTAAAAAATGACAAAATTTAAACAAAATTAGTCGACTAAACCGATTAATCGATTAATCATTCGACATCACTAATAGTCAGGTATTTTAATATTCTTCAGTGATTATATTTGTATACCACTTGTTTTTTTTTTTAAATTTCCGCGCGCTTATGTTGTAGCAATAGTATGTAAAATGATGTTTATAAATTATATTTCAAAAACGGCGTATGGTCAATAATTTTTATTTCTTATTAAATATGGTTTGTAACTTTGTATTTTATAACATATTAAATTTTTATCAAATTCCTTTAACACGATTTCATTTTCAAAAAAAAAAAAAAAAAAAAAAAAAAAAAATTCTCTTGAAATTTTTTTTTGATTTTACATTTTAAATATGTTTGACTTTTTTAATTGTTTTAAATTAAAGTAATTATTTTATAAAAAATTTTTTCGATTGACAAATTTCCATGTGAAATGCAAAAAAACTAGTTAAATTGTTCTAATGGATTGTTGGTATGGTTGGTTGTTATCCAAGAATGACAATCTGAAATTTAGATAATTTCCGGTGAGTAAGATTGTAAAAAAAAAATTTTTTTAACATTTTAATATACATACTGTTTCAGTTTGTCCTGTCTCAAATCCGCTAATATTAAAAAATAGGTTTTGTTTGTTTCGTTAACACAAATAGATATTCTTCCAAACATAAAATTTCCTATATATCAACTAAATCACAAATTCTTGTTGTTTTTACAAAAATAAATAAATAATCCTCCTATCCAATATGTAGCTTATAACCTAAAAAATAATAGTATAAGTTAACGAAGAATTGTAAATATATAAAAATGATGTTATTGTTTATTATTACGTTGTAAAAATTTTTTTTGATGTTTAGCCACTGAAGATGATATTAAACATATCGAAAATATTTTGGCAATTTTAATAAAGAAAAGCTATGAAATAGAAGATATTGGTTTCATTATGTCCATCCTTCTATAAAGCTAGTCCACGCAATTTGGGAGAAGGTTGAAAAAATTCTTCGTGAAATTTATATATCCCAAAAAAAAAAAATATTGTTGTAATTAAATAGTTTTAGTTGGCAAATTAATTGTAGTGCCTATAGTAGGTATACCTTTTCCAACAATATTTGGAATGACTTTTCGAGAGGGTGTTATTAGTGACCATAAACTTTCAAGATGTTAAATTATTTTATTGCTTACAACAAATACCACCCTATGTTCACTCCAATTGTATTTAAATTTGTTACCTGTTTTACAAGCGACGGTTTCTTTTTGCATTCATATAGATAAGTAGGTATCATGCTGTGAACAATACTGCTGATTATTGCCGTACTTGAAAAGTCATCTCATTTAAATATTGAAAAACTATACTGATGCGATTGGTAATGCAATGTTCATTGCCTATAGTCAGGAGCAATTGAGAATGTTATTCTTGCTCCTCCGCTGAGTACAGATAGAAAATAAATCCTGATGGTGAACAAGTAATATTTGAAACAATTGTCACAGTGAAAAAAATACACGGCGGGGGGGGCAATGAAGGGTGGTACAGTTTCTCCACATTTGTAACAGACTTTTATTCAGTCTTTGAAGTGATTTTGTGCTTAAATTGTTCTTATCCTAAATTTCGTGTCTTAACATATTATTAATTGTCAAATAATTACAAGAAATTAAAATTGAGAATCCATTCCGTACACCTTTGATTGTATTGATATTTATAGCGGACCATGTATGGTCTAACCTTCAAATACTCTCAAAATTTGAACGAAATGGGACTAGCAGTTAGTAAAATATTGACATTTAATGGGATTTAATCGTAGCGCCGTGACTACCATTACTTCGATTGCGATGAAATTCGTAGGGGATCATCTAGGAACCAAACCGCACCGGAAAGTAACGCTAAAACGTGCGCATGAAAATCTTCATTTTGGAGAGAAATTTTTGTTTTACTATTTACAACTTATTTAAACCTATTAAGGATTAGATCAGTGTGAAGTTTGATGTAATTTATCTGTGTCCTCAATTCACAAGCCTCCTTCCTCTCTTTAAATTTTGATTATAATTTCGCGTGACTCCTCGACATTCATTTTTATGTCAAACTAGCCGTACCCACGACGTCGTTCGCACAAAGCATTGTTATAAACGCAATGAGAAGTATGTAAGTGTAATAATTATTACAGAACTTACAAAGAATAATAATTTTTGTAATGCATGCACATGCTCAAAATGGTTTTTCTGTCTTCCTGTGGGAATGAGGAATTTTCCCGGAGTAAAAAGTATCTTAAATGTTGCCCTAGGTAATAAGTTATCACCACACCAAATTTTATTAAAATCCGTTCAATAGTTTTTGCGTAACACATGCACATGCACAAAATGGATTTTCTATTTTCCCGTGGGAAGAAGGCATTTTCCCGGAGTAAAAAGTATCTTAAATGTTGTCCTAGATAATAAGTTATCACCACACCAAATTTTATTAAAATCTGTCCAATAGTTCTTGCCTAATGTGTGCACATGCTCAAAATGGTTTTCACATTTTCCCGGAGTAAAAAGTATTTTAGATGTTGACCCACGTAATAAGTTATCATCACATCAAATTTCATTAAAATCCGTTCAATAGTTTTTGCGTGGTGCGTGAACAGACAGCCAGACAGACAAAAATTCTAAAAATCTCTGTTTTGGTATCTACTAGAGATGTCGATTCTCCAAAAAAAAGATCGATTTTTGGATCGATTTAAATCGAAATTAAAAAAAATCGATTCAAAAAAAAATCGGTTAAAAAAAAATCGATTCTGTGAGATCGATCTAAAAAATCGAAATTTTGAAAAGTTTAATAAAATTAGCTGATAATTTTTGTGTAAAGGCGATGAATGAATTAACTTTTCAATTATAATTATAAATAATAAGGCAATTGAATATGTAGGACGAATATCACGAATTGAACCAAGTTTATTCAAAAATTTCAAACAAATTGACAAAAAAATATTTTCTAAATAAGTCACTTTTGTGGGAAATGGATCGTCGTTTGCACAGATAGGTGGTCTCTTCCTTCCTTTTGTATTAATAGTCTGACTTACATAGAGCAATAGGAGGGGTTCGTTGATATAACGAGTAAAAAGTGACAATTAACAATAGAGTTTTTGGTGTTTCATTTTAACACATGTTTCTTTGTAGAATTACTATTAAAATGAAGTTATTTTTGGAAAAAATTGGTTATCGATCTCTTACTTTTAATAATCGATTCATGAATCGATTCAAATGAAAAAAATCGAAAAAAGAATCGATTTTTTAAGCTTCGATTAATCGATTTTCGATTAATCGATTTAAAATCGACACCTCTAGTATCCACATCTATAACTATTTACGGTACCAGTACAATTTTCAAAAAATATTCCATGTACAGAAATGGTCTCGTTACAATTTTATTACCTATATGTATAGATTCCATTGTAATAATTACTTGTGACAAAACTGTGTTTCAAACATTGTGATCCAGTTGTTTCAAAAACATTTACATATTTTTTCTTTAATACGTTTCAAAATCATTATTGTATTTAATTTTTGTGCTGTACATGTGACCTGGTTTGCCGCGCGGCTACATAACAATATTTACATAATCACAAAGAAATAACATTTATAATAATAAGTAACCAACAAATTGTTTGTACACTATGTATTATACATAGTCTGCTATTAATACGATGTATGTTGGTATCGTAACTAAAATATAATCAGTTAATTGTGCGGTTAGTGAATGCCGGTGCTACTATAGTAGACGGTGTACCAACTTGCCTCAGCAGGGTAGTGATTATTAATACTTGAGTAAAATGATTTTTCGTTTCTTCTTTTACTTTTTCTGTTCTCTATTGCAAGTTTGGTCTTCAGATGTTTTTTTGTTGTTTCACATTTCCGTTTTCGTATATCATTTTTAGTGATGTACGTATTTCCTCTTTTGCAACCAACGAGTTGCTATATTTGACATTGTTTGATTTGATTGGTTTTGATCCAAACTAAAAGGTTATTAGTTTCTTTTGTTTATGAAAAAAAAATTTTAAATTTTTTCATTTTTTATGTTTATTTTTATTGATTTTTATATTCTTGTCTTGATAATGGTGTTTTGAGACACCGAAACCAGTTGACATGTTGAAGATTGGTTCAAAAATTGGTTTTTTGCTGGTCTTAATATTGAGGTTTATCGTCAAATAATGAAATTACAAGTTTATAGTCACCTATATTAAATAATTAGTTATTGACAATTTATCAGGACGCCTTACTGTTATAAATGAATGAAAAATATATTAAAATAAAAGCTCTTTTAAAAAATCGACTTCAAAAAGTAAAAAAATAATAAAAGGCACGAATTTTGAAGTCAGGCGTGGGGCGTCGTATGAAAGACTGCGATCGAATGTGCTTGAAAAATTTATGAATTCTTCAAGATCTATATTTTTTTTATACTACTTCCCGCCTGACCTCAAAATTCGTGCGAAGAATCTTCAAAAGTTTGAAAAATGACATTTTAAAACGTCAAAATATTGAATTTGTAAAAGATAAAAATTTCAAAATTGTCGTATCCGTAGTAATTAACATATTTACCAGCATTATAAAAGTTGATTAAATAAGACTCCTCGCTCTGTTTGTAATCCCGTAGCAAAGATGACGTCATACATCTGTATTAGATGAAATATAACTACATATCTGTGTAAAGTGCAACTTTAAAGTCCTGTAACTTTGATAGTTATTGAGATACCTTAATTTTTTTTATATTTTTGTTTGATTTTGTTTAAATTTTTATTTTTACCCATAAAAAAGGTGGTAGACTTCTCCATTCTAGGAAATTTTAACGCATTGTATGTTTAAGACGTACTTGGCGAATTTTTTTTTAAATTATATAAGACCACCGTGTATTATAGTAGTACCATAATTTTTTTTTTAATTCTTACGATACAGATAGTAGAACTAGCAGAAGCTATAGGAATAGAAGTTATATACTATAAATATGTATAAGATAATTATAAATACTGATATAACTTTATATAATTTTATGTGTTTCATATCTGTGTCAACTGTTATGAAGGGACGCTTATAGAAGTTACAAATTGTTGGTCAAATTTTTTCATTTGTTATGCATTAAACAGTGTTTTATAATTAGGTATTATGCATTTAATTATTATATGTATCGATAATTTGTTCAAAATATACAACAATATAGATAGTCAGTCCTGGATTTACACTAGGGGCACTAGCCCCGAGCGGCAAAATTTGGAATTTGACGTTTTTCGTTTTTGCTCGTCAGGGAAAAGTGTAAAAGTCAGAAACTTACTAAATAAATTTTTTTGAAATTTTCGTTTTAGGAAAAACTAGGGGTCGCATTTTTTGTGATGCCACTTAAGGTAAATCCGGCCGTGTAGATAGTCGATTCCGGCGATTAGATAGAACGATTCAAAAATTAATTATTTAACGGAGGGGGGAGAGGTTTTCTAGTACAAAGAGTAAGAATTTCGGTTTTTTTAGGAATTAATTAAAAATACCTATAAATACTTTTAGTGTCCACTTTTTTACCATCTATTAATTGATATTTTAAGAACATATAAAAAAATTTTCATCCAAAAAAATGAAAATTCAAGGACTTATAACGATTTAAATATAGCTATGCAAAAAAGTGATGTGCTCTGGTTGACATGATTTTGGAATCTGTGTTCATTTGCAACAAAAAAAAAAAAAAAATGAAAACGATTCTGGTTTAGAAAGGTTGTGATTCTGTCTGAAACTACAACGAAAAAATTATTTTTAAATCTAAATATGGCAGCTGTTTTTTAAAAAAAATTAGTGGAACGTACAAAAAATCTGTAAAAATCAAACAAACCATTTAATTTCAATAAAATATTAATCCTATTTAATTATTCACTAAAAATTACATGTTCACAAGTCGATATACCTTTGTTTTCGGTAACAAAACGAGTAACCACATAAAATGGCAAATTTTTGGAATCTTAGGTCGTCTAAGAATAATTTAAGTTAAAGATTATTTAACAAATAGAAAATGAAACACAGCATTTCAACCCCGCCTGGTTCCTCTCGTGCTCTTATCAAAGCTTCCATTCGTTTTTCTATACTCAGAATGATGTTATCTGTAGTTTCCTGGGACAGTCTTTGCCATTCTTCAATTACGGCATACAGGATACATTTTTTTAAAGGTTTATACTTTCTTAACATATTTGATAGATTTGAGCGTTACTTTATGGTATTCCATTTTAAAATAAAAAGACAATTTTTTACTTTACTAATACCACTTTATGTAGAGTTTTAATTTGTCTGTGACATGTTTCGGCCCGTATGGCCATTGATGAACTGTTCGTCAATGGCCATACGGGCCGAAACATGTCACAGACAATTAAAACTCTAAATAAAGTGGTATTAGTAAAGTAAAAGATTGTCTTTTTATTTTAGTTTATACTTTCAGAAAATGTAAGAAAAAAAATCGGTTTTTAAGAAATTCTTGACTAGAAGACTGTCTTAAAAATACTATAAACGCAATTGTCGTAGGAACGCAATTTATTTCTTATAATTAGATGATTTTATAAGATGTGCTTGGTGTGGACAATATTGTGGTTTTGAAGATTTTTATGAACAATATCATTATTGTGTAGATTACAAACATTAAAATATTGACAATTGTATAAATAAATAAAACCAAATAAATAAGTAAATAGGATTTGTATAGATATCAGTAAAGCATGGGGGAGGGGGGATTGCAGTGAATTTTGTTCTTCCTAAATTATGTATTTGAAAGTATATTGTAAGTTTGTAACAAGTCATTACCTATTAAAATACGAGATTCTTTGACCATCTTTTTGCTCATTATTAAATCAAAGAGTTAAAAATTTTCGAAAGTTAATATTAACAAAAGGTGTATCTATGCAACAAGAAATAAACTGTGATTATGTGTGAAACGCAATTTTTTTCTTATAAGCCCATCCAAAAAAATATTTTTGGTACCGCCCCTGGTCAATTTAGAAATTTGTCGGATACTATTGCCTTAAAGGGCATGTTTTGTTTACTCAACCGTAGAAAAAATTCGATCTTTCCCGCATCTTACGATTTTAATTTTACCAAAAATGAAAAGAATAACATCAAAAACTTTAATAGCTTTAAATTAGAAAATATGCAATCACGTCACAACGATGAAAATTCATTTCCTACTGGAAAAATTTTGATGTCTTGATTTTCTACAAATTGAAGAAAACCCTGTGAATATATTTGATGACGTCATAGTGATGAAAACCCAGTTTTTCTTTAATAAATTGAAATGTTAATTGGATAATTTTTTTTCAACTGTGTGATTAATTTTGGTGCCAAAATATAAAAAAATTGTTTCAAATTTATCAAAAATTAAAAAAAAAATCGTTTTTTCAGAATTGTATCACATTTTTAGGATTTAAATTATCATGTTTACAATTTTAAACTCATAAGTTGATCCACGTGATCGGAGCGGGGAAAATTTAATTTTTCATTTTAACAAATTTTTATGAATGCGCGGTCGGACCCTCGCCCCACCAAAACCGGTTTATCGCGAAAACAAAACAAAAAAAAACCATGAAAATTATGTAATTTAATTAAGTAGAAAATAAGATACTTTGTACGGTTGTCTGTCTAGACATCATACACAAATTAAGTAATGGATTCCACCACAGATTCGACTTATTCGGAAACATTAGAATTTCGTAGCGCGCTTACAGTGCCTCGAAATTGAAATTATTTTACAAGGTGATTCAAAAAATTTATCAATAAATTTCCAAATAATCAATTATTCGGAATAATATTAATTTATAACTTGGTAAGTAGGTTATAGACCAATCAGAAAGTTGCATTTGTAAAATATCTATACAATATAATAAAACTGTAACGAGAACGTTTATGTCCATGGAATATTTTTTAAAAATTTTACTGGCACTGTAACTAGTTCGATACTGTAGATATCAAAGCAGCTATTTTTAAAATTTTTGTCTGTCTGTCTGTGTGTCTGTTCACGCATCACGCAAAAACTATTGAACGGATTTTGTTGAAATTTGGTATGGTGATAACTTATTATCTGGGTCAGCATCTAATATACTTTTTTTTTAATTTCGAGAAAATATGCTATTTTCACGGGAAAATAGAAAAACTATTTTGACCATATGCACACATTACGCAAAAACTAGTGTTCTATGCAAGTTATGTATATAATTATTACACTTATATATTTCGCATTTATTTTATAACAATTTGTCACGCGAACGACGGCGCGGGTACAGCTAGTTTCAAGTATATGTATATATTAATTTTCTGGAAATAGTATATATCAATTGAATTACGTGCTTTTGACTAGAGATGTTGATTCTCCGAAAAAAGATCGATTTAAATCGAAATTAGAAATAAATCGATTCTGTAAGATCGATCTAAAAAATCAAAATTTTGAAAAGTTCAATAAAATTAGCTGATAATTTTTGTTAAGGTATTTAATTGATAGTACATGGGTAATATCGTGTAAAAACGCCTTACAGTATATTTTTAAAGATGACGAGTTACCTAACTTTTCAATTATAATTATAGCAAATAACGAATACCACGGAATGAACCAAGCTTATTCAAAAACTAGCCATACCTGCGACGTCGTTCGCGCAAAGCATTGTTATAAATTCAATGAGAAGTATAAATGTATTAAGTGTAATAATTATACAGAACTTGCAAAGAATAATAATTTTTGTGTAATGCATGCACATGCTCAAAATGGTTTTTCTATTTTCCCATGGGAATGAAGAATTTTCCCGGAGTAAAAAGTATCTTAAATGTTGACCCAAGTAATAGGTTATCACCACACCAAATTTCATCAAAATCCGTCCAATAATTTTTGCGTAATACGTGCACATGCACAAAATGGTTTTTCTATTTTCCCGTGGGAATGAGGCATTTTCCCGGAGTAAAAAGTATCTTAAATGTTGCCCTAGGTAATAAGTTATCACCATATCAAATTTTATTAAAATCGGTCCAATAGTTTTTGCCTAATGTGTGCACATGCTCACAATGGTTTTTCCATTTTCCCGTGGGAATAAGAAATTTTCCCGGAGTAAAAAGTATTTTAGACGTTAACCCAGGTAATAAGTTATCATCACACCAAATTTCATTAAAATTCGTCCAATAGTTTTTGCGTGATGCTTGAACAGATAGACGGACAGACAGACAAAAATTCTAAAATTCGCTGTTTTGATATCTACATCGATAACTGTTTACAATACCAGTACAATTTTCCAAAAATATTCCCTGTACAGAAATGGTCTCATTACAATTTTATTATATGTATAGATTTCAAACAAACTGACAAAAAAATGTTTTCTATAAATAAGTCGCTTTGTGAGAAAGGGATCGTTTGCCAGATAGGTGGCCTTTCTTCCTTTTGTATTAATAATCTTCTACCGGACAAGAGAGTGCGTATATGTACATATGTAGTTATATACAGAGCCATATGATAACAACGATTAAAAAGTGACAACTATAACGTTTTTAGTGTTTCATTTTAACACATGTTTCTTTGTAGAACTACATACAATTAAAATAAAATTTTTTTGGAAAAAATCGGTTATCGAACTTTTAATAATCGATTTAAATGAAAAAAAAAGTCGAAATAAGAATCGGATATCTCTACTTTTGACTTAGAACTCGACACAAGTGTCTTTTATGTTCAATATTTTTTGGATCACCTTGTCTGGTCGTACTGTAGCAGCATATTTAATCGAACTTATAAAACTGTTTATTTTTATCGAACACACGATATTCATCAGATCGTAGGGGGCTCCACCTACATAATATTTGAACTTACGTAACAATCTCATTAGTCATATTATGTACAGCGGTGTAGCGCACTGCGCAAGCGAAATACGAGTACATTTCAAGTGAATTGTCAGTTACATCGAGTACATAATATACTGAATATGTATCGTTGAAAAAGTAGGGCAAACTAATGATTATTATTATAAGGTGCATTAATCAAAAAATTTTTTTATAAACTAAAAATAAAAAAAAAAATGACAAAATTTGAATTAAAAATCTGAGTTAGAAAATTCAAATTTTTCAATATGACCTTCACAACACATCGCATGCAGCAACGATGTTGTTTTGAAATTTAATATTTATTCTTTTTGGCTGAAAAGTGATGTACCTATAACGAATAAATTATAAATGGGTAATTCCATGGTCACTTACATTACAATTGATTTGAAATAGGGATTAAAATATTTTTTAAATTTTCGTATTTAATAAGTAAATTCACTAAAATTTAGTCAAATTAAATCGAATACGATTTGAACTTTTAAACAAAGAAAATCAAACAACAAAAAATGTACAAAAGTCTTTAATATACAAGATAAAGTAGGTGGTCACTTACATTACTCAAAAAGGAATATAATTTTTTACCTTTTATACAATGAGAATTTTCTGCTCTGTTTTGATAACAAACTGCTTCATTTAAATAAATTTAAACAAATAATGTTTCAATAAATTATTTTAATAAAAAATTTTATAATATATTGTATATTTTTGATAAAAATTTAATTTTTAATCGGTCACTTACATTACACTTCTTTGGTCACTTACATTACAGTCACTTTAAAATAAGTTTGTTAAAAAGTAAGTAGTTTATTAGTTTGATTTTTTGGAAAATATGATAGATAACAAAGATAAAAGTTTATTTTTAGTAATTAAAAAAAAACTTCTGTCGGTTTTGATAGGGTCCATTACTCGAATTCGTAGCTTGATAAAAAAAAATCAAAATAATACTCAAAACGAGTATAATAATTATTTCAGCAGAAAGAAAAAGGTAAAAGCAGTATTTTAATATTCACTTGAAAAAAATAACCAATTACGGTATTTTTTTTATTAAGTAACAAATTTTTAAGCTAAATTAATTAATTATAGCTAAAAAAAATAAAACGTTGTATATCACTGACTTAGTCTTTTAAGTATCAAGTAGGCATGATATTGATTAATTATTTTCATTTTTTAATTTTTACTAAAATTCCATCATTTCATGGAATTGCCCAAATGTGTTATTGCCAGGGTCCGGTCACAATATTAATCAATTTTTATTTGTTTGTCTAATGCATTGTTGTTTTCACTATTTTAACCCATTATGATCCACACTATAATCAAGTAATTCAAGTTTAACACGTGATTAAAAATCTTTATCTTTTTTCCTCATATAAAAGCGTGCGTTATTTAGAAAGGTTGTTGACCTGTGTGCAATGAAATTACATTTAACTTGCAGCTGCCAATCTTTTGTGATGTACAGCTAAACCTTTTTTATGCGGTCCTTTTTTATGCCATTTTTTATGCGGTTTTTTAAAGAAAATGGCAATTAAAATGCACAATGTGAATCAAAATTAAGAGACAGTAAGAAACTTAAATATTTACTCTAATAATAACTTTCTTTGGTAAAAATACTTTTTAATGGTTTTTCAAGCATTTAATCAGTACTTTGCATAAGAATATAAGTTATTGCATCATTAAGTTTTTTTACATGTGGAATTTTCAAAATTTTCATAATATTATAAAATTAAAATAAAATGTTTCTACATGTAAATTCATGCTTTATCTTGTTTAGAAAAGCAACTTTGAAGGAAATTTTGAGCGTTTTGAGTTACGTATTTTCGATGAAACTTTTTTTATGCGGTCCCGAAAAATGTCAGTTTATCAGGACGTGGTTTGTACGTAATTTTACTATTTTCTTGAAGGAAAAGTTTTTTCTTTTAAATAGTGTGTTTGATTTTTTCAAATCGAGTACTTATTACGATATCTATTTACCAGATTCTACAAAATAATAAAAAAAAAATTATTTGTAAGTTAAAATTCCACTGCCATCGTTGTTAAAAATTTTAAAAAAGTCAGTGAAACTGAGACAAAATTAAATAATTTACATAATTATCAACTGTAAATTTTCACAAAATAATTTGACCTGCAAATTTATTTTTCTAAATTAAATTTACTTTAGTGATGATATTTTCACTGTATTAGTATACATAATGTTAAATGCATTATTTAGGTACATAACATGGATAACCCTTTGGAATTTTTGAATTCCAAATGACACTCTTACGTCATCTCGTTTCGTAACTGTGTGTGAAACAAACTATTATTTAAACTGTGATTATTAGTTTTAATGTTAGCTGTGTTACGTACGTGACAAGAAAGTGTCTGTTTTGTCACGCCCGTAACACAAACTTTATTAGCTCTAGCATTGAAACTAATAATGTTATGTATTTTATATTCAGTACAAATATTGTATACACATTTGTCTATGTGCTGTATTGAAAATTTATAAGAAAAAAATAACTTCTATTTTTTTTTCTTATAAGAAGGCGTGTAAACGGCATGAAAATGTCACGTACGTAACAAAAGAATGGCTGAAAATTATTCCTTTTTAAGACATTTTTAAGGTAGAATGAACAGATTTTTAATTTATATTTTTCATTCATTTATAAAATAGTAAGGCGTCCTTAAATAAATTGTCAAATAATCACTTGATATAGGCGGCTATAGTTTCGGTTCGGAACGAATTTATTAATAATGTTTTTTGTTTTTTTTAAATTTTATCTGAATAGTTTGCAGGGTGTTCAATTTTGGTTTTTCCAATAATTTGATTTTATTTTTTTTATTTGTTTCAGATTTATTCAAAAATTTTTTAAATGTGGAACCAGACCATCAGGGAGGTTTTATCGTGTCCCGCATGTGAAGACATCTTACAAACGCCGGTAACGTTAGAATGTGGCCATACGTTTTGTAAATCGTGTATACAAAAGGACGCGAGTTGTGCGATTTGTAAAACATATTCGGATAGTAATACAACTGCGTCGAGTGGCGGTAGTGGTGGGGGTAGTGGTGGTGCAGCACCACAAAATGATAATAATACGAAAACAACGAATATACGGACCAATGTGCTGATACAGGGTTTAGTAAATCGCTATCAAAATGAATTGTCAGCTAATAATAGTGGTAAGTTTGTTGTTTTTTTTTTTTTTTTATTACTCATGCGGGAGAAGTACTAACTTGGCGCACACATTTCTGTACGCAAAATAGCTGTTTGCCCACTGTACTCTTCTCACATACTTTTTTGCGTGCAGAAAGTAAACTTTCCACACGCAAAATGACAATAAAACACGCAAAGCCGCCTCTTGATTTTTCATTTAATAAATATTTCATAATTATTTCTATAGAAACCACCAACAAAGTCATTTAAACAATAATTAATTCATAAAAAAAGACGAACACTTAAAAATATTATTTTAAAAAGTAATAAAAATGTCAAAAATAGTTATAATAATAGAAAAAAGTATGTGAAATTCGTAATAAAAAATAGTATATGCAACTCGTGCGGGATTGTCGATTGCACAATATCCTTTTTTTACACTTTTCCTGATCTTATATTGGAAAATTGAATGGAGGCGCGCTTTAATATTTAGCTTACTGGCAGTAGTTTTTTAATTCATCACCAGATGGCAATAACTGAAACCTAAAAAAATGATAGCAATTTGAAATTGACCGTTTTTATTTGGAAACAGTAAATTATTGTGAAAAAATAAGGATTAACGTAAATGCTCCCATTATGGAACGGTATCTAATACTGGAACAGTTTTGACATTTACATATTAATAAATTTATTTCTGAAAGAAACGTCTGATAACCGGAACGCGATCATATGTCCGAACAGGTTTGACATTTATATATTAATTATTTCTGAAAGAAACCTCTGATAACAAAAATTATTATTAATAGAATGATTGTTTTTCAATTTAAATTCACCTCGCATTTAATGTTTCCTTACTTAATTAAAGAACTAAATGTGTAAATGTTAAAATTGTTCTAATATTAGATACCGTTCCATAATGGGGGCTTTTACCCTACCTTAATTTTTATATTCAAAAAGTTATATATTCAAAAAGTTATATTCAAAAAGATATGCCAATTTGTATTTTGCAGATTAAACAGCACAAATTTTGTGAATTGTCAAAATCTAATAAACAAACCTTGCCTACTGGCAGTAGTTATTTTTTTGACCACTAGTTCGCGTATCTAGGTTTTACGATTCCCAATGATACGAATTCGTGTATATTGTCGCACTACTTGCGATGCCAGCGTCGTGTACATAACTCGGTGTACCGACATCTATGGACGAATTTTAAAATTATCTAACACTTTCGGTGGCACTCAAGACATAACACGTGTTAAAATACTCAAAAAAATTAAAAATTAACATTCAGACGTTTTGATTTTAGTACGAACGAATTTAGCACTAAGATATATAAAGAGGTTTTTCACTTACACCGGTATCAAATAGGGGGAAAATTTGGTTCAGGGAAAGAGGGCGCTGTCAAAACTCGATTAATTTTCTTCACGATACTTTTGAAAGTAGTAGTATATTTAAATTGATGACTTGTTTGTTTGCTTGTCTTTGATTATGCAATTTTCTAATTTCCTTGAAAAACAATCATGTGAGTCGCACTGTAGACAGATCCTTGTCTCAAACAATATAGTATCTACAGGATGATCAACATATTGTACAATAAAATAATTACAATATTCCTCGAAATTTCTATCATAAATTTTCGTTGTAATAAATAAATATGCATTCCTATACTATTCAACTGCGATTGCGATGAAACGTTGATGAGTTGTTTTGCGCATGCTCACGAAGGTTTCTGAATTAGTACAATTATTTTACAATAGGTGGCACACGAATAGTTTAAAGAAAGGGTGTATTTAATTTAGTTTTTATTGCGATGAAACGTTGATGAGTTGTTGTGCGCATGCCCACGAAGGTTTCTGAATTAGTACAATTATTTTACAATAGGTGGCACACGAATCGTTTCAACAATTATGTGTATTTCTTATATACCTCGTTTCAGATACAATTGATCCTGAGTCATCGTTAAAAAATTAAATAATTCTTATATTCAAAACAAATCAATCTTCTATTCTTTCTTAAAAAGAAACTGCAATTTTAAAATTTACGTAAGAAAACGGAAATTATTTAAATTCATAAGTGATAAATCTTGGTCAAATTTAAGTGAAATGACCCATAATTTCTATACTATTCAATTGCGATTGCGATGACACTTTAATGAGTTCATGTGTGCTCACGTCCACGAAGGTTTCTGGATTAGTACAGCTATTTTACAATAGGTGGCGTACGAGTCGTCTTAAAAAAAGGTCGTATTTCATTTAGTTTTTATTGCGATGAAACTTTAATGAGTTGTTGCCCATTAAGGTTTCTAAATTAGTATCATTATTTTACAATAGATAGCGCACGAATCGTTTCAACAAATGTTTATCAGTGGCATTGTAGCGTATAGTATTCGCTAGTGATTATTAATACAATTCAGAGACGCCTATATATTAATAATAATAATAATAATAATAATAATATGTAATATGAATGTTTTTAAAATGAAATTGTCTTTATATAAGCAAAGTGGGTGTGTGATCGAGGTCATCAAGTTATAATCATTTTCAATAAAATTTTTTTTCTTATTTTTGTTATACATACATATCTATACATATAATAAAATTGTAACGAGACCATTTCTGTACATGGAATATTTTTTGAAAATTATACTGGTACTGTAAATAGTTATCGATGTAGATACCAAAACAGCGATTTTTAGAATTTTTGTCTGTCTGTCTGTTCACGCATCACGCAAAAACTATTGGACGGATTTTAATGAAATTTGGTATGATGATAACTTATTACCTGGGTCAACATCTAAAATACTTCTTACTCCGGAAAAATTTCTCATTCCCACGGGAAAATGGAAAAACCATTTTGTGCATGTGCACAGTTTAGGCAAAAACTATTGGAGGGATTTTAATAAAATTTGGTGTGATAATAACCTATTACTTGGGTTAACACGTAAGATACTTTTTACTCCGGGAAAATTCCTCATTCGCACGAGAAAATAGAAAAACCATTTTGTGCATGTGCACGTATTACGCAAAAACTATTGGACGGATTTTGATGAAATTTGGTGTGGTGATAACCTATTACTTGGGTCAACATTTAAGATACTTTTTACTCCGGGAAAGTTCTTCATTCCCACGGGAAAATAGACAAACCATTTTGAACATGTGCATGCATTACACAAAAATTATTCTTTGCAAGTTCTGTATAATTATTACACTTACATACTTCTCATTGAGTTTATAACAATGCTTTGTGCGAACGACGTCGCGGGTACGGCTAGTTTATAATAAAATAAACACATGCACATAAACATTTCACACAATAAAATGCCGCCTAGTAGCATAGTGCAGCAACAGCAGTGGGATTAGCGCGAAAGAATTCCAAACCAAATGGCATCCCTGTACGGGACCCGCCAATGTTCAAAACAACAATTTTATTAACTTTTTTTTTGTCATAAAAATTATGAAAAATATTAATTGTTATAGTAAAACCTCTGATTACGGACACCTCTCTTTACCGAATCTCTCCTATTGCCGGGCAATTTTTCGAAAAAAGTGTCTTTAAAAATAGGCGGATATTGGTGCCCAGATAAAAACTGCGGCCGCAATTGTGGGCACCAATAGCCGCCCTTTTTTTAAGACACTTTTTTCAAAAAATTATAATAATTATAAAAAATAAATAAAAATGAATAAAAAAAAATATTTTTGTATTGTTAAATAATAGAACCGTAAAAAAAATTCATCCCCATTCCCCCATCCTATCTATCCGAAAAAAAAATCGCGAAATTTGACTATTTTTCGACCGATCACACTGTGATGGTCCCTTAAGCGGACCCTCTGTTAACCGGACGCGGACACAATATTTTTTGACGAAGTTGCCAGTACGTTCAGTACAAATATGTATACTTATATGGCGAGTTAGGTGTAATTGTTCATGTTTTAACTTGTTAACAATGATTCTTATAATATGATATGACGATACATTTGTAAATGTTATATTTTTGTATACCTAAGTACCTAAAAATTCGTTCATAAAATTGATTTGAATTACAAAATTAAAAAAAATTGAATTAAAAAAATTAGTTATGAATAATACATTATTTAATGATGTTAAGTGGACACCTCTGTTAGTCGGACAAATTTTTGCGTGACACTGTTGTCCGGTTAACAGACGTTCTACTGTATTAGTGGTTATTACATGTACACCTTTTCTTTTAATTGAATTGTTGCGTATTCATTTGGGTTGTGTCAAATCAAGGTTACCAACACAACCAATAAATTTATATTTTATTTAGTTCTATTATAAAATTTACTATAATAAATTAATAAGTACCGGCACTTCTGTTTTCAACGCCATTTCTAAATTATAGGCATATTAAATAGTTCTTTTTTAGGGTTCCGAAGGAACCCTTATGAAATCACACAGTGCGTCCACAGTCAATAAAATACCACAGTCGCGGAGATACTTATATTTTCTGTGAGGGGCCCGTATTTTTTTTTCTATAATCGCTACATTTAAAAAAAAAAAACTATTTCAGTGATAAAATTATACATTTTATGAGTGGCATTATTGGGAAAGTTCCCTTCCGAGAGTGGGAATACAAAATTGAACAGTATTGTATAATCATGTTTTATTCAAACAACATATTCAACAGATTTGTCAGCAGCAGTGATTAATCATTATCTAATTCCCGCATCAGACGATGTAACATTTTCTGCTAGAACGTATTCTATTTTTCGTGCATGTTTCTCTGTTATATTTGACCGTTAAGAGCCAATGAGAAAGTTGTATTTGTCACGTGGACACCCGTTTACCACCACTGTCGGTAAACCGATAGTGGTGGTAAACGCGTTTATATCAGACTTACGCCAAAACACAGACATCGTGTGCAGCCAACATCGCAGACGAACCATTACAGTGTCCAACACAGCAGCTCACAAAAAAATCAAATAAACATTAAAAAAAATCATCTTGTTTGAATCTTGTTTGCCTCACAAAAACATGTTGTTATTGATCACGTGACTAAAAATTTTCTGAATGTGATTAAATGAAGGGATTATCCTTTATTTTTGTCTTGGACTGTACTGGTGTTCTATACATCGAATTTTTTTTTTTTTGTACAATATTCAATATTATATAAGTTTGTAATGAATATCGTTTATGTAGATTATAATATAGAAGGTTGGAAAAATTTAAAAACGCACATTGCTCACTTTTTTTACGATTTAGAAAAAAAATTTTACAGTTTATTTTTCCTTTATTTTTTAATTAGTAATAATTAAACCTTATGTAATTTCTATGAATAAATAATTTTTGAATGACAATCGCTACAAAAAAGTACAACATTTTTACATTTTAAAATAAAAAGTTTGCTTCTGTTGACAATTGGATTTAATCTCAGCATTGTTAAAAAGGGCGCAACATGTTCAAGTTAATTTGAGGGGTAAAATCAACCCTCAAAAGTCAGAATAACATATATTTTCTAAAAAATTATTCAATTTTAACAGCGTAAAGCCAATTTGTGGGTTATTTAACTGAAACACATAGTGGCATGTGATATGAGGAACATAATATGTTGTTTATTATTCATTAAACAGGACCATATTTATTTGTATTCTATTTTCTCAAAATTTTATGGTTTTTCCGGTCAAAGAAGTTAAATTTTATTATCAGTGATTAGTTATTACGGATAGCAGGGCCGTAACTAGGCTGGGGCAGCCGGGGCCCCAGCCGAAAGGGGCGCCCAAGAGCATACAATACATTCCAAATTTCTACATTTGGCAAATTTTAAGGGCGGTATTTCTATAAAATTAGGGCAGCCCGAAACGACTGACAAGCCAAAAAAAAGGTCGCCGCTTTTTTTGCCAGGGCGCGAAATTTTTTGTTTTTGCCCGGGACGGCGTAGGGGTCCCGAATGTACTTTCTGCCCCGGGGCCCCGACCAGACCTAGTTACGACCCTGACGGATACCACGGTTATTTTACTGATAACATTACAAAATAACAGTAGAAGAGATGATGCGACCTGTCATTTTCAAAATATTCGTTCATAAAATCATACTGTAAACACGTATCTTAAGAAAAATAATTAAAAATTCATAAACAAAAATTAGTTTTTATTACACATGCGGGAGAAGTACTAACTTGGCGCACACATTTCTGTACGCAAAATAGCTGTTTGCCCACTGTACTCTTCCCGCATACTTTTTTGCGTGTGGAAAGTAACTTTCCACACACAAATTGACAATAAAACACGCAAAGCCGCCTCTTAATTTTTCATTTAATAAATATTTCATAATTATTTCTATAGAAACCACCAACAAAGTAATTTAAACGATAATTAATTCAGAAAAAAAAAGACGAACACTTAAAAATATTATTTTAAAAAGTAATAAAAATGTCAAAAATAGTGATAATAATAGAAAAAAGTATGTGAAATTCGTAATAAAAAATAGTATGTGCAACTCCTGCGGGATTGTCGATTGCCCCACTCACGCGAATGAGCACACACACTACGTTCGTGCGCTTCAATTTCGCTTTCGTGGGCAATCGATAATTTCCCGCACTTATTGCACAATATACTATTAAATAATTATTCAGTCTTCTGTATTTCTTGGAACATTTTCATTTCTAAGAGATGAAGTTGCGTCAGAAAACCACCGATACAAGACGCACGCTTCTTGTTTTTCAATTTTCTTCTATTATCCTGTTTCCTCGTAATGCATTACAATTTTTTTTTTGCATGTTTTACTGATAATGAATAATTTTTGACGTATTCTGTATACAATAATAAAAACCAGTTTATTTTTTGAAAAATTCTTGTTGTATTCTGTAATATAATTATTTATGTAATTTAAGAATCAAACAACTCCTTGAGCAATATGAGAACAGAACGCGAGGTGTTTCACAAAATGTGTTATACTGTTGTGTTGTGTTGTGTTACTCAATAGTCATTTTATATAACGCGTACAACACAATCCAATCATTAAAATGTGTACACACAGAGTACACATAAATATACTACATGCTTATATACTTTATAGTTCAAGAGTTCTTCAATATTCTATTCAGAGTTTTGTATCGTTTGTACCGATTGAAATTTGGTATACCTAGGGTTGGGCGGGGTAAAAAAGACACTGCTCGAGCGGGGTAAAAAAAAGACATACTTATATTAAACTCAACAGTGTTAAATTCAAAAAATAAAAAAATATTACAACAAAATACATTAGTGCTTTAAGCTGTCTGGGCCAAAAAATTACTTTTTGGAACGGGCTTTATAACATAAAAAATTTTCTCCCAAACCGCTGTTATTCATGAGCGAAAAACTTTCATTCCGCGACGATAAACTCTTTCAGTAAGTGCTTGTATTTTTTTCTTGTTATTCTACATGCTCTAGTAATGTAAAGTACAAAGCTTTATTTAAATGGTCCGACTACCTGTAATTTTAGCGAATTTCCAGAATGGAATTCAGCTATTACAGCCACTGTCATGACGCGACTTGAACCCGGGACCATGGCAGAAATTTGTTTTGAGGTCCCTAGAAACCGAAAATAATATTCACCAAAATTTATATATATATATATATATGTATATATATATATATATATATATATATATATATATATATATATATATATATATATATATATATATATATATATGTGTCCGCACGATAACTCTCGAACGAAATGTCCTAGGTTTACGAAATTTGGTGAAAATGTTGGAAGTCCCAAACCGTTGGACAAGTTCGTTAGCCAGACACGTCGGATGCCAGGAACATGGTGTTTGTTCTTGCAAAAAATTAGTTTTTTGCCAAAATTTCCACTTATTTAAAAATTTTTGCGAAATTTTTTTACATCATTTAAACGGCGAAAAAAAATTACATAAAAAAGGTCTTTAAACTATTATTCTATGTCAACTAGTTTCCGAGAAAATTTAATTTTTATAAAAGGGCATTCGCTATGTTATGCAGGATGCTGCGACAGGGGTATACCTATATGCATAATTATATGAAAGAATGTGTTTGTGGTACAGGAAGATAGATTGTGTATAAGTCATATACGTCATACATATGTATATGTTTGTATGTTACTTATATGCCGTTTTTTAGGGTTCCGAAGAAAGTTCTATTTTTTAGAGCTCCGAAATAAATCTCCCGAGACTATAATAGAAATTTGTTTTGGGGTCCCTAGAAACCAAAAATAATATTCACTAAAATTTATGTATTAAATTTATATTTAATCCCACACCGTTGGACAAATTCGTTAGCCAGCCATGTCGGATGCTTGGAACATGGTTTTTTTGACCATTTTTCGTGAAAAAAATTAGTTTTTTGCCAAAATTTTCTAAAGTTAAAAATTTTTTTGACATTTATTTACACCATTAGAAAGAGGAGGAAAAATCACTTAAAAGGGTGAAAAATCACAGAAAAACGGATTTTTATAAACGGAAATTCGCTATGTTATGCAGGATGCTGCGACAGGGGTATTTTTTTATATGTTAAAAAAAAAGATAAAAGTGCACACAAGTGTAATTCAATTTTAAACAATTGCAGATAATCGATCGTATTGGTCTGATCGATCCATAATTCGTCGATTTTAGACACGTAAATATATTTCAGAAACGATTTGCTTTATGAAAAAACCTCTGTCGCAGCATCCTGCATAACGTAGCGGATTTTTGTTTACAAAAATTCGTTTTTTCTCGGAAACCAGTGTACCTACAATAATGGTTCAAAAACCTATTTTATGAGATTTTCTTCTCCTCTTTCAAATGTGGCAAAAACTTTTTAATTTTGGGAAATTTTGGCAAAAAAAAATTTTTTTTTCACGAAAAATGCCTAAAATGTCATATGTTAGGTATCCAACGTCGCTGGGTAAAGAACTCATTCAAGTTGTACCATGACAGTAGCTATAATAGCTGAATTTTTGATTCGAAAATTCGTTAAAATTAATCACATCTTTTTTGTGTAGGAAAATTTATAATCAACAAATTCCATAATAAACTTTTTTATGGAAAAATTGATACTTTTTAGAGAAAATTATAAAAAAACTGTTTTTGGTAGCTTTGAACAAATTTGTTTTTATTATAGGTGTCCATTAATTAAAATTAACATAGTGTTTGAAAAATTACCAAACTGGATCGGCTGGGACTCGAACCCGGATCTCTTGGTTACCAGCCAAGCGCCTTACCAACTAGGCCACCGATCACTTGTTTGAGTGCCACTCCAATTCAGTAATCAATCAAACACAACCTCTCTCTAATGCGAGACGCAGTTTTATACTTTTTAATTTCAAATGTTATCGAGTGCCTGTGAAACATTATTAGTGTATGGCGGATTTTTATCCGTATTTAAACATACACCAATATTCATATGTTCACTCAATGTCCAGCTTTGGCTGATACTTGAACACTCGATGTACTTTGGCAAATGGCCAATTCATTATGTTAATTAAAATTGACATAGTGTTTGAAAAATTACTAAACTGGATCGGCTGGGACTCGAACCCGGATCTCTTGGTTACCAGCCAAGCGCCTTACCAACTAGGCCACCGATCACTTGTTCGAGTGCCACTCCAATTCAGTAATCAAACACAACCTCTCTCTAATGCGAGACGCAAAAGTATAGGTGTCCATATTTTGATAAAACCCAACCAAAATCGACGTAACTCCAAAAAAATGTCCTTTATTGGTCAGGACACCGATACAAGACAAGCCGATACCTCTAAAACCGGGAGAAATCCGGACGTATGAACACCTTGGACGTATACAAGATGTTTTCATACAAAATTTAACTGACAATGAGGTACAAATCATAAACATTCACTAGCTCCCGGACTATTATTATTAATAATACATTTTATTAATGTAGTTACGTATTAAAAACTTGTATGGTCACTTACTTTAAAGACACATATGTAACAAACTAATACATAATGTACACAACAAAAACAGTATAACACAAATGACACCGCATGTATCTAGTCTGTCCGTCCGTCCGTCCATGTGTCCGTCTGTCTGTGGTTGTGGTGGACTGTACATACATAACTAAACATGTGCATGTATGCGATAAAACAATGAATTTTATTTATTTCTCCGCTCATTGCATGGTTAATTGCAATTGTCTTGGGTGACATACAGTCGTACAGGGTGTACCAGACGTTGTCATATGCACGTGAGTTTTGATTATATGTGTGGTGAATAAATTCAAAAACTATTAAAACGATTTTGAAAATTGTTTGAAAATGTTTTTCGACCATTTTGCTTTCGTGGTGCGCAATTTCCAAAAAATAAATAGCGCCTCAATTGAAAAAAAATGCTACGCTACTGTGGTTTTCAAAGGTTCGTGAAGTGTTAGTTGACCTCCTATTCCGCTACACATGACACGAAACTATAAGGATTTCGTTGTTGGCACTACGAAATCTAAAAAATAGAAGAAAAATTTCGGGACACCCTCTTTGAGAATGTTGAGTTATACAATTCTATATGGACACAGGTTATACTCAATCCTAAAAAATTACGATTTTATAAGTAATTACAAATTTTAGTCTTAACTACGTATGATACCCCATTTAACTTCGTAATTAAATTTTTAAATTTCTGTATTTTAAATGTTTTTGAAATTCTTTACACCTTTCAAAACTATTTTCTTTTAATTTTAATTTGTGTAAAAAAATACTGTTCCCTCTACATTACATATTTCCGAAATTTACAAGCTGGAAAAACCTGAAATAATTCAGACAAATAGAAGGTTTTATATGTATGTATTACAGCAGTGTTTTCAACCTGTGAGTCGCGACCCCCTGAGGGGTCGCGAAGCCTTTTCAAGGGGGTCGCACTTACTTTAAAAATAAAACCACTCTAGTTCAATATATGTATAACATTCATGTGATAGTTTCATACTTTCGCGCGATAAAGTTTCAAAATAGCGGCTTATTTTCAATAACAGTAAATCCGAATTTTAAATAATTGTCATCATATAGCCACTTTTTCTCTGGTTTTGTTTATTACTCTTATTGGAACTTGCCATTGACGATTGTGCATATCTTTCCACAAAACTTATCTATTTTCAATAATTACAATGAGCACAGAATTTTGAATATTAGACAATAAAAGACACTGAGCAACTACTAAACAAACAACAAGGCAATTTAATAAATTTAAACACCAACGCGAGTTCACAATTCAAAGAATTTAAATGGATTACGCTTGGAAGTGTTAAACGGCGACGAAGGTCGCCCGTGCATGTGTCACTTTTTACGCCATGTGCGCGTTCAGAAACTACTATAAGTCATCAACTTCGATTTCGATATAAAAATTTACCTGTTTCAAGTCCTTAATTACGTATTTAATCGATACCTAACTATGAAAATAATCAATAGTGATGAACGGATTCAATATTCATAGAACATAAAAAAATCAAAGTTAGTAAATAGCGGAGGGTAGGGGGTCGCGCCATCAAAAAAGGTTGAATAACACTGTATTACAGGAATAATAAAACAAACTTCGAAACTTTTATAGTTTTTGAGGAAAATAAAAAAATCTGGTAATTTTCTACCCCTTCTTATATTCTTAATTTAGAGACTACATAATCAGATAGAATTGCATTGTAAGAAGAAAATAATTTCTAAAACCATGTAGGTAGGTACGTTTTAAAAAAATCTATTTCTAAGTTTTATTTCGACAGTAGTGACATCTTTCGTCAAAAATTAATCAACTTCTCACTAATTGTTGTTTTATTGTGAGGGTTACAAATGGGACACACTGTATTTTAAATGTTTATTACATTATCGGCCGGTTATGTCATATTGTAAATGCATTAAAAGATTTATTTTAATTAGGTATGCCCAGTAAAATTTTAATTACATATTTATAAAATATTATAATAAAAATATCCAAAGATTATAAATATATTATTTCTGCTTATATAATGAAAAGATATTTGACCAGGTACAAATTTCATGAATAATCTGGATTTTTTTTTACAATTTTTTGCAATTTTTGGGTTTGTATAATTCAAGCATTGAATACAATGCTGGCTAATTCGCGGTTTTTCTCAGAGTACTGAGTTTTCGGGCCTGGATCTAGTTGTAGGTCGGTCGCCATCTTGAATTGACGCGATTATCTCCGTAATCGTGAGTCTGATGAAAATTTGTATCTGAAACATTTTGGTGAGATATCAGTGTTTAAAAAGTTATGGGCAAAAAAGTTTCACAAAGCGTTTTCTTAATAAATAATTTCTACTAGTTACTTAGTTTGATTCGGTATATGTATATTTGCTAATTTTAAGCATAGTGAAAAAGCGGACAAGTGATGACCGTGTAGCTATAAAAAATAGTGGAAAATTTCATTGAATTTTCACTTTGGAAAAATTTTGATTTGGTAATAGGTATGTTAGCGTACACTTTTTACAAGCCTCGACAAAAAAAATTTATTCGTGATCGAAAATCCTAAAATTGATGTTTTTGGCTAATATCTCATTTTGGATTGGTCGACCCATAAAATTTATAGATTAACTAATTTTCCACAAAAATGGTTGGCCGCTGCCAGTGTCGGCATTTTTGTTTTTAAGTTATGTGATCAGGCTCGCCAAATTGGAGTATTTCGTAATATTTCTTGAAAAAATATGAAACAGGCCAAAAATACAGTTAAAGGAGCAAGAAAAATAAAAAATTCTTTCAAATGTTTCATTGATAATTATGTCAAGCGTACTATAATTATGTTACAAATGCCAACACTGGCCGCTGCCCACCTTAAACTCCACAGTTAACCATTCAAAATCGACGAATTTATTGTACGGACTAGAATATTTACAACGTTTGTAATTTAAAATGTTTTTGAAAACTTGTTTGAGTTACATAATCGTTTATTATTCATATAACACCATTACATATTAAATGTTACATAAGATATTTGGTAATATGTATTACAGTGATAATCAAAACTAACTGTACACTGTTTTTTTTAATAGATGTTCAAAAAACATTTATGAATTGTTGAAAGTCACGTGGTTAAAGTGAAAAACTGTTTTCACTTGCAATCATTACATTTTCAAACAGAGTTACCCTCGTTATAAAAGATCTTACTTCAAAAATATTTTTCAAAATGTTAATTATAGCCACAGCCTCACCAGCTATTATCAGTCAATGATAAAATTTTTTGAGAAAACCAAAAATAAAATTAAACGGAAATAACATTGAAAAATTTCTTTCGACTGTAGCCAATAAAACAAATCAATTACAATCAACAGATAAACAATACATTAATTTTGTTTTTTGTTCAAAATATGTACCGTAAAATGAAGTGAAGTGGGACTAATCGGAGAAGAATTATTCATGAACCTAAAGACAAACATACACATATATCGTGCGTTCTCTGTCCCAACATGTTACTCTGGTTCCAGTAGTGTAGGGATAGATATGTTGTCTCTATTACTCTATGGTTTCGAACCGTCAGTTTGAAAATGAACTGACGGTTCGAAACAATATTGTCACAGTTTCAAAATAAAAGTGGTATTTTTGCGAAGTAAAATATTTGTTTATTATTTACAAATATGGAATACCATAAAGTAACGCTCAAATCTATTAATATTCATAGTGATGAAAACACAGATTTAAATACGTTTTTTTGTGTGATCAAAAATTGGGAGTGTTCAGATACGAGGTTGGGACAGAGAACGCGCGATATCTTTCTTAAACTATAATAGAGTAATCATTGTTTTGGGTAACAATGGTAACTAAACTTGAAGTTGGATGAAAAATAGTAAAACATCAATTTAAATTGTCGTCTTCTGACAAGTATTTAGTTATTTTGAAACATATATGAGAAAAAAAACCTGAAAACTTTCGTTTGGAGGTTAATAGGAACGCAAAATGGGTGAGTAGAGATAGTGCATGGATTAATAGGGACGCTGTGTCAAAAATATAGGGATGATTGTGGGGTGATTACGAACGGATAAAGGCCGTATTTGAGCATAGAAAAGAGCACTTTCTTTGTCGAGTTATTCAAAATTTTTATAAACATATTCACTATAACATTTCTCTACTTTATAAATTTTTCATAAAATTTTTTTGGTTATTCTTCACAAAATTATGAAGTATTATTCCTTTGATGAATGTAAGAAAAGAAAAAATTTTACTGATAGTCTCTATTCACTCTATTATCGTCTCTTTTAACCCCGATTTACCACAGAGTAGAATTTACATAATATTAATTATGTTTTTAAAAATCAGAAATGTTTTCCGAAATTTTTGGTTAAAAGTAACGATGCTGACATAAATTTTCAATATATTAAAGAACATAATACACTCCTAAAAGAAATACTAAAACATACGATATGAAATTTTCAATTCGTGTCGATTTAGTCCGATTTACGGTATTTTTAAATAACAAAAAATATAATTACACATCCTCCCAACCGGGTCCGACTTGCAACACAGTCGTATGAAGTAATTTTTGTGAATTTTGTTCGTTCGGTGCGTAATTCACAGCTGGCATACTTTTATGTAAAGTGGGCCTTGTTCCACTTTCAATTTGGTATTAAGTAACGAAATAAAATAACCTGGTTAACATATTATAGTATAGTATTATACACAAAGATATACATATATTATTATAGTGTGTTTTTAAAACGATTTGCAACTCTTCTATAAAGAAATATGTATAAAGATTTGTTCAGTTCTATTGTTTTAATTTTTTAATGGGAGTCGTGGAACCCCCACATAAAAAAGAATTTATAAAAAAAAAATACCCCTGTCGCAGCATCCTGCATAACATAGCGAATTTCCGTTTATAATAGTTTTTCTCGGAAACTAGTTGACATAGAACAATAGTTTAAAGACCTTTTTTATGTAATTTTTCCTCCCCTTTTAAATGGTGTAAAAAAATTTCGCAAAAATTGTTGATTAAGTGGAAATTTTGGCAAAAAACTAATTTTTTGCAAGAACAAAAACCATGTTCCTGGCATCCGATGTGTTTGGTTAACGAACTCGTCCAACGGTTTAGAACTTCCAATATTTTCACCAAATTTCGTAAACCTAGGACATTCCGTTCGAGAGTTATCGTGCGGACCGGTTTCTAGGGACCTCAAAACAAATTTCTGCCATGGTCCCGGGCTCAAGTCGTGTTATGACAGTGGCTGTAATAGCTGAATTCCATTCTGGAAATTCGCTAAAAGAAGTTAAAAATATTCTTGGAATTTTTGGAAATTCAATATTTGGTAAGGTACCATCACAGTGTGATCGGCTGAAAAATAGTCAATTTTCACAATTTTTTTTCGGATGGATAGGATGGGGGAATGGGGATGAATTTTTTTTACGATTAATACCACTATTTAACAATACAAAAATATTTTTTTTGATGCATTTTTATTTATTTTTTTTTATAATTACCATAATTTTTTGAAAAAGGTGTCTTTAAAAAAGGACAAAAAATTTGGTGCCCACGATTGCGGTCGCAGTTTTTACCTGAAAAAAAAAAAGGAATCTAAATTCCTCCATCCTTTCCATCCGAAAAAAAAAATTGTGAAAATTGACTATTTATCGGCCGATCACACTGTGATGGTACCTTAAGGGATTTTCACTTCATATGAAATTTTCAAGAAATCAATTTTTTTTTTTTTACTTTAATAAATAGTTTCAATCTTTAAGATTTGTACTTGAAAATTACTGGGCTTGCATTAGATATTCGGGATCGTCGTTCAGCTTTTTAAAAGTGAAATGGTTGTCCAAAATTGGTCCACACCTTTCCAAATGGCTCGATTAATGTAAACTAGACTTTCCAATATATATATATATATATATATATATATATATATATATATATATATATATATATATATATATATATATATATATATTAACTGTGCAATATGTTGGGGATATTGCTAAATTTGCTCGTAAAGTTGAGACATTTAAGCAAAATAAATTTTACACTCAGATTCTTCAAATAATAATATTTTTACAACATCGACATTAATTAATATGCGGTATAATTAATTTTATAGTTAATGTTACACTCTAACAGTAGATTTAATGTTAAATAATGTGGTAATTTTAATTTAAACTGATTTATTTTTAGGGTTTCGTAGTCAGAATCACATAGAACCTGCCTTTATAATTTCGTTAAATCCATTCGTCCGTCAAATTTCCCCTCTTTTGCCAATAACTTTTCGACCACAGGTTCAAGAAATGGTTATATTTTTCCGTTAATTTGCTAAAGAATTCATAAAAATGCCCGTTTAACATAAGGGTAACTTCAAAAGTGTAAACTTTACCGCATCGATGCAGCATCATGACTTTTCTGATGCGTCTAATACTACATGATGCGGTGCTGATGCTCTCTTGAAATTTGATGCATGTTAGATGTTTTTGAACGGGATATTGGCATCATTTAGCCTCTGATTTGGCTACAGACAGACTATAGATAATATAGCAATACAGTCCTTGTATAGGTATATTATCTTTGAAATTGAAAATATTGAAATTATTTGAATAAAAAATATTACATACCTATTTTGAGTGTACGATGCATTCAAATAGTTTAAACAATTTTAATCAAAGGTAAATACATTCATCTTTTTCAACAATTTGTTTTTCGGAATTATTTCCTGTTGGTGTTAATACCTACATAATATGGCAAGTAGTTATAATTCTACATTATACACATGTCATGCATCTTGGACACGCATCACCAAACTTCTTGATGCATTGTTTTGACGCATCAAATGCAAAAATGAACTTTTGATAACTTTTGATTTTTTGTTGTGATGCGTCTGATGCGTTTTTTTTTTGAACTTTTGACTCTGCCTCATGCAAGCAGTGATGCATTTTTGAAGTTAGCCTAACATTAACATAATTATTGACTAACAACATCTTGATCAAAAACAAAAAACACATAAATAATCAAAAAGGAATCGACTTCCTGCAAAGTAAATCAATTGTAGATCGAACAATAACATAGATCTACATGTCCAAAATAATAAAAACAATCAAAAACGTCAAGAACGTACGTCAAATCTGTCATGTTTCGGCCTTCAAGCCATTATCAAAGATTGTGGCAAAAATATCATTTTAAGAAAGGAACAGAAATAAAGGAATTAAGAAGTTAAGAAAATTTAATTTTTTATTTCTTCTTCTTTCTTAAAATGATATTTTTGCCACAATCTTTGATAATCGAATGCTTAAAAGTTTCAGTTTAGCTGAACGATAAGTGAACATAATATATGAATACTGCGTGTGTTGAAATACAAACAAAACTTTGTCATACGTAGTAATGTTTCACAAGCACTCGATGATAATATTTGAAATTGAAAAACTATTCTTCTATATCAACTAGTTTTCGAGAAAAACTAATTTTTATAAACGGAAATTCGCTATGTTATGCAGGATGCTGCGACAGGGGTATTTATTTACACTAATATCAGTGTAATAATATTTACTCTGTATTATTTTCTATTATTTTACTTGCTTTATTTGCATTGTTTAGTTATGCACACACGTGCCTGAACATGTGAAGTTCGATATTAATAATAATTTTTGTTGCATCGCTGCTGCTCGGCTCCACTAGAGGCGCTTGTATTGTTTGTTTGTTTGTTCCTTGCGTCGCGTCGCGCCCGCATTGCGGTTGTTGTGCAATCATTGAAAATAATTTACATGCTTCCACCGTTCACGTTTCAATCGGAACCAACCGATTACCCAACGGATTCGATTACCCATAAAAAAAATTGTTTTTTTAAGAGATAAAAATTATCTAAAAGTAAAATTGAATAAATTTTTACGTGGGTGCAAATTCATTTTTACGTGTGGGATCTTCGCGTGTGTAGGAGTGAAAATTAGAAGCGGCAGGTGGAACGGAAGTGTAGCTAAAAGTAGCTGTTCTAAGTCCGTTTTGACTGGAGTAGAATAAACTTCCGCAATCAAAAACGTTTCGATTCACGGACGGGACACTATTTATCTGTAAAATGAGTTTTGGCGATAGAACGTTTAAGAATTGGAGGGACTACAGTACATCCGGTGCAACCTGCCTGGGGTTCCTTTTTTTGAACTCCTTCAAGAGGCTAGTATTTGTCCCCGGAAGTATATAGGGGTAGTGATGAGCAAATGCAAGACCAAGACCAAGACTGCCAAGTCTTGGTCTTGGTCTTGGTCTTGTTCTTGCATTAAGAGTCTTGGTCTTGTTAGAGCAGTTTGAGTCTTGGTCTTGGTCTTGCAAAATACAGTCTTGGTATTGGTCTTGGTCTTGGTATTGCTAAAGAATCTTGCACTTTCTTGCATTTTTTTATTAGCGAATTTTTTTCCTTCTAAAATCAGAATTTTCTCTTTTTACGGTATTAATTATACTTTTAAACTATTTAAATAATTTAGCAAGAGTCTTGCTTTTTTCTTGCTATAGTCTTGGTCTTGCTCACTTTAGTCTTGCAGCCATACTTATAGTCTTGGTCTTGGTCTTGCAAAATGCAGTCTTGGTCTTGGTCTTGCAAAAAAAATGCAAGACCAAGACAAAACTGCAAGACCAAGACTAATTTTGCTCATCACTAACTACCTAGTTGAGTCCAAGATACAATTATTTCCTCTTGGAATACATTTTGTAGTTTATAGAAAGTTTAAAGAAGGTTTTTTTAATTTTCCATCACAGAACCGACCAAGTAACCGAGCCTCCTTAGGCACTGGTACTCATGGATTGGTAGGTCAAGGATTCGAATCCCACGATCAGCTAGACGTATATCTTTCAAATCCTACCCCCCCCCCCCCACCCCAAATTTTTTTGCTTAGCACTCACATCATAATAACGTACTGTGATGGACAAATGTGGAAAAGTGGACGTTAAATCTCATTTTTCATCATTATCAATTTTCCATCATATTAGAGAAAATCAAAATTTTCAGAATATTTGTGTGTATAATGCTCTGAGGTCACTTATTAGGTGTTTTTAGTGTCCCATACCAAAATAATTAGTAAAACGGAACACTGATGTGATCACGCGATCGTTAAACTTAATGTTGACAACTCCCACTTCACGAACATTTCTTAAATGACAGTGTAACATATCACTTTTTTCTATGGGGAATTTATTTGTTACAAAAATAAACAAATTTAAAACATTAATTTTGAACGTAACTGCTAATTAATTTTTTTTGGTAATTTCCAAAATGCATTTTTTTTTATTTCCTGTACGATATCTTGCGAATGAAAAATGATTTAAACTTTATTGCGGTATCTATTGAAGCGTATTGACATTAGGGATGTTATGAATATCCGTAACCGTATTCGAAAATAAAAGTTTCGAATTTGTTTCGGATAATAACAGATAAAACTGTCGTTGGAAAACTGAAGTTAAGTCGAAACAAATTTTTTCTGCATATATTTCTTTTGATAAATTTCCGGTGATTTGTGTTTGGTGTCCATTTTTTTGGGTAAAATTTTCCCCTTTTTTCTAAAAAAAAATATGTTCACTGAAAGCAATTATCCATCCATCCGTAACCGTAACCATATCCGAAATATTATCCGATATTTTCATATATCCGTAACCGAAACCGAAAAAAATGTTTTTAAATATCCGTATCCGAAATTTCATATCCATAACATCCCTAATTGACATCAGTATGATCTAAAAGAAATTTCATCAAATTTGGTTCAATCTTTTCCATTTCGGGACTTATTAGGAATTAATGTACATCCGCCTGGTAAAGTGTTTAGGACCTGGTGTGCGCGTGTAAATATGCGCGAATGGGATCATCTAATTTGAAAGTGAATGTCCGCTATTTTGTCGATAAATTTCCCCGCCGTCATCTTCAAACGTACGTGGAGTTAATGTACGATGTACATAACGTATAAGTACATATTTATTTATAATAAAACATCACATCATAAAAATTTATAGTTAGTACCGGTACCAAGCAATATACAATATACTATTTACTATCTACATACAAAACACAAGTGGAGTTCTATTTGATAACTACAGTAGAACCTCTGATTGCGGACTCCTGGTATAGCCGGACAATTTTTTTTTATAACGGTGACATATTATACTAAGACCAATGTACAGGTGATCCTTTTTTTGTGCGGTCGAGGGGACCGCATAAAAAAAATCGCACAAAAAAAATATTCAAAAATATAGATAGCTATAGAATATAGCTATCTATATTCAATATAGATAGCTATAAAAAGTATAGTTCGGTCCAGATTGTACAAACAACTTTTTTTATGCGGTTGGTCGGGACCGCATAAAAAAAGTTTTATCAAAAAAACCACTCAAAACGCTCAAAACTAATAAACAAGATAAAGCCTTAATTTACACGTAGGAACATTTTATTTCCTTTTTATAATATTATGAAAATTTTTAAAAATACATGTGTAAAAAAATTAAATGATGCAATAATTTATGTTTTAAGTTTTTATGCAATGTATTGATTAAATGCTTAAAAGTCGTTAAAACGTATTTTTATCAAAGAAAGTTATTATACAGTAAATGTTTAAGTTTCTTACTGTCTCGTGATTTTAATTCACATTTTGCATTTTATTGGCCATTTTTTACAAACCGTATAAAAAAAATCGTACAAAAAAAACCGCACAATTGCCAAGGTATCTCGAGTGTTCAAGTATCAGCCAAAGCTGGACATTAAGTGAACATATGAATATTGATGTATGTTTAAAGTACGGACAAAAGTCCGCCATACATTAATAATGTTTCACAGGCACTCGATAACATTTGAAATTAAAAAGTGTAACTGCGTCTCGCATTAAAAGAGAGGATGTGTTTGATTGATTATCAAAATTGGAGTGGCACTCGAACGAACGGTCGGTGGTCTAATTGGTAAGGCGCTTGGCTAGTAACCAAGAGATCCGGGTTCGAGTCCCAGCCGATCCAGTTGTGAATTTTAATTATCGTTAATGTTTAATTTTCTTACCTTCTCTTGCTTTTGATTTACATTATGCACTTTAATGGGAACTTTTTCAAAAATCGCACAAAAAAGACCACACAAAAAAATAGTTTAACTGTACCTAATGCCGTTGAATTGGTTTAATATTAATTTATGCTTAAATAATTCCTGAAAAATAATAAAATTTGTTATGAATACTACATTGTCCCTATTAAGCGGACATCTCTTTTTGCTCAGAGCCGGACAAATTTTTGTGAGACATCGACTGGTGTCCGATTAATACAGGTTTTATTGTATATTTTGTTCAATAGCAAGAGGTCAATCTCATCATCAGCCGAGCGCTCTGACTGCTGATGGTGGCTGGCGATCAATGCACTTGCTGCTCGCCTGCCTGCCGTACAAACGGACAGACTAGACGGACGGACATAACTAACACAAAATTCAATGTCAACTCACTCACTGGTCGAGCGACCGACACCGACTCTCACTAAAATTAACAATACATACGTTACGGCGAAACGTGAAAAGCGAAATTAATATTTCACACTACATATGTCTGAACTGTCATTTTGAAAACTAATCGAGAGTGTTTTCAATTTTATTCTAAATTTATCTATTTTTGATTTAAATAAATGCATGCATTCGTCAAGGAGGATTCTCTTAATAATATTTTAGGGATTAAAGAGGATTTAACGATAAAAATCATCAATTTAATGTCAATTTGAGGCAGGCGGGCCAAGAAAAAATTTTAAAATAAGGAACGACACGAAGGAAAAATGTTGGTACAGTCGACTCTCGTTAATTCGAAACTCGAGGGACTCTTAAAATATTACGAATTATAGAGAGGTTCGAATTATCACGCAGGTAACAATTTTAATTTTTTAAGCATTTGCGATGAATGAATTTGAACTTGTCTTAAAATGTACTTACAATCGTTGTGTCGCTTTCTCTCGGCAACTTTGAATTGACGAGTGTTTGACGCCGATGAGTTCGAATTAACGCGTGGTTTTGTTACGTAGCAATGATTTTTTCGTTCGAATTACCAAGTGTATACAAATGTATTGTTTTAGTTCGAAATATAAAGAGATTTTGTAGGGAATTCGTGATACCTTTGAATTATAGAGAGTTTCGAATTATCGCAGGTTTGAATTAACGAGAGTCTCTACTGTATTTGTTTGCTTAAGGGGGACCACTAGTGTGATCGCCTGAAAAAAGGTAATTTTTGGGATTTTTTTTTAAAGAAAACTACACTATTGAAATGTTTTAATATTTTAAGGATATATTTGTTGATATATAATAAATTCATGATAAAATTTTTGGACCAAAAAATTGAAAATTTAGTGAGTTATTCGCGATCTGCCAAGGCTCCAAAAAAAAAAGTTCCCCCACTGCTGCAGTGATAGCGACCTTCACAGTGCCTGAAATCAAAAAAACCAAAAAGCCTGTTAAACTAGAAGGTATTGCCCGTGCCATGAACCTCAATCGAAAAAAAAAGTTGAAATTTAACAAAATGGGCTTTTTTTTTTTTTTTTTAAAAAAGTTTCAATATTTGCGCGAAAATTTGATGATTTTTGGCTGGCAAAAATTACATTTTTTATTCGATCGGAAAACTGGAGGTTCATGGCACGAAGAAACATATATAAAAGAGACTACAATAAAAATCAAATCGATCGGATGATTTGTGTTCGAGTTATAACTGCAGCAAATTTGAAAAATGTAATTTTTCTTTACTTTACCTTTTAGTTTTAATCACTGAGAATTTTGACTAAAATTATTTACGATGTACTCACTATAACGGTCATAGTAAAACTAGATGAGTCGTTTAAATGTGCCAGGGTCTAGCTTCTCCACAACATGTGACTGGCAGCCACGTCCAGAAACTCACGAACTATCAACCTTCATACATTTCTCAGTATCTCAAAGTTAACAATGAAAATTGGAATCCGCTCTTCGGATGGCTGTAACTCAAAAACTATTTGAGATATGCACTTGAAATTTTTGTATGTTATTTTTAAAGGTATAGACTATAGACGATCGAAATATGCGAAAAAAAAAATTTCCAATTTTTTCAAAATATTACACTAGTGATCCCCCTTAAGCTTCATCTTTTCGGTGACATTCAACCTGTCAATCGCAGAGCAAATTTCAATCGAAACTAGGGATACAGATTAATAGTAATGAAAATTTGGCATTTACGATTAGGTTATTAGGTCGTCATCGCGCATACTAAATTTTCAAAACGCTTTAAAAATTTCCATTTTAATTCTGGAAAAATGAAAATTTAAAGCTGGTGAATAAATTTAGGTTCGTGAATTTCGTGAACAGACATTTTTTTTTTGTTCTATTTAGTACAATTTTTCCCTGCAAAATGTGGCAGTTCAAAAACAAAATTATATTATCTGTTGATATAACAATCCTCCCCTACCCCCTGCTATGTTATATGGCTGCCGCTTACTTTGACGTACGTAAATATATTGTAATTACATTAAAATACACACCTATTTTTTTTTCTATATTTCTTTTCTGTCCTCTGTTAACGGTTTCGTATTTATATTCTCCTTTATGTAATTATCATTTATCATGTAGAGGAGTATGAGAAAGAACCTTCAAATCACGGAAACCACCTTGCTCTGTGCATTTGATACTTTTACATAAAAACGAGGCTGACATCTTATATTCAATGTTATCATGCAGAGATTTTTTTAATATTAACACGTTCCTGGTCATAATTTATAATTATTATGATTGTTGACGTTGTACAGCGTAGTGTCTTACAGCTTCAATGATCGTGAATCGATTACTATTATAAAGAGCGAGTGTGAGTTCATTTGTGAAAAAAATCTGAAAAGATTATCAGGACTAAATTTTCTTACGTAATTTTCTTGGTACATAAAAAAAGAAAGCTTGATTTTACTTTGATCAAAATGTTGTTAGTTAGCGTCCCTAATAATTGTTAAAAAAAAAAAAAAAAACTATGGAAAAATCAGTTTTCGCCTTTGTTATTAAAACAAATTAATTTTTTTAAAAACACGTTTCCGCATCCAATGGACGACCAGCCTTATAGTCACACTACGAGAAAACCCGAACGCCATTATTAGGCTACAGATACACGAGACACTTTTGGTGTGTAAAATAGGTCTATAGATCAAATGTCGGTGTGTATACAGCAATGAGAACAGTGTCGCTAACAACAGTCCGTAATCTAGCGAGACTGTGCCGACACGATAAATTTTCAAATCGGTTTGACATTTTTTCATACACTCGCAGAAGAGAGATAGATTCATGGTACATAATTAAATGGTACATATTTTTTAGAATTTTACTTTATGGTATATAGAAATGAATTACATCACAACAAAGTTGATAACTTTTGTTTTCATTCAATATAAAAATGTTAATTGATAAATATTATCTAAATTATACTAAGTGTTGAGAAGTTTTTATTTAATTGTATACATACATACAACGTTTTTTATAGATTGGAGGATAAAGAAAGAATTATAATTTTTTTTTTAAATTCCCCGCCTAAAATGTATTATTTTGTACATAGTACACTTGTCAATTTGGGTAACTTCAAAAATGTAAACTTTACCGCATCGATGCAGCATCATGACTTTTCTGATACGTCTAATACTACATGATGCGCTGCTGATGCTCTCTTGTGATGCACATTAGATATTTTTGAACGGAATATTGGCTTCATTTAGCCTCTGATTTGGCTACAGATAGACTATAGATAATATAGCAATACAGTTCTTGTATAGGTATATTATCTTTGAATTTCGACTTGAACTTACTTGAAATTGAAAATATTGAAATTATTTGAATAAAAAATATTACATATCTATTTTGAGTGCAAGATGTATTCAAATAGTTTAAACAATTTTAATCAAAGGTAAATCTTTTTCAACAATTTGTTTTTCGGAATTATTCCTGTTGGTGTTAATACCTACATAATATGGCAAGTAGTTATAATTCTACATTATACACATGACATGCATCACCAAATTTCTTGATGCATTGTTTTAACGCATCAAATGCAAAAATGAACTTTTGAGATTTCGTCAATACAGAAAAATAACTAAATAACATTCTATAATATTTATGGTTTTATTTCATTCGCAAGTGTTTAAAAAATAATTTTATTACAAGTTTATTACACTTTTTTTATGTTTCACTCTTTTGTGTATCATATACATAAATGTTACTTGACATTTTGTCATTTTAAGGTTATTCACCGGGAAGGTTATCGATTAAAAATCGATTTTCGTGTGAACAGCTCAGACACGTCATGTTGCGTACATTTATGTACAGACACTATCCAGACACAAAAAAATTTGTTGAAGTGTGAACAGTAAAAAAATTTATGTCTGACATTTGTGTCGACATTTTGGTGTCTCGTGTATCTGCCATTTTATTATCAGTCGCCTGCATCATCGTACAATCGAATCCACTCCAGTTGAGTTCAATATTCAAAATGATCGGTTACATAACCAACCAAACTAACTGGTGATGATATTGTGTTGTTATTAATAACATAGAATGTGCGTTCGCCAGTCCATTCTTACATTGTTAACTGCTACTGCTAAATGGATAATTATAATAGAATTTATTTACAAATAAAATTTACTTAATTAAATGTCGCCATAATAATATGAACGTCACGTGTTTACCGCACAAACACGCACCCAAAGACGTTCATTATCTGCACTGCATAACCGCGTACATATTTTACGTATTTCATCCGTATTGTTGGTGGCCGCCGTACTGGCCCCCGCCCGTCCCTTGCACCCCTCGCGCATCAAGCGCACACTCTCTCACAATACGGTTACATAATCATTCATAATACATAATTGTATATTGTATAGTCAGCTTTATTCAGTGGTGGACTTTAGCAACTTTATTTTTTACATTCAAGGATAAATTTGTGCCAAGCAAATAATTACCTTGTAGATCGGCTTGCACGTGATTTTCATAATAAATAAGAAATTCACGGTTAATATTGCTGTTTGACGGTCTTGTTGATTAGAGAGAAATTTGAAAAAAAAATTCTTGTTTTTAGTGAATTTCCAGAATGGAATTCAACTATTACAGCCACTGTCATGACGCGACCTGAGCCCGGGACTATGGTAGAAATTTGTTTTGAGATCCCTAGCAACCGAAAATAATCTATACATATAACAAAATTGTATTGAATGAATATAAATTATTTGGTCATCTGGACATCTGAAAAACATTAAACAAAATTGAAGATATTGTAATAATTATTTATGATCCATCCTTGTACTGCTATGTACAAAATATTCTATAACCATTCAATACCAATAGTAAATCTAACGTAAAAATATTTAAAATATGTAATTGTATAAAGTATGTGATTTTGCTAATACCGAAACCGAAATACCGGTATTTGAAATTTTGATACCGGTTTTATAAAACGTATAAAAATGTCCGGTTTTTCGGTAGTACCGAAACACCGGTATCCATGCTCTAATAATGGGGGCTTTTACGTTAAGTGTTAAAAAATCAATTTATATTGGCTTCAGAATACATTCGTCGCAATAAGCACCAGAACCAGACTATCAAATAACTATCGCAATGCCGCAATCCAACGCTAAAATTGAAAATTTCACCCGCGCGCACTATTGTTTTTGATCATCACCTCATTTTCGGATCGTAAATTTAGCGTACAACGTTTTCGATTGGCCTTTACAATAACATGCCAATTTACATATTGTGTTGTGTACTGTCATTGCCCTTGGCAATCGATGCACAAAGAGGGCCAACGCATTCAAAAATATACTTTTCTTTGTGTTCATATTGTAATATTTTTTTTTTTTTTGTTATAAATTCTTAAGGATGTTTGGGAGGTACAATCGGAGATAAAAGTACATGAAATTAGAAATTCGTGAATAATTGCGTTGTATAACAAACTATGAGGTAAATAAATAGTTATCTTTGTTAAATAATAGCTATCACTACAACTGATTGTACAATACATCAAACTATAGCTAGCTCTCAGCTGACTACAAGAGCTGAGTACATTCTGAGGATTTTTCGGAGAATTTCAAAATGCTACGAGACGATTGAAAATTTAGTAGAATGTTCCTCATTAAATACTAAGGCCCCTGTGAAAATTTCAAACCGATTCACTAAGCCGTTAAAAAGTTATTTAATCTGTTCTGTTTTCGAATTTCCATAAGAGTACGTGTAAAATTAGTTTTTTTTTTTTTTTTAATAACTTTTTAACGGCTTAGTGAATCGGTTTGAAATTTTCACAGGGACCTTAGTATTTAATGAGGAACATTCTACTAAATTTTCAATCTTCTCGTAGCATTTTGAAATTCCTCCGAAAAATCCTCAGAATGTACTCAGTTCTTGTAGTCAGCTGAGAGCTATAGTTTGATGTATTGTACAATCAGTTGTAGTGATAACTATTATTTAACAAAGATTACTATTTATTTACCTCATAGTTTTTTATACAACGCAATTATTCACGAATTTCTAATTTCATGTACTTTTATCTCCGATTGTACCTCCTAAACATCCTTAACAAGTTGAGCTTAATGTAAGTTGCAGAAAAACAATTAAATATAACTTCAATGACAATCAAAATATTTACATGTCTTTTTTTTTTCACGTAGATTTACTCACTTTTAGTGTTCCGTACCAATAATTAACAAAACGGGACATCTATGAAATCACGGGTGGTTTTCGCTAAAACTATTTGACGTAAAATTTTGAAAATTTTTATAGATGTGAAATTAAATTTTGATTCTGGAGGGTTAATTTTAGGGAGTAACCTGTAAAGTTGGAAAAATTTTTTTCAAGGATATTGTTTAGTAGGTACGTTAAAAGAAAACATTGTTGAAAATTTTCAAAAAAAACAAAAACAAAAACACTTAAAATTTAGGAAAAAATCATAGAAATTGAGAATGGGGTGTAGATTGAGTTAATATTATCAGCATTGAACCATTGATTTAAAAAAAAAAAAAAAATTTTCACGGTATATGGAACAACTCCCGTCCTTTTCAAAATTTTTAATTTTAAGTCCATTGTTAAAAACAATTGATGGAGAAAGCATTATTTGCGCAAATACCGATTGCACTTGACCGATTTTTTTAATTTAATAAAAAAAAATATCATTTCTAGTCTAGTCAATCGATTAAAAATTTCATTTTTATAAATGACCTTCTCTTTATCCTTATTCCTGCATTCCATTTATTATAAGTTTCCATGTATGTAATCACAGTTTGTCACAAAATTATATTTACTACAATTACATAAAAAAACAGTAAGCGAATATCGAATTTTTACATTTTTCAGAATGTAAAAAGTTCATATTTTAAAAGTTCTAATGTATCTAATTAATTTGTGTTTATGTGTTTACTCAAATCGGAAAAAAACGATTTTAAGAAAAATTACAACAAATAATATTTCGTAGCTTAATTTTGTTAACATAATAAATAAATTAATTGTTGTAAAAAAAAAAAATTGAATGAGTACTTGTACCGGGATTCGATTTCAGTACCACACTATCCGCACTCCGTCCCTATACCGCTGAGTTATAGCCATTTTGATGAAATGTAATAAATACCTTGATTATTCAAATTTTAAATAAAAATATTTCCTGTCTTTGAGAGGTGGACCATAATATTGTAAATTTTTAATATTGATATTATGCGTTACTAGCAGACGAAATTTGATTACAGTCGGTGACGACCATACCTGAACCTCTCCTTGTAAGTTTAAGGTACTTACCTTGTGACATGCTAGTAGAAAAAATTGCAAACCAAAATTACTTTATGTCATTATTGTCTGTATTAGTGGATAGATGTTGATACGTACTAGTTTTCATAATAACATGTAGATGCATACTTTCAAACAGCTTGTGTATACACACATATAGTATCAAAGTTTTTTATTATAAATGCTTTGACATCATTGTTATTTATCCAACAAACATATTAAGTGGTATGCACATGCGTTTGAAGCGCTTTATTTTTTCACCTGTACAAGATAGACAGGTGCTCTCCCGGACTTTTTTGTAGATATTTCGATTCTCTACAAAAAAAGGTCTTAACACTTTTTAATGTATCTATCATCGTTTTCGCTACGTAAGCGGTGAAAGGTCAAGAAACGCTATTCATGAATTTTCAATATTGTTTACAAGTAAATACGAATAAACCAGTTATTTAATATACAGCGTTGCCAGACTGCTTCGGTTCAGTTGATTGAAATTGGTGTGTTTATTAAAATACTAAAATTTCTCTGATGATATCTTCAATTCAAAACGATCAAAAAATATATAATTCAATTTTTTCTTTACATTCAGAACTTATTAATCTTTCTTTCCCTAGTTTTTTATTGAATTCTGTCGAGTCATTATATTGTTAAATACAAAATAAGGGTACGTAGTCAAAATTTTGAGATCTAATACATGGAGTAGATACAAAATTTAACCCTAATTATCTTAACTCAGAAGCGATCAATCTTTCCCAAATTACAACGACAATCAGATATAGTATTCTTCTTTATACTATTAAAATTTGAAACTATTCTGTCGAAAAGTTGAATGTCACGGTAACTACCGTAATTAAATTAATATGTATCGTTACATTTTTCTGTGTTCCAGCCTCAAAAACATCCCAAAACGTTTTTAGAATACAATATAATTTTGTTACGGATTGTAAAATAAATAAATTATGAAAGCATGGCCACTTTCGATACAGTTAATACATTATTTATTAAATGCATACGGATATCAGAATTGCAACTTATTTAATATTTTATTTCATATTTTCTAACTAAAAATTTTATTTAGTTTAAAACAAGGTCAGAACTACTTTTTTTAGTATGTGATTTGAAAGTTATAGAAATAATCTACAGTACAATTTTTTTCTCATTTTAGTAAATTTACATATGTAGACTATAAATTACAATTTATTAATAATTATGAAAAAATAATTATAATTTGTATGACCTTAAGTGATTTTTGATAAGTAATTTCCATATTAATTGTTACTTAATCGTTTGTGTCGTTTTTATTGACTTTTATTTTTGTAAGAAATTTTTAAAAATATCAAAATCGTTAAAATGATGGTTCAAAAATGAATATTTAAGGAAAAAAAAAATTCGAATCATTTGAAGGTTGACATCTTGCCATCAGTGTTGTAAACATACAGATTATTCGTATTAAATTTCAACATTAAAATAATCATAACAGATCAAAAAGTTAATTTCCGGTGTTACAGTTAAATATAAATGATCTGTTCTATTATTTTTATTTATATGAAGTCATTAATTCTTGTGCAACCTAGAATTTTTTTGAATTTAATTAAAGTGTCTTATATAAAAATTTGATGTAAGTACACGTTCGGTCAAATATTTAAGACCAGTAGCAAACAAAATCTATATTTAGATAATCATATTATTAACAAATTAAAGGAGTATTTTAATATTAAATAAAGGCAAGAAATATTTTATCCCGAGAATTGTGAAAAAACTCTACTTACCGAGCTACGAAATCCTGATTTAATGCGTGTCTAACACCCACTTGCCGAATTATAATCGAATTGATTCTAACATTTTTTTCATTATTAAATTTATTAATAGTAACTTTCGACAAACTCATATACAACCATTTTCAAACTGTAAACTGTTTTTAGCGAATTTCCAGAATGGAATTCAGCTATTAGAGCCACTGTCACATAGCGCGACTTGAGCCCGGGACTATGGCAGAAATTTGTTTTGAGGTTCCTAGAAATCGAAAATAACATTCCCTAAAATTTATATATATATACATAATGTGTGTCCCCACGATAACTTTCGAACGAAATGTCTTACTTTTACGAAAGTTGGTGAAAATGTTGGAAGTCCCAAACCGTTAGACAATTTCGTTAGTCAGGCACGTCCGATGCCCGGAACATCGTTTTTTTTTGACAATTTACGTGAAAAAAATGGTTTTTTATTACTCATGCGGGAGAAGTACTAACTTGGCACACACATTTCTGTACGCAAAATAGCTGTTTGCCCACTGTACTCTTCCCGCATACTTTTTTGCGTGTGCAAAGTAACTTTCCACACGCAAAAAGACATAAAACACGCAAAGCCGCCTCTTAATTTTTCATTTAATAAATATTTCATAATTATTTCTATAGAAACCACCAACAAGGTAATTTAAACGATAATTAATTCAGAAAAAAAAGACGAACACTTAAAAATATTATTTTAAAAAGTCATAAAAATGTCAAAAATAGTGATAATAATAGAAAAAAGTATGTGAAATTCGTAATAAAAAATAGTATATGCTACTCGTGCGGAATTGTCGATTGCCCCACTTAAGCGAATGAGCGCATTTCCCGCACTTATTGCACAATATACTATTTTATCAAAATTTTCCCTTACTCAAAAATTTTTGCGCTATTTTTTTACACCATTGAAAACATCACACAAAAAAGGTCTTTAAACTATTATTCTATGTCAACTAGTTTCCGAGAAAAACTAATTTTTGTAAACGGAAATTCCCTATGTTATGCAGGATGCTGCGACAGGGGTATTTTTTTCTATTCACCCCAACACTTGATTCTATTAATATTAATATCTTTTATAGATTCTCAAACTGAACTAGTTTTATGGTTTTTGCGAAAAATTGTAAAATATATTGTTTGATATTTTGGCCAGTGGTGTGTCTTACATAAAATGTATTTTTATCTCATTCTGACGATAATATTTTCCATAAAATAAATCTTAATCATTATTAGTTACATAAATTACATGAAATTTTGATAATTAGGAGAATCATAATTTTTAAACGTTACATAAAAACGATTATTTAATACATATTTAAATGAAAAGGTAATCTACCCAACTTAAGTCGGTCAAATATTTAAAAGTGATGACATTTCATCAAAATATAAAGCCGGTTCTACACGATGCTACGAACGTTTCTTCCGTTCGATCGAACGTTTGATGCAAGTAAGTTCGACAGTTGGTGCTGCGAATGTTCCTGCTACACGGTGAATAGAATGTAATGCGGCCCATACACGGTTCAACTTGTTGTACTACCTAGTTGTACTACAAGTTGAACTGTTTGCCATACACTATTAAACTATTCATTCAACTTGTTGTCCAACTTCAGTTATTCACAATTTTTGAAAAAGAGAACTTCGTTAAAATTATGGATAAAATTCTTGCCTTAGCAGTAATTGAAGAAATTAGTAAAGAAAGCTTGAGTAAACGAAAAAAAAAGAAAATGGAGCAAAGAGTGGTTGGGAAAAAAGTTTTCTAATGAAAAACTATTTAATAAAAAAATTAGTGAATATGAACCAGACGATTATAAAAATTATATGCGAATGAACGAAGAAATTTTTAATGTTTTAGTAAAAATAACACCTTTGATAAGCAAAGAAGATACGTTTATGCGTGATGCAATTTCTGCAAAAACACGCTTGGAAATTACATTAAGGTTTCTTGCAATGGGAAATTCTTTTGAAAATTTAAAATTTTCAAGTGCGGTATCACCGCAAGCTATTGGGAATAACAAACAAAATCAAATATTTAAACTTTCCAATTGTTACCGCTGTAAATATTTTGTTGATTACACCCTTTACACCATATATGTACTGGTTTTGTTGTTCAACTACCCCATACACAGTACAACATGTTCATAGACCATTTGCTCCGCCCACGTAAAATCAATCAGCATTCATCAATCAGCTGGAATCATCAAACGTCCAATGTTGGAAGGTGTTCGTAGCATCGTGTAGAACCGGCATTACACAAGCCATAACCAATATGAACCTTGATGATTGCACCTAGAATTATGGACTCCGTCTGTGTTGTGTTTTACCAAAATATTTTTAGTACAACGTACCAAAATTATGACTGGGGTTTCCAAAGTTTGTACAATTGCAAAAAATCCATATTTGTCTTTTTTTTTTCTAGAAAACGTACAACTAGGTTAAGATTAAAGATACGATCGTTTTGAAATCGACAATTATTGTAGTTTATTATTTTCTACATTCACTACCTGTCTGTGTATTTCGTATCTCGAACAACGAAATCCTTATGCAGCCACTATTTCGGCGAATTTGAGTATGGTCAATTTGCACTTGATCATTTTTTAGAAATAACATTAGCACCCGTTTATATGGGGTCATGGGGGGGTTTACTGTGTTTGATATATTTCTAATTTCTTTTTTTGGTTTTGTTTGTTACAGAAGTTAAATCAACGGACGTCAACACAGAAACCACAATTAATGCAAAATTAAAACGTCGTTGGAGCAAAATTTATCGAAGACGGGGCAAACAACATCTGGAAGAGAGTATTGCTGCATTCTGTCTGGCGGCAATCTACGAATCTCAGAATCGCTCCTTTCGTCAAGTAGTTGGAAAAGTATGTATTGCAGTATTTTCTGTTCTAATTTTCGAAATTTAAGCCTACGTTTAGACATACAATTTTAAACGAATGTTAATCGAATCGAACGAAAATCGTATAACAATTGGATGTGTAAACCGGTAATCGAATTGTGATCGTATTGCCTTCGATTTCAAAACGATTTTTATAAAAATAGATTGTAATTTTTTTTAGTTCGATTTTTTGTAAATCAAAATGGCGCCAACTGAAAATATTAAGAAAGAGATCATGTGCATATTATTATTATTTTAAAGATAGGTGTGCGTGCAATTTATTTTTCCATTGACATTTGACATTCCAATTTGTTCCATTTTTTAATAAAGATTAAAAAATACGCTGCCAATGGGGTGTGGCACACAGCTTCCTCGTATAAAATAATAGCAAAAATATTTTAGAAACTAACCCCCAAAATACTTTAAAAATTTGAGAGAAGTGGGACTAGCAGTAAATAAGATATTGACATTTAATGGGATTTCATGGTAGCGCCGTGGATACTATTACTCCGAATGCAATGAAATTTGTAGGGGGCCATCTAGGAATCAGACCGCATAATTGCTGAAAATTTCATAAAAAAGAATTGAATAGTTCAGAAGTTATGCCATTTGGTGTAATTTAGTATATTAATGGAATGACATGGTAGCGGCGTAGTTACCGTTACTCCGATTTCGATTAAATTCATAGGGGATCATCTAGGAACCAAACTGCATAATTTCTGAAAATTTCATTAAAAACAATCGAATAGTTCAGAAGTTATGCCACTTGGTGCAAACTGGCGTCATACAGACGGACGGACGGACGGACAGACACCAAACCAAAATTGTTCAGGAAGCTCTAAAACGTAAAATGTGCGTAAAAAATTTTATTTTGGAGGGAAAATTTTTTTATATTTCCGCTACTTTAGTAGTTTCGGAAGCAAAATAAAGAAAAATGCAATTGTATGGTTAACATTTTATAATATTTATGTAAGCGCCTGATATTCTATGTAAGCGCCATTTTCTTTTTTTTAAATCGAAAGAAGAAATCGTGTTTGTATAATCTCGCAAGTCTAAACGATTTTTATTTCGATTTTCATCCAATTAAAATCGTATGTATAAACGCTCCCTTCTGTAAGTTTAAATTTTTCAACAATCGCTTTTTTTTTTGTTATCCAGGTTTTGCATAATTTACTGTCCACAAAACGGTCACTTCGTACACGATGTCAGGCGACGCCGTCGTATCCTTGCACGCGCACGGAGAGTCATCGGTATCAATCGTCGCCGGCCAGTGACTCCGAGGACGCGTCCAGCGGTGATGAAGATTTCATCCAAGGAATGGTTAGTTCGTCAGAACTTAAAAAATTGGTTGAAAAAATTATACGAGAGTTAGAATGTGTTCGAAGTACGTGTTTGCTTTTTCTAATTTGATTTATTTTACTAATTTTTATTAAAAACAAAAATTTTAGAAAAAAAAATGCTTTAATGAATATTGTTAATGTCAGGAATTTGTAGTGCAAACAAAGTAAAATCTCAACAGTAATTTTCGACAATTGAGAATTGCTTTTAAACATTTCTTTAATGCTTAAAAAAGTGTCGATACGGGGCCGTGACTGAAAAAAAAAGGTTGAGAAACGCTGGTATAGAGAGCATCCATAAACAGGTAATTTCAGGAAAGGGAAAGCTAGACTACGTGAGGGGAGGCGAGGTCAGAATCGAGCCACGTAATTCGTCATTTATTTGGTGCAATTAGAACATGCTTATGACATTTTGAAATTTCACGGAACTACCTGAAACGGATTATGTTACCATTTGATCACACAGATTTCACGGTAATATTTGTACAGTAATGAGACGTGTTTTATGGGGAAATATTTTGCTCAGCTAATTTTCATATTTCAATTAAAAATTTACCTAAACTGACTATTTTTACATCAAATTGTTGATAGGAAGACAATGGTATACTATATTCAGAAATGTTTAAAAAAATAACACCAGATGGCAATAAGTATGTGCATTATCTAACTTTTGCTAAGAGAAAACAACGCAGAAAGTCTGTCAAATTTAATGGGGGAAGAACTACGTTCCACTGATAAGGTAAAGGATGGCGTGGGGGGATTAAGACAAGCTACGTTTTGTAATCTGTCAAAGGTCAAAATGGAACTACGTAGTTTATACTCTCTTACACACTGGTTGTAGCAGTTCAGAATATTTTTTGCTTGGACTACAAATTCCTGGCTTTACTAATTTTTTTTTATTGTACTACTCACTTACATAAGCTTATTTTGTCCTAACACAAGGATTAATTAATGTAAATAATTCTTAAATTGTTTTTGTTTTTAAAAAAACTTTTATACAAATACCCAAAATCAAGGTCTTTAATATTTTTGTTTTTCTATTCTAGAATTACATACCAACATCACCCCCCAGTTTATTTCACCTGCGGAATTGGAATGCGTCCTCTGTAGCCGCTGTTTCCTGGAACCAGTAACAACCGTCTGTGGCCATACCTTTTGCCGGGAATGTCTAGAACGTGTGCTAGACTACGGCGCCTCCTGTCCGCTGTGCGTCGCGCCAATAAGTCGTGCCGATCTTTCGCGTGGCTCCACCACAATCATCGAACGATTCCTACGACTTATCATACCGACCGAGTACAATGAACGACTTCGCGCCCGACAACAGGAAATCGACAGTATCAATACGCAGGTTCCGGTGTTTGTGTGCACGACGGCATTTCCAGGTATCGCATGTCCGCTGTTTGTTTATGAACCGCGATATCGATTGTTGACGCGTCGATGTTTACAATCGGCCAACGGGCGATTTGCAATGGCCGCGTCGAGTAGTCTTCCCGGTGAAAAATTTGCAAAGTATGGAACGTTGTTGGAGATTCGAGATGCTGTACGGTTACAGGATGGTTGCTCAATATTAACAACAATTGGCGTGAGACGGTTTCGTGTCATTGAAACCGGCGAAAAGGTATGTTGTTATCCAAACCATACATCCACCCAGCCTTGCGCATGCGCAGTAACTATCATTCCTCGGATTGTATTAAAATTTATATAGAATCATATATGACCTAATCCCTAAATACTCTCAAAATTTGAGCGAAATTGGACCAGTAGTAAGCAAGATATCGACATTTAATGGGACTCTATGGTAGCGCCGTGGCTACCGTTACTCTGATTGCGATGAAATTCGTAGGGAATCAGCTAGGAACCAAAGCGCACAATTTCTAAAAATTTCATCGAAAACGATCGAATAGTTCCATAGTTATGCCACCTGGTGCCGTCTTGGGGTAGATACGAAACCAAAATTGTTTTCAGAAACACCAAAATCTAAAATGCGCGTAAAAATTTCCATTTTGGAGAGAAAAAGGTTTTTATGTGTTAATAGTGGTCACAATACTTCCACTTTTGCACTAATTTTTAGGATTTCGTAGTTCAAACAGCGAAATCCTTATGAATTCGTCATTTATGTCATTGCATTAGGTGGTCTACCTGCACTTGATCACTGTGTAATAATTAGTATTGTCATATCTTCGCAATTTAAAAGACAGGGTCGTTTTCTTGAAAACTATTTTTGAATTTTTTTAACTTTTATCGAACGTAAAAGGTTTAGAATGTAATTTTAATATTTTATCCCAAGAATTGTGAAAAAACTCTGGTTACTGAACCACGAAATTCTGACTTAATGTCGATTTTTATGATTTCGTAGAACAATTCCTTATGAAATCATTATGCGGCCACGTTTTTTCAAAATTTGTGTTGTCAATCCGCACTTCACGAACCTTTTTTAAATGACAATGTACCATACCTGTTTTTTCTATGGCGGGTTTATTTATTACAAAAATAAACAAATTGAAAACACTAACCCTGGACGTAACTGCTAATTTTTTTTTTAAGTCATTTATGTCATTTTTAAATTTTCTATAATCATTGACACTGCGAATAACAAAAATTTTCTATTGTTTCAGGATGGCTACGATACCGCTTCCGTTCAATATATTCAAGACAGTTCCGTTTCTAGCACATTACTACCAAATTTACAAAAATTACACGACCAAATCTATAAAAAAGCAATCACTTGGGTGAGATCGTTAAGCGCTACCATTCAATCGGAAATCGAACATTCGTTCGGAGTGATGCCAGAACCGGAATTCAACTGGCATCGTTTACCCGATGGACCAACGTGGGCATGGTGGTTATTGGCAATCTTACCACTGGGACGTCAGTTACAAGTACGTTAAGTTAACTCAAATACATTTTTACAGTCATTCACTGTTTAACGACGCAAAACTAAATTCGCCCCTTCTGTTACAGATTGGAATTTTGGGAACAACTAGCTTAGAAAAACGCTTACTTGCAATCGATAAAACACTAGAACGTTTAACAAGCCGAATGAGAATGTACAATGATAAATTGGATTGTGATGCCGATGGTTTAGAACTTTCGAACACGTGTAGCACACAGAATCGTTTAGAGAGCCATCTGGAGTCGCAGCCAGCGATTAATTTGTGATTTAATTTTAGCGTTCAACAAATTGAAACAAAAAAATGTAATTAATAAATTTTTAATAATTGTTCATTTTAAAAATTAAATATTTATGAAAATTTAATGCAATAAAATTTTCACAATATTTTAATAGGTACATTTTTTAATATTAATCGTAAGAATTTTACATTTTTATATTAAAAAAAAAAATTGATCAGAATTTGATGTACATATACTACTCAAAATATTGTCTGTTTCATTTAAAAAGAGACAGACAATTTAGATATTGTGAATTTCACTGTAAATGTCACTATTGACCAGTTTAGTCAAAAATTCATTTCAATTATTCGTAGTATATGTTATTTAATTGATCAAAACTGTTAGTTTATTGTAAAATTATTATAATTACGTGTCTTGACAGTAAAAATGAATATTTTCTGATTGACGTTTGTTAAACCGGTTTCGAATTTTTGGTTGTCCTCTTCAATAGTTTGGAAGTACTTAAAAAATTTTGAATAGGCGAATTGACAGTATTTTAAAAAGTAGTAGAAGTAGTTAAATCTATAAATTTATTGATGAAAATTGAAAAGTTTAAATTAACACTATACAGTCCGCGCACTTTCACAGTAAACTTACCCAGGGGCCAGCAATATTTTTAAAGAATTAAAAAATAACAACAGTTTATATAAATAAAGTCACTTGCATAAACATACACTTTTTTAATAGAAATAATATCAAAAACAGATAAACACACTGATTTTTGTGATTGTATTAAAATGTACGCGTTACGGCAATATCTTTAAAAAATTAAAAAACAATTTATATAAATAAATTCACAGAATGATCCAACATGCGTAAACATACACTTTTTCTTTTAATAAAAACAATATCAACACCGATTTTTGTGATTGTATTGAAATGTACGCAATTTGTCAACTGCTTATTCGCTTCCCGTTAACAAACCAAATTTTCGTTCTCAAAATATATGAAATTTTAATACAGTATTTCAAATACTTTACAAGACTGATTAGATACAAGTGATTATGATAGCGATTATATATATATATATATATATATATATATATATATATATATATATATATATGGCGAGATATTCATTTTTGCTGGTGGATACAGTGAAACCTGTAAAATACGTTTTCTGTAAATAACAAAATTTAAGTCAATTAAAAAGTTGAACTAAGTTTTTATTAAATTATATTATTTTTTTAAATTAATATTTTAAAAATATAAAATTGTTCATATCTGTGAGATGTGTCTGTGTGTGTGTGCGTGCGTTAATAATTTTCCACGTTGCAACAAAAATTAAACCAATCACAACTCAGTATACCTTGTTCATTCATTTTCTTCTCTTGTCTTGTGATAATTTTCTTCCATAATTATAATATGTATGTCCATATAATATTTATATGTGTATATTTCTCTATAATCAATTTGTATTTTTCTACAATTTTGCACTTTTACTAGTAGAGTTTTTTAGTCGATGTTTAAATAAAATAAATTGAAAATTGTATATAATTAATTATTGAAACTAAGAAATGGGGTATTTGACAGTATCAAAGGAAAGCAATCATAACAAATTTTAATGAAAATTCGAAATTTTACTTAACTATCATTATTTAATTGAAAAAAATTAATTAAAAAAGTAATTTTTAGCTAAAACCACGTGAACAGAAACGGACTGTGACGTTATATTCTCTTATATTTCAACACTATCGCCACTAGGGTCGCTACTTTAAATTGTGGTTAACAAACATAACTATGGAAATTAAATTAAATTTTAAAAAATCAGTAATTTATTTTCCTAGTTTTTGTCTTAGTTACAGAACACCTATTACTATCTAGAGAATATGACGTAGCTGACAGCTAATGAATGTTTTTGTGCAAATTTTCAAAACAAATATTAAAATAATTTCCCAAAACTAGTCAAATTCCCCATTGTAGTGACCAAACAACAACAAAAAATGGAACATAATTTCAAAAACTTTTTTGTAAATGTTGTATTTCTATTTTCTAATTTGTATTTTTATAATTATTAATAGAAAGAAAGCAAATTGTAACCAATATTTGCCATCAGTACCATTGAATAAAAAGATACATTGATCCAGAAAATTCTGGAAACGGATTTAAAGAAATTTAAAATGAGAGAAACGTGATAAATATAATTTAAAGCGTAATTATTATGTGTCAGAATTTGATGTAGACGTCAAATTAGAACTAGTATCAAGTAAAAATATACGTATACATTTAGTTGGCATAGAAATATGTATCGGAATGTATGGGAATCGTAAAACTTGGATACGCGAACTAGTGGTCAAAAAAATAACTAATGTTATGGCAAGGTAGTGTTAATTAAATTTTAACAGTTCATAAAATTTATGTTGTTTTGGAATATTTTTTTTTAATGTCATTCTAATTTTTCATAATAATTTACTGTTTTTAAATAAAAACGAACAATTCTAAATTCCTACCATTTTTTTAAGTGTCAATTTAGGCCATCTGATGACGAATGAAGAAACTACTGCCGATAGCCGAAATATATTTGCGCCACGCCTCCATTTGATTTCCTAATTGGGGAAACAAATAGAGGCGTAGTTTAATATTTAGCCCACTGACAGTAGTTTTTTCATTCACCATCAGATGGCAGAAATTGACACTTAAAAAAATGGTAGCAATTTAAAATTGTTCGTTTTTATTCAAAAACAGTAAATTATTATGAAAAAATTAGAATGACATGACAAAATTTGTGAATTGTCAAAATCTAATAAACAAACCTTGGCTACTGGCAGTAGTTATTTTTTTGACCACTAGTTGGCGTATTCAAGTTTTACGAATCCCAATATGTATATTTTTACTTGACACTGGTTCTAATTTTACCACCAGAGGTGCGACTGCGCGAATGAAAATATTTGCGTCGCCAATAGTATCTTATTATTCAATGAACAGTACCAATTTGATAAAAAACAGAATTTTTTGGAAGAATTGATATTTTTTGGTGGTTTTTTTTTAACACTAAAGGGGTACAAACTCGTGAAAATTTTATATATTTCGCAAATTATACAATCAGCATAATCTTAGTTTTAAAAGTGGTTTAGAAATGTTTTTTCCCCCAAAAAAAAAGAAAAAAAAAATTGAGTGAAATAATCATTCCAAAATTTCCAAGATGTAAATTTTAAAACCAGGATTATATATGTTGCGCACAATTTGGGTATTTGTACCAAATGTCCACCAATTTTCGAAATTTTCACTAGATCTCATCAAAATGGTATTTTATTGACTACTGAAGTAACAGAAAATTAAAAATTGGTGTTCCTATACAAAAACTAGTACAGATAACTTGACATAGATAGCGCCCAATTACCTTAGTAGTCAAAAAGTACAAAATTCAAAATAATTTTTTTCTTTTTTTAAATAATAGAAAATAATTATAAATTAAATTAAGTGATTTAAATGAAGTTTTATTAGATTAATACTTGGAACAAAGTTGAAACTAATGAAGGTTGTGATGTATACCGTAGCAGTAGGTTTTATATGATTCTGTTTTTTATTTAATTAGTTTTTGTATAAAAAACAAATGTATATTTGTGATCAAGTTCGAATTTAATAGCTTTATACAATTTACATTTCAATGTAAATTATAAATAAATATTTCAATTCATGGATAATTTTGTGTTTTTATTTCGTTATTTTGACACCATTTTTAAATTTTCAGCAAAAGTAGGGAGGGTAGATATCAGGAGGACTATCTTGGCCGGAAAACAATAGAAAAATAGTTCAAAAAATGTCCCGTTTTAAGTACTAAGTAACAGTTCAAAAACTCGCCAGAATATCGCTAGAGTAGCAACAGAGTATAGTGATTTTTTTGTGTTATGTTTTATAAAAATTTTTAAAATAATAAAACTATTATTTTAAAACTATAATTACATAGCAACGCGGATGTTTTTCTTTCCTTGTTTACTTCTCTAAATTTACCCTTTTGCTACAGTAGCGCCGCCACTATTTAGGCCTTTCTGTGGATACTTTTTGATACCGAGATGGTGCTCCTGATATCTACCCTCCATAAGCAAAAGTTTTATGAAAAACGCCATATTTGATGATATTTTTTCATCGAATGGAATTTTTTCGATTGTCGATGAGCAAGATACAAGGCGTGAAAAGTATAACGGTATGTATAGAGCTTGGATCGTAACACGTCACTACTGAGAATAGTTACTTTTTATAAATTTTTCTTGGAAAATAATGTTTTATAAACGATAGAATTACGGTTCAATTTTCATAAAAGAACGGCCAGAAGCGAGTTGGGATCACATAATTAGGATCCGTACAGTGAGTAGTAAATAGACCAAATTAATTTTTAAATTTATGTATATTTAAATCTTATCCAAATTTTCTTGGGATAATTGTAAAATGCACAAATTTTCCCACATTGTACCGAAATATTAGATACGTTGTCTGTCACTGTGTTTCCACTTGTTATTTATTTTTTTTTTTTTTTATAAGTTCCTACATTACAGTTTTTGAGAAAAGCTTCTGTGATAGACGGAAAGCCGAACACAAGAGTGGTTTCATAAAGGTTCCATTTTTTCTTTTAGGGTACAAAACCGTGAAAATTATAAAAAAAAAAAATAAATAAATATAAAAGGTACATTTTTTGATATTCCAAAGATAGTATACTACTAAGATTTGAGGTTAAGTAAGTATTTACCCTAGTGACGTCATGAAGAAAACTCAGAAGTATCGTCATTTCTGGATTTTAGCAAGAATTGTTTTGAAATCTATTTTCTTTATTTACATTTTTTTTTTTTTTTTGAAATCTAGAAATATAGCTCTTAAAAAAAAATTTTATAGGATTAGCTTGAAAGAAAAGATGAACAATTCATAAAATAAAAATTTAATTAGTCCGTTTCATAACTTTTTGTAACTGGATAATGTCATAAAAAGTCAAGTCAAAGAAAAAGAATATTACGAATGTCACAAAGTTATGAGTATTCGTAAATCAAGAAGCTTCATGCTTTCGAATATGTTTCTTTAAAATATCACCAATAGATGTCAACGTTAGACTGTTAAGCAAGTTTGTTCCATGAAATTATTAGATTTTACTCCACTTTTGAAACAAAAATTAAAAGCGTACGATTGATAGAAAACTAATTAATAACACAATGTTCACATAATTGTTCAAAAATGTATTCTCAAACCTCAATGTTTGAATTTGACTATAAAAGCGAATCATTGCAATTTTGAATTTTTATTGTAGATATGTACGGGATACTAACTTGTTGAATGTAAATTCCGCAATTAACGTAAACAAATAAAAAATTTTAGATAAACAAAGCGGTCTTTGACCAATCTTTGACCTTTTCTAGATTTTGTACTGTGATTTTCCTTACAATTAGTGATGATTTTGAAATACTACAGTAAAACCTGTTGAGGATGTTACGAACCAAAATATAAACACTAGATATAATATGTATGTTTCCAGCCCATGCTACATTTGAGTCCAAAATAAGCTTTTTTGCGCATTTCGCCATCTACGTCATGATACGTCATATATTTGAATTTTAAAGAAGAAGACAATATTGCAATTACTTATTATTATATTTATATAGTCTGAGTTTTTTGAGAGTTATCATTTTTATTACAACCAAACCGTTGATAAGAGCTAAGAGCTATAAAGATCCTGACAATAGCAATCGTTGCCCCCGTCGATATCTGCAACTCTTATTTGAACAATTTCTCAACTAAAATAACGGTTTGGCTGTAGTAAAAATGGCAACTCTCAAAAAACTCAGGCTGTTGGCGATGATAAAATTTCCCTGGTGAGCGTTTGTGGAACTACTATATGACATATAATTAATATTATTTCATTGCTTTATAAAAATTTTGTGATGACTTTTTTGTTGGACATTTATGAAAGAGTAAAAAACACTACGAGACCTTTTCGCGATTGTGAACAATATTTTAAAAGTGGAATGTTAATGTGTGTTGGTGTTAAAGAACGAAATTTCAGTAACATAAAATATCTGGGTTTAGCTGCACGAAGTTGTGGAGTATTAAGTTATCCACATGAAGTGGAATGTAATGCTGACACCTCAAAATGTTCTGAGCAAACAGGCATAAACACTGATGAAATTTTCATTTTAAGAATAGTTTCCCAATGTTTTTTTTTTAAGTTTGACACTGGTAAGAAAACGACGAAAACTCAGTCCTTCCCTTTTGTAGTTCCTGCACTGTGGAACACAGTAGTAAGTACTCCTTTTTCTTTTGTGTTTACTAGCGTTCATCTCAACACATTAAATCACGTAATTATACGCACAATTACGTGAAAACTTTATTAAATTGCTATTAAAAAATTCAACTGTATGAAAATTATCTGTCATATGTTAGTTCTGCGATTTGTCGCTAGGGAATCTTATCATCGCCAATATATATAATTCGCCATCTACGTCATCAAGATCTGCGCGTTGGCGTACCTATCTTAATCTACCTTGATAGGTTTCTATATTTTTACAATTTAAACTATTAAATATTTTTAAAAGATTATAGCCTTATAGGCTATATAAAAAGATCTTTTTAAAGCTGTAACACTTTTTTACCCTACATTTTTTAAAAATTAATATTTTTCTATTGAAAATATCCTCTGTGTTATTAGCGTTATTAGAGACACATGTAGAGCTACTTTCATAAAAATTTGACCGATCCACTGATTCATTGTTGAGTATTTTCAGCATTTTAGTGATAAATTTAATATTAAACAACCTCAAATTACCGCAGAAATATTAATTCAAGTTAAAATTTAATTTACGCAACTTGATACACCACAAATCCAATTTTACGTAGTGGTCGGTGCAAATTTAAGGGGAAGTACGTAAAATCGGAAGATCAGGGGCGTCGGTAAACTTTTGTTTTGGGGGGTTGGTAAATATTATTTATCTGAATTTATTTAAAACAATATTATCTTAAGAGACAATTGACACTTAAAATTCGGTTGTGTAGACAAAGGAAATCGAATGTTATACTAATGAATATGAGTGACAACTTTTAGAAAACTGTCCAAAAATCAACTTCACTATCGCATTCATCAGCGTAAAAGACGCCAAATAGCGGAAGCTGACAAAAATTCTAGAATATTCTACTCGTGAATTGGCAAAGATACCAAAAAACAAACTTCACTATTGAATTTCGCACTAAAAATTAGAATAAGCAGCGCATTTTTACAAAAATTCTAGAATGTTCTATTCGTCAACTAACAAAGATATCGAAAAATCGATTGCACCATTTAATTGGTCATCGAATAAAAGAAGGAATAGCACATTTTCATAAATGTTCTAGAATATTCTATTCGTCAGATAGCAAAAATTGTTTGTCAAAATCGGACATTTGGTTTACATTAGTTTAATTTCGGTTGGACAATTAAGTGGTGCAGTAGATTTTCCAATATCTTTGTTAGTTGACAAATAGAATATTCTAGAACATTTCTCAAAATATGTTATTTGGTCTCTTTTTTGGTACTCAATTCAATGGCGACGTTTGTTTTTGAATATCTTTGCTAGTTGACGAATAGAATATTCCAGAACATTTGTCAAAATGTGTAATTTGATCTCTTTTTCAATGGACAATTAAATGGTACAATTGATTTTTTAATATCTTTGCTAGTTGACAAATAGAACATTCTAGAATTTTTGTCAAACTACACTGTTTAATCTCATTTTTAATGACCAATTCAACGGTGAAGTTTGTTTTTGTATATCTCTGCTAGTTGATGATTAGAATATTCTAGAATTTTACGTTACTTATTTTACATTTGCATTTTGCATATTACGTATACAGAATATGTGCATATATATCTTCAGTGAAATTTTAAAATTTTTAAAGGCTACGAGACCCTCAGACAATATTACCTACGGCCCTGACTCGGGCTTGGTACATAAATTTTCACCAACACAGACAAACAACAACATATCTGTGAGAGGGGAACCCTACTAAATCGCTGACGTCACTACGTAAAATCGGAGTACGTACCATTGGATGGCCACTGTAAATGGTCACATTTTTTTTGAAACTGACTATACATGTTGTAATTAAAATCAGACAAAATAATTTATTTAAAATTTAAATAATTTTTGTACAGCAACAACAAAAAATTATCGTACAACTAAAATATAATTTTTATTCAAAAATTATCATATATTCAACGAAAAAAAACAACAACAGATACTATGCAAATATAAATATTTCATAATACATATTTAAATTTATTTCTAGAATGTAAAAATTGAAATTAGTGCTATTTAAAAACAGGTGGTACAACGCACGCGCACAAAATCTGACAGCTAATGTACAAAAATTTATACATAAAATTATTATATACGTGCTATAATGTCTGTCATATATCATATTTAAAATTTATATACATATATTTTTGATATATTATCATATATTGTTATTTAATTACGATTAAAAAAAATTCACACGATACCTTCAAATTTATTTCTATAATGTGCGTTACGCCTGTGTGTTCATAAAGTGTTGTGAAAATGTGTTTGAAAATTTCCCATGTATTAAATGGCTACTATAGTTCGATAATTTTTCGTATTAAAATTCCAAAAAATTTATTGTGAATAAAATTTTTTATTTGATTTATTTGATAATTATGTTAAAATATATATTGTTAAATGGTGATATTTTATTAAAAATGTTTTTTATTAGTATTATTTATATCAGATAAACGTATTTTATATTGAAAAATAATGTATTTGAACGATGTAAATAATTTTTGTGTTTATATACATTTTTTATTTTATCAATATAGTATTTGTGAATATGTGTCAATTAATTGTGATTCTTTATATGTTTTGGAAACGTAAATTAAAATATTTATGACAATGTCTTCAAATAATTATATAAAACGTGCTTGTAGACGTTCCAAGTGAGTAATTTTTTTTTTCATTCAACATTGACATTGATATTGGATGGCCAATGTAAGGTTAGAAATTGATGGTTAAGTCTAAATGGACTTTAAGTTAATAATTTTTTGAATAAAACTACAATTGAACTTGTGCAAACTAATTTTCTTTCTTTTTGGGCCACAAATTACCGAGTAAACTCAATTTTTTGAATAATTTTTGTGGGTTTTTTTTTGCGTTCTACATTCAGTACCCTATTTTACTCAAACACAACACTGTATACACCTTCAGATTATGTAATTTCAGTTACTCAATTACCTAATAATCGTGAAAATGTCAGTCATATTTTAAATAATTTGAGTATTTTGACAAAACAGCAGCTGTCACAGCTGTTGTCAAAATGTTTTCAAAAAGGTTCGTCGCCTCCTTACGGTAATTTTGGAACTAATCCATTGTTTTCATCCAAATTTTTTTTTTTGTTAAGTATTATTAAAAAAAAACAGCGCTTCTAGCGAATTAAACTAGTTTGCATTGAGCACAAACCGAAATTTTAAAGCCTAGCCCATCAGTGGCCTTGAGTCCTTTCAAATAACTTTCTTGTTGTAAATTGTAAATATTGTTAATTGTAAATTAAAAATCACAAAGTGATTGAAAAAATTATCTGGATCGGCCGGGAATCGAACCCAATTTTTTCACTCACTTTGTGATTTTTAATTTACATTTGAATTTTGGTCATACTCAGCCCCGGATCTACAATTTTTTAGAACCGGGGCAAAAACTTGAAAATGGCGCCTCCCCTCTCCAACGTTTTACATAAGTTGTTAAAAAAACTCATAAGTATATAAGTCCTTTACAAAACTCCTATTTTTCCCGTTACAGCAATGATAAAAATTGAGGGTCTTGTAAAGGATCAATATAGGTACAAGTTGATTTTTTATTTTAATAAATCTACTCCGAAAGCACTGCAAGTTGTGCAAATTTCAAAATTTTATCACCTGCCCCGTCAGAGATACAGGGGCGCAAATTTCCAAAATTTGGAAAAAAGTCAGTTTTCGGAAGTTTGTAAAAATTAAAGGATACACGTTTCACAATTGAAATAGTGTATATTTGTTTCATAATGGGTAGTTGTACCCGTATACAGCTATTCTCATAAAAAATACTAAAAGGTTTAAAACATTCCTTCTATAGGAAAAAAAAAATGTTCAAAAAGTGAATTTAGCTAAATTTTGATATCCAACTTTAGGTAAAGTTTTCTTATGTAAGGGACAAAAATAGGTTAAATATGGACATCACTTAAAATAAAGAGACATTTATTACCTTTAAAATGGTTTTTATTTTAACCTTTTAGGATGAACGGTTCATGAAATATGTGCTTTGGCATAAATGGCTGCTAATACAAAAATCAGCGCAAATTGGAAAACAAAAATGGCTACCACGTTTAAACGGTTCAAGATAATTTTTTTTAAGAATTGTTCTCAATACTTCAAATATAATATAGAAACAACGGGAAGAATATTAATTCTTTCTAAAATGGTCGAGGAACCAACTTTTTAGACCATTTGATATAGACCGACCTAGTATGATTTTGGCGTTCTCTAAAGCTGACGCCCGGGGCAGGGGCCCCGGTTTGCCTTCCCTTAGATCCGGGCCTGGTTATACTAACTAAAGAAATCGAGTGCTTAAAGGTTCAGTTTAGCTGAACGATAAGTGAACAATGAATATTGCGTGTGTTTAAATGCAAACAAAAGTTTGTTATACGTAAGTAGTAATGTTTCACAAGTACTCGATAATATTTGAAATTTAAAAATTTTTAATTGTGTTTCAAAACACTAGAATTTTAAGGAATTGAGTTACTTTAGGATAAAAAATTTGCTTAATTGTAACAAGTTGGAGTCCAGATATATGCTCCCAGGCCCGGATTTATCCGGCTGTGGATGCCCCGAAGCACTTTTCATATGGTGGCCACTTAGTACTTCACATGTGGAAGCCCCCTCAGTACTTTTGTGGAGTCCTCGGCTAAAGTAATAAGGAATTTCCGAGATTTTCCAAATTTTCCCCAAAATTACCATTGGCGAAAAAAAACGGAAAAGTGTTTATTCCTTCTATTCTACTCCCCTTTTGTGGAGGCTCCTATTGTGTAGAGGCCCCCGGGCACGTGCCCCAAATGCCCTTATGTAAATCAAGCTCTATGTGCCCCTTAATGTGCTGAGGAGCAGTTAGTCGATTAATCGATTAAAATTGCTTTTCAGAAAAATTTTAAAAATGTAGTCGATTAATCGACTACTCTGTGCTCGATATTTTCGACTAATAACTAATTTTCTCTAAAAAACAATTTTAGTCGATTAATCGACTAACTGCATCTCGGCCCGACATCACTACTATCCATACGAATTGTTAGCACATGTTACCCTAACTACTGGGCTATGCAGACTGACCGATCGACAGACACGAAAGCAGAATTGTCCAGAAAGCCTTAAAACGTAGATAAATTTCATACATATAAAACTGGGTTAGATTAATGTGCGTATGATTACTCATACGTTAAGTCATAATGTATTAAATTTTTTCGACAGCCTTGCTTTATTGTTTCAATTATGTCAAATTACGATTATAATAAGTAGTTAAATAATAGCTTATTAATGCGTTTTTGGTATATCAGATTTCTTAACTGATAATGCGATAATAAACCACGAGTTGGTCTATGTACATATTTGTATAATAGTAGAATGCATACCTAATCATAGTAAGCACAGTAAGCATGTCGTACACACATAATATACAATCCTTGATGCATCTAAAACATATTGTGCAATTCATTAAGATTATTAGATCATTATTGTTAGGGTCCCGAAGAAAAATCTCACAATTCTTACATAATTTCGTCATGTACCTATATCCAATTTTTTCTATACTAGTTATTTTATATAACAGTTACCGATATATCGCTCATCTCTAATATCCATCGCTACATTTTCAGTATTTCTATGTTTGGACACTACAAAAATGAAATTTTGGACAGTAAAAAAAATTTTTTCTCACTTATTTTGCGGTATTAGAAAGAGGGTATGAAAATTTTTTTTTATTACTCATGCGGGAGAAGTACTAACTTGGCGCACAAATTTCTGTACGCAAAATAGCTGTTTGCCCACTATACTCTTCCCATACTTTTTTGCGTGTGGAAAGTAACGCAAATTGGCAATAAAACACGCAAAATTTAATCAAAACACGCAAAGCCGCCTCTTAATTTTTCATTTAATAAATATTTTATAATTATTTCTATATAAACCGCCAACAAAGTAATTTAAACGATAATTAATTCAGAAAAAAAGACGAACACTTAAAAATATTATTTTAAAAAGTAATAAAAATGTCAAAAATAGTGATAATAATAGAAAAAAAATGTGTGAAATTCGTAATGAAAAATAGTATGTGAAACTCGTGCGGGATTGTCGATTGCCCCACTCAAGCGAATGAGCGCACTCACTATGTTCGTGCGCTCAACTTCGCTTTCGTGGGCAATTGACAACTTCCCGCACTTATTGCACAATATACTATTTTGCATGGTCGTGTTTGATAATTCTGATAAGTTACATTTTCCGAACGTTTGTTTATAACCATGGTAACCAAGAAATAACAGCGTGCGGGAAGTAAAATTAGTTGAAAAAGTAATTGCAGTTTTTTTTATATTGAAATTGAGAGTACAGTTTGACTATAAAAAAGAAAGACTCCGAAAATTTCATTACAGAAAGTCCAAATCACAAATGGATAAAATTTTTGTTTTCCGTAAGTAACTCCAGAAATAATAGCACGTACCCTTATCGTTAAAAAGATTTTTTAAAATTGGGTTAACGTTATCCTTTCTAAGCGTCGTTTACGAAATTTGCAACTTCAAAGTTGGTGCGTTTCTTTAAGGCAGATACAAGGAACCAAATTATCACGTAATCGGCCCTCATAGTAACATATGTGCAAGTGACATTGTGGAATATATTTATCTATTTTTTAATAAACCATAAGAAATGTATTGAAGGGAGTCAAAAATTTTCAATTTCAATTTTTCAAAATTTTAAAATTTCCTTTTGAGGATATATTTTTTGAAGATCTATAGTTTCAAAAAATTAAACACGAAAAAATTGAATGTTAAAAAAATTCTAGACTAGAATATTTCTAGAGAAGAATTTTAGCTACTGAGGAACCCTAGTATAATACGTGTCTAACACGCACTTGATAATTTTTAAAACTTAATTTTGTTTATCTACTGCAAAATATTATAATAAGTTAGAGTAAATTCTAGGTTCAGTAGCTTACGTAAATTATCAAATATTTTATTTAAATAACTTTTTTTTATTTATTAAAAATATGAATATAATGAGAGTCATACGTAATTCTATGAACAATATAGAAAACTGTACAACACAAGTTCACAATTGATGAAGGTTAAAACGATAATTATTATAGAAATGCATCGATATACACTTGCATGTTTAGTTGCATAAGTGCATTTCAATTATAGATGTTTATAATACTACAATATTTATATGTATACATGCAGTAGTGGCTCGTTCATATGGGTTGCAGGCTCACAGAACCCCCAGTCTAAAATCAGTTATAATTCTGATTATTACTGTGAATTAAATTCGCTTCGTAGATAAAAATTATTAAAATCGACATGTTTGTTTACAAATTGTGACGTCGCATCGTTTTGAAATAATTGGCGCGTTTTTAGTCATTTGAATCGTTGTTGAAAATTAACGATTTTCAAAATAATATGTTTTAAATTTAATCATTACCAAATATTTTTGCGTTTTACCATTAAAGTCAAAAATTCATCGAATTATAATAACACAGATTTCAAACACAGTAAAGTACCCTATTTTGAATATAATGGAAAATTGTTCGTTATAATTTTGAATTGCATTGGATGATTAATTATTGTTGATTATTTCTATAATAATTATTTTTTTCTACTCCTGTTGAAGAACACACTCATTACATAATATCCATTAATTGTTGAGAAAGTTAGGCATTGTTCAAAGGTGTGGAGAAATGATCATTACTCAATACCTTTCGACCAATAAAATCACCGTATTAATCATTATTCAATGAGCTTGCGATTTTTTTGTGCATAATATATGTATTAAGTTTTAATTTCATATATGTTGCGTAGTAACGTGTAAGTAAACAAAACATTTTGAATTTTTATACATATACGAACATTTAATCAAATTAGATTAAAAATTTTATTCTTTTAACACTATGAGGCCCGAGCTCTTTCATAGTAAACTTCCCTAGAAGCTGGTAATATTTAAAAAAAAAATTTATATAAACAAATACCTACATAAAATAAAATGATTTAAACACTGAATAGATTCAACACAGTTCAACATGTATGTGTAAAACTGTAAACATACGTACGCGATACGTACATACTACATATACACTGACATTCAAATCAATTTTATTTAAAAGTATAAATTTTATATTTTTTATGTATTTTTTGTTTATTTTAAAATTTTTTATACATAGAAATCAAATGAGTAGTGTGTGTTGGTATGTATTTGTGTGAGTAGGAACACATCCGTGTGATGAATGATGATAAACATCGCACACATAAAGCGTAACCAACTATTCAATTACTCATTGATCGTGGCCGGCCTCTGGGGATGTTTTGTTTGGTTTCGGATGCCGAAGCCATGGGACTGAAAGTGTTAATTTAAAATTTATACTCAATTTTATTTAAATCAAAAAGAAAAATGTCGTAGAAAAAGTATAGTATTCTACTTGCTTGCAATGGCTATTACTCACTCAGATGCATTACGACACTCGCCTCGTAAACTCGGCTCGTGTCGCAATTCCATCTCCGTGAGTAACAGTTATCATTACCAGCTGGTTGAATAATATACTGTTACTTTTAAAAACTCAATTTATGAATCAATATGAATTTTAAGTTTTAACAATGTTTTGTTTTTGTTTTTAAAAAAAATTAGGTACTGTTAGTACTAGAATAAAAATTTTAGGAGCCGCCACTGATTATAAGTAAATTTTATGTCTTGAAGCAATCCGAAAAGTAAGAGGAAAATATTTTTGTTGTTTTTATAGACATTTTTCTAAACAGAAGAGGTCAGGCGATTAAAATTGCTCAATTATTACATAAATTTTTTATTATTCTAGAACTAAAATTAGTAATATGAGTGATATTTTTAGCATACACTTACAAATGCACATTGAAAAATAAATATAATAAAGAATAGTTATAACGCTTTAGGTCAAAATTCGTACATCTTGAATGCCACTGGTCTTTAATAAATTTGCATTTCCACATCCTTAAAAACAAAAAAAAAAACTTTTTTTTACCATAATTTTAATGGTTATTTCTTCATTTTTCTGTTACAGCGATGCAGTGGATGATGACAACGATGATAAAGATGATACCAAAAGGTATGTAACGGCAGTATGTCTTAAGGGACGTTTACACGATGATAATTCTTGCAATAGTTGCTCACATGATTAAGTTTTTATTTTTAACGTTGTGTTGTCCTAACATCATTTAGGCGAATAAGTTTCCTGATTATAAAAATAGCGGAAATCTTGCTTCCTTTCTCAGGACTTTCCACAATTTTATATCAGTGTCATGTTCTTCAGCAGCTTCAAAATTCCACCAATAGAGGCGCGGCGTGTGTAATTCTGTCATGATGTATACCCGTAAACGAGAGTTATGAAAGTAGTTTACAGTAAAGCGTTAACAAATATTGTAGATTACGTCAATAAATTTGACGTGGACAATGTAGAAATTTTTTTATGCGATCTTTAATAAAATGCCCATTAAAGTGCATAATGTGAATCAAAAACAAGGGAAAGTAAGAAACCTAAATATTAGTTATAATAAATTACTTTGATAAAATTACTTATTGATGGTTTTTTAAGCATTTAATCAGTACATTACATAAAAATATAAGTTGTTGCATCATTAAGTTTTTTTTTACAGATGTATTTATCACAATTTTTAAATATTTTAAAAATAAAATAAAATGTTCTCATGTGTAAATTAATGTTTTATCTTGTTTAGAAAAGCAACTTTTAAGGAAATCGTGAGGTTTTGAGTTATGTATTTTTTTATGAAACTTTTTTATACGGTCCCGATTCACCGCTTTTAAAAGTTTTTTTTTTTTTTTTTTACAATCTGTACTGAACTAGGTATACTTCTATATATGGAGGGTAGATATAAGGAGGATCATCTCTGTACCAAAAAGTGTCCATAGAAAGGCGTAAATAGTGGCGGCGCTACTGTAGCAAAAGGGTAAATTTAGAGAAGTAAACAAGGAAAGATAAACATCCGCGTTGTTACTAAATTGTTGTTTTTTTATTATAATTGTTACAGATAATTGTTTTATTATTTTAAAAAATTTTATAAAACAACACAATAAAATCACTAACAGGTATTAAAAGTTCACGTAATTATAAATCACTTTCAACGTCTTTCACAGTGATTTTTTTGTAGGTTATTAAACAGCACACTTCACTCCGTCGACAACTGCAAAGTTTATTTCATACCCTTTTGCTACTCTAGCGCTATTCTGGCGAGTTTTTGAACTGTTACTTAGTACTAAAAACGGGACACTTTTTGAACTATTTTTCTATTGTTTTCCGTACAAGATAGTCCTCCTTATATCTTTCCCTCCATACTTTTATAGCTATTTATGAAGTTTTTGAATGTGATTTTTTTATCCGGTCCCGATTTACCCTATTAGCCCTAATGGCTATTACGATTTTAATTATGATATGATACTATTGTCGTGTAAACGGACCTTTTTAATTTATTTATAAAAAAAAATGATATCTTTTCGTGTAAACGGACCTTCTCTTTAGTTTATTTAGAAAAAAAATGGTATCTCTTTGGTTTCAGAAAATCTCGTAACTTAAGCGAAAAGAAACGACGGGACCAATTCAATATGCTAGTGAACGAACTGAGTTCGATGGTCTCAACGGGCAGTCGAAAAATGGATAAATCGACCGTTTTGAAATCAACTATTGCCTTCCTTAAAAATCATAATGGTAGTTAATTTTAGCATTTTAAAAAAAAAAAAGAAAACAAATACATCTTATGATAGTTTTGGCCCTTTTTTTTGGCCCCCAAAAAAATCCCCTAGAAAATATAAATTTAAATTAATTTTTCTTTAAAGAAATTGCAGTCAGATCTCGTGCACACGAAATTCAAGAGGATTGGAAGCCGGCATTCTTATCAAACGAGGAATTTACACATTTAATATTGGAGGCACTAGATGGTTTTATAATGGTGTTCTCCTCGTCCGGGCAAATTTTCTATGCCTCAGAGAGCATAACGTCTTTATTAGGGTACCTTCCAGTAAGTACATTTTTTTCTTTTGTTTTTCAAAGTTGTGAAATGATGGCTCAGTCAGTGGTCATGGAACGGGTCTGACTGGAAGACTGTTTGATGACGTCACTAACAAAAAAAAAATGGTCGCCAAAATGGTTGGACCAAATTTTTTCCCGTGTTGTGAACAGTCGTTTGAAGTAATGCCAATTACGAATATTTTTACAAAATTGTGATTTATAAACACTTTGATAATTTTTTTAGAATGATTTGTTGAACATGACAATCTATGATATGGCCTATGACGAGGAGCAAAGTTCATTGTATGCGGCACTGTTAGGACCGGTTGGATCCGATGGACAAGTGTCATTTTCTTGCCATCTGCGACGTGGTGGACCCAATTCGGATCCACCGTCGTATGAATTAGTTCAATTTGTAGGATATTTTCGTAAGTTTCAATGTTGTTTTTTTTTCCAATGATATACCGTAAAACGGAATAAATAGAACACATTTTATTATACAGTGTGTTGTTTTATAGTTTCTTTTTTTATTACAGCCCAACTCTATTAATTTAATCAAAAAATTGTTCCAAATTTTTTATTTATTTAAGGGGAGATTCGCTAAAAAAATAATTGATTTTTTTTCATAATTATGTTCCTTAAGGTGTTAGAAATATTCTCCTAAAATTTTATTTTTAAAAAAATTAAAAATCAAAAAGTTATGGGCATTTTAGTGCACGCATTCTACTATAATTCAATTAAAAAAAAAAAAAAAAACTTTAAATGCTTTTCTCTCGGAAGTACAGTTTTCGATATGGTTCCTCATGTATCTCAAAAAGTATTTGAGATATCGACATAAATCGACAGTGCATACTATTCCTCGATACCGTCATTTTGGCAGGAACTACGATCTTTTGGTTCCGGAATATATTTTCAAAATGGCGGCTGTTTATAGTCGAGAAACAGCGGTGATTTTTGAAAATTTATTTTCAAAATGCGATTTCTCGCTGGTTTTAATTTTTTTTCTTAGATCCTAGCTAGTGCCATAACTGCAGTATATGTATATTTTCAGAAAATTATTGATTTTTTTATTTTGGTTCACTGGGGATTTCAAAACGCGAGGAACTATCAAGGTGGAGAAATCTCGCAGTGTCGACTTCAGAGCCATTTATACTCAGATCATTTTTGAATTTTTTTTTAATAAACATTTTTTTGTAATCTCAACACATGTAGAAACGATTTGTATAGAAAAAAAAATAATTAAAAAGATCGATTTTCGATGTTTTTTTTTTGGCAAATCTCCCCTTAAAGAGTAACTTAACAGGTAGTAATGGAACATATATATGCATAATTATACGTCAGCTATACAAAATATTCATTGGTGTCACTTCATAATTGTAAAGAGAGGGTTATTTTGAATATAAAATATTACTAATAAATAATAAATATATTCAAAAAGTATAGAAATATTTGATATTAGATAGTATTTTGTTTTTATTGGAACAATTTTTTGATTAAATCAACCGTTTGGCCGGAATAAAAATGGAAACCCTCAAAAAACTCCGCCTATACCTTCCGTTTTACAGTCAAATTTTTAAATGAATTTTATAAATTTTGTCTTTTTTTGAACATTTCTAATTTTGTTTAGGATCTGATATAGAAACACCAAATGGCGATAATAATCGATTTAGCGGATTTTCTGGCGAGGCGGACACTCGATTGGTATTTGTTGGGACTGGGCGTTTGGTGGTGCCACAATTGATTCGAGAAATGAGCATCGTGGATTCGAGTAAAAGTGAATTTACGTCGCGACATAGTTTAGAGTGGAAATTTTTATTCTTAGACCATCGAGCACCTCCAATTATTGGATATCTTCCATTTGAAGTGCTGGGTACTTCTGGATACGATTACTACCACGTGGATGATTTAGATGATGTAGTGAGTTGCCACGAATCTCGTAAGTAGATGTCAGACGATTGAGCGTTTCCGGTTTTTTGGAAGCGAAATAATCCTTTTTTTCTTGGTAGTAATGCAAAAAGGTGAGGGGACCTCGTGTTACTACCGGTTTCTAACGAAGGGACAACAGTGGATCTGGTTACAGACCCGTTACTACATTACATATCATCAGTGGAATTCCAAGCCAGAGTTTATCGTATGCACACATCGAGTAGTCAGCTATGCTGACGTTATGAAACAGGACAGGAAAAATGCCAATTTAGGTACAGATATGTTTTCCATTTCCCCGGACGCCACCACCGTAGGCAGTAATAATCCATCGTCTCCATGGCCATCACAAACGTCCAAAATCAATAATCGATCCAGTAGACCGCCGGCACCTGCATCCGATTGTACATCCGTGTCAGCAGATTCACCAGCTTCCAGACATACCGTCATGACGCAACATTCATCCGTGAGTATTAGAATCCTCAGAATCTCGAATCGTAAAATGTGGTATTTTCTATTATGTTACTAGTGGAATTTTAGTTTGGTGTCTGTATGTCGCCAGATTGCACCAAGTGGCATAACTTCTGAACTATTCGATTGTTTTTAACGAAATTTTCAGAAATTATGAAATTTTGTTTCTAGATTATTCCCTACGAATTTCATCGCAATCGAAATAACGCTAGCGACGCCGCTACCATGGCATTTCATTTAGATACTAGTTCGCACCAGGTGGCATAACTTTTGAATTATATTATTCCTCATTTCAAGATCTCGAATCTTAAAATGTTGTATTCTCTATTACGCTACTAGTGGAATTTTGGTTTGGTGTCTGTGTGTCGCCAGATTGCACCAAGTAGCATAACTTCTGAACTATTCGATTGTTTTTAACGAAATTATCAGAAATTATGCAGTTTCGTTTCTAGATGACCCCCTACGGATTTCATCGCAATCGAAGTAACGCTAGCGACGCCGCTACCATGGCATTTCATTTAGATACTAGTTCGCACCAGGTGGCATAACTTCTGAGCTATTCGATTGTTTTTGTTGAAATTTTCAGAAATTATGCAATTTGGTTCTTAGTTGATCCCCTTCGAATTTCATCACAATCAGAGTAAAGGTGGCCACGGCGCTACCATGGTATCCTATTAAATGTCAATATCCTTCTTGCTACTAGTCCTATTTTGCTCAAATTTTGAGAGTATTTGAGGATTAGTAAGAAAATATTGTTTTTTTTAATGTTATAGAGGTCAAGAGTTACGCAAAGTTCCGTGCAAAGTCAAGTACAGAGTTCATCTCAGGTCCAAATTCAACAATCTCAACAATTATCACCGCAACAACACACGCCGGCACATCCCACGTCAACGTTACAGTATGTGGATCAACCCCAATATGTGGCCGCGATTCCTGTTCAACCAGTTCTAGCTAGTTTTTCAACGCCCGTGTTATCACCGTTACAAATTTCACAGTCTGTTCCGGCCGATAGTAATTTACTGCTGAGTAGTCCGGTTCAGCAGCAGGTGCAGGCGCAATTACAGCGTAAACATGCCGAACTTCAAGCCCTCATTGGTCAACAACAGGCCGAATTACGACGTGTGTCCGAACAGCTGGTGATGGCTCGTTTAGGAATTTTACCAAATAATGCCCCACAACCAGTGCCACATCATCAAACTTTAGTAAGTTTCAAAGTATTATACGGAGGTTTCTAGCTAGAAACTTTCTTGACAGCTTCTTTAGTTTTCGTGCTATAATGCAAACTTAAATTTTTTTTCTAAGCTTAATTTTCTTAAGTTTTGTCAATTGCGCGGCAAAAAAAATACATACCTTTAGTGAGTTGGGCTTTATCAGCAGTGTTTTCTACCTTTTTAACCAAGAAGCAAACATCTAATCAGGTAGTTTATTTATATATAAAAGAAATAGATGTTACACCAAAGTTTTCAGTATTTTTTGTTTCCGAGACTACTAAAGTAGCGGAAGCATTGTGATCACTTTTGAAAAAAAAAATTTTTCCTGCATTTAAATTCACCTCGCATTTAATGTTTCCTTACTTAATTAAAGAAATAAATATGTAATTGTCAAAACTATTCCAGTATTAGATACCGTTCCATAATGGGGGTTTTTACGTTACCTATATGAAATTATACAAAGATATATTCGGCATTAAATTTCCAAATTCAGTCTGATTCATGGGTGGATCCTGGGGGATCCCGTCCCCCTTGACCTACAATGGGTAACTTCTTTTAGTTAAAATCAAAATATACATATTTTTTGGGGTGAGAGGATTCCCTAAAATTCCTCTTGGGATTGGAGGTACCCCCCCCCCCCCTTTCAACTGGCTGGAGCCGCCCTTGGTCTGATTTTTAAATTACAGTATAGCACCGATAATGGAAATATCAGTTTTTGAAATTTTTTGAGAGCATCATATTGGTCAACATCACTTTTGGAAAGTTGCATCAAAAATGTCAAGTACATAAATATTAAATCCATGAGCAATAGACCATGACGCATGATTTTATCAAAAGAAACAAATAAATATACCGCTAATAGTAGTGACAAAGAACAACAGACCTCAAAGCGTGGGAATGTTGATTGTAATTATTGTACATAGAATATTTATCTATATGTATTCTGTTCTGTGGCGGTTTTTATCATACGTAAAATGTAAATAAAATTATTTCAAAGCAGATTAATAAAACAACAAATGAAAAAATATTTTCTGAGATAAATAATTTTTAATTCTTCACTTCTTTTTTTCTTTTATTAATATTTAAAAAAAAAACAATTTTAATTCAAAACATAATCTTCGAAATTTGTGAATCGCCCCTGGTCAAAAAGTATCACTTTTGTCAAGCACCACTTATGGAGACTACTTTTTCTTGACAAAATTGGTGCTCTACTGTACTCAAAAACATGAGATAAAATAATCTAAATTTAGATATTACTCGCAATTTTGAACTATGTTCATCAAAATACTCACTAGTAATCACTACTGTGTATAGTTTAAAAGCACATACTTTATATAATTTTTATTCGTATCGAAATAAAACACTGTTTGTGTTATGTGTTTAGATATTCAAAAAATATAAGTTTGCAACGTAGCTGAAAAACTAAATTACAACTTTTACAATTTGAGCAATTTTTTTTATTACGTCAATAGTTTGACCGATTTACTAGGTTTTGAGACGTTTCAAAAAATGTTTTCCGGTTTAGGTTACAGTACCTTACGTGTGTACAAGTGGAGTCAGTAGTACAACAAATTCAGTTCCAGTTTCCAATGCCAGTGTCACGCAAATACAGTTACCAGTACCTGCCGGATCTGAATTAATCGCGCCCCTGGCCAATGCACCGATGGACGACACGACCGCTTTCTCATTAACTCAACAACAAGCACAAATGTTATTTGCTTCACCGAATCCAAATGTATCTCAACAAAATAAGTGAGTTGTTTTTTTTAAGTTTTTTTTGGGTTTTTTAGTCATTTTATTAGTTCAATTAACCCTTGCATTATGCTCCCGTGCGGCTATGCTCTTACACAACCACAATTTTGCATACAATTAGCGCGCAAAAAAAAAAACAGGGTTAAAAGAAAAACATATTTTCCCCTCACTTCGTGCCTTTTGTTGATTTTTCTATGTGGTTTGGAAAATGTGTTACTAGATTCAGGTTCCACCACCAAATTTTAAATAAATTTTGTAACTTTTATTTTGAGAATTGAAAATATATTTTTTATATTTTATTTTATTAATTAATATGTTTTCAACTCAAACGAGTTTAAAGTTGTTATAGGACTCTAGTCTGTTAAAAAAATACTAAAAAGGTCTGCACACAATGGATGACGTAAGATGCAATGAGTAACGCCCAGTTGCGCGCGATAATTTAAATATGCCGCCATTTTTTTAATAAATAAATTCGCCATAGAAAAGAGTAATGTAAAGCTACACTTCCACGGGCAAGTACACTTGCATAAAAGTAATGTTTTTAGGGGGCGTGGCCAAGTTTTTATAACAGTATACTTACAAGACCTGTTACATGTAAACCATGTAAATGTACACTTGCATGAAAGTAGGTACGCGCCAAAACACGATATTTTTTAAAATTTGATTTTTTAATTCAATAATAAAAATATCACATCAAAAATGCCTTGCTTTAGTACTATTAACTAATATAGAAGATACAGAAAGAAGATACAAAATGTTTATTAACAGAAACATTAAACACGTCAGATTTTAAAAATTCCCGATATCAGTTCCCAATCCCAGTCCGTTTGGATCCTTTTTTTTCCAAAAAAAAATTTTCTCCGGAATGATACAATCTGTTTTTTGATTTGCTCTGAGGTTCAATTCATTTCTTGTACCATTTTCTTATAGGTATTTTCTTTTATAATTTCAATATTTTTTATTTCATAGTAGCACTATATTCTCGCGAGGTCGCCTCGACGAGACATTCGTCGAGGTTTTGACGAGGCGAGACAACACGAGTATGTACCGTCTACACTCTCGCTCATTACTCAGTTATTCATACTGCTCATACGCGTTCGTATAGTTTGAAATGTCAATCATAGATGGACAAGATGGGTGATGTCGGTGACATGGATTCAAATAACTGCTGCTGCAGTTCTATGTACTGTTGAATCCTATAATTTTCTTCATGCATATTACACAAAAAAGTTTAAAATAACGTTTAAAATAACGTTTTTGTAAATTTAAGGCATGATTTTAGGTTATGTATAAAAACATAATAGTACGCAGATATGCAACATATGCAATATCAACACACGAGTATATGCGAGAGTGTAGTTGATCGCCTCGCCTCGTGTCTCGTGTCCTTTGACTTGTGACAAAAAACCGACTCAGATCGGAGACCTGACGAGGCGAGGCAAGGCTTGACGAGGCGAGGCGAAGTAACACGAGAGCATCGACTACACTCTCGGCCTCGCGTCGCCTCGTGTTGCCTCGACGAGAGTGTAGTGCTACTATCAAACGTTTCATAAATCTTCATTTTCTGTATATAAATTTATTAATTTTATTGTTTATTGTTTTGATATTAGTAAACAGTTTATTTGACAGTTCCTCATCTTATTCAGTTTTCGCCATTTTTAATTTAAGTGGGGGTTACTTTTAACATCAAAAGTAGAAATATTTTTACTTATGCAAGTAAATTTGTATAACAGTATACTTGCATGCAAGTATACTTGCTCGTGGAAGTCTTGCATAACATTGTCATTTAAGAAACTGTCCTTCGTGAAGTGAGAGTTGGCACAACACGAATTTTGAAGAAAACGTGACCGCACAATGACTTCGCACTTTTGTAGATAGTTGTTATACAAAATTCTAAAAGGGCATTTTCATATTATCACTATATCTATGAATTATTCCTGTTATATAATCCAGTGTTTCTTAACTGTTGGTTTGCGGACCGATATCGAGCTGCAAAGGTACCTCACCAGTTAGCAGAAAAATTCGTAAATTCTTTTTTTTACTATACCTCTTTTCAGATAAAATTGATCATGAGTTTTCGTTAAAAAATTAAATAATTCTTATATTCGAAACAAATCGATCTTCTATTCTTTTCTAAAAATAAACTGCAAATTTAAAATTTACATAAATGCAATAATAAAAGAGATAAAGCCAAGAAAACGGAAATTATTTAAATTCAAAGTTACAAAGCATGGTTAAATTTAACTGAAATAGACCATATAAGAAATCCTATTTTTGGGATTTTTTTTTTTATTTCTTTAATGCTTGAAAACATGTCGATATTTATCTGAATCACATGATCGACCAAGTGGTCGGAAAACGACATTTCATATTACATGACCAAATTAATTCCGCCATTAATTGTTATTTCAATTAATGGCGGAAATGATTTCAGATTCTATTTAAAATTAAATAATTGCTGTTGAATATTTTCGTAATGCTTAAAAAAGTGTCGATATGTATCTGAATTACAAGACAGAAGAAGTGGTCGAAAAAGGACATTTCATATTACACGAAATAATATTTTTTCAGCATTATCAATATTATCCGAGATTTTATCAGGCCGTGACTGAAAAAAGTTTAAGAAACGCTGATATAATTTAATTATGTTGCATATTACCACTAAATAATATTATTTGCACTTGTGGGCCAAGTACTAATGGAAGCAACTTTTGAGTTAAATCCACATATCAAATGTATCCATATAGGACTTGTACACGTAAATCGTACTATCTCACTCATATTCTATGTCTTTAAGAGCCAGTTTCACAAAACAGTAGACTGTTATCATACGTAACAACAGTTTAGTGGGCGTGGCCATACTGTTAAGTCATTTTTTGTGAAATTTTGATATCGCCGTAATGTCCTACGTCATCAATTGTGTGAACATTTTAAAAGTTTTCCGTTGATACCGGTTTCATCTCTTCCATCATCAAACGGGCACTTGTAGATGATTCCCACTGAATAACTGTTAATTAACAAATACTATTTTTGAATGTTATTGACTTTATGTTGGTACCAACTTGACAGAGTTTACTTCTGTGTATTTTTTATTTTATCGAATACTTTTTTGTAATGGTTTTTGATAAGCGCCATCTTGTTGTAATAGTTATAATAGTAAATAGGAACGACTTTCCTGCAAACGAAATTAAACAAATCTATAAATCAAAGAACAAAAAATCAAAAATCTAGATGTCAAAATTAAACAAAAAAAAAAAAAAAAAAAAATCAGCGATCCAATGTCAATCTAACATGTTTCGGTCAAAGGATTGACCATCTTCAGAAAGTGGCCTCTTCAATAATTCATAACATGAATTATTGAAGACGTACGGTTGCTGTGGAAACGACGAATTTCTTGATTACTAATTGAACAAGGATAACCAATTCTCAACTACTTATAGTTAGGAGAGATTCAAGTTTTTTTTCTCTTTTTTTAAGGGGAGAAATACCTTTTGACAGGCGAAATTTAACAAGAAAAAAATTCGACTAAATGGCTTTAAAATGTTATGACATTTTTTTTCAATATATATATATATATATATATATATATATATATATATATATACACTAGTGCTTCGATTGAGAGAAAGAAAAATGCGTATGTATTGTTCACACCACACAGATATAAAAAAAACATTAAGAATTTCTGACGTAAACAAATCATTATATCAGGGTGGAATTTTAATAACTCTTATACCTTTTGGTGAATTTGGATAAAATTTTACGATGATTTAGAACGGAATTTGTTGGAAGTAACATAGCTTAAAACATAGTTATGTTATTTCCAACAAATTCCGTTCTAAATCATCGTAAAATTTTATCAAAAATCACCAAAAGGTATAAAAGTTATTAAAATTCCACCCTGTACACATATATAATGATTTGTTTACATAAAAAAATTCTTAATGTTTTTTTTTTATATCCGTGTGACCAATACATACGCATTTTTCTTTCTTTCAATCGAAAGAATGGTGTTTTCTTTCTTTCAATGAAAGTATAAAAATGGCGGCTGCAGAAACTTTTCATTAGACTTAGAGCATGTCACTCCACAAGTTCCCAAATGGTTGGCGTTCTAGCCAACGTAACTATTCCAAACCATCAAAAAAGTAAAAAATTAAGGAATTTGTTCTAGATTTTGTAAAAAAATTTTAATTTTGATGAAATTTTCGTCTAATTTTTGCATCAATATTGACAAGTTTGGTTCACGTAGAAGATAATAATGTAAAGTATATTTGGTATAAATTTCAAAAAAATCGGTTGAGTAGTTTTTGAATGAGAACGTCAACCAATTTTATGAATGCTGTCCCGAGAAAAATGTTTTTAATAATGTAGAAAACGTGTAAATATTGTAAAAAATTTTTTTTAGTTCTAAAGATATTTTTCCCCTTAAATTTGAAGTTCTTAAGAAAGGAATAATTTTGTACTTAACCAACCTAGTTAACCTACATATCGTGTACTACTTACAACTTATTACTAATTCAGTGGGAACCATGCATCATAAAAAATTTAAATTCAAATTATAATTGATCGTTGTTATAAATGTTGTTAGCAGCTGAGAAAATTTACAACTCTTTTTAGTTAAAATGTGATTGTATGTAACTTTGTTTACAAAATTTTGTCAAAAACACCCAATGTCACTGTAAATTGTAATTTGTATTGTAATTTAGTATACAATAAATGTATACAAACTTAGAAAATTTTTCAAATTTGTTTATTTGACATGACAATTCTCTATTTAAACGTACAAACTTATTTAAAATTCTAATTGACACCGAAAAAAATTAATAATTATTTATTTCAGAATTCGATATCGAAGTTATTGGTAAAATGGTTCCTTATTGGTTCCCCTTATCCTATGTGAAAATTCAAATGGTATCTGAATTGATAATTGTTTATACTTAAAAATAAAATTTTATTGACCAATTCTGCATTTTTACTTCATAGAATAAGATTTTAAATATAATTTTTAATAATATTTTAGCTGTTTTAATGCAGCATGTCAGTATTACCCGGAATATCCTGTAATTGTTACAGAATCTACAGTAATTTTCGAATTATTTTTTTAGTAAAATGATAGGTAAGTAATGAACGCACATGCGCAGACCCGTAACCCCTAAAACGGGGTTATACTGTTCCGAATTATGTCCACAAAATTGTAGATTGTTGTGGTTGTGTTATTCAATACGTACTGAGCTTAAAATCTACTAAAAAAAATTTAATATTTAACAGGGTATTTAAAAATTAAAACAATTAGAAGACACTATTTTGTAGTTTTTGATTTGTTAAAAATTTTTCTTGCCTTTTGAAATGTGTAAATACAGAAAACTTCGTGAATATTCAGTATATTTGAAAATTCATTGCTTTTTTTTTGAGTCAACGAATTTGAAATGAGAGAGTTTTGTTCGTCTGCGCATGCGGAATGGATAATATAAATAAATACCGTAAAATGGGATGAATCAGCAGATTTTTGAATTTTGTATGTCGATTTTTACACATATTCTTACGTATTAGGAAAATATGCAAATGGCTGTCAAATTTGCTCACTAAATATAGTTTAAATAACTTACGAAAAAAAATGTAACCTAATTCTTGGACTAATGTAAGTTTTTGAATAGTAACTTACAACAAACTCAAATATAACCATCTTCAAACTGTAAACTATTAATTAGAATAGACCAGAACCAAAAAGAACCATTCGAAAATACAATTATGTGCTTCTCTCTCTTAATTCAAATTCGTTCGACTGAAACTACGAAATATCTTGTTACCCTTGGCGCTCTATTCACGGTATCATTCAGTTATCGGGTGACAGCTGATATATAAGAGTTAAATTTTTGTCTACCCTGTATAGTTGTATTTGATGGAGTCTTTAAAAAAAAAAATTATAATTATCTTTTGCACTATTGAACTTCCTTTTATAACCACGCTTGCGTACAGATTTACTGTGCTTATTGCTTCAACAGTTTCCTATAATTTTTTTTCTTTTTACTAATTAACGCTATAATTCAGTATTTTCGTTTTTTTTTTTTTTGATATATTGCTTTGGTTGCTTAAAAAGTATTTACGGGGTTTTACTGTATTTTTTTAAAATTTACAATTCTGTAAATTAATATATCTACACTTTGTCTAAAAAGAGTGTGTCGCCAAGTTTTTGTGATGTTAATGGAGCTCTTGTCTTTCGATTTGTGTTTTTTCCACAAGGGTCTTGATCAAATTTCGTTTACTAGTTGAGCATCATCTCAATATAATGAATCTACAATATTAAGGTCCCCCTCTCAAAAACACACAAGTTATTTAGTTTGGTATATTGAGCTTGCGCATAGACCAGTGGTTAGTATGACTAGTTATGGACAGTGGGGTACCGGATTCGATTCCCGGTATGGTCGTTGTAATTTTTTTTTATATTTAATTAAATTTTTTTTTTGCTATTTGTGTATAATAATCAGGTATCGGATTTCTTCCGGATCAGACAGTTTCGTCTTTAGCATATGCAGGTATACATATTGCACTCAATGTGACTAAAAGTTCAAAATATTTTCATAAAAACAACGTACACAAGTTACATACACACACATACATATGTATGTGTATCAAAATATTATTTATACGTATTTTATGTAAACATACTTCTTTTTTCTTTTATTTATTACCTGCACAATTGAAAAGTGTTACTGTAATTTTAATTGACTATCAAAAGTATTTTTGTTTATATTATGTATGTGATTTATGTGACATGTCATTTAAATTAAATAAATTCATCTTTTTTTTATTTTTTATCAATTTTGAGAGATAGAAGTATAGTTGCTTGTTAAAAATTTGTTTTTCAATAATAAAAAATCTTAGTAAATACGTACGTCTTAGCTATTATAGTAGACCGTCTAAATATTCAACAACTTTTCAATATATTTTACAAAAATTTTTCCGATTTTTTGAATTTTCTTACTTTTGTCAAAAAAAAAAAAAAAAAATACTGTTAGTATTCTAAATGGTGAAAAATATAATTTTTGACATTATAATTTAGAAATTCTGAGAGAAAATAAAATTAAGATAAGGTTTTAATTGTAAGATAAGGTATAGTACTTCAATTATACAAAATATTAATTATCTAACGAAAGAACGTAATTAATTATTCAATTTTTCGTGTTTCTTGAAAAGTTGTCATTTCTATGAGACGAAATTGTGTCAAAAAACCATAGAAATATTTTTCTATCGAGCAATTTTTAAACTTTTGGGGTGGATACGATCTTTTTTGACAAAGTGTATATAATGTAAGCTAATATTTGATATTTTTAGCTACTAAAATTGAAAATAATACATCCGGTTGATGATATGCAAAAATCAGTTTTAAATACGCATCATGACTTGGTCCAATCGATAGTAAGGCCATCTATCAGTCTTCAACCAAAAACAGTAGATATAATAATTGATTTGACCGCCATCTGTGAATATTGTTGCTAATTCGTCTGCACTTAGATTAATACTTCGATTGGACTCTGTTGTAATTTTATTGTTATATTTTGAAAAAAAAAAAAAATAGAAATTAAATTAAAATTTTATGTTTATTAAAGAAAACCCGACGTACGTTTGGGAAAACGAAAACGTATGTGAAACAAATGAACAGACAGAAGCTACAGTAAAACCTGTTAATGAACGTTCGGTTTTTTGTTATGAAGATATTCGTTCAATGGTCGGTGTGAAAATAGTTATACAGTGAAACCTTTGTTAACCGGACAGCATTTTCACGCGAAAATTACTACGCGAATCCTTGAGCACTGTCAATAACTGGTTTTGTGTAAAATTAACGGAGGTTCCATTGTATTTAAAACATTTTTCATGTAACTAGAGAATTATATAAAAAATTTTTCTAGTCATTGTATTTTTTATATTAAAAAGAAAAAATTATTTTCAAAAAAAATTCATCAAAAGTGTTTTTAGAATTCATAAAAATGGTGTACCTGACTTCAAACTATTAAAAAATTCCACTGTATGTAACTTGAATTGTGGCATATAGGTTATATATATAAATGAAATTTATATTTGTAAGTTAATTATGTTGTAATTGCAGCCAAAATATAGATAATTCTTGCCCAATTGAAACATAACCTCAAATAATGTGTTAAAAAGAGATAAGTTATAGCAGTTATTTTCTATTTCGTGTGATATATGTGACTGCTATAATTTTTCTCATGTCCCGAATGAATCATGCCGTGTGAAAAATTTCGTATGGAATGATTTCTATTTTCAGTGTTTTAACCCTTTTTAAGTCAGAAAATTTGTGATCATTTTATATAATTGTCCATAGACATGTGCTTCAAACAAATTAAATTACTTTTAACCATTAAAGGAGTTTAGACCAGTTCAGAGTTTGCAGTGTCATTTACAACGAGGGAGCCAGATATGATTTTTGCCGATTTCGAGTAGAATTGAAGATATTTTCAGTAAAATTTAGACAAAAATTTACGTACAGTGGATATTGAACTTGTGAATAGACTACGGGATTGTAGTGATGTGCCAAAAAGAACAGAACTGTTCTTTTGAAACTGTTCTTTTGTTGGAACTGTTCCGTAAATTAACAGTTCCGCAATTTAGCCTGTTCATCTGTTCTTCTGTTCACCTGTTCATCTGTTCTGTACTTTATTGATATATCTGTTCAATTTGTAAAACTGTTCAGCGATATGTTGTTATATATGTACGTATATACGTATTCTCTGTTCGTTAAATATGTAGTTGATCAGGATGTCACTAATATTATAATGTCTCCAGTACAATAAACTCTGTTGGTAGATTTTTATTTTAAATTTTAACGTATATAACGAGTGAAACGACCATTGTTTGATTTAAATTTTGAATTTAAATAATATATTATAAATATAATGATTATTTCAGACACACATTCAGCTATTCAGCATAAAATTCAACATTTCTGTGGAAGATTATACTAATTGGAAGTAAACTATACTGCAATGGTACAAAAAATAAAACAAATTTGATCTAGTCAATTTTAGTGAAACCAAAAAACTAATCGATGGTTGATATCGCAGAAATAAGCATATTATCCAGAATAATTAAATGTTTTGATAAAAAATGGTTGTATGTTGGCAACTTCAGTTCCATCGGAATGAATTTTTCCAAAACCGGACACAAAAATGAACGACCAAAAAAGTGGTTTGAAAACCAAATATGTCCAAAAAATATTTCATTTTTAAAAAGATACTAATGTTGTTTATTAAGAATGGAATTAACAATTTATCTCCAAAAGTAACTTTTTAAATGATGAATGTGTGAATTTAGAATAAAATTTAACTGATATTTATAATTTGAGACTTATAATTTATTTGGTATTTGCAGCTTGACAATTATTAATTTTATATTTTTTATAAATATCAACGAAATTATTTTTAGGCACTAATAAAATTGTAAGTGAAATACTAGAACAATGTCGTCTTACAAACTGTTGTTTGTATCATGAACAGTTCTCATTTAATGAACAGGTATGAGTATACAACTTACTGTTCTTTTAGAAACTGTTCTTTTAAAACCTGTTCTTCTGGAACTGTTCTTTTTACAGAACTGTTCTCTTCGGAACTGTTCCGTAAAAAGAACAGTTTGGCACATCACTAGTGGATTGCATGGAGACATATGAAAGGCATGGTCCTGCGTTCGAATCCCGGTGTAATTTCTGTAATTTTTTAAAATTTTTATTTTATTTTTTTACAAATTTTATTATTAAATTAATAAAACTTGTAAAAAATCCAAAAAAAAAAAAAATGAATTCATTCCGGGATTTGAACCCAGGACCGTACGGTTCGTACGTCGTCTCCAGGCTATCTAGTAGCCTATTCACAAATTCAGTAACTACACTAATTTGTATCGAAATCTACTCGAAATTGGTGAGAGGCACAACTGGATCCCTTCTTGTTAGTACCCGAGTGTCCCCCTTTTGCCCTACAATGATTTATTTCAGTTTATTTCCATTTTTTTTTTTTTGGGGGGGGGGCAAAAACTGACTTACAAAGGGTTAATTAAATATCATCGATTTATGTAGAACAATAACTGTGATGCAATTACATAAAATAATTTTGTAGTTTTAGTGTAAAATATTAAAAATTTTTTTTAGCTAAATTTTAGATACTTAAAAAATATATATTTTATGTATATTTATATATGGATTATTCTTGTAATTTTATTATAAATATAATAAATATCAATTATAAAATAATATCAAAGAAAATTATAATAATTTTTAAATGTTGCAATATGTATTTTTATTTTCAATATTTTAGTTAATATAAATTCGTTGATTATTTTAACTTTTAATTATTATTTTTCTTAGAATTTTCTATAATTATTAGTTTTTTTTTTTATTCATCATCTTTTTTTTTTTTTTTTTTTTTATTCGTCATTGATAATTTGAATTTTAGTTCGAATTTTTACCATAGATGTCATGTTGAATGTAAAATAAAAATTAAAAAGTTCTCATTCAGTTCAAAGTACCGTCTGGTTTAGACTTCTTTTCTGAAAATACGTTTTTAATTTCAGTTTTTCATGGGAAAATTTTGAAGTAAAATTTCATGTATTTTAGATTTTACAGGGATTGGGTGTGTTCATAGGCGGCAGCACTGGCGTCGATAGTGGTGGCTTGATGTGACATAAATGGGAAACATTCTGTGTTATTATGGTTTTACTTGTATAATATTGGGAAATAGTTATGGCTAACTTCAAAAATGCATCACTGCTTGCATGAGGCAGAGTCAAAAGTTCAAAAACGCATCCCGTTTTCTGTCCCAATCTCGTATCTGAATAGTCCCAATTTTGGACACACAAAAAAAACGTATTTAAATCTGTGTATTCATCACTATGAATTTAAGATTTATGCTAATTACACCCTTTGATGTTGGCTACCTATATATATATATATATATATATATATATATATATATATATATATATATATATATATATATATATATATATATAAATATATATACAGATAAGTATATATATAAATACAGTATGTAATATGTTTTTTGTGTGTCCTAAAACATGTAATTTTTGATATACGAGGTTGGGACAGAAAACGCGCTATATGTATATCAAAACAGAATTTAGCTAAAAAAAAAAAACATTTCTAAGACCATCTGAATTTGAAATGACTACGGTACCCTAATTTGTGTGTGACCCGACACGCATTTGGCGAATCTTTATTTATTCCTGTCTTTCTGACACCTCAATCAATGTCGAATTACGGCTATTCGTGGAAAGATATTCTTCGGAAGCTACAGAGAAAATTGTAGAGAAAAATGCGTTTAACATTTTTATTTGTCATTCTCGGGTTCGTATGTAACACAATTGGGTGGGTATAAAATCTAAAACACTGCGGGAAAAAAATCAATTTTTTTTAAAGTCGAAACCAAACAGTACTTTTGATGAAAATTCATTATAAAACTCACACTACTGTAGCTAATTTTACGTTGTGAAAATCCATAATGATTATAGTAAAAAAATTTTTAATTTTATCAAATTTTCACTTAAATATAGAGATACATATTTTTTATCAGTAACTAGTTTTCGGTTGATTAAACCATCATCATGTGAGACCTGAACTGAACAGAATTCAGTTTAGACAGAATTCAGCTCCAAACTGAATTCTGTTCAATTCAGATATCACCTGATGATGGTTTAATCAACCGAAACTAGTTAGTGATAAAAAATATCTCTATATTTAAGTGAATATTTGACAAAATTAAAATTTTTTTCATCATAATCACACTACTCTGTGTTTATTGTACATATTTTAGAAATTTATGTTGAATTTTCTTTTGGGAAAATAATTAAATTTTTCATTATTTTTTAATAAAAACAGAACTTTCTTTCATACGATTTTTTTTATTTTTTATTTTGTTTTTGCACCCTTTAAAGTTCCTTTTTCTGCACCAGTTTTGTCAATTGTTCTGCTGAGGTAAGTTTATTAATATTTAAATATTTTTTCCCTTTCCCGCCAAAAACATAACCAATATTAATTGTTCTCATATTAATTGAAATATTTTATTTTGTCGACAGGATTATTCGAGGAAATTATTCTAGCCGAAATGCTCATAAGCGAAAGTGAAGAGGGAGGGAGCGTGTTGAAACATGTGATAAGAAAACGTGTCAACCCAAAAATTCTAGATAAAAATATTTTGTTAATCGCAATTCAGTTCATTTGATTAAATACAAGAATACGGTATTTGACAGTTTTTCAAAAAGTGTTTTAAATTGTCGGTATGGAGGGTCGGTTTGGGGAAAATTTGTAAAAAAATTCTTTTTATATATTAGTTTAAAATTTCCCTCTAAAACACACACATCTTTTCCGAGCCATCACATCTTTCCTTGATCATCTTTCCTATTACGTCACGTGCCAGTATTGTTAAAAATAAGACAGAGATTCTTTGTAATATCGTAAAATATTCGTCACATTTACACTTGAGATTTTGTATATTGTTATTTTTTAATTATTTTATTAGGTACAATAAAATTATTCATAACGAAAAAAGGTGAGAAATTCAACATTTAATGTTTTCACCAAATTTTGATGTATAACCTCAAATAATGATTTTACTGGCCTATGACGTAAGCTATTTTTGATTAAGTCATAATTAGCGTTAATTTTATTTAATTAAAATTTTTATAATTTTGAATGATATAGTTTTTAAAAGGGCATAAATAAATGTTTATGATCGTATAAAAAAATTTTAACTAAAACTTCTATAGCCGAGGTCAGCGTTATTTTAATCAATTTATTTCGAAACAACTTTCGAAATAATCGTAAATAATAATCACTTTGAATTCCTTTCAAACTTTTCCTAACCTCACTACTTCCGCTATAGAAGTTTCACTCTGAAAAATTAATACTTGGAATAAATGTTTCTTCTTTTTTTGTTAATTTTATAAAAAAGATTATATTTGAAAGTTTGAGTAATAACCATTACTTCTATTTTTTTGTCTATTTTATCTTATAAATTTTAAAATTCCAAAAAATAAAGAATTGATATGTTTGGCTATTTTAAATTTTTTCTATTTATTTTCCTTTAAATTTTCTTTATTTCTAAAGAAAAGGGTTAAAGCGTGGCAACGTCTGCTTGTGATGAATGAAATGAAACTTATTTTCCAGGTAAAAGTAGAATTTTTCACTGAGCTTTTTTTCAATCAAATAAATTTTGTAAGAAAATTCAATTCAGAAAATTTTCGTTCAGTCAGCACCCTAGACCCCATTTTTAATTTTCATGACCTTTTTAGATTTTTCTGAGTAATCCTGTTGATGATACGGTAAGCGACAACAAATTTAAGAGTTTTTCCTCAAAAAATGAATAAAAAAATACATTATACCGGGTGTCTCTTAAAATTTCCAACATGAAGATCTCGTAAACGGTGAGAGATACAGTTTTGTTTAAATTAAATGAATCAAGTAAAAGCACCAAACGCGTCAAATTTCTCTGTAATTCATAAGTGCTCCGGCCGTTTTGTTTTGTTTCGTACGGAACATTAAAAATGTCTAGTTGTGGTATTTAGTTGAGATCTTAAGTAAAAGGATAGTCTAAATCGATAAGGATCACTGATATTAGAATATGTATGTATCATACAATAAATAGATGGAGTCCACATTATTTTTGTTTTTGAAGCAAAATCGTCATATTAGTTAACACCTTTTATAACCTAAAAAGTGTCGGTGTTAATGAATATTTTTAACTTCCCATAGGAAGTTATTGTAATGGGTCCGATTTTACGAATCGCTAATTTTAACATATGTCCACGTTTCAAGGTCACTAGAATCCGAATCCATCGTTTTTAGCGTGATGTCTGTGCGTGCGTTCGTGAATTTTTTTTCGTCTCGCATATCTCGAGAACAAATGATGATATCAACTCCGGACTAATTTCATTAGATGCGTAATCAAAAAATGAAGACCGGATAAAGTTTTCAGCAAATTTGGATTAGCGGTTTGTTTTTGGTGGTAAAAAAAACGGAATTAACTTTATTAAGATAACATAGATTATATGGATTTTTTACCATAACATTATTATATAATGGCCTAACAACCTTCCTTGACGTTAAAAACGCCAGTATATTATTATAAAATAAAAAAAAAAAACGAAATAAGAAACTGTTTTTGAAATATATTTTGTCTCGCATATCTTGAGAACAAATGATGTTATCATTCGTTTGATAAGGGTGGAGCCCCCACTCTTAGGTACAGAAGGCGAAGCCCCCGGTATGGTGCAAGGGGCAAAGCCTCTATTGGTGGCCCAGGGGCGAAGTTGCCCGAAATGGAAAAAGAATTATTTATGTACAGTAGTCTCTAGTCTTTAAGGACATATCCAATGGGAAGTTGACAGTGTGGGTAGACCTGTCCCCCAAATTTTTTTAATTTGTATGTGATTTGTAATTTGAGACCATTTATTAATAAATATTCTAACAATACTTATAACAACAAATATAACATCAATTGGGATCTGTCGAATGAGGGTATGAAATCTGGTGTTTAAAAATCAGACTATTCTTAGAGTGCATTTGCTGAAACGTCATTAATGATTTGAACTTTATAGATCTACATTTACATACAACTGATTTGTTTCTTCCATTCGTTGACAGTTCTTCAATTATTTCATGACATTTTACCATTCAAATTTGACCTTTGCGTACTGAAAATTGTAATATTCATTAACTCACTCACTCATTTTTTCATATTTTTACCATATTTTAACTATTTTTCAGATACAAAATTCTCTGCTTCAACAAGATTTCTTTGCTTCGAACTTGTGTCAACTCATGTACAAATAGTTTTAATATTTATCATTTTTTCTTCATATCGCACTAACTATTGCATATAAAACTAATGTCAATGCACTTTTTCATCAGCCATTTTTATTAAGCCACGCCTATTTGACAGTTTCCAATAATTATAGAAAAATTTTAAATTCAACCTTATTTATCCGCCATATTTGTCAACACCTGTCACTTTTTTGGCTTAATTTTCATATACATTTTGTATACATATATCTCTGAACTTCCTCTATCTATTCAATACTGAAAGATAAGAATCTAATTCTTCAATTTCAAATATTATCGAGTGCTTGTGAAACACTACTACGTATGACAGACTTTTGTCTGCATTTTAAACACACGTAGTATTCATATGTTCACTTATCGTTCAACTAAACTGAAACTTTAAGCACTCGACTTCCCTGGTTAACATAACCAAAAACCACATATGTAAATTAAAAATCACAAAGTGATTGAAAAAATTATCCGGATCGGCCGGGAATCGAACCCAGGATCTCCTGGTAACTAGCCAGGTGTGCCAGAATCTAAATTGATAATTACTGTAACTATTTTTTGTTGCTCAGGTTAGGTTAGGTCAAGAAGTTATCGTGTTAATAAGGAAAAAAAATTAATTTATTAAAATCTTAAAATTACACAAAAAAAAATTACAATTTGTCCAGTGCGTCCGCAAGAATTTCGATCTCTTGATTGACGTTACGTACAAGCGACAATATTTGTGGTTTTGAATCCAAAACTTCGACACTTTGCGTGTAAGGATTATAACGTATTCCAAAGTTCTTGGGAATTGTACGGGCATATTTGCTGCAAAGAAATTCGAAATTAGCAATCTGAAGAGTTTTTTTACGTTTAAAAATAAAACTTACATCATTTGTTCTTTTGCTGTATTAAAACTTTCAGCCACATAGTATATGGGCTGATATTTTGTAATTGGATATTTTTGAAGACCAGTTTTTGAAGGTTCAAAAGGCCTTAATTCCGGTTCACCGCTCAGTGCATACTGTAATTCGCCATAAGAACTTAACAACCCGGCTCCGTACGCTTTCAATTGTCCATTTTGTGAACAGAGACCAAATTCAACAGTGAACCAAAAACACTACAATCCAAAATTTCAAATAAATTCCATAATTTTTCACCAAATATTTGTAAAAATTTACCGTGGCCAATTTTTCGATGTATTCATCCGGAGCCCCGAGCGATGCCAATCCGATTTCTTGAGCAAATTGTGCAAAATCTGGATCAGCAAATAATGGTGCATGACCCAACAGTTCATGGCACACATCTGGTTCTGGAGTATAGAGCGGTAAACTATGATGTCGGATATATTGAGTCGAATGGAAAACTCGGAACGCTAATCCAGCCAAAAAGTCACGTGACGATAATAAACCGGCTACCGGTCGCAGTGTGAATCCTGTACAGTCTGTAAAACATCAAAAATGATGCTATTGTAACATAAAACAATTACTGCCACCTATCGAATGAAAAGTGATCAGTGCCACGCCCATATCGCCTCACAATCAGTGCATGTGGGTGTGGCATTGATGTGTGTATCCATGTTCTACGCGGATTATGACTGAACTCAATATATTGTTACCTTTCAGAAAGTTCGAAACATCTTCCAATTGTGGAATATTATCCTCCCGAAATCCACAGTTTTCTACCAATAATGGAAACACATGATTGTGTTCTTTACACGCATGCGTCGGATATAATTCTGTCAATTTTCGAAAGACTTCCCCCCACGTTTTAACTTCCTCGGGTGTATACTCCACTCGTGGAAGAGGTTGTCCATGTCGATAATTGTACGCTAAGTCGGCGAAATATTTCCGCCGAGCTCTGTACACTTCATCTTTAAATCCTGGATGATCCGCATCCAATTCCGCGCCATACGATAAAATCTGATTGGCAAATCGATCTAAATCACGAATTCTTCGTGGAAACCACGGGACAGTATCTGAAAAATGAATTCTGAAATGACTGAATTCGATGAAAAATAAATTCTGGACTCTTACCGATATTATCTTTATGATTCCTTGAAATTACATTGAAGTATTCTGTTTCTTTTTTGAGAGTTAAAATTGCATTTCCAAGATCACCGCTAGGGGCGCATTCAACCATAAATTCGTATCGAGATGGATATCTTGTTGATGGTCGAGATTCTATGTAGGTAAGGTTAACACCATTTTCCGAAAATATTTTCAAGTATCGCTCCAAACAACCAATTTCATCTTTGGGCGGCGAAAATATTAAACAGGTACTTTTTGCTGAATCACGACCTTCTTTAATATATAGGCCTCCATCTACTCGTTCTGGCTGGAAAATTAAATTTAAAAAAAAATTAAATGTTATTTATTGATTCAGCTAAATTGCTTCGTTTCAGAAATATATAAAAAATCTAATATAAAGCTAAATTTAATCATAACATATAATAGATGGAAACAAAATTAATAATTTATATATAATAGTGTCATAGTTGCTAATTTATATGTTGGGGACGGTTGTATTTGAATGTGTCATAAAATACTATTAATAAATAAATTGAATTAATTTTAAAATTGGTAAAATTTTAAAATAATAAAGGCGTGAAAAGTTTGTTGTGAAACAACGCAAAAATTAGGTTGTCAAAGGTTGCTTCGTAATTTATTTAAATTGTGTTTATGTTGAAAAGTGTGCTAAATTTTAAAATTTAATTCTTTTATTTATTAAAAATATATAAAAATATGCTATTCTTTTTATGAATAATTCGGGTGAATAGGAACGAAAGCAGATATCAATAGGAACGTCTATCAGGTCAATAGCAACAACGGTAGAGGTTGCATGGAAACAATTAGATGGTGAATAGAATTGATGTACCACGGCTGGTCAGTTTTCAGAATAACCCGCTATTATAATACAAAATGTATACAAACATTTATAAAATTTCGTAGTCATAACCACGAAATTCCCCTATTGTATTAAGTATATGCGTAAGTCAGTATCGGACTTACACAATTTAATACAGTCGAACTCATGTATTTTCAACCTGTCGGGACTAATCCGCTCATGTATTTTTAACTTCTCCTTCATCCTCACTCCGTGGAAATCATAGAACCACGTGACAGACATAGAACCAATCACAAAAAGCCCACATAAATTTTTACACAGTAGTCACGTGTACTTCCCCAGTGAATAACCTTAAAATGGCAAAATGTCAAGTAATATGTATATGATAAACGAAAAAGTGAAACATGAAAAAAGTGTAATAAACTTGTAGTAAAATTATTTTTTAAACGCTTGTAAATGAAATAAAACCATATATTATAGGATAAAGCCACTAGTGGTCGATCGGTTATTTTTCTGTATTAAAGTATTGCGTGAGAAGTGGGGACCAAAAACTTGAAAATACGTGAGTAAAATCAGTTTAAAATAGATGGTGTTGAAAATACATGAGTCCGACTGTAGACAGTTTCGTTTTTTAAAAACTGTTATTGAAATTTTTAAACTTCTATGCAAAGTGAAAGGTTCAGATAATTATATTATTAACATTAAATAAAAGCAAGAAATATTTTATCCCGAGAATTGTGAAAAATTCAAGCTACCTACTGAACTACGAAAACCTAACTTAATGCGTTGTTCTACTCGTTTTACGGTAATATTTTGCCAGTTGAAAATAGTTATTTGTGTATTAAAAGAGTGCAAAATGTTACACTGCCGCTCGATTGAGAATGTTGACGCGCAACGCCGCCAGGCGGAGCGTGTTATATTTTCATGAGAGCGACAATGTCATTTCGTGCTCGAATTACACACAAAATTTTTTCTGCAATCTTATAAAATGTATTTTTTATTTAAAAGATACTTGAAAAAATAATAATGGACGTTAATATTTACTTTAATGTTATAATTTTTCTAGCTTCAGAAATATCTGGAGTTGTACTTAAGAAACCATTGTCACTATTGCATATTTCCATCATAACATAAGTGTTGATTTTTTAAATTTTTTTATTCTTATTATTTATTAATTATAGTTATTTATAATTTTTAATTAACATTTTGTAGTTATTTTGAAATTTAATAAAATTAATATTTCACTTGATCACGATAAAAATAATAATAAATTTAGAATCTGTTTATTTGTTGCCATAGAAAATATAAACAACGCCTACCCGATTTGTAATTAAATATAGGTTGAACGAACGACAAAGTATTACTTTTCCGCTTTAAAGCAAAAAGTAGTACTTTGTCGTTCGGCAACTAGACATTTTACCTTCTCTTCACAGAGCGCAAAAGCCTACTTTCCACTAAGATTGTAGAAAAAATATATTTAAAACAACTTCGATTAGAAAATAATAATAAAACAGTACATACGTCTATCATCCCCATTGTTATCACAATAAATGAAGAATCACCCACTTAGAAATTTAAATTACAAAAATATCAAACACAAATTCAAAACGCAAAAGTTAACAATTTTCTCTAAACATCTCAGAGCAATTGCAACTTTGATTTTGTTTAGAAAACGTGCTGTTTATTTGTTTTTATTTTGTTATTGAAAATTGATTTCAGCGCAATATTTACCTGATTGTTTACGGAAAAAAAGTTGATGAAATTTCCCCACCAAAAAAATTTCAGTAGAAATAATCTGATGCAATTTCATTAGTATTTTACACAAATAAGGAAACAATGTTATAAATTGTTACATATATTTTTTTTACGGGTAAAGTAATACGTTTCAATTAATTGCAACAAAATCATTTGAGATTTTGGCTTTTTCGAAAATTGGCTTTTTTGTACTTTTTTTCCTTTTATATTATTTGCGTTTTTGAATAATTGGAACAACTTTTTTGGTGACAATTTTAAAATTTCGGTCTTTTACGGTGTATATTAAGATATATGTGTATAATTAATTATTAATTAGTGACAAAAAATTTATATTTTTCTTTCAAATTCCAACGCTAATATTTACGGGTCTGTGGTGATCGTGGTGATTGTGATCGCATGATATTAATTTGTGTCTACAATGTCTACAAATTACTTATTCAATGCCAGATATCACTTTTTTGTTTCCTTTTTTATGCAATTATTAAATTCCATTAATTTTAATAATAAAATTAAAATATATATTTTCTTTGTCTTTTTGAAATTTGAAGTGCAAGGTTTTTAGGATTTGGTAGTTTTTAACAACGAAATCCTTATGAATTCGTGATTTCTGTCATCACAAAGGTGGTCTACTAATACTTGATCCCTTTGTAATAGTCAGTGTCGAATCTAACGCAATTTATAGAAAGTAAGGAAAGTAAAAGGTTTAAAAAAATAATTATATTATTAATAAAGTTTGATAATTTTTCAAACACTATGTGAATTTTAATTAACATAATGAATTGTGATCAAGTATCAGCTAAAGCTGGACATTAAGTGAACGTATGAATGAATATTGGTGTATGTATAAATACGGACAAAAGTCCGCCATACATTAATAATGTTTCACAGGCACTCGATAATATTTGAAATTAATAATATTATTAATAAATTAAAGGCTAATTTTAATATTAAATAAAAGCTAGAAATATTTTGTCTCAAGAATTTTTACTATTCAGAAATTATGACCTATTTGAATTTGTGTTTGGGTCAAGTTGTTAACTAATACAGTTAAATTACTTTACAATTTTATGATCAGTACGGCCAAATTAACGATCAGTCGTGCTTATCAAAACAGTCCTAAGATTTGTATTCTACTAATTTTAATTTAATTTCAATTACTTATTTAAACAATAACGATTGTGTGACGTAAACGAATATTCTAGTCTTTTCTCAATCTATAACCTTCATTGAGATTTCAGATGAACAAATATTTCACTTATTGAAAAAATTTCTTCCTAATTGTATTTTGTTGCTAATAGATAAAAACCTTAATTAATAATTTAAACAAATATGTATGTATATTTAAAAACTATATTGATATTAGTTAGGGATATTTATCTGTTTATTAAAAGAAATAAAAATTCCAAAACAGGTTAAACTGGACACCTATTGAATTTTAAATAAGTTACAATATAAAGTTTTTTTTTTTGCTCTTTTGTTAGTATTACAAATGACACTTGTTTCTCAATTGATACGGGTGCTGTGAGTATTGCCTTTCAATAAGCTATCGTTTTTTTCGAGTGGACACTTGTTACTGCATATTTTTCACAGATTAAACTAGGTCTGTGATGTTACCTTTTAATGCCGGCTATAGAAACTATCAAGTTGTCACTATATATTTCCTAATTTCATTATTCTTACATGATTGTTACGTAAACAAAAGTCGTGATAGAAGAATTATGCGCACGCCTCTACTGGTAGAATTTTGAAGCTTCTAAGAACAACATAAACATGATAAACATTCATATTACAAATTATAACGCTCAATAATATTGTGCAAATAACTTGTGTAATCTATTGAGATCTTTTCCAGACAGTTCAAGAATTGTACAACAATTAAATTGTTGTTTAATTTTAAATGTTAAATTAGTAATTCAAACTGGTTCAAATAATAGCTATTATATTATGTGACCCTACAAAGTAACAAACAAATGGAAACCTAAACAAATAAAGAGCCAACAGACATTACAATATTCACTCATTGCACAATATATTTTACTGTTATATTGTACAACTTAAGATTTTTTGCAATATTATTGAACGTTTAGGGTGTGCTTTATTTCAAATAGCAGCAAACTATCAAGAATGTAAAACATGTTCTACTTAAGACCCGTTTATACGATGATAGTAAGCATAATAGTTACCGTCACTGTCACGATAGTCTTTAAACTATCTAGTCAAGAGAGATAGCGTAAAGTTTTAGCATGCTGTTTAATAGTGAACACCAGTTCTTGCAATGGCGGCTCACATAATAGTAACGGTCGTAAAAAACTATAATCGTGTAAACGGGTCTTTAGAAATAAATTTTTTTAAAAAAAATCTAATCTATACTAAACACCTGATAATTTATCATACTTAATCGGATATTGATCTAATCCTTAAGGGTTGAATTCTAATTATGTATACACACACCGCTTATAACTAATGCCTTCTAAGTAATCCTTGAAATAGAATATTGATCTTTGCCCCTCCAGTAATTTATTATACGTATACGTGCAACAGTGCTTACTAATTAGTGTGGGATTACTAAATAAGCGCTTAAGGGTTTATAGGCACCACCCATTTTATAGACTCCGTGAGGTAGACAGAGTCAATCTTTAAAAAAAAAAAAAATGGTCAAGTGCAAGTCTCTAATCTCATTTATTCGTATACCTTATTCTTATGTTCATGATTTTTTTAAAATTTTTTCTGAGCGATCCTTTTTGTGATAAAGATGAAAGACGACATTTCAATGTCGAGAAAATCGCCTGGGATAAACGGACGGACACCCACCCAAGTGATTCCGTAAGTGTTCCAGTTTGTTAATTTTGGTACGAAACACTAAGAAGAGGAACTTAGACGAGAAGAGTTCAAAACTTGAACTGTTCGTTTGGTAGTTGTCACAAAGCAAGCACATTTTAAGCAGGCTCTCTCTACACATTCTCGCGAAGTTGACCGAGAACGAGAGTGTAGAAGGTCACTTGGTTGTTCCTCGTGGTCTCAGCCAACTTCAGCGAGGAACTTTGGTGAAAACCTCGTCCTACTTCGGCGAGAAAATCTAGCCTGCTTAACAGAATCCTTCCCCAAGTTCAATTACGTTGCTTATGAAAGTCCTGCCCTTCTAGGTCTAATTTTTATTGAATAAGTACACAAAAGTGTCTTACCGTATCTAAGTGTCCATTCTGTTTCTTTGTCTCTTCCACTTCATTCTCGTTGCCCATATGTCGCATCATGTTGTTTGTCGTTCGTGTGTGTTATAAGTTCAACAATGAATATTTTATTAACACCAAAGTACACCTGGTTTTCAGGTAAACTGAACAACTTTTCATCCAGTAAGTATAACTTATATCGGTTAAACAACGTTTTGTAACTGGTATTTTGTTTACTTAGTTAACTTACATCTTGCCAGTTTTGTTATCTTTGTTGTTTACTAGTGCCTTTTTGTTTTTATTTATTTCTTTGTTTATGCATATTTAATAAAATTTCAGAAAAAAAAATGTTAAATAATAAATAGGTAGTTTCTAGTTTTCAACAAACATAATATATATGTATGGTATTTTATTATATGTAGTTCAGATGGTATGAACGCAGTCATTTCGACTTCAATTTGAATGAAATTTTTAACTTCCCATTGGAAGTTATTGTAGTGCACGTTTCAAGGTCACTAGAATCCAAATTCATTGTTTTTAGCGAGATGTGTCCCCCTAGGCACCGTGAAAAATGCCGCCGCCCATCTCTTGCTCAAAAACAAGAAAATTTTAACTTTTCCCACTTTTTTCCGACTTTCCCCTAAAAAAATAACTGACGAGCAAAAAAAAAATTGGCCGCCCCTGGACCATAGCCTAGGTAGATCTAGTGGGTAATCCGGCCCTGGTTTGTGTGTACGTTCGTTCGTTTGTTCGTTAGTTTGTGAATTTTTTTCGCCTCGCATATCTCGAGAATAAAATATGATGATATAGACTTCGGACCAATTTCATTAGATGCGTAATTAAAAAGTGATGGCCGGATAAAGTTTGCAGAAAGTTTCGATTAGCGGTTTGTTTTTTTATAATAAAAAAACGAAATTTTAAAAATTTTGTGAAATATTTTTGTTTCGATAATTTCTTCGTGCGGGGTGCGGCGGCCATATACAATAGGGTATTTTCCAAATTTTTGAAAACTGCTTATATTTAAAGATTGGGACGAACGATTTAACAGAAAAATAAAAATAAATTAATTAAGGGGGGAGTTCAAATAAAAAAGCAACTTTTTTATTTATGATTATTTTGCTTGTTGAATTTTTTTTCAAATTAGGGAGGGTTTCAAACAGAAAATTTTGTTTTTGAAACATTCATTACTCTTCCCTGTGGGGGAAGGGTGCCCTTTTTCACAACTTTTTAAGCGTTTACAAGGAACGCCATATCTCAAAAAGTAATGAATATTTTTTAAATATTTTTTCATTATTTTATTCCTAAAGGATCTGTCCATAAAGCTGAGTATGGGTTTCAGGTAATTTTAAAAATTAACTATAAAATTGTAACCCCAAAGTTCTAAAAATTATAAAACCCAATTTTTCATTAAAAAAACAAATGTTTAAAAATAGTTATAATTGTTCAAATGGAAAAAGTATACGCCACTTTATGCGAAATATGTTTATGAACAAAATAAAAAAAATAAGTCTCTATCTTTTCTAGAACTTGAGATATGATTTTCCTTGTCGGGAAAAACACAAGTTTCGGGAAACGGTAAAAAACAAAAATAATAGCAAAAGAAGCGGTTTACTCACTGTTTATTAAAATGTCTACAAAGGTATACAAATAAAAGAACATTAATCTCAGTGCATACTAACTCGTGTACACACCAAAACTAAATATAACTGATCAAATCGCGAGGGGGGGGGGCGACCGTTATCTGCAAAGGAAAAATTTTTTTGGCCATGTTTTATATATCATCGTGTTTGTAAAGAACCACAGAACGAAATAAAAACAAAAACCGAGATTCGAAAAAAATTAGTTTATTATCCGTTTATGGCGTGAACTCCCCTCTTAATGTCTTTTTTTCTCCATTAAACCAATTAACGTCAAATTTATTTTTAATGGTTTTGAATTTACCGCCAAAACGCTCGGTTCGATGACGTCTATATACTATGTGACGTCAATTTTGTGTAAACAACAAGTGAAATTGAATTAGTAATTTACGCAAAGTTGACGTCACACAGTAGACGTCATTGAAACGAGTGTTTTCGCGGTAAATTCAAAACCATTAAAGATAAATTCGATTTTAATTGGTTTTAATCGAGAAAAAAAGACATTAATTAATTTATTTTTATTTTTCTGTTAAATCGTTCGTCCTTATCTTTAAATATAAGCAGTTTTCAAAAATTTGGAAAATACCCTATTGTTTCTAGTTTTTAAGGACACCTAATGGGAAGTTAACATTGTGGGGTAAACTTGTTTCTCCAAATTTTTTTTTTGCTGGAATCAGTTCGTGAGACTATGTCGATTATGATAATCCATATTAGCAAGTGATAATCTGGTTGATAGCCGATTTCCAATCAGGAAATGTTCGATAACGTTTTCTCGTCAAGTTAATATTTTCCATGTTATTAGTTTCTAAAAATTGAAAAAACATAAGTTTCTTTCTTATTCTTTTCCAAATTTAACACCTTGACGGTCATTGTCGCCGTAAGACGTCAAGTGAAACCTTACTAACTCACACACCCCGTCGCAGACATCAATAATTCCATATAAAGTGGTCGTTTTGTTGGTATAGGACCCAGGTTATGACCAACATGGTGTTATTGAACTGATTTCAGCAAAAAAAATTCGGTTTAAATTGAATTCGGAGCAATTGCGTCCATACCATCTGGTCTAACACGTAATGAATAAGACGTATTAAGTACTTATACAATGTTTCAAACTACACTTATTTATTGATATATTCCAATAAGTAATAATTGTAATTTTAAATGAGTAGGTAATTAATTTATTTTGAAAAATGTCATTAAGGGAAATAGAAAGTTCTTTTAAAACTGTGTTCCTTATTATTTCTCAGATTGAGTTTTAGTACATATTTGAGTAAGTAAAATTTTAAGTAAATTATAGGTATGCGTCTACTTCAGTATCTCTATAAAAATATCAGTCTGTTGGATATTGTAAAAATACTTTCTACCGGAGTCCGATCAAACTCAAATTCGATGAGACCCGTGACCGCTGATTACATTCGCACTTCGTTCTATACGCTTAATATTGGTAAAAATGAAAAGAATGATTTCGAAAACCTATGAATCAATTCCAGTTTCATCATTCTATTATTTGAGTCGATGAGTTTCAAAACTATCTAATTAACACAACTAAAAATGTTCAGGAAACACAAAAAACTGTTTTCTCACTTATAATAATGATTTTGATGTGGTTTTTACCATTAAATTTTTAGGAAAAATCATCCAGTTCTTATAAAGAAATAATAACAACGATACCACTCATCAATAACTAGTAAATAACGATTAAAAATTATAATTAACTACTTTTGCAGCAGTTTGCTTTAATTAGATGGTTTTGAAACGGTTGATTTTGTAATTAGCTACTTTTTCAACAGTAACACTAACAATTAGACACATTTGCAGCAGTAACACGAACAATTAGACACTTTTGCAACAGTTTATTATTATTCTAATAAGTTTTAAATACAACAACATTCGTACAAATCCATCTATTTACATCGTATAACGTCGTTTTTATTATAACTTATGAAAACTAAGATATTTTCTTATAATTTAGTAGAATAGTCTCCCATAAAATAAATCTCTTTACTGTAATTTAACAATAAAGCTCAAATCAGAACCACGATATTTCACACAATTTTATTCTGTACACATTCGCAGCCGGTTATATTTGACAATTCCACAAGTTTCTTTGTACTTTTTTCTAGTTATTTTAATAGTAAATATTTTCTTAGAGAGAGTAATAAAAATATCATCTACAATTATCTGAACCTCTGCAGGCTTTGCAGTGCCACATATTGACCACCTAACTAACTACTTTTGTTTCAGGTTTTTCTAATGACGCCATTTTTATAATTAGATAGTTTTGTAGCTGGTTTGTGTTGCTTACAACTCCATGTTTTTTCAATTGGAAAATATTGCAGTTAGCTACTTTTGAAACAGTTTCGTATTTTTGTCATTAAAATTAAAGAGGAAAAAGCTGACTTTGCACCGTCTAGTTGGTATTTTTTGGTGCAGTTTATCCTCCTGAATAATAAACCGTGGCTAATTCAATTTTGAAAAAATCGTCAATTAGATAGTTTTGAAACTCAGCGACTCATTTTATTTACGATTTTCAAGGCTGTGAAAAATTTTAGTAAACTTAATGACGTAACCAGATTAAAAAATTTATTTTCTCTTATGCAATTCTTTATAGAGATCATTTGAATTAGAGTGATTGACTGACGTAGGGTAATTTGGGTGTGACTTTTCAATTTTGCTATCAAAATGATCAAATTCCTTTTAGAAGTATGACTAATTCGACAGGAGTGTTTTTTTTAGTGAAACTGGATGCTTAATTTTGGTAAAAAACGAAACGAATGACTTCGAAAACCTAAAATTCGTTTCCAATTTCGTCATTCTATCATTTTACTTACAATTTTTAAGACCTTGAAAAAAATTTAGTAAACCTTTTGGACTACTTGAACGCCGCTTATCGGTGGTTTTCGTTAAGTCTTTTCTGACAACACTGTCTTATATGTAGTAAAAAAATTATTTTACGCAATTTGTACATTAGCTAATCGTAAATATTTTTAATTATTGATATTTTATATGCATATTATCATATAACACTGTACAATGTTGAAACTAGTTTCTTGAGTTTTCGGAAATGTATGTACATAGACATATGTAATAATTATGTCTGGTAAGTTTACCACACTTTTTAATGAAACAGTCTGTATACTATCCGAGTATGCAAATTAGATCATCATGCCACGAATATTTTAAAACAATAATATTCAAACCAGTTTAAGAGTGTAAATATGTTTCTTGATATGGAAATTATTTTCTTTTTTGTTCCATCAGAAAAAAAAATATTGAATGAAAAAATTATTTGTTATTTGTCCATGAATACATAGTTCCGCAAAAATATCTTTTTTTTTAGACTGAAGAGATCTTCGTTAGTGATAAAATTGTTTAAGTGTCATTAACTGGACCAAGTTTTGGAGAAATTAAAAAAGGAGATTTGTTAATGATGTGTTTACGACCAGGAGCATTGTGAAACCCATTTTTAGAGTCCCGAAGAAAAAATCTCGAAATGTTTATAATTTCGTTACGCCAATCTTTCTGTTACATTTTCATAATTCCTACATTTCCCGGTTTATGAACAAGAAATTTTGTATATATATAAGACAGGTGTAGATCTCAATTAATATACAGTAAAAAATTTTCAGTTTTTTTTTTTTTTTTTTTTTTTTAAAGTATCTTCCTGTATTAGAAAGTGGGGAAATTTTTTTCACCTACCCTATCATGTGAGATATCGTGAGAAAGGGCTTTTGATATGAAGGTAATTATTTAGAATTGACGCTCTATAGACCAGCGATTCTCAAAGTGGGAGTCTCGAAAACTATTTAAGGGGGTCGCAGAAATAACTGATTGCAGATTACATACCCATTTTCTACACATTTTCTGCCCATTTATATATATTTCGAAGGTGTTTTGAAAATTTTAAGTGTAAGGAAGGGTCACGGACCAGAAAGTTTTTTAGAACCACTCTCTAGACCACAATTACTCCAAAATTTTTTACCTATTGGTGTATTGGTGACTATTAGTTAGTGCAGCGATTCTTAGTTCATGACTCCCAGTGTGGTTGGAAAGAATATTTGGGGGATCACAGAAAAATTGATTAGATATTCATCTATTTTTATGACAAATCGTAAAAAATGTATTTAAATATCATGTATTTTATTCCAAAAGTCGTGAGAAACCCTGATTTAATGCGTGTCTAACCCGTACTTGGCGAATTTTTTTGCATTTCTATGAGATGTAGTAGCTAAGATATTAAAGCATTTGTTATGTATGACATTGTGATGTTATTGAAGCGGCGTTGTTTATGCATTTATATTATGCAAATCTAATTCTGTTTATTTTGATTACATAATTTAATAGGTGGGATTAGAAAATAGAAAATAGGGAAATACAGTAGATTTCATGACGAAAAATTTATATTTTCATATCCTCTGACATGACAAACTAGTATCAATTTAAGGGAAGTTTCACCAAATAAACATCAAAAATTGACCATTTTCATTATTATTTTTTTTTTTTAAAGAAATAAATATTTTATTAAAAAACTAAATATACATTGTTTCTACATATCTTGAGATTACAAAAAAAAAAAAAAATTTAAAAATTCAAAAATTAGCTGGCTATAAATGGCTTTGAAGTTGATACTGCAAGATTTTTCCAGCTTGATGGTTCCTTGCGTTCTAAAATCTCCAGTGAATCAAAATCAAAAAATCAATAATTTTCTGAAAATATACATATACAGTTATGGCACTAACTAGGATCTAAGAAAAAAAGTTAAAAACCAGCAAGAAATCGCATTTTGAAGATAAATTTTGTTAAATAAAATCACCGCTTTTTCTCGACTATAAACAGCCACCATTTTGAAAATATATTACGGAATCAAAAGATCCGAGTTCCTGTCAAAATGACGGCATCGAGGGATAATATACACTTTAATTTATGTCGATATCTCAAATACTTTTTGAGATACATGAGGAACCATGTCAAAAAACGTACTTTCGAGAAAATAGCATTTAAAGTTTTTTTTTTTTTTTTAAAATTATAATAAAGTGCGTAGACTAAAATGCTCATAACTTTTTGATTTTTCATTTTTTTAAAATAAAATTTTAGGAGAGTACTTCTAACACCTTAAGGAACATAATTAGGGAGAAAAAAATCGATTTCTACTTTTTTTAGCGAATCTCCCCTTAATACAGTTTTACTTTGTCATTCTTTTTTGTTAGGGTTGACCGGGGTAAATGTGAATTGGGGTAATTGTGAACGGCGCCTATAATTTCTAAAATAATATTAATTTTGTTAAAAATTAAATCTTAGTATGTTTTTCTGTCCTTTCTTAATATGCTATTAAAATTTGATAACAATTCTCCAAGTATTAGTATCTTTTTTTTATTTTGAAAAAACCCTTGCAAAATTTTATGTATCTCACTTCGACCAATCCTCAAAAAAAATTTTTTTTTAAATACATTTTCTTTTTTAAAATGTAAGAAATGGTTAAAAGTACTTCTAAAGAAGTGGTCTAAACCCTGAGGGGGTTCCTTATTAACTGCTAAAGAAATTGGACAATTTATTACCAATTCACAATTACCCCATGATTTTAAAATTGTGGGGTAATTGTGAACGTCATTCACAAATGCCATTCGATCAAAAATTTCAGTAGTGTTCTTTTCAGAGTTGAAAGAAATGTTGATGAAGATGCTGGTGACATTATTGGACAAGTTTCCGTTGTACAAACAATACAAAAAAAAAAAAAAAAAAATTGTGTAGAGAGCGATGTTTTGTGTATCAATCTACGAAATCATTGCTGTGCTCCCTTATCCAATAACAACTTACAAAAACAGAAAAATTACTTGTTTTCAATGTCTTTGTGAGTGTCCAGGGGCAGTAGGATTAATACAAAACCATTTTTTTTTCATTTACAGTATTAGACCTAATAGATTGTTATTTTTTATTCATGTTAACTAAATGTATTCCCTTGAAAAAGTCTCATTTTCCTTGTTTTTGTGTGAAAATCTTGTAGTTTTTTGATTTTTTTTATTTGATAAAATGACAAAATATCACCAAAATTTTACGTAATGAAAAGAACTTGTTGGAGAGAACTGACTGGCAATGTCGTGTTACTATTTGCAAAGATTATTTGATTGAATGGATAATGGTAAAATCATGTCGTAAGCGGTACAACCTCCTGATCGTCCAACCGAATCGAATATTGAAATTGCTAATTCTTGTTCTATGTAGGTATATAGGGTACTCAAATACTACGTTTATAAAACCTCCACATAAAGTTATTAGGTTAGGTGAGTATATTCAACGTGTTTGAGCAGCTAAATTGACAAAAAATATTAAAAATAATAAAAAAATCTAAGGTCTTCGAGCGATGATAATTCATGATGTTGATGAGTCTTGGTAGGTGTATAAGGTAGTCAACTGTCCCGAAAAAGTAGCTACTATTCCGCAATGAAATTTTTTTTTAAAATAGTCCCCCAAGTGCCGCATTTAGTAGACTGGAAATAATAAAAAAAAATTAATTGAGAAGTCAAGGTCCCGAGGTCGGACCTCTCGATTTTGATGAAATTTGAATATGTTCTTAAAATTAATAGGTACTTAAAATTAATATGAAATATGTTTTTCCGACAAATTCCTTTACCTTGTAATTCAGATACATATCGCAACTTTCTTAAGCATTAGAGAAATATTTAAAAGCCGTCTTAATTTTTAAATAGTATTATTATATTCTGGAATCATTTCCGCCATTAGTTGGAATAGGGATGATCGATATTAGAAAAACATCGATGTTAACATCGATTCAAGAGTATCGATATACGATATATATTGAAAGAAAAATATCGATGTTCGAAAACATCGATGTTTATGTAACAAAATAAACAACCATTATAATCTAATATTTTATTTATTAAAAATTAACATTGCCAGTATTTATTTGGTACACTTTGCAAAAAAGTCACTTTGTTAAAAGTTTGCCTTTTAATTTGTTCCTTTGTTGATACAAATGCTGCCCAGCTTTTGAAAAAAGTCTCTCTGAAGCTGTTGAAGTTGCTGCGAAACACACATATTTAATGGCAATTTTTTTCAAGTTTGGATAAGTGGATCCTAGAACTTGCCATAAAAGTAATGGATCTTATTTTAAATCAGCTACAGGACTTTTTAAATACTGGATAGCTTAGAGTAATATCGATGTTTCGATATTATTCTCGTAATATCGATGTGTTGATGTTATCGAGGACATAACATCGATGTTTTTACATCGATGTTTTCCGCCCTAAACATCGATGTTTTCCTACCATCGATGAATATCGATCATCCCTAAGTTGGAATAACATTTGATCGTGTAATATGAAATGTCGTTTTCCGACCACTTCGTCTACCATGTAATTCAGATACATATTGACATTTTCTTAAGCATTAGAGAAATATTTAAAAGTCGTTCTTTAATTTTAAATAGTACCTACTGTTGTATCCTGAAATCATTTCCGCCATTAGTTGGAATGAAATTTGGTCGTATAATATGAAATGTCGTTTTTCGACCATTTGCTATTTTCCCGCTATTTTCTTTTTTTTTTACAGATAAAAAAAATTAAGTCGTATTGTGATCCAGCCTGGGGACCTTTACTTGTCAGTTTTTTTTCTTTTTTTTTGGAGGAATGTTTAAGACGCAGCCTTTCATTTTTAAAAGTCTTTCTACTGACGTACTTAAATCCTGGCTCGGATGTACTTAAGAGGGTTTGACGATTAAATTCGGGGTAAAATTTGAAATAAGATGAATATCCAAATATTAATAACAAATATGAAAACTGCATCAAAAGTACTAGTTTATCTGTTTTTGATAAAAAAATATTGAAATTTAGTTCGAAAATGTAACTTTTATTTTAAAGTAGTGTTAGTGCAAACCTTAAGTTTTAATGCCCGGCTTTCGGATAGGTTACCCGAAAATATACGCCTCTGAAAATTTCATCAAAATCGATCTATGTAGCAACCTCGAGGACTGGCGTCTACAAACTTATAAAAATATCTTTTCAGATAAGAGTAAAAATGTTGCTAAATAATTGGGGACAAATATTTTTCTTAGATCATTATCTAATAAAACTCTCACAAAGTTTATAGATATGTGTGCAGTTGATATTTCCAATTAATCCCAGTAGAACAGCAGAATGGCATATAAATCTATTTCAGCAATTTTTTTAATTAAATTTCTATTTACGTCCACTTAAATATCCACTGATAAAATTATATAACAATAGAAATTTATGACATATGGAACTATAACGTACAAATATAGTTTGCAAATAGCATTTTATTGGCGATAAGAATAGTTTTGAAATTTATTACACGGATTACATTTAAATGTACCAGATAAAAATGGAGAAACAGTAAATAACAAAATACTTTGACAAATATCTGTTTAATATCAGAATAAAATAACCATTTATTTGATTCCGTTTGGTGATTGTGTACGATTCTGTCTCAATATCTATATCTGCACCGTCAAACCACCAAACTTTGTCATAATTTCCAATTTTAAAATTTGAGTACCTAAATAAGATGAACACGAAATTAATCTAGTTATACAGTTTTAGTATTAAGGACGTTCGTGCGTCAAACCTAATAGTAGATAAAAATTTTAATTTTAGAGAATTGACAAGTTCAATTACATAGTTATCTTCTCTCAAAAAATTTAATGCCTCATAGATCATTTCTTAAAGTAATTGACGATTAGAAATCAAATTTTTAACACAGAGCTATTAGGAAAAATATTCTAAACAGCATTTTTTCATTTTAAAAATTATAGTAAGTATATTATAAGAGTAGCTACCAAAATAAAGAATGTTTAAAAATATTCTTTGAAATATGCAATTTATATAATTGCACAAAAAACATCGTGTTGACGAACGTTAAAATGAAATATTAATTATTGAAATTAATATTCGGGTAGATTTTGATGTGTACACGACATACAAGGTCAAATCAGACTACTAAATTTCAATCAACAACTGTGTGTGCATTGATGTCAGAGATCAGTATATAGGTGGTACGTATAGCAATCATCCATATACACGACACAATGTGACACATGAACAAGCACAAGCTCTGTATGCATAACATACAGGTATAGTGTTTTGTGGTAGCTACATAACATTATTCTGTAGTGTTTTGTGGACGCGCTCGAACGACTTTAAACCGCACAAAAAGAAACATATTATTCAAAAATTTCATAAACAGCTACTATAAAAAGTATAATTTGCTCCAGATTGTAAAAAAAAATTTATGCGGTAGCTCAGGATCGCATAAAAAAATTTTTATAGAAAATACATGACTCAAAACGCTTAAAACCTCACGATTTCCTTAGAAGCTGCTTTTCTAAACAAGATAAAGCACTAACTTACACGTGGGAACATTTTATTTAATTTTTATAATATTATGAAAATTGTGATAAATACATCTGTAAAAAAATTTAATGATGCAATAACCTATATTTTTATGCAATGTACTGATTAAATGGTTAAAAATCATCAATAAGTAATTTTATCAAAGTAAATTATTATAATTCTAGCGCAGGTAGACAAAATTAATTAAGTCCAAAATATCAACTTTACAGTAGAGAGTAAAAACTAAAATGAAATGCAGGCAACATCAGTTTATTTGAATTATCTTCAGGTTTACGTGACATGTTGTAATTTTTTTTTAATCAATTACTTCCTTAACATGTAATACAGTAAATCATAAAAAAAATTAACTTTAAGCCTTAAACTAAAATTTTTTAAGACATTTTTATGGACTTAACATATAAAAAACAACAATTAAATTCATTATTAAAACCATTTGCGAACTTAAGCAGTTTTAGCGGGTAGTTGTTGCTATAAAAATACATAAGGTAAAAGACCCGGTAATTGACCCTGGCCCAGTTTCTGACGTTCTTTATAAATTAATAGAAAAACTATATTTTAAATACGAAAAAAAATAAATTCTTAATTTAAAGTAATTTATTCTGTGCCTAATGAATAGCAATTGAAAAAGTATAGAATATATTAACTAAATAAAAAAAAATTTTAAGTTCAAATGTGTGTAAAACCAATTTTTTCGTTATTTTCTAAATGGTTTAGTTTAGAAAATACCTCATTTTGATCTGTGCAATATTCACCTTGTAAGTATGAAAATTTAATTAAAAATATACGAGCAAGTTAATATTTGTTTAAAATTTATTTTAAAATATTTATAAAATACCTTAGAATGATTTTTATTATTGAAATATGGGGGTCAATATTACTAGGCTCAATTCTAAAGATATGACCCAGTTTTTCACCCTAAAATTCTAACCTAAAACAAGCGAGGTTACCTGTTTATTGACAAGTGAATAAAATGTAAAAATAGTTATTTTAAATTAATTTTTGTTAGTTATTTTGTTATTTATAGTTATCTTCGATTAGTTTTTGTTCTTTTTCATAACGTAGTGACAAGTTAACATTAAACATTCATTTTTATCAACAATTTTCAATTAATCAACAATTTTATCAACAATTTTGAATAAAAATTCATTTTTATTCAACACGAAATTATATTGTCTTGAAAGTACATTTTGGAGTGATACAATTATTGTTAAAATAATGTCAATTTCGTTAGTACTTAAATTATTACAATAGTTTTAGTTAAATAATATTTTTGTAACAAAATTTTTATGACAAATTTTTTTTTTTCTTTTTTCATAAGTTAATCATAATTAAATTTAAGGATCAGAAACTAGGCCACTGTCAGGGTCAGAACCTATCACATGAGAAATTTTGAAAGTCAGAAACTGGGTCCTTTTTGCCAATTTTTAAAACATTAATTTAAATTATTAATTCAATTCAAATAATTATTTTACGTATATGACTTTATTTTTAAAGCCATAAACTAGTTGATAAAATTATTAATTGTCTCTTAAGTTGAAACTTATATTTATTACTGTCGTTTAACCTCAGCCGTCACTCTTAAAAGGTCAGAAACTGGGCCACTTACCTTATACAATTTCTAATTTAATTAAACTATGTACTTATTTATTATTTTATTAAGAATTTTAAGACCTTAACTTCTTTTGTTAGTTTCTGAAAAGAATTTTTTTTATATTAAGTGCATAAAAAATTATGTTAGGGGTGGAATTGACTTTGCCCTTTTGGAAATATATGAGATAGACTCTCTTGGTCCTTATTATAAAATAAAAAAAAAAATCAAAAATGGACTTAACTCGTTTTGTCTACCTGCGCTAGAATTAATGTTTAGGTTTCTTACTTTCTTTTGCTTTTGATTCATATTTTGCAGTTTTGTGGCCATTTTTTTTTTTAGCTTTAACATTTTACAAAATTTTAATTTTTGTAACACAAAGTATGGTACAGTAATGTTCATTGGGTAAAGTTAGGGGTGTTGACGGTAAATATATATTTGGGGATATCTTGTGTAGTGAGCCAGACCATCAGGGCCATATATAATAAAGAATATATGAGAGAACTATGAGCCAAGAAGAAATTATCAATGAATTTAATCTCTCATAGGAGGCAAGTAATCGTTTGACTTGTTAATAGAAGAACTGCCAACTGTAATAAACCAACGATGAACGCCAAACTAGAATAACATAGAAATGAAGAGGAAAACGAAGAAAAATATGAGAGCTGCATACACAAATATAGTATGTATATCTATACAATTATTATGTAGATATCGAAAGATATACATATATTGGAACATTTTCATGATACAGGCGCGTAGGTATCCTTCGTCAAGTCAAAATTTTCGATTTTGCGTAGAATTTCGTTTCAATGGTTAAATCTGAATATTAACTAATAAGGTTTTGTCTGGGTATGGTGGACCCGTATCTTCTACAAGCGGTTTAACTTTGATTTATGCAAGTGTGGAAATGATCAATATAAAATTCGATAATAGTGTGGCATATATCTGACACACACACAAATGGTACGAAAAATTTCGCTCTGGAAAAAAGAATTTGTGAAAAGTTGAATTCCGTATGGGGTCAAAAAAATTTTCAGTAACTATTTCTCTCTCATAAGAGACTGTAGGCATGTCAGAGCTTTCAAAAATATGAAAAAATTACTTTTTCTTTTCTCTGTCCTCTCCAAATCGCGCTAGGAGCTGATGTAGACACTTAACCCAGACATTATGCCCAACCGATTTGGACATTCTCTTAAAAATTTTACTCCTTCCACGACCCTTTTGAAAATCGGGACGGACCCCAGACGAAAGGAAGCGGGTCGTAGGCAAAAATTAAATCATAGCATTCCATTTAAATTTTTGTACATAGAACATTAATTGCACGAGCCAGCCAAGAAAGAGAATGCACCCGTCCCAATTCCATCGAGACTTATAAAATTCGGAGTTCTCACGGGATCAAAAGGAAGTCCAGTTTGTTCTGAACTTCGCAAAGAGATGAGTATAGTCACTCCCGCAAGTAATTAGCTATTTTTGAAGAAGCTTTTTTATTTTTTAGTTTATTATTTTTAATCCTTCTGTTCTATATCTGGACATATTACGACTACGGATTCTGGGCAATTGTCTTTTAGTTAATCCGACCCTGATGTAGCACGCAGGACACTGAACAATATACTTTTCGTCACCGGAACAGAACTGCATGCGGCTAAATATCTGTATGAGTATAAAAGCAGCCTTATATGATACTTGTGAAATTTTTATTCTAGACTCGATAGAACTCTTTCAACCTCGTTCCATCCGTTTGGGTGTACACAATCCTGACCATTCTAATATGCTTCAATGAATATAAAGTTATGCTGCCGTGTAATTAAACAAAACCATCCATTTTATTATTATTATTTACATGTTTCGCGCATTGTTTTGTCTAGTGCCTGGCCTACTAGTGTCTGTGTAGTGTGCCTAGTGCTTGTCGTAATGATTACTTGACTTAAAATGATGATGAGAAGAGTACCGTCATAACTGCATACAATTAACTTTGACGAGTAAAAAGCACTCATGAAACAAAATAAGAATACAAAGAAGGTTACATTCTGAATTCATATTTGTATACCACACTCTACATACATATAACGTTGAAAAAATATGCGGGCGAGTAAGAAAGTACTATATGGAAAATGTGGGCTTCGTAGTTGTACACGAAAGAGCACTCAAGAGTTACAGGTACATAGTAAATAGAATGGATTTTTTTTGTGGTATTTTAGGTAAAGTGAGCCAAATGTAGTGCATTTAACGCCTTATTGCATGAATTATGAAGGAGGTGAAGAAAAAAATTTTTTTACTGAAAATGTCTTTCACTTCTTTTATTTTAGTAGTCGAATTAAGAAAAAAAAATTAAGTTTTATTGTTTAGAAATTACTTAAGCCATATATGGCTTCGTATGCATTCTAGTCAGGGCCGTATTAACCCTGAGTCCGCCCCTAGGCATCTTGAAAAATGCCGCCCCTACCTTTTATTTGAGAAAAAGGAAATCTTAAAAAAAAACGTCAATCACAAATTTTTCTGCCCGGTTTTAAAAATTTGCCGCCCCTTTTTTACAAACTTTCTCTTAAAAAAAATAAGTGACGAGCAAAAAAAAAAAAAAAAACAAAAAAAAAACGTTAATTACCTACTCATTTTTCCATAAGTGACGAGCAAAAAAAAAACCTTAATTACTCATTTTTCCGCCCTATTTTAAAAATTTACCGCCCCTAAAAATCTCCCGCCCCTATTGGCTAAGCTGGCCCTGATTCTAGTATTATAATTATAATCGATATATGAATTCGTATGCGTTAAATAAAAAATACAATTATATTTTATGAAAATCTGTATGCATTTTTATTTGCCATTGTAACAAAAATAAACTTGACACTTTCCACATTTGGCGAATGAACGGAATTTTGAGCAGTTTTGACATAATTGTCAATTTAGTTTTATCCATTCGGGGAAATGGTCACCTTATCTGATCGCATAGACTTCAAAGGGAGGTCTTGATGCCTAGCTGGAGTTTTTCGTGCTTTTTTAATGAGTATAGGTGAGCGGGGCAAGCTAGATGGAGTACCTTTTCGACTTGTTGCAGTACATTTTCTGGCCACCAAAGTTGATGTACAGCCTTGGCTGGTGGGAGTACTGGGGAATCAGAAGCAAAATCATCGTCACTCATGAAGCCATCACCAGGAATAGAATTGACATGCTGGGATGTACCATAAAAGCGATACGAAGCCCTATATGCCCAATAATAATTTGGATTAAACGCATACGAAGCCAAATATGGCAACTTCAAAATAAGCCCCAAAAATCGAAGAAAACAAGAAAACACACACGAGTCACAACTATTCCATGTTCTTGAATATATAAAGAATCTGTTTTGAAAATTTTTGATTTTAGTACTTACCGTTTTATTGTTTAGTTTTCACAAATAAAATTAGCATCAATTAATTGCACTGTAACGGTTGGACACTCTGAACATAACTTCAAATAATTTGACAACCCGCACTTGCCAAAGACAACAAAAATTATATTCGAAGGAGTATAAAGTTAGGATTTAACATTAGTTTCAAAAAAAAAATTTTAATATGTTGAAAAAAAATAGTAAAACTTAGAATCCATATATGGCTTTGTATGCGATAAGGAGTTAAAAAATGGATTTCTTGATAGAAATTCTCAAAGAGGTTGGGATAGTGGTAAGAAAGATTTTAACAAATATGTTTTTGGGTTTCGAGTACAGAAGAAAAAAGCAAGAGAATTTTCTCCGCTGCATGGAAAAAACATTGAATCATGGTTATATTTTATAGTTCAATAGGTAGGCATACAGAGACGTTAGTTATTTATCTAATTTACTCACTTGGGATTATTTTTACCTTATCCAAAAACCATATACATACGAAAAATTACAAAAGAAAAAAATTAAAGTGGCTATTTAAATTATGTGAAATACAATGACATCAAACAAGCTAGACAAAATAATACATTGAGAATGTCACTACTGAGAATTGTTTTTTATATGAATATGTATACATACGTTTTATGCATTCACAGATTTCTTACAATTCAATTTTCTCTTAGATTTTTACTGTGCTATGAAAATGGAAGCAAAAGCCAAAGTATAATTTTGAGTAAGTTTGAGGACATTTTATGAAAGTAAGTTAGGACAATTTGATAAAAGCAAATATAAATTATGTATTTATTAGATATTTCGTACAAAAAAAGTCACCTTTGACCGAATTTTTTTGAAGGAGAGGGGGCAATACCTGAAGAAAAAATTATTAACTACCTACTCCAATACATTTATACCAATGGTTCCCAAAGTGGTCTATATCGATCTCCAGGAGTCGAAAACGACCTGCTAGGTGTCCATGTTAGCGAAAAAGAAAACTGAGGGGCAATGAGATGGAAATGGGGGTCTATAATAAGCATACAGTGAAGCAGGTTGGCTTGGCTAAAGTGTAAAAATGTGAGGCTGATGACCTTTTTTTTTCTGTTCGCCGTCTAGCAACGTAGACATTACAGTTACATTACATCAATATTTACGTCGAGAGCAAAAAAAAGGTCATCGGATGAATTGTGGAGGAAAAGGTTGAGGAGGGCTCGATGAGATAAAGAAGTTTGGGAACCACTGATTTATACGAATAGCGGAGTAGTATCGATACTTCATTCCGATGCTGAGAACTGAGTACACCGATGTCGAATCGCCACTGGAAATATAGATTTAATGAGGCAAGTAACAGTGGCATTTAGCTTTTAGAAATCTAATGTTGGCACGTTTAATATTCTCTCACGAGGATTTGCGAGAGGATTAGAACTCCCCTCTATAGTAATAATGGAAACATTGATTTCGAATAAGCCCTTCATGATCTACCCGACACATTTGTTTATATAAATTTTAATTATTTCTATTTTCATTGCACGAAGGGGGAAACAATTCCAACATTCTTTCATCTTTAACATTTACTATAATGGACGCGTAATAAACGAGTATAACAGGCCATAAAAGGACGACGAAAACACAACAGTAGTATAATATTATTTGTTGCCAAAACTGTAATTGAATCGCGCATGTGCATTCGATCGACAACTCGACCGAAATGGCATTTGCGCATCACACCGTCGTACGGAGAGAGCATGTACGCCACGATATTCTATGCACATACATTGTACGTACGTATGGAGAACTGTGTTCGAAATCGATTAGTCGAAACGGGTAACGTTGAGCCGAACAGTACGAACAGAATGAGTGGTGAGTGATACAATGCACACAGGACCGCTCGCTACACAGGATAATACACAACAACAGTATGTGCTATAGTGAATGTTGTGAGCCATAGGCAGGAGGCAGTAAGTAGTGACAGTCAATCCTGGTTGGTACGACGTTGTTGCTTATGTTGTTTTCTCGGTAACATTTTGTGGTTAACAGGTACTTTGGCTCGTTCACATATGGTGGGGTGCACTTTCCTTGCACACCATGACAATTTTTAATGAACGTCAAGTACACCCACATCGTAAATTGTAGCGAAATTGTGAATTGGACGGGACAGTGTTGTTCGAAACAAGTATTATGATGTGACCCATTATTCACGATTCTCATTTTTTTCCGTTTCTGAGAACAATCTCATCTTGAGTAAAAAAAAAAAATTACTCAACTCAATTTGGTCGCGTATCGATTAGAGAATGTGGCCATAGTACGACCGTGTCGAATACTTCGACGTGATATTTCCGTTTTTCGAGATTTTCGAGCAACGTTCGAGCAATTCAAGAAACTGTATTTGAGTGGTTTTATGTGCGTGGTCGAACGGGAGATCGAATCAATTTGGATTTCTTCTCATCCATACACAAATATGGCTCGTACAACAACAGGTATTATTGGTTACAATTGTTATGTACTTCCTATTTCCATGTATAATTTGGTTGCTTTTGATAACGTGCTATCGCTTTTTTGTACTTATATACCACACACCCATATTTATCTTGCTAATATTATTGTTTTCACATTTCTAATGCAAATTTCGTGGATAAACCCCTTTTTGTTATTAAAATAAACATATGGCGAATATTTTAATGAGCAATTCATGATGCAAAAGCAAAGAATACATACATACTTACACGTACATACATTTATAAAACGTAAAAAAAATGCAATATGGAATAAATGATTAAATTCGAAAGGTAGCAGAGGGTGGTTCACATAATAACAAATGTAAATGTAATAAGAAAGGGGTACATGTTGCATGGTCAGTTATATGAAAAATTTGACACCCTTTGCTTGTATCCTGATGTAATTATGAGTAGGGATGATCGATGTTCGTGTATTATAAGTAATAAGGAAATTTCGACCGTGTTTAATCATTCAAAGCTGGACAATGAAAATCGACACAATAGTTTTCTCAGAATTCTCTCCAACCATTTTGCATGTGGTTCGACTAATGACTTTTTTGCACCGGTTTTTTTTTTTGTCGTATATACATTTAGAATATTTGAAACATTAATATTTAAGCAGGAGACTTAATTTTAAATAGTAATTTAGAAAAAAAATTTGACTAATCTATGTTAATTTATTTTTTTGTTTATATATGTAAGAAATATACGTAAAAACTATCGATTCTGAAAATTCTTTTACTGTTAAGAGAGCTAAACTATTTCAAATGACAGTCTATATTTAATCAAAAAGCTGGTACTTTGTAAAAAAAATTGCAATATTTTTTAAGCTATCTTATTTGCATTTTTGGTTTAAATTGACGTAACTATTACAGTTACAATGGAAAAAAATGTAAAAAGAAGTTTGTAATAAATACATCTGTCTCAATGAAACTTCCAAAAAAAGTTGCTTCATGTTTGCCAGTATTTGAGAAACTTGAGGTATTCGCGGGTTCAAATGCTTCACTAGACCATCACCAACAATGTTTCAGTCACTTTTACTTAAGCCAAAAATAAAATTTCGGATTTTTGAATGCAATTACATTTGGAAATAGATATCTACGAGTAACAATGAAAGAAAATTTATAGGTCTTGTCCCTATGGATCGTCTGTTCATTCTTCATTTAAACTTTTATGATATATCTACCTTAAATCTAACTTCTTCTATTATACATTTCTTGTCAAATGAGAAATAAAACGAGTTTAAATTTTGGCAAGAGGCCAGTCTGTGATAGTTGTGATATAGAGTGTATGATTTACGAACTTTCTAGCTCAATTTTTTCCCCTGACAGTAGAACGTGATAATTAGTTTAACACCAACTGGATGTTAACTTGATGTATATAGTTATAGACTACCAGTTTATTAGCCTGCAGGAAAAACATTGCAGTTATTACCAATAAAATAAATTTTAAAAAAAATAACTATCGAATAGAAATTGTAACAATCAAATTTTTGAATAACCGTTAAATCTGTTCATTGTTAAATTTCTGTTATTGTTTTAGGTTGTATACAAACGACCAGACGCAATTATTTGTTCTACTGGAATAGAGAAGTAAAAACTCGAAAAAAATTGTATGAAATCTAATTTTTCGAGGATAATAAACTCCAAATTTGAAACACACAACGTAGAAACATCAAAATTAATAAAATGTTTATATATTAAAAATTAATAATTTAAACAAGAGGCAACAGAAAAAAAGGACGAAATCCATGCACAACTGTAATTAAAATGACGCTGTACAGTTTTAAATAAAAATGGGACATAATTGCTTTTAACAGGACGAAATCGTTAAAGGACAATGGATTCAATTAGTCTGGGATGCTGTTTATTAGCTTTTTTGCTTTATTACAACACACTCGATGCAGGATTTGTCTATGATGACAGGTAAGATACGTTTATATAAAAAAAAGTTTATATTTTTACTGAAATGGCCTTTTTTCATGATATGAAAATTAATACATAATGAATGAGATGTGAAGTGCTTTAGTTTTTTAAATATCCTTGTGTACATAACTAACATACACATATTAGGTGCTTGTTTCTCATTATGACCCTTTATTTCTAAAGAAAAGCAAACACTTACATGATGTCTATTGAAACAAGAAAAGCAAACACTGAATAAACATTTCGCAGTATTCTTAACTAATTTTATGAAATAACTTTTCATTATCTGTACACTAGCGCTAATTAACTATATAAATGAATTGAAGAGTGTAAAAGAAAATTTTGTACCCTTACGTGCGGAGTTGATATTTAATAAATTAGTAAATTTGTGAGGTTACGTTAACAGTAGAGTTTATAACACTTGTTAGTAGGGGGAGAGATGGCATGAAAGACACATTTACTGAACGGGGCAAATCAAAAAATTATTTTTATTGTTTGACAATCAGTGTTGGCATTTGTAACATAATTATAGTACGCTTGACATAATTATCAATGAAACATTTGAAAGAATTTTTTATTTTTCTTGCTCCTTTAACTGTATTTTTGGCCAGTTTCATAATTTTTCAAGAAATATTACGAAATACTCCAATTTGGCGAGCCTGATCACATAACTTAAAAACAAAAATGTCAACACTGGTGACAACCCCAATATACATTCAATCGACCCTTACTTCAAGCTGCTGTCATTTGAAAGATGACGATGTTGTTCCTTTAAATTTATACACATACACATTTTTAAAACTTAGAAAATACACGACCCAGAATAGAAAAATGTTTATTGTCTTTTTTTCAATAGTAAAATAACTAGGTTTCTAATTCTGTTTTAAATATATAATTTGATATTTCGTTTAGTTACTAGAATCCTCAAAACAAAAATGTCCCTTTCATGCCATCTCTCCCCTATTAGTGTTTAGAGTTTCAACAATAATTCCATCTTGAGCTGATTTTTTATTTGTCATGTAACTAGGAGTGGAAGATGCGTTTTTGCATCCTTCTCGTGGGTAAATAGGAAATATTTTTCTTGTGATTCTCTTTTTTCACTGTTTCTTTACAAATCTTTCACAATTAATTTTGGATTTGTCTTGCTAGTCCTACGAATCCTGATCCCTTAATCCCAATTTCGTAATTCAATAGGATGTGGAATATTGAATTGCAAATGCCAATTGGCAGAGTTCTTCTTCTAACAATTGGAGTGTCCAATCAGCTGCTGCTCTAAATTTTTAGTGAAATATTGTGCAATAAGGACCTACCCGCTCAAAAATATTGTACAAAATCTAAGGTTGTAAAATATCATGGACCCATCTGTAGGTTAGGTGGATATTATTGCGTAATACCACTTTATTTGTTTAAATTTCGATTTGTTTATTATTTTGTGGGGTCACGTATAATTGAATTATGAGTTTGGAAATATAATTACTTATTGTTTTGCCGCATCTTTGTCATTTAACATTTATAATTAACCATCAATTGAATTACACAATTCATACATTCAGTTTATTGTACAAATTATTGAACGACCTGGAGAAAACCTCAATAAATTGTACAAGTTGATTGCACAATGTTATTGAGCGTGTAGAGGCCGCTTTACGCATTGATATCAATTTGTATAAAAACGCTCCTTCTTCAACGAAGCCAAATGCTTCCAAAGGCTTTTTGCAAATTTCCATTGAATTGTTTCAAGCCCGATATTGAAGGTGACCTGTTTTCTCTTTCATATCACAATTTTCCTTTTTATTGGTTCCTTCCGGTAAATTCCCATTCTTTAGGGAGTTAGGTAATTATATTGATGAAAGCAACTAGGCCAGCATAAGTTAAGGAGCACTCATTCTTTGATTGTACGCAATATTCCCATACCACGTGTACAACACCTTAAAGTTAAAAAAATCAAACAAATATCCTGTTAGTAATGAAGTTTATTGATTTTCCATTAAACAAATTAATTTCTTTATAACCCGAATATATCTTACCAGCTGAGGCTTTCCTTTTCTCCATTTAATATCGCACAGTATTGTCAAACAAATTTTAATTAAGAAATAATAAAACTAAACATCTCTTGTGTCTTTTCTACAACTTATACGATCCTTCAGACAAATTTACGAGCACGGTACTCGTATATTGTGAACGAATCCTTTTCACGTCGATGTCGACTTGCATTTTTTCGGTCCGGTTTAAATGATAAAATATTATCCTGAAAAGTTTCGTAGACAATTGGTACGGTATATTGTATCAAGATATAACAATAAATTTAATTAAAAAAGGAAATGAAAAAAGGAGAAAATACTTATTTTGTACGGGAGATAATGGAAAACTACAATAGAGGACTTGGCTGTACTTAAAATGTCAATAATTCAATAAGGATCAATTGACGGAAATTCGAATGGAAACTTTGTTAAAATGAGAAATTTATTCTTTTGTGTTAAAATTATAATAATAAAGTATTCCATTTATTGATTTGCCAGCGACTCACTTTCACTGCTAATATAAGGTGACCATACGTCCCGATTTTGGCGGGACAGTCCCGCTTTTTGGAAGACTGTCCCGCGTCCCGCTGGTTTTTAAAAATGTCCCGCTTTTATGTCTATATTTCTTACTTTAAATGTAACTGAAGTTTTTTTTGCTCACTAGTTATTCTTTTTTAAGAAAAATAGTGATGAGCAAATGCAAGACCAAGACCAAGACTTAGCAGTCTTGGTCTTGGTCTTGTTTTTGCATTAAGACTCTTGGTCTTGGTCTTGCAAAATGCAGTCTTGGTATTGGTCTTGGTCTTGGTATAGCTAAAGAATCTTGCACTTTCTTGCATTTTTTTATTAGCGAATTTTTTCCTTCAAAAATCAGAATTTTCTCTCTTTACGGTATTAATTATACTTTTAAATTATTTAAATAATTTAACAAGAGTCTTGCTTTTTCCTCGCTATTGTCTTGGTCTTGCTCACTTGAGTCTTGGTATTGGTCTTGCAGCCATACTTATAGTCTTGGTCTTGCTCTTGGTATACATACTCTTGGTCTTGGTCTTGCAAAAAATGCAAGACCAAGACAAGACTACAAGACCAAGACTAATTTTGCTCATCACTAAAGAAAAAGTTCATAAAATTTCTTATTGGCGTTTTTTTTCTTTTGCTCGTCAATTATTTTTTATGAGAAAGTTCGAAAAAAAAGTAGGAAAAATTAAGATTTTCTTCTTTTCTAGCAAAAAGTAGGGGCGGCATTTTTCACGGTGCCTTTCATCCCATTTGTCCCGCTTTGTCTCAATGAAAATCTGGTCACTTTATGCTAATAGATCAATCTTTGAGCAGGTTCTACATTCTTGCGAAGATGACCGTGTACGAGAGAAAGTAGAAAGTCACTTCGTTGTTTCTCGTGGTTAGTGTTATAACGCTATTCAGGCCTCAACCAACTTCAGCGAGGAACTTTGGCGAGAATGTAGAGCCTGCTTTGGAAAATGAGTATTAGACAAGTAACTGAGCGTGTGAAATGACTGGTATTTGCATTAGCAAACGGAGATTCGATTCCCGCAGATGGCTAAATCGCATAACTTTGAAAGTCTAACCCCCCTCCTGCTTGCTTAGTTTGAAATAAACTCTAATTCCTTGTCTGTTTGATTCCAGGCGTGCAATACTAAACAATCCCGATCTACTGCCAACAAGTTCTTGGATCAGTTTGCTGAAGAATGATTTCTGGGGCACTCCATTGTCCGACAGCGGTTCGCACGGTTCATATCGGCCCCTGTGCGTATTCACGTTTCGTGTCAACTACATCCTTGGCGGTTTTCAACCGTGGGGCTACCATCTGGTGAACGTGCTGTTGCACGTACTCGCGACCGGTCTAGTTGTGCGTGTGGCTCGAACGATACTGCCGCCCGGAAGTGGTAATGTTGGTCCAGCCGCTGCCGGTTTACTGTTCGCGTCACATCCGATACATACGGAAGCGGTTGCCGGTATTGTTGGTCGCGCGGATTTGGCTGCTTGTAATTTTTATTTGCTCGCATTTTTAATTTATATATTTCATGTCAAGTATCGCGACAATATATGTTATAAGACTCAAATTCAATCGACTCAAAGTAGTACTAGTGGTTTGTCAAATCAAAACTCTTGTGCTTGTTGTAATATAAAGAAATTCACTTCGGACATTTCGAAAAACATTAGGAGAGAAAGTAATCTAATAAACAATAATAATATTGATAATAATTATAATTATAATATAAATTATAATCTCGAGAAGAAAAAATTTGCTAACACCACATCCAAATATCAACATTTGGCCGAATATGTTCGGAAACATGATTATTGTTGCACGAAACATAATTCCGGCATGATGTGTTCGCAAACATCGAGCGATGTGTTCGATCAAGCATTAGTAGTTAACGATAGTGACATTGAAAGTGCAACGGTGACGACAACGACGAGCGGCAGCACAACGGCAAGCGTGGCAACGGTGACAACGGTGACATCAAAATTGTGGTGGTGTCGCTGCAACAATAAACAGCCAGGCGTTGTATGTGTGCCGCGTGCGTTGAAACAATGGCTCACAATTATTACATGTATAGTTTGTGCAACGGCTGCCGTTTTTAGCAAAGAGACTGGAATATCTGTGCTTGTTGTTTGTGTTTTATATGATATTATACATACCCCGTTTCGGTTCAGCAACAAGGTAAGACAATCCTAATTTTAAAGACAATAAAAAAAACGACAACAACATGTGTGTGTCGCGAGATATACGACTGAAGTGAAACTTCCTATGTATGAAAATTACTGTGTGAGTGTTTCGAGAGTTGCCATTTTAATTACAGCCAAACCGTTGATTTAATCGAAAAATTGTTCAAATAAGAGTTGTAGATATCGACGGGTGCAACCGATTGCTATAGTCAGGAGCTTTATAGCTCTTATGGTTTTCGAGCTATGATACAAACTTACAGATTTTTAAATGGGACTATATATTAATTTTTCGATAAAACTGATCTAATGCATTAATTAACAACATAAATGAGCAAAAAAATTTTTTTTTACCCAAGTTTAATTTTTTAATTTTTCTTTAATTTATCAATTAGGCGGTAAAAATATGCATATGTACTTGAGGCTACTTCAACCGATAGTGTTTTTCTTGGTTACATTTCCATTACATCTAAGGCAAATGGCAACTCTCAAAAAACTCACATGGTATGTATTATTAAAATCCCATTTTGCTTATAATCTATTAAATGTGAGATCACTCTTATTTGGTGAAAATAGTAATATTTTATTTCCCAAATTGTCAAAGTACAGGTGTTACATAAGGAGTTTCACTTCAGTGGTTTTGTCTTTTAATGAGAACTTGATTTTGATCAAAATCCGAAGAGTCCTTTTAATTCTATCCTAATTCGTATTCACAAAATCATTAGGAGACTCCCATAAACCATGTGGCTTGATTAGTTTCTACAAAGTATTATGTACGTTAAGTACTAAAATCTATGCGACTAATGGGGTTATGTGGTTTATGGAAGCTCTCATAAATTAATATATTTATTTCCATGGTCGGATTTACCTTTGAGAGGCCCTGGGGCACTTCACATGTGGAAGCACGGTCCTTGCCTTATTTCCTGGAAAACCGGGTTAACGAGCCAAAAAACGGAATAGCGTTTATCCTTCCTATTCTACATGTCCTTCCTATTCATTATTAAATTGGACACCCCTATTATGTGGGGGCCGCGAGATATGTGCCCCATACGCCCTTATGTAAATCAGACTCGGTTTAACCCTAATAGTTGGATAAATAAATTGTGTCCAAAAATAGCTAGATTGCGTCCAGCAATAAAATATATATTAATGTTTAGGTTTCTTTGAGTACATTCTTGAAAAAGACATCTGTATGCGTTCACTTACGTAGAGATTTTTGAATGTATTCAATAGCTTTATAAAAAAAGTGGATAAAAATGTCTCAAAAATACCTCCCGGATGATAAAGAGATGATTTTAATGACAATCCAACAAAACCAAAATTTCAAATATTATGGAAGCACTAGGAAGATAAAAGAATTCTAGGTGGTGCCTAGATGTAAGAAAAGTGCTACAGACATCATAAGCGATGAAATGTTAATTTATTTCACATACAATGCGGTTTATTAAATTAAAACGATCTGCATCGAACTTACAGACCTATTCACGTCAAAAATAGCTTCATTTGCTTCATCTATGGAAAATTTAAGAAAACAATTGTCTTTTGCTTGGCTAGGCGCTGAAGCTCTTTGTTGTGGGCTGTAACGCTTTGTGCTCTCCTCTGGCTAGGCTACACCTATGACGCAAACAAGAGTTCAGTTGAACGCTTTAGCGAATTTCCGAATCGAAAATTCAGCTATTACAGCCACTGTCACGGCGCGACTTCAGTCCGGAACTATGACAGAAATTTGTTATGAATATGTATTTATGTATCAGCACAATAACTCTCGAACGAAGCATTCTGTTTTTATGAAATTTGGTGAAAAGATTGGAAGTCCAAAAATCTTGGATGAGTTTTTCAGTCAGATACGTCCGATGCCCGAAACATAGTTTTTGGGCCTTATTCGTGAAAAAAATTAATCTTTTGCCAAAATTTCCCCCAATCCAAAAGTTTTTGTGACATTTTTTTACACCATTGGAAAGAGGATAAAAAATCACATAAAAAACGTTATTAAACTTTTATTCTGTGTAAATTGGCTTCCGAGAAAACTAATTTTTATAAACGAAAATTCGCTATGTTATGCAAGATGCTGTGACAAGGGTATATTACATTGCCATGAGTGTGTTAGAATAACTTAAGCTCTGATAGCGATCTTACATTTTTATTTTGTAGTCTTCTTGACCCAAAACCATTAGTACTTAATAAGGGGGCGGACATGTTTCAGAAACTTCTCGAAGAATATCGCCCCCAGTTAAAACTTTATACCTACATACTTACGAAAATTAAAACTAATAACGTAAACCTATAGTTACTTTAAAAAAAAAAAATCATCCAGTTTCAATAATTCCAACAAAATAGTATAATTTTATTGGACGTTTAAAATATCTGTAATTCTCTTTTTATGTTAATTTTTGATAATGGATACACGTTCGTTACCTCCGGTAATCATTTAACCGATACATTTTTATCGATGTGAAAGGTAAAATTTTATTGTAACAGTGGAAGTTGTTCGAATTAAACATGTAAATTGGTTTATACAATATCTTTTTAGTACAATACTAAACTTATTTGTTCATTATTATATCTACCATACGTAACATTGATACACCTAATGTGTGTACCTATGGCAGGCAGAACACCGTACAATACCCATTTTCACATTTGTTGTATTATTTGCGTCAACCAGTCAAGCTGTTTTGTATTATTGAAAATTACTGTAACTGCTGAGGCTACATCAATATAGGATGTGTCAGAACAATTGATACACAAAAATTCGAAATTGAATTAAATTATGTAAATGAATTTTGTATAGAATAACTAGACGAGTCGAATAGTGTCTTTTAACTAATAAAATTCTATGTAGTTTATGAGCTATAGTCCAAAATTTCAAAATTCGAAATAATTTTCTTTGTCAACGACTTCCAAATGGTAATTTTCTCTCACAATTAGTAAATTATCATATAACATTAGATTTTATACTTAACTAGATATGTACTTCTTATCTATTTTTTGACCCAAACTTAGAAAAAAATTTTTAAAAAACTTTTTTAAGGTTTTTCTCGAAAACTATTTTCTGTAGGAATTTGAAATTTGGCGTAATGTTAGGTTTTAATGACTTATTTTAGATTAAAATGACTAAAAAATTATTTTAGTTTATAATGGGGGGTCAGTGTGAGCCAAAAAATTTTTTGACTAATACATCGTGTAAGGTGTTATTTGAAAAATCTATCTCTAAAAATTCTAAAAATATTTTCTTATTATGATTTTTGGTCTAGTGATCTTAATGATTTAGCTCAAAATTTTAAAAAAATATTTTAAATAAGCAAGGAAAAGACAGTAATAAGCAACGTATTTCTAAATGTTTGAGTATAATGTGGGACATTTCATGCATTTTTCAGTTACCACAAGTAAATTTGGATAAGATTTAAATTATAAATAAACAAAAAAGTTTAATTTTATTATACTAATCTTTTATTTTATTGCAATTTTAAAAGTTAAAATAACATTTGAGTCGATTTTTGGTGTTAGTGTAAGCTAGCCAGTAATAATACGTAAAATGACGAAATTAATGTACCTACTTTAAGAATAGACGACAGTTTTCCATCGACAAGGCCGGATTAACCCCTATGCAGACCCCGGAGCACTTCACATGTGGAGGCCCCTCAGTACTTTTGTGGAGGCCACTGCTAATGTAAAATAAAGAATTTTCGAATCTTTCCAAACTTTTTCCAAAATTAGGGTTGGTGAGCAAAAAAAAAAAAAAAAAATTAGGGGCCCGTGCCACAGGCCCCAAATGCCATTATGTAAATCCGGCTCTATCCATCGGTCATTTTTAGTATACATGTACAGTTGATCCTTTTTTTGTGCGGTGAAGGGGACCGCATAAAAAAAATCGCACAAAAAAAATATATTCAAAAATATCATAAATAGCTATATAAAAAGTATAGTTCGATCCAGATTGTACAAAAAACTTTTTTTATGCGGTTGGTCGGGACCGCATAAAAAAAGTTTCATCGAAAAAACATCACTCAAAACGCTCAAAAACTTAGAAATTTCCTTAGAAGTTGCTTCTATAAACGAGATAAAGCCTTAATTTACACGTAGGAACATTTTATTTCCTTTTTATAATATTATGAAAATTTTGAAAAATACATGTGTAGAAAAAATTAAATGATGCAATAATTTATGTTCTTATGCAATGTATTGATTAAATGCTTGAAAGTTGTTAAAATATATTTTTATCAAAGAAAGTTATTATACAGTGGCGTAGCGTGCCTTGGAGGGGCCCTGTATCAAAATTAGTTGCGGGGCCCAAATGAAGGGTAAAGATCTCTCACAAAAGAAACAAAAATGCTTGCATTAAATTAAAATAAATATTTATTGATTATAAGTTATCGCTTCCTCCTAGAATTTGAGCTAGCCAAACAATTCAAATCAAATATACACTTTTCTTGCCTTTCTTTCGGCAAATGAATTTATTAAATCATCTATAGCTGAAGACGGTTTCAGTTTTCCTAAAATTTCTGCCTCTATAGATAATAGTGACAAGTCTAATAGCCGTTCCTGCCCCATCGAAGACCTTAGATAATTTTTTATCAGTTTTAATTTTGAAAAACTTCTTTCAACTGTTGTGGTTGTAACTGGAAGGGTCAAGATTAGAAAGCATGCTGTTATTACCTCCGGAAAACTGGATGCAAAGCTATTGAATTTTATCAGCAATAATTCCATGAGTCCTTAATGGAATGAATTTTTTGAATTTCAGATTTTAAGCAAGTTTTCAGAGCAATTAACCCGGGAAAAAAAGAGATTGCTTTTTTGACTTTTGTCATTTCTGAAGTGAAAACTCTATAGGCACGTATGACAGTTTTTTTTACATGTTTTTTTTTCCCGGGAACGAGATTAAATGACATTATGGATAACACTTTACTAATTTTTGCTTACACACGTTAGGAGCCTTTGTAGTCCGGGCGCCCCGTATCATTGATACGGCTGATACGGCGGTAGCTACGCCCCTGTTATTATAGTAATTGTTTAAGTTTCTTATTGTCTCGTGATTTTGATTCACATTATGCATTTTAATGGCCATTTTTTACAAACCGCCTAAAAAAATCGCACAAAAAAGACCGCATAAAAAAGAGTTCAGCTGTATTCTGAATTGATTTATAAGTGACATCAAAATATTCACAAAGATGTTAGGTGTCTTTTAGTTTTTCAGTGTATGGATCTCAAAATTCGATTTTCTTACTTTACCGTTTAATACTAAAGGGTTAAATTGTATGACAGTGTTTTGGCACGCCCGGTATATACCCGGTGTGTATTACACTAGAATGGCACAAAAACTTTTCCAATCTCACATACGGTGTCACATAACGGTACAGGAACGTGACACATTAACACATACTGTTTACCGCTCTCGTTCGCTCGCTCAGCTCTAACTCGCTTTATTATATATTTCCCATTTCTTCATCGCATCATCCTTTTGCCATTCGTATCATGCGTTGCCGCTGCTGCCACCAACACAACTTCACACGCTTTTCTTTTAAATGAGTTTTATTAAAACTTTTGACTAAACAATTTTCATTTAGACGGATCTATATATGTGTGTGGGTGTGTGTCATCTTGTGTCGTTTTGAGGGGACAGGAAAGTGGAAGTTGTTAAAAATAGGCGACGTTAACGAAGAATGACGTGGCAGCAATTATGCCGTAATGGATACTATTGAAAAACTGACCAACACGATCGAAGAGAAAAGTTGTAATTAAAATCTTTCGACAGATTTTTTTCCCCGAAAAGTTTTCGAATTGTGGTTTACTACTATATGATGTTGTTCAGAAAAAGTAATAGAAAAGAGAAACTTGTGGAAAGTTGAGCACACGACTAGAATATGTGTTTAGAAGTCGATTAGTTAGCTTATGTTTTTTCTTTTTTAATTATTAAAGTTTTTCCAATCACATCTTTTTTAAAAACATACTGTTAAGCAAGTACTGAAAAATATGTGAATCAATATCCGAAAAATAAGTATTTACATAAATAAATTGTTACCTTTATTTTCGCCAAAAAATTTTAAAAAAAAATTTTTCCATAAACAAAAGAAACTAAAAACCTTTAGTTTGGATCAAAACCAATCAAATCAAACAATGTCAAATATAGCAACTCACTAGTTGCAAAAACGGAAATACGTACATCACTAAAAATGATATACGAAAACGGAAATGTGAAACAACAAAACATCTGAAGACCAAACTTGCAATAGAGAACAGAAAAAGTAAAAGAAGAAAGAAAAAATCATTTTTAGAAAAAAATCTGTAAAAGCCGCCAATCGCCTTATGAATCACATATAGGTGGCTTTTACAGATTTTTTTTTCTAAAAATGATTTTTTCTTTCTTTTTTTACTTTTTCTGTTCTCTATTGCAAATTTGGTCTCCAGATGTTTTGTTGTTTCATATTTCCGTTTTCATATATCATTTTTAGTAATGTACGTATTTCCTTTTTTGCAACCAATGAGTGGCTATATTTGACATTGTTTGATTTGATTGATTTTGATCCAAACTAAAGGTTTTTAGTTTCTTTTGTTTAAAAAAAAAAATTTTTTAATTTTTTAATTTTTATTGATTTTTTTATATTCTTGTCTTGATAATGGTGTTTTGAGACACCGAAACCGGTCGACATGTTGAAGATTGGTTAAAAAATTCTGTTTGGCTTTTTGCTGGTCTTAATATTGAGGTTTATCGTCAAATAAAGTCAAATAATGAAATTACAAGTTTAAGTATTTACATTTTCGGGACGAAGAAAACATAAAAATAAACTATCCCTGTCACCAGGGCCGTGGAGAGAAATGGCGGGCCTCGGGAACAAATCAATTTTTTACAAAAAGGCTGGGCCCCGAGACCGGAACTTCGGTTACCCTACCCTCTCGCCGGGTCTGCTTGTCATAGCATCTCATGTTTCCGCGAAAAACAATTAACGTAGAATAAAATGACTCAAAAAACTTATTTAACTTTTGAAACAAAAAATCGTTTTTAATTTTTTTCAAAAACCAGTTTACTTAGAATAAAAAGTTTCAAAATCTTATGTCATTTTGTCCGATAGTATTCTTTTGGCAAAGAAAATTTTCTTACCATAAAAAGCTCAAAATACCCAGTTCTGGTAATCAAATAGGATTGGCTAATGAATTCAAGATTTTCGAACTTCTAACATTTTCATCAAATTTCGTCAGAATAGGATGTTCCATCAACATCCCTTTCTCTAATGCTAATGTTAGTAATAATTAATTTCCAACTTTATATACTTACATATCCTAATAGAATACCTTAATACAGTATAGCACCGATAATGGAAACATCAGTTTTTGAAATTTTTTGAGAGCATCAAATTAGTCAGCATCAGTTTTGGAAAGTTGCATCGAAAATGTCAAGTACATAAATATTAAATCCATGTGCAATAGAGAATAGACCATGACGCATGATTTTACCAAAAGAAACAAATAAATATACCGATAATAGTAGTGACAAACAACAACAGACCTCAAAGCGTGGGAATATAGATTTAAATTATTGTACATAGAATGTTTATCTATATGTATTCTGTTCTGTGGCGGTTTTTACGTAAAATGTAAACAAAATTATTTCAAAGTAAATTAATAAAACGACAAATGAAAAAATATTTTCTGAGATAAATAATTTTTAATTCTTCACTTCTGTTTTCTTTTATTAATATTTAAAAAACATAATTTTAATTCAAAACATAATTTTATGATATTTGTGAATCGCCCCTGGTCAAAAAGCATCACTTTTGTCAAGCACCACTTTTGGAGACTACTTTTTCTTGACAAAACTGGTGCTCTACTGTATTGATATTACGTAGACGCTTACCCAGTGAACATAGAATGTAAATGTGATGTAACAAGGAAATAACAAGTTACGCAACTTTTTTGACTTATGGGTGACATAACAATTATATAAAATTAGAGTTTTACGTTATATCCCTAATTGGTACCTGTACGTTACGTAACAGTTACGTGCCATTGTGACTGTAATAAAATGTCACATTTGTGACTGCTATGTTACGTTTAGATAATGTATCAAGGTTGCTTCGATAAAACGTCACAGTGTGACTTTTATGTTATGTCTTCGCAACCTAACAATGTTACTTTAATAAAACCTCACAGAACTGACTCTTATGTTATGTTTTTGTGACGTATCAACGTTACTTTATTGAAATGTCACAATCATAACTCTTTTGTTATGTCCCGATGACCTAACAATGTTACTTTGAACAAAACGTCACAACAGTACTCTTATGTTATGTTTTTGTGACGTATTAACTACAGGTATCTTTAAATTGATAACTCCTCGCGAATTGATACATTTAAAATTAATATGGTAACAAAACATTTCACAAAAGTGACAAGTGAAATGTTTTATTAATATTGACATGTCACAAAAACATAACAAAAGAGTCATGATTGTGACATTTCATTAAAAAAACGTTAATACGTCGTTAAAACAGTTAATTTTGTTATTAATTTAAAAATTAAACTCTTATGAAAATTCTTGTAAGGCTTTATTTACTATTTTGTGATATATATTAATATATAACGATGAGAATAAATAAGTCAGTTTGGTCTAGTGGTTAAGACTGTCGATAATTTAAATGATGCTTCAGCTTGGATAACGGTTCGAATCCTGTAACAGTCAACAAAAAAAAAAGAAAAAAAACAGTAATAATTTAGGTGTATGTATATGAACAAAGTTGGTAATATGTGATGTAATGTTAATAAGAAACAAAAAAGGGGAATTTTGAATTTGCTTATTGCAAAAGAAGGCGTAAGGCATATTTTTATCTATAAGGTAACATCAAAGTTATATTTTCCTGAAACGTAACAAGAACATAACAATGTTACGTCACATTGTTACGTTTATAAGTGGGAAATTGTAAGTTACATGTGAGTCATATGTGAGTCATATGTGACTCATATTTTATGTAACAGGTGACTTTCAGTTCTGTCACTTTGACATAAAATTTACAGAAAAATGTTCACTGGGTATTAACTGCAAGAACTGTGTACTAAATTACTTTCCTTTTACCGACTAACTCAAAGGCTGAGTGTGCTTAGGCATTGACACTTTACACTGGTCGGTCGAGGGTTCAAATTTCGCGATCGACTTTGTTCGTGGAAATTGTTAAGATTTCGTAGCGCAGCACAACTACGAAATCATTATAGATTCGTGTTTTCTGTTCTCGGAGAGGTGGTCAACCGACATTTAGCGACCCTTTGCATGGTGACCACAGAATTTTAAAAATCAAATTGCCTGAGTTTTCCAAGTTTTCCAGATATTTTATTGTAAAATTTCCTGATTATTTTGTGAAAAATTTCGCCCCTACTTTATCCCGAAAAGCTAAAAAAAAAATCTTAATAACTTTTTAACACTTTTTCTTAAAAAAAGCAAATGACGAGCAAACAAAAAAAAACAAATCTGGGTCAATTTTTATTATTATTATTAAAAGCTTTTATTTAACTTGCTATGTTAGTATGTTGGTTTAGAAAAAATCTTGGAATCAAAATTTAGACAGGTTCTAATTAAGCTAGAGGTTTCAAATTTTGCATACCTGTCTAACCTTGATGACAATGCAATATTGTATAATTAGTTTCGTCCTAAATCGCTCAAACCAAAATTTTTGATTTTTAGTCCTGTGCAACTTTTTGACATTTCGAATTATCAAATATTGTCCATTGATTTTACATTGCAATTTTTTGTTTCCATAGTTATGCTTGATTAGCATGCAACATAATTTATAAAAGCTTGAGGCGTTTAATTAAGTTTGATAACTACTGAAAAGTAAAATAGCTACACTTATATCCAAAACATCCAAAACAGAAATAATTAATGATAACGCCTCAAGCTTTTATAAATTATGTTGCATATTGCTTCAAACTTCACTCAAAAGTTATTTTATTTTTTTTTAGCCCATTTTTAAATAAAAGCTTTTTCTTAAAAACCATTTTTTTTAGTTTAATTTATTAAATCTAATCTCAGAACAAGTGAAAAATTGATTGAATTTTTATCCCTAAATAAACAAAACTATAAAAATCAATTTTTTTCAGTCTTCTGATAAAATTCCCTGACTTTTCAAGAAATTTTTGAATTCCCTGACATTTCCAGGTTTTCCAGTAATGTGGCCACCATGCTTTGTATATGAGGATAACGACCATATTTTTTTTTTTGGTATTTCCGTTCACAATTTCCCAGAGGATGGTCACAGACGCATACCTTTCAATCCGTTCCAAACCCTAGCACCTCACCACCATAATGTATGTAAATACAAAATAATTTTTCTCTTCTTTTCTGTTTCAGAGACAAATCCGCAGTCTTAGCTTGATTGGAATCTCGTTACTAGTGTTAATAATTTTACGATTTTATATGGCCTCGGGCGTGACACCGACATTTGCAACGGCCGATAATCCAACCGCGAAAGCTTCCTCAATTTTTACACGTTTCTTCACATTTCTATATCTTCCAACGTTTAATTTTTACCTGCTGCTGTGCCCGGCGGTGTTGAGTTTCGACTGGTCGATGGACGCCATACCACGCATCCAGACATTGTTCGACGTACGAAATCTATTCTCTATTATATTTTATGCAATATTTTATAAAGTGATCAAAATGGCGGTGACACGTGTGGCAGTGTATAAAAGTGAACATAGTAGTGGTAGAGACTACTCAAAACGGACTCAAAGTAAATTTCGTAGAAAAGAGGATCGTGTAACGGGTGGTTGCGGCAGTGGTAGCGGTGGTGTGACGGTGTCGTCCGGTGTCGCGATCGAACAAAAGCAATCCACGTGTCCATGTTCAGTTTGTCGTTTTGGTTTGTCGGAAAATCATCACACACAATTGTGTCGCACAAAGAACAATAACAATAATTTACCCTCTTCAAATTCCACGTCGTGCATCTGTAGTAAATCTGTCTCGCTTCCTCCATCTAAACTTACTGTGATATTACGTGAAACAAAATATAATAATGCATTATTATTATCATCTTCCAAAGAAAAAGTTAAAAATCCATACGCCACGATACTGTTGGCGTGTGCGTTTCTGGCGCTTCCATTTTTACCTGCAACAAATTTATTTTTTTACGTTGGTTTCGTTGTGGCTGAACGTGTTTTATATTTACCAAGCGTGGGCTATTGTCTGTTACTCGGATTAGGTATTAGCAATGTTTGGCGTGTAAAAAAATATTGGCGATACACGTGTGTGTGTTTAGTGGTGTTGATTATTTTATTTTGTATAAGAACAATACGGCGAAATTTTGATTGGCGCGACGAGGAGAGTTTGTATAAGGCAGCCATCAACGTTAATCCACCGAAAGGTAAAATCCGTATGGTACTTGATTGTGTTTGAAAGGGCATAGCCGGTTAAGGGAGGAGTTCACACCAGAAACGGCTAATAAACTAATTTTTTTCGAATTTCATTTTTTGTTTTTATTTTGTTCTGTGGTTCTTTACAAACATAGTGATATATAAAACATGGCCAAAAAATTTTTTTTTTCAAGTAGAGAAATATTTATTTGTGAGCCGCTACACGGCCAAGTTGCTGCTCCTTTGCAGACAACGCTCCCCCCCCCCCCCCTCGTGATTTGATCACTAATATTTAGTTTTGGTGTGTACATGAGTTATAGTATGCACTGAGATAATGTTCTATTATTTGCATGCCTTTGTAGACGTTTTAATAAACAGTGAGTAAACCGCTTCTTTTGTTGTTATTTTTGTTTTTTACCGTTTCCCGAAAGTTGTGTTTTTTACGACAAGGAAAATCATATCTCAAGTTCTAGAAAAGAGAGAAACTTAATTTTTTTTAATTTTGTTCATAAAAATATTGCGCATAAAGTGGAGTATGTTTTTTCCATTTGAACAATTGTAACTATTTTTAAACATTTCTTTTTTTGATAAAAAATTGGGTTTTATAATTTTTAGAAGTTTGGGATTACAATTTTATAGTTAATTTTTAAAATTACCTGAAACCCATACTCAGTTTTATGGACAGGTCCTTTAGGAATATAATAATGAAAAAATATTTAAAAAATATTCATTACTTTTTGAGATATGGCGTTCCTTGTAAACACTTAAAAACTTGTGAAAAAGGACCCCTTCCCCCACAGGGAAGAGTAATGAATGTTTCAAAATTTTCTATTTGAAACCCCCCCTAATTAGAAAAAAAAAATTCAATGAGCAAAATAATCATAAATAAAAAAGTTGCTTTTATATTTGAACTCCCCCCTTAAGATAGGGAAAACGGCCCTTGGCACAAAATTGATTGTTTTTATAGGAAATAATACTTCTTAATCCCAGATACATTCCTGCCACAAATTTCAACCCTCCAAGGCTAATAGTTTATGAATAAAACAAAAAGACAAAAATTTTCGAAAAAAAGGTGAGTACATAATATATAATAAACTCAAATAAATTGACTCAGTAATTTCGTCATGAAGATTTTTGTCTTTTTTTTTATTTATAAACTATTAGCCTTGGAGGGTTGAAATTTGGCAGGAATGTATCTGGGGCTAAGAAGTATTATTCCCTGTAAAAATAATCAATTTTGCGTCAAGGGCCGTTTCCCTATCTTAACCGGCTATGCCCTTTGTGTTAAATATTAAATAATTCTATAAACTATCATTAAATATGTTCAAAATGCAAAGTATTTGGTAATTATTTAGATTTTTTATTTTGAAAATCATTTATGTTCATTAAGGATTCAAATGATTGGAAATACGCTATTACTTCAAAATGACGTCACAATTTGTAAATAAATGTGATTTATTCTGCGAGGCAAATTTATATTTTATATTCAATATTTATGTTAGTCTGAATTATAATCCATTAGAATATTCACTTTTACTTTGACATGTTTTATAAAATAATCAAAGTCTAAAGAGGTTATAAAAATTAACGTTGACGTTTGTTTGCTTTCAAATTCTGACGTCATTATATTGAACCGTATTTCGCGCCAATGTTTTCTTCACTTAAAATTGAACATTTGTATTTTGACGAATTTTACTAAATTTAAGCAATTTAGAATGTTTCTTTTTTTTTTTTTAAATTTTAGTCAAGTACCGTATTCTTTTTTTTAGTATTAGTAGATTTAGTACTGTAGAGTGCTGGGGCAGGCTCTACCATTGTGTAATTGGACCAGTTGTGATAAATTTGGAGCCAGTAACCACTTGTGTAGAAATTTCTTTGCGTTGTCTACAAAGAGTGGACTACACTAAAATAAACTAACTCTTGGGCTCCAAAATTTTAAACGTGACAAATGCAACTGGGTCTAGAATGCTTGTAATCCGAATCCCACGTGGCTACTGTGACCTTTCTACGGGCCTGAGTGAATTTTAATTATAACAACGATGAAACTAGTGCTTCGATTTGATTACCATGAACAAAAGTTGTTGGAAATAAATGTGTAACCTCTTAATTCAATAATAGCAGGATTTAGCCTCGATTTTTAAAACAGGGACTAGAATTTGAAATTACGAAGAAAGACTGAAGGAAAATTTTCACCAGTATAACCGGTCGTGTCAATCAGTACTGAGCGTACAAGTCTAAGTACCAGTAACTTACCACTTCTTTCCGGAAAAATAAAAAGTTTCCCTTGAATATCAACAATAAAATCGAAAAATGCGAATTAACAAAACTTAGTAACAATTCTCATCTTTATCCTAACTTCGTCACAATATTTACATTCAAAAATTTATCGGACAAGTTATCCAAATGTAAACTGTAGACTCAAATGACAGTTTTTCATTAGAACCAAGGTCGCTATAAATGAAATTCACTGTATTTATATAATTTTTACAAATTAAGGAGCTCACCAGTCCAGAGATCGAAAAAAGTAGGTGTTTTCACGATTTTTTTTTTAGATAAATTGGACAATGAAAACAAATAACAGATGATATCAGTTCTTTTAGCGAATTTCCAGAAAGAATTCTGGAAATTCAGCTATTATGGTGTTAGCCATAGTCGAAGTTCAGCCCGAAAATATGGCAGAAATTTGTTTTGAGGTCCCTAGAGCCCAAAAATAACATTCACTAAAATTTATATATATATATATATATATATATATATATATATATATATATGTATATATGTATTTATGTATTTATGTATCAGCACGATAGCGCTTCAGGAAAAACTGCTAGTTTTACGAAATTTGGTGACAACGTTGGAAGTCCAAAAATCTTGGATGAGTTCTTCAGCCAAAAACGTCGGAGCTCAGGAACATAATTTTTTGAGCATTTTTCGTGAAAAAGAGTTTTTGGCCAAAATTTGCTATAATTTAAAAGTTTTTGTCAAATTTTTTTACACCATTGCAAAGACGGGAAAAAATGACATAAAAAGGTTTTGGAACTATTATTCTAGGTTAGCTAGTTTTTGAGAAAATAAGAAAAAAAAAGTCAATTTATTTTCTATAATTTTAGTGTGTTTACAACTATGTTGTATGTGTATAATCATATAATGTGTATGTATGTATATAACTGCAATAGTGAGATATACGTATGTGGATATACATACCTACTTATATTGGTTAAAAGATGTCGTCTGCATCTGAATGTATTGGTGAAACAAAATCTTTATAGGATGAATGTACCAAAAGTTGGTCAGTAAAGCCTTTTGGTACTTTTAAAATACAAAATCAATTATATAAACAACTATATATTTCAATTAATAGAGGATCTACGGATTACTTATCAATTTTATTGTAGAATCGTTTCCAGGTAGTTCAATTCAAGTGAAATCTTGAAATAAGTAATTAAATTATAAGACTGATTAATAAACCTGTTTACTTTTTCCCTAAATCGGTCACATGTGTCATGTTGCTAGTTTTGGATATTCTTGACCTTAAGATTGACCTACGCTAAAAAAAGTTAAGTTAGCGACTTGAGCCCGGGACTATGGCAGAAATTTGTTTTGAGGTTCCTAGAAACCGAAAAAAATAGTCACTAAAATTTATATATATATATATATATATATATATATATATATATATATATATATATATATATATATATATATATATATATATGTATGTATATATATATATATATGTATATATATATATATATATATATATATATATATATATATATATATATATATATATATATATATGTGTGTGTGTGTGTGTGTGTGTGTGTGTCCGCGCGATAATTCTCGAACGAAATGTCTTACGTTTATGAAATTTGGTGAAAATATTGGAAGTCCCAAACCGTTGGACGAGTTCGTTAACCAGACACGTCCGATGCCTGGAACATGTCTTTTTTAGCAATTTTCGTGAAAAAAATTAACTTTTTGCCAAAATTTCCTCTTATTCAAAAATTTTTGTAAAATTTTTTTACACTATTGGAAAGAGGAGAAAAAATCACATAAAGAAGGTCTTCAAACTATTATGCTATGTCAACTAGTTTCCAAGAAAAACTAACTTTTATAAACGGAAATTCGCTATGTTATGCAGGATGCTGCGACAGGGGTATTATTAACTATTCAAGATTACAAAAATATTTTTTTCTTTGATGTATATTGATCAATAACATACAATATATAGTTAAGTATCTAAAAGAAGGTGCTTCCACTTGTGACAGAATTTTGAAACTCAGGAGCATCTGAAGAAAAAAAGTATAAAAAATTCGTAATCCATATGAAAATGGTTATTGGCGGAACCAGAATTAGCAATTTTGCATGTATAGAAAACAAAATGGCGGCAGTTTAAAAAAAAAGTTCTGAAATTTTACCATTTTTTTGGGATTAAAATGGTCATAAAATGGCCATATTTTATCCAAAAAAAATCTGGTTATGGTTTAGCCAATAGCAAAATGTGTTATAAATATTCTGTCCAAATTTGAGTTAATCTGGATGAATAGCTTTAGAGTAATCTTGACACAGGTGTCGAAAAAAGTCATTTCGAGAACAATGCGTTTGAAGTGATTTTGTGATAAGTATAGCTATAAGAAAATACAAAAACAAAAAAATCAATTTTTTGAAATTTCTGCACTGGTGATCCCCCTTAAAAGCATTCAAAAGTTATGTACATAATATATATCCACGGTAGTGAAGTCACAGTGATTCTGTATCAACCGCTATTTTAAAAGAACGAAATAACTTAGAAATTATTTTTTCAGCTTATGGAAACCTTGGGAGTGTCTTAAGTAGTCAAGGACGTGTAGCCGAAGCGGAATGGGCATACCGAAAAGCTCTCGAATATCGTTCAAACATGGCTGATGTCCATTACAATTTGTACGTATTATTATTATTATTATTATTATTATTTTTTTTTTTTTTTAATATCTAATAATTATGTTTTACGGAAGTCAACAAAATAACATAACCAACAATTTGTTTTATAACTGAAATACGTTTCATGACTATGTAAAAAAAAAAACGAAAATAAAATATAAATTAACATAATTATATTTGAAATAATAATTCTCTTATTCAAAATACTATACCTACATAAAATACAGGGTTGACCGGGGTAATTGTGAATTGGGACAATTGTGAACGGCGCCCATAATTTCTAAAATAACATTAATATTTTTAAAAATCAACTCTTAATATGTTTTTCTGTCCTTTCTTAATATGCTATTAAAATTTCATAACAATTCTCCAAGTATTAGTATTTTTTTTTTTATTTTGAAAAAACCCTTGCAAAATTTTATGTATCTTACTTCGACCTATCCTCAAAAAAAAAAAATTTTAAATACATTTTCTTTTTTTAAAAGGTAAGAAATGGTTAAAAGTACTTTTAAAGAAGTGGTCTAAGCCCTGAAAGGGTTCCTTATTAATTGATAAAGAAATTGGACAATTTATCACCAATTCACAATTACCCCATGATTTTAAAATTGTGGGGTAATTGTGAACGTCATTCACAAATGCCCCCATTCGGTCAAAAATTTCAGTAGTGTCCTTTTCAGAGTTGAAAATGTTGATGAAGGTGCTGCTGACCTTATTATACAAGTTTCCGTTCTACAAACAATACAAAAAAAAAAAAAAAAAAATTGTTTTTTATTCATGTAAACTAAATGTATTTCCTTGAAAAAGTCTTATTTTCCTTGTTTTTGTGTGAATACATGGAATTTTTTGATTTTTTATATGATAAAATGACAAAATATCATCAAAATATCATTTTTAGCTTGTAATAAATTTGTTCCTATAATTATTGTTATTTTTCTTTAATCTTGATTTTTTGTAGAAATTTGAGGTATGCGTAACTTGCATTAAACAAAGAGAAATTGTGACTGCTAAAGTATGATGAAAGTGGAGTAAATGTGATGAATTTGAGCTGGGCTTTACTCTGACGTACTACACTTCTCTTGTAATCCATTCTAAATAATTTTTCTGATGGCATTCACTTTTACCCCGAAATTCATAAGATTTGCAAAACCGCACGGGGGAAAGGTGAATGGCTTATAAAATTTTTGTTTTTCATACGAATTTGCTCAAAATTTGTGTGATGCATCCTGAATAATGTAGAATTAAAAATAAATCAACCATAATGTGATATATAAAATAAAAAATACTTAAAACAACGCTTTTATCTCAACTCATGAAAATCCATTCACAATTACCCCGGTCAACCCTAATACATAATGTTAGATATTACGATATTAGCTATAAAATACAACAAGCCATTTACCTTGCCACTCAATATAGATTTATTTTGCATTTGATCAGTGTAGTTAGTAGCTCTTTGTCAAAATAAATATCGCGTATAATTTATGCAAATAAGTAGATATAATATTGTTTACAAATAATATGTGTTTGTATATAGCTATGTACAAATCACGTCACCAAAGTTTGCAAGAAATAGGCAAGCGTTGGGAAAATATGTACAAAGTGTTATTGTATCGATACTTTTCTGTCTCAACCTCGTATGTGCTTTTTATAGGTCCGAAGACATTCGTCAATCTTCGGACCTATTATAATTTCATTCAAATTCTTGCTATTCTTGAAACATCAGTAGCGCATACAGCAAAAATCCACTTGTCGCACACTCCAAGAAGCGCCACATCGACATTAAGTGAGGGGAGAGTCCATACCTCGATTACTCACGTACACTACTTCTTAAGTATGTGTGTGTGTCCACACAACGTATTCGCCTTAGTCATAGACGGTCATGTATCGTCATATTGTATGCTTATCTTAAAGTATTATTAATTTACCTACGCATGTTATATTACAGGTTTTGAATCGATTCTTGCAATTGTTATATATTTTTGATTTTAATGTAATTTATTATTTTTCGTTATTATTAAAAAACATAATATTTGATTATAATTATATTTATTTAGTTTAATTATATTTATTTAATAGAGTTCAACGTATTATTATTATCATTGTCATTATTTTAATAAAAAAGTGTTTAAAAAATTTATTTTACAATTTTTGTTGAATTAGAAAATATAGTTTCTATCTTTTGATTTGATATTTTGTAGTTGCAAAATTTGTTGCCATAATATTTTCTTTAAAAAAATATAACAAAAAACACAATTTAAAAAGTGAAAATAGTGACAATTTTTACATTATTTTTTCAATTTTTTAATGCAATCATGGCTGACTATGCTTCAATTTTAATTTTAAAGTTTGGGGTATCCTAGAAAAAGAAATATATATTGGCATTTTACATGCTATTTATAATATTTGTCTCTTTTTAACGTGTACGTATTATCTTTCGTACGTAATATAAATTACTGGTCCTTTCATTTCTAATGTCTATGGTCAAATATATTCATCTATTTCTTTAATAAAACTTAAAAATGTACTTAAATGCTTTATATACTTTATCCCAAAAATTGAGAAACAGTAATCACTGAGGACCTATCTTTAATGCGTGTCAAACACGCACTTGACGACTTTTTAGCTGTTTTGAGTATGAAAGTTGTAACTATACGTAACTCACATCTCCATACGATGCTCTAAAAAAACCGTCAAGTGCGTGTCGGACACGTATTAGGTCAGTGACTAGTTTTTCGACAATGTTACTTGCACTTGTGTTACTATTTTGAAGGTCATTATTTTACAAACTAGCGATATTCTGCTCGATCGGGTAGATGGAATTATTCCTGAAATTACGAACAACGATAATTTTATCCATTTTCCAACATTTCCCGTAATAATTTAAACTTGGAATTTTTATGGCATGTTTTTTAATATCGAAACATACCGTAATGTAAAATTTCTAGAAACCATTTTCCCTACATTTTGAATTTCCGAAAATTTGATTGTGTGTATCTCCGAAAGTTATCCACACAACTTAACCGAAATAATATTTATTGGGCGATTTTACCAAGTGCTAGTATCTGTAATTTTCCTAGATTTTTTTGGAAATTCAATACTTCACAAATGGGACTTAAAAATGAAAAGTGATACAGTAAACCTCAATTTCATGCAAAAATTTATGTTTTTCTTTAGGTTAAAATGTAGAAATTCTGAAAATATGGCGACGGATCGGCATAACAAAATTGTAAGGGTTCCGAGATTTTTCTTCGGAATCCTAATTATATCCACTGTTTACATTGTAATTTATAGTTATATGTACAAATGATAACAAATATCAAAAAGTGTAAAATATGTGTAAAATTTTTCAATGTCCCTAAATTTATAGTCATGAAAAAGAATTATTTAACACTTTTATGGTTCCTCTAAAGTAGTAGTTTCATGAATATAAACTTAAGATAGAAAAGTATCTATATATGATGTGTGTAGGATAGTACATCTATTTTTTAGTGGTTATTCCTGTTGGATAAAGTTTGCAAACTCTACTGGCGTAAACTGTACATACTAATTTTCATAATTCATATATAGGTGGATGCATATTTATGTGGTATATTATAGGCACATAAAAATTACTGTATTAAAATGTATAAATCGAGATATCTTATTTCATAACCTTTTATTTATTTAATTAAATATTTAAATTAGAGAGAATTAAAAACGAAACAAAAAAATTATACTTGATTACACAACGCTCTCGTGTGACACGGTATTTCTACAGTTACATTAAATTTTAATGGAATATTAAAACACGGTAATATCTCTTCAAGTATTCATTTACACAGAGAATATGCATGTAATTCAAATTAATCGTAAACATTTTTTTTTATAATCTATTTCTACATAAAAATAAAAGTCTAATTTGTAATTTCAAATAATAAAATTTTTAATGAAATTTTAAACACGTGCTAATAATATATCGCATGCTGGAAACACGCATGGAAACAAAGGAAACAACTAACATATATAAAAGATGTAAGAAAGAGTCACTGATTTCGTTCACCATCGTTCATTGACAGATATGTTGCTGCATATTAGATTACTGTAGTTTAATTTTCGTATCTTTTTGGAACATTTATTGAAAGTGAGTTAGTTTTGGTTTTTATTTAAGGGGAGATTCACTAAAAAAAATCGATTTTTTTATTTTCATAATTATGTTTCTTAAGGTGTTAAAATATTATCCTAAAATTCTCTTTAAAAAAAAATGAAAAATCAAAAAGTTATGGGAATTTTAGTGCACGCACTTTACTAAAAAATCAATTTAAATAAAAAGCTTTAAATACTTTTTTCTCGAAAGTACGTTTTTTGACATGGTTCCTCGTGTATCTCAAAAAGTATTTGAGATATCGACATAAATCAAAGTGCATATTATTCCTCGATACCGTCATTTTGGCAGGAACTAGGATCTTTTGGTTCCATAATATATTTTAAAAATGGCGGCTGATAATAGTCGAGAAAGAGTGGTGATTTCTGAAAATTTATTTTCAAAATGCGATTTCTCGCCGGTTTTTTATTTTTTTTTCTTAGATCCTGGTTATTGCCATAACTGTATATGTATATTTTCAGAAAATTCTTGATTTTTTCATTTTGGTTCACTGGGGATTTCAGAACGCGAGGAACCATCAAGGTGGAAAAATCGCGCAGTGTTGACTTCAAAGCCATTTTGACATACTCAGCTCATTTTTGAATTTGAATTATATATTTGTTTTTTTTTTTTTTTATAAAATATTTATTTGTATAAAAAAATAGATAATTAAAAAAGGTCGATTTTTGATGTGTTTTTGGTGAATCTCCCCTTAATCATTTATAGGCACATATAAAGGAGATGTCCGCGAAACCTTAAAAATAAATTGACTACGATGAACACTTTTTTTTTATTAATTAAAAAAAAACGACATAGATGACATAAACCTTATTCATGCATCTATGCAGCAATCCCAAATTCATTCGTTCAAACTTCAAACAGATTTAATACAAGCAAAAAAATTAACGTGTGGTATCGCCAAAGGTAAAATGATGAAAAGATACTTGATTACTTTCGTGTACATTACTTTAATACTTATAAAAAAAAATTTATATAGAAAAGTAATTAAAAAAGTGTGACAGCATTGTGCTTTTCTTCTCACATTATGTAAACATGTTAAGAAATTGAAGAGTACTTCATTGAAGAATGATATGACGTATAGATAGATACTGTATACAATGTACTTACACCCGTGTATACACATTGCCTATATTCATACATGGGTACATATACAGTATACCTTACCTTACCTGTATGTCGTGTCATTATAAAGACACCAATACACCTACAGACGTTACAGCAGACCAGAGAGCCACAGGCTGCACCTGCCTGGCGCCTCCAAGCCATAGTAGGTGATGGGCATAGCGTGATGGACTATGTTAATTTAATACGACAACAAAGTGCCATTGGCAGAATAAATAAACATCTATGGTATTTTCTATGTGAGGTTTTCCAGTCTCTACTTGTTTTTTTTTTTTTGTAGAAAATTAAGATGAAAGGATGCAAGCTTTTGTGAAACGCTAATATACATGTTAGCATGCCTCTTTTTAAAATGGTACTACACGTTATATAATGTTTGCTAATGTCTTTTAAAAAATTCATAAAGGGACTAATTGTCTCTGCTGTTATTAACCCTAGAATCATACGTTGATCTACGAGAAACGTTAATCATACATCGTCGTCAATTTGACGAATGGACTTTCTACAGAGAATTTTAGAGTTTATTTGCAAAAAACATTTTGGAAAAATTTGGAAAAATTTTTTCATAAAAACATTTATTAATTTTTTTAATCTTTTTATCAAATCATATTTTAATTATAAAAATTAAAAAATAGATAAATACATCAATTGTAACATAAGACATGTCTTTCAAATAATTAATTTATGAACTATTATGAGTCGATGGACATGTGTGATCTTACAGAATGTGTAATTTCTCGGTCATAAATATTGCTGTAGATATGTGGTTATTTCCTCATTAGGCACATTTGTAAATTTTCTAAAATTTGTTTGTAATTTTTCGAATAAGATCTCAAAAAATAATAAAAATTAAAATATTTTCCACAAAATAAATTGTTAATCTTTTATTAAGTCACTTAAAACGCATTCTTTGGTTTTCGATTCAGTATATTAAAACTTCAGTATTATGTCGTCTCTATAAATCTAACAGCTGTAATCATCTTTCATATTATCATTATCATTGAATAAATTAATTATAACATCCATATCTTTAATAAGTTTTAGGAAAATTAGGAAAACTTTTATATGTAAAGTACAAAATCTTTAAAATAAAACATACGTTAATACATCGTCTTCAAATTAACGTACACTATTTTAATATAAACAAAACGATAGCAACTATAAACAAAATTGATACGTCTTCTGTGTTATCATAACAAATAAATTAGATACCAGAAGTTTTAGAACAGACAAGCAAGGACAAGTTGTAGTACTGGAGCAGGTAGAGAAGTTTGGTCGTCAATCTGACGAGTACGTATGATTCTAGGGTTAACAGCAAGGGTATATTACAATTTTTTTTCTATGAAATTTTAATTAAACTCTAACGGCTATTTGTTTCCTAATGTTCATTATTTTACGTTACAGAGGAATCCTACTTCAAGGACAAAAACAGTATAACGCTGCAATCCGAAGTTACCAAAAAGCAATCCACTTTAGGCCGTCACTTGCACGTATGTTACCCCCTTCTCGTCACTCTTTCCCAAATTTTGAATGAATTCTAATAAATCGCTTATCACTTTAGTAGCCTACGTCAATTTGGGCGGAGCGCTAGTAGCAGCAGGTCGTTGTCAAGAAGCTGTGGCGATTTTGCGACAGGGCTCACAGTTGGATGGGACCGGTTTAAAGGATCGACGCACGCATGAAATTGCTCGAGTGTCTGCACTGCTGCAATTGGGTTCCTTATATGCAGATCAAGGACGATTACAACGAGCGTTAGCCGTCTATCGGGAAGCACTGCATACAATGCCTGACTATTATCCGCCCCAGGTAAATGAAATTTTAATATATCCATATTTTCTAATTTCACTATTTTAATAGTAAAATTGACAATTTTGTACTCGAATTAGTAAAATAATATTAAAATATCGATTATAAAGCAAGTTAATAACTTTCTTAAAAAATTATTTTTTTTACTCTTGTGACGTCATCAGATATATTTTAAAGTTTTATTTCATATAACTGAACCACAGTACACCTATAATATTAAGTTTTAAGTAATCGTGGAAATTATTTATAAATATGAAAAAAAAGCAATGGACCTAAAACAGACCCTTGTGGTACACCTTTGTCCCGTTGCATGAACCTAAATTCCAAATATGATTCAATTCCAAATATGATTCAAAAGTTCTCCGAATGTATATTGAATCCTAAATATATTAGAAATTGAGGATTCACAGGTCTTTGGAGTACTCTTTCCATTTTTGGCAAAATAAAGTTCGTAGGATTGCTAGAAATTGATACTACCGAATCTAAATCATATTTTTATATATAATTTTGGCTTTTGAATTTTTGATTCAAATTACCTAAAGAATGCTCTAGTAATTACTGATTCCCTCTTTTCAGGGTGTATATAATCTTTTGGGTGAAACATTAGCTAGATTACATCAATTCGATGAGGCTGAACGTTGGTATCAAGCCGCATTACAAGCTCAACCCGATCATGTGCCCGCACATATAACATATGGCAAACTTTTAGCCAAAAATGTAAGTACTTTGCCTTAAGGAGCACCCGAATAGACCCTAGTTTTAAAACTGGTTCCTTTCGAAATTGCAGAGTAGTCGCATAATGGAAGCTGAACAATGGTTCAGAAAAGCACAACGTTTAGCACCTACCGATCCTAGTGTTTACCATCACTATGGTAAGTCCAAATTTTGTCAAATTTAAAATTCGAGCTTGTAATTGGTGTGTTTACGGGCACGTTATCGCTAGCCCCTGGACACATTCTTTTTGTTACAAATGAAATAGAATTTATAAAAATTCTATATAATCTCACATAAATTTCGGTTTGGAATAAATGGAGTCAATTTGTTTCACTGATTGTTTTTTTTTTTTTTTTTTTTAAATAATAAAAGCTCAAATTATTTAAAAAAATTATTTATTTGATTTTAAATACTTTTAAAATTTAACATTTAATTGTCACAAATTTTAGCAACTGATTGTTGCAAATAAAACTTTGAATTCCATCTAATTATATAAAAATGAAATTTGATTGTTTGAAATCTAAAATGGAATTGAGGAAAGCTTTAATTTGTCTTAAAATATAAATCGCTTGTTTTTCTATACATAAAATAACGCTACATTGTATTAGCCAATCAGAAACTTTTACGTTTAATTTAAATAAGTAACATTATACAATCATTAGTGCCTCTCAAAAAAATATGTCATCTACTTTTTTATTTCAATGTTATGTAAACATTGCGAGCTGCATTGAAATATATTTTGTATTACTCATGCGGGAGAAGTACTAACTTGGCGCACACATTTCTGTACGCAAAATTGCTGTTTGCCCACGGTACTCTTCCCACATACTTTTTGCGTGCGGAAAGTAACTTTCTACACGCAAATTGACAATAAAACACGCAAAATTTAATCAAAACACGTAAAGCCGCCTCTTGATTTTTCATTTAATAAATATTTCATAATTATTTCTATAGAAACCACCAACAAAATAATTTAAACAATATAATTCAGAAAAGAAAAGACGAACACTCAAAAATTTATATTATTTTAAAAAGTAATAAAAATGTCAAAAATAGTAATAATAATAGAAAAAAGTATGTGAAATTCGTAATAAAAAATAGTATATGCAACTCGTGCGGGATTGTCGATTGCCCACTTAAGCGAATGAGCGCACTCACTACGTTCGTACGCTCAACTTCGCTTTCGTGGGCAATCGACAATTTCCCGCACTTATTGCACAATATACTATTATACTACTTAGAAATAATAATCATACTTATTCATAATCATATCGTTATTTAATTAAATATACCTATAATAAAATTTTTGATCTGGGTATAGTTGAACCCCTCACAAGCTGTTCTGATGCAAATGTTCTTTTTTACAGGTGAATTTTTAGCATCATTACAACGATACAACGAAGCAGCATGTCAATATGTTCGCGCTGCCGAATTAAGGCCTGACAATTACGAATTAATTGTGGCGGCGGCCACCGCGCTACGGCAGGCCGATCGAAAGTCCGAAGCGGAATATTGGTACCGTAGAGCCGTGCAATTACGTCCGTTGGTATGTGTTAAAGATTTTCATTTGGTGCAATTGACAAGTGGATAAAAAAACAAAAAAACAAACAATTGAAACTCTACTTGTTTTGTATCCAATTAGGACGCACGAGGCCACACAAATTTGGGTGCTATATTACACTTGAATGGGAAATATAGTCAGGCGGCGGAAAGTTACAAGGAAGCGCTCCGATTACAACCGGACGATTATACAACGTTAAAAAATTTACATAAACTCTATAGTATAATGTCATGATGACCATCAAAATAAAATAATATAATATTTATACCGAAAATAAAATTATTTACGCTACCTATGTATTTATCTTATTTGTATCTCCATACGTTTATATTATTTATAATTAAATTTATTAATAACAATAATTAATATATTATTTGGAATGAGTGATAATAATGATAATTACTATGCTAAAAGAAGTCTGATTTTATACTTAATTAAATAAAGAAGAGTCTGGTTTAGACAATTAAAAAATAATTCATTTCTTCGAAGTTGTGTTTATATTACCCTTGGGCCACACTAAGGCTGTCTACACAATCAATGAAATAAGGAATAAGAAATAAGAATTAAGGAGTATACCATCTAGTGACGTCGAATGAAACTTTAAATTAACTGCTCATGGGTAAATGAATTTAGGTATTTTTGTACATCAGAATTCATGAAAAAGTAACGTTCGTGATGACTTTTTTGTCACTAAGTGAAAAAAATCACGAATTTTCACATAAAAAAATACCTACATATTTATATCTATGACCAGTTACGTTAAAGTTCCATTCAACATCACTAGATGGCATACTTCTTATTCCTTATTTCTTATTCCTTATTTCATTGATTGTGTAGACATCATAACGGTTAATGCCGTCAATTATCGCGTTAATCGACATTAAATGTAGGTGTGACCAGAACTTAACGCGTTAAATTATTAACGTCATTAATAATGACGTTAGGCATTAGACGTTATGTAACTCGGGTGGCGGTCTTTTTGGCACATCAAAGGATTTTAGTGCGTCATTTATGACGTTAAAAATGGTGGCTACACATGCCTGGACATTCTACCACATCATTCTACGCTGAATGCATACATATGTACGATATGTATCATATGTACATTGTGGTACATAATATGTCTATTTATCTATTTCCAGGCAACAAGAACAATCATGTTTATGTTGCATGTATATGTAAACAAAAATTATTTAAAATGTTTCCCTTTTTAAATTGACAGTATTTAAAATTAAGATTTATATTAAAGACGTTCGAGCGCGTCCACAAAACACTACAGAATAATGTTATGTAGCTACCACAAAACACTATACCTGTATGTTATGCATACAGAGCTTGTACTTGTTCATGTGTCATATCGTGTCGTGTATATAGGTGATTGCTATACGTACCACCTATATACTGATCTCTGACATCAATGCATACACAGTTGTTGATTGAAATTTAGTAGTCTGATTTGACCTTGTATGTCGTGTACACATCAAAATCTACCCGAATATTAATTTCAATAATTAATATTTCATTTTAACGTTCGTCAACACGATGTTTTTTGTGCAATTATATAAATTGCATATTTCAAAGAATATTTTTCAACCATTTTTTATTATGGTATCTACTTTTATAATATACTTACTATAATTTTTAAAATGAAAAAATGCTGTTTAGAATGTTTTTTTCCAATGGCTCTGTGTTAAAAATTTGATTTTTAATCGTCAATTACTTTAAGAAATGATCTATGAAGGCCTTAAGATTTTTGAGAGAAGATAACTATGTAATTGAACTTGTCAATTCCCTAAAATTAAAATTTTTATCTACTATTAGGTTTGACGCACGAACGTCCTTAATTAAAAATAAAAATAGTATCCATTTTTGTTTTATCACGATAATTATCGAGATAATACGTTAAATGCTAATGCTAAACATTAACAATAGTGTGGCCCTAGCATTAAAAATTAATCCAATCATTAATTTTAAAAAATAAAAAAAATAACGTCAATATCTTAGAAGGCACGTAAAAGAAATCCACTTGCGAAAATAACCGCCAGTTGGCGATCGTTCTGGAGTCCGTAATTCTTGTTTGAAATAAAAAAATAAATAAAATGTTATAATATTTTCTCGTCTTGATTTTATTTGAAACTTGTTGAAGAGTGGATATTGGGGTTAGTAACTGATAAAGATCATTCCGTTAAAAAGGTTACAAAGAAGGTTACAAAAATTCACTAAATTTTGAGGGACGGGTGGGGACTTTTTACGAGAAGTTTTCGGGAATAAAATTGTAAAAAAAATTTCTAACATAAATTCTAACATTCTTAGTTCAAGTTAGATGAAATATTTCATATTTTAAATCAAAACCCACCCTTTAACCGTTGTGGCGCCATTTTGAAAAAACTAATTGCCGATTAAATGTATGCTGTAGGTCAAATCAACTAGAAATAATCTGACGTCATCAAACAAATGCAACAAATGAAGCCAAATTACACGTACTTGGTTTTCTGTTTTCCTTATAGTTATTAGCGAATTTTCGGAAGTTTAGCTATTTTCATACATTCTACATAGTCAGGGCTGGATTTACCCTAAGTGACGCCCGGGGCATCGTGAAAAATGCCGCCCCTGTCTTTCCCTAAAATGAGAAAGAAGTATTTCTCAATGGTTATTCCTACAAAAAATAAGTGACGAGGAAAAAAACGTCAAATTCAACATTTTGGCGTTCCCGAATTTACGCTTTTGGCGCTCCCAAAACCTGGCGCCCGGGATACGTGTCCCCCCTGGATCCGGCCCTGTACATAGTAACTTGTATGTCTAATTTTGTTCATTTGTTATAGATCAGACGATTTTTAATTGATTTGATCACCACTGCGATAAGAGAGATAAAGGACTTGAAAAAAAAAACAAAAAAAAAAAAACAAAAAAAAATTAAAATTCTCATAAATTTCGTGACTTATAAAAAAAATAAATAGTGAAGCTGTTAAAATACTAGGTTCATTTTGTATAAACTATACCAGTTAGGTTTCATCAATTTTCGTTACAGGATTCTAGAAAAAATTAAAATTTTTCGATTTTTTCAAAATGTTAAAATTTTTAACACTAAATTTGCGCGTCTTTGTGGCTATAAAGAAAAAGACTGAAGAAAATTTTATTTTTCAGTTCATACAGCTGGTAGAAATTAAAAGCAAAATGTAGAACGAGGTCAGTAGGGTAAACAGTTTGTCGTCTATTTGTTCTATCAATTTGGAAAAAATGTAAGTTTATATAATAATTCGAGAAAAATTGGGCATTTAGGTTAAAAATTTTACTAACATATTTATTTTTTAAGTGGCTAAACTAGACTCATTCTGTACTACGATTTTCGTTTATTTTTTGTTTTAATTAGTTAATTTAAATAAATTTTTTGGGACCACTGAATTGAATTTACGAACGATTCGTTAAATTACACAAATAGGCCGTCAAAAAAACACTTTAAAAAGAATATCAAAAAGACAATAATTGTATACTTCAAATTATGTTTGATTAGTTTTCATAAATGAACAAAGGACGCATCTTCCCTCTTACACTCCCCCTAAAACAATTGAGCCTAAATAAAATAATTGATTATCCGTCCTTTACGATCTTCGTCTTCCGTTTCACAAAAACATTTCCTAACCTCTTTTTTCTAATTTGACAAGTTTTTTTTATTATTTAAAATAATGATTATTGTCTTTTTGAAAGATGCTTACATTGAATTAAATTACTAAAAGTCACACGAAGGATTACAATTATTATAATGTAATGAGTTAGAAAGCTATTAAGCTACTTGTATATCTAATATGTATTATGAAAAACTGACACGAAAATGAATAAAATTTTATCCTTTCCAGCTTTTACATTTATATTAAGAACAGTAACCATAAATACACCCAACTATGGTCCAAGCTTTTGCACTTTATTTTTTCTTGGTCTACAGAAAGATAATTTTTTGTACCATATAAATTTTTTGTACTATATTTACCACTAGAAGCCCTGAAAAATTATATGGATTGTGTTTGTTGGATCCAAACACAGACGTAAATACGTAATAATACATACAAATGCATTCATCTTTAATTTTTTAAAATTTTGATCAATTTTTTTAAAAATAATTTCTCTTTTAGGAAATGTGTAAAAGCAATTCTTTTACTCTTTAACTTTAATAGATTTCTTGTAGCCTGGAATGACAATATTGAAAATATTTAAAGGTTTAATTATTTTGTCAATTTCACGAAAAATAATAATATTCTTTTACTTAACGCGTTTTCAGCCTTTTCGGCCATCATCAGAGTAATTGATGATTCGGTCTTACTCTGATGATGGCCGAAAAGTCTGAAAACGCGTTAAATAAAAGAATATTATTATTTTTCATGAAATTGACAAAGTAATTAAAACTTTAAATATTTTCAATATTTAAAATGAAATTTCACAAAGTAAATTTCTCAACAGTGAATTATTTTAATTGGAATGACATTAGATCGTGTAATATGAAATAGATATCGTGTTCCAACCACTTGACCAACCATGTAATGTAGATCAACATGAACATTTTCCTGAGCATTAAAAAAATATTTTAATAAAAAATCATAAATAAATCGCCCCCCCCCCGTAATAATAATATAATAATTTTTCCCCTACGAGTAGAGACGACACAACGAAACCAATAGGGATCCGAAATAATGCTTCGGAGCCTTAAAAAGGTAATTAAAAAAAGATTGACTGACTTCTTTTTAAAATACTTTTCTAGATAAAATGTATCCGATCAACCATTTTGACATAAAAATACAGAATTGTTAAAATCGTTTAAAAAGTGAATTTAGTTAAAATACGTACAGTGCTTGCAAAATTTATAATTTTTACGTCCCCACCTTTTTGGCGCCCTAGACAGCCACCTAGTTCGTCTATATGGTCGCACAGTGGGTAAAATACAATACGGTACTTGACTGTATTTAAAATTTGTGTCAAATGTTAAATAATTCTAAGCATTATCATTACATATGCCCAATTTTAATGATGAAACATAAAAGATTTAATAACTATTCAGAAATTTTATTTTGAAAATTGCCATTTTTCAACAAATATTCAAATTAGTGAAAACGCGCCATTTCTTGAAAATGACGTAACATTTTGTAGCTAGATATGTCGATTTTGATAATTTTCATCGGTGAGATGAAATTGTGTTTTCTTTTGAATATTTCTATTAGCTTTTATATATAGTAATAATAATCGACCAGAATTCCAATAAATACTTGCTTTTACTTTGACGTTTTATGAATATAATCAAAGTTTTGAAGTTAAAAAAATTGACATTGACGTTTAGTTGTTTCAAACTGTGACGTCACTATAGTGAGGTGCTTTTCCCGCCTTTTTCTCATTTAAAATTGCAGGGTTATCTTTTTGATGATTTTTTACAGAATCTGTCCAAAATAAAAAAAAATCACTTAACTGATATGGAAAAACAATGCTTTTAGAATATTTTTGTAGCTTCAGTCAAGAACTCTATTAAGAAGTTATTCGTGTGGGTAACAACCATTTCATAGTATAAAACGGGATGCATTTTGGACCATAATTGGGTGTATTTATGGAACTGTGTATTTTCTTTTTTGTTTTTAATTTAAAAATTAATTTACAATTTTAATTAAAATTATTACCGGTTCTAGTCTAATGCTTGTTATCTTCTATATTAATCCTTCAACGACCATTCATTCCCGAGGGAACTAAACATAAAAGAGACAGCATGCCGTCTAGACGGTCATTAATTCCTTTAATTCATTCAAACTGATACGTATTCATTTAAAAAAAAATTATAAAAATGCATAATTATGAGAAACACACAAGTTAATTTTCGTAACGCAAACTTTTTTTTTTTAATAAATATCTTAAGGTTGAGTTACTGTTATGTCAGAATATATTCCGTTTTAAAAAATTGTCGACTATCGTACACCCGGAGTGGTTGTTGAGGGTTAAATAAAATTTATGTTTTCAGTCTTTTACATATCATTCCATTGTACGGAAATATGATACGAATCAATAAGGTTGGTCTCATAATTATAAACCTATTGTCAGGATTAAGCACACACATAAATGTTTTTAAATCAAAATTTAACCTAACATATTTGCATCAATTTTAGTTAATTATTTCATACTCAGTACTTACTTTTTTCCAAATTACTTGTAATTTTCAACGATTTATTCAAACGATATTCCATTTAAAAAAATAACTTTTGCGCCAAAGACAAAAATGTAGCTGGTGAATCCCCTCTATGAAGTCGAAATATTACTGTCAGAAAGAGCTCTATTAGTATTTGACGGATTCCATTTCATTTATAATTGTCAAAAAGCTTAGAAGATACAGGATAAAATGACGCAATTTTAAAAAAAAATTTATATTTGGTACAACGAAAAGTGGTAAAAACTTAAAAATATTTTAATTAAAATATTGAAAAGCCCCTACTAATCATTTTGTATAATTTTCACATTTTTTCAAAATAGGTAGATGTTTTTCTGTTCTACAAATTCGCAGGACGCAAATACTGAGAGTACTGAGCGTGAAATAATTAAAAAAAAATATTCAATAAACAATAAAAATTGCATCAAAATTTACTTCGAAATGAAGTAGAAGTTGCAGTCATTCAACTCGTATTTATATAGATATAACATATAAGAATGTAAGGCCATGTTTATAGCCATAGGCAACAAATATTTTTATAAATTTATTAGGTAAACTTGACAACTAAGTACCAAGAAAAACAAAATTTGTCTTTCTTAAAAAGAAACAAGAAAAAAAAACAAAGACATTCTCTGATAATAAAAAAAAGAAAAAAACAAAATAATTTTAAATATACATTTTATAAATAAAATTATGAAATTAACTAATATATTTAAAAAACCTGATTTCTATTATTTTTGTTTTGTTATGGCTGCTAAATATTTTAAATAATTTATTAATTAAACTAGGGTTAAATGTATGTAAAACAAATTGAACAAAACTTTGCATGCAATTCTCTCTTTTACGAAAACGAATAAAAACGAACTGACTATAATAGTTCTATCTATAAATAGAATTTCTTTCCAAATAAAAGAAAAAACACTACAATTAATCATTTCTTATTAATTGATTGGCTTTTTATGGTGACCTAATCAAAATGAAACATTCTTCCCCCCTTTTGTATAGTGTATATTATTATATATTTATAATAAAAACAAATCAAATTATTATGTTATTCAGTTTTTGAATAATAATAAAGCTTCAAATATTTTTTTGAAATTTTGTACGATTTTTTTTCCATTATCTTATCATTTTTATGTCATCGAAGGATGACATATTAATATCGTTGTGTGATCATAGTGGGGGAAACATTATTATAGAGTTGTACATCCATATTGAATAATTATAGAGTTGTACATCCATACTGAATAAACGCAAGAGGGCTGTAGAGTTAACAACTATAGAGTTAACAAAAAATCATAAATTAACACTTTCACTGAGGTGACATTACTTAGTGCGTGTCAAAAACACGTACTTAACGAATTTTTTATGGTGGAGCTGCAGGATGAAACTTCCAAAATATATAATTTCCGAAAAAAGTTTTCATTACCTAACCAAGAGGCCAAGTGTCCTTAATCACGGTACTCAACATTCGTACACAATTGCTTTCCTTGTCCTTATAATTTCTTGTTGAGTTATAATCCTTTCTGGGCTCCGTACCTGAATTTTAGCAATATTTTTACATGGCGAGCTAACTGTACACCAAAATTAAAATCTAAAAAATTATGAAAATTATTTTTCCACGGTAATTTTTTATCTTTTTACCAATTTCATTATCCTTTACACATAATCCTAAGTAAAATATAACTGTAATTTGTAGCTGACATAATAGACTTTCAGAAAATTATTAAGTTGGGTTTTAATACAGTCTAATTTTTATGTACAATCTAAAAATATTTTTTTGTTTAGTCTCCCGTTTTGCTTTATTTAATGTAACGTTATCGGATGTTGCCAGATCTTAGGTTAATATAATTCATTTACTCGAAGAATGTATTTTTCCAACAATGGATTTTTTGTTTACTATTCAAAATTTTAGATTTTTACCATCAATGTTGTTAAACCTGATGACGAGTTAACTACTCGAAAGTTGGCTTGTTACAAGAAAACTTTAGTTCAGTGAAAAGTGAAATTTGTCCTGATGACGTCAAGTTTACCAAAATGGTTTGTTAAAGCTTTTAAAATTACAAGAAAATCGAAATACTCACCATCAGGAATCATTTTTTGGGTATGTTTATGAAATAAAAACAGGATATTTCAAAATAATATTTACTCAATACCTTAATTTTATTTCAAATCAAGTTTATAAAATTTAAATAATAATTAACATTAAAATTTTTAAAATGACATTTTTTTTAAATTTTATTTACATAATATTTTATTATTAATAAATTACTGCTATCTATTGACATATTGTTAGAGTTTTGTAGCAGTCAACACAGTATTTTTCGTTAATTTAAATATATATAACTTTTTAATTTGATAATTTAATATACAACAACATATTTTGGGGCTTTGAAATAGATTATACACCAAGAATCATCAAATTCATTTACATATATTTATAATTTTTTAACTATTTTCTAAAATTTACCTACATAAACAGATCTTTTGTATTTTTGTAGTTAAATACAAAAGATCTGTGATTATATTATTACTGCTTATTTTAAAATGTTTTGTATCAATTTCAAAAATTACTGACTTGTCAAAGGAACCGTGTCCTAAAAATGCGCTACATACTACCCTGCAAGTCGACAGGTTTACATTCTAGGGAAATAGATCTTTTCAGCTAGCGAAATAGATACTCCTTTAGGAAATGCATTGACGTAAAATTTAAAAAATACTTTAACATTAGAAAACTGAAAAAAAATTGTAAACGTTTGATCTTGTTGGTAAAATATTTGCTGATGAATTGCTGAATGGGAAATCCTTTAGCTGGGGTTGATAAGGTTTTTTTTTTATTTTTAAATTGCCTGATGTTGCCGATTTGGAAAATATTGATTATTTATATCTGTAGATAGTTTAGACATCAATGGTTATTACGTCTATTGTTAAGGCCACCTATACCAAAAACTGAGTGTGAGTGATTTCAGCGGAGCAGTTTGCAGTAGTCTAGTACTGACATCTGTTGGTGACGTTTTAAAGCCTGCTATTTAAGGAAAAGGAGTATTACGAATGCTATGAAGCTTTATAAATTAACAAGCTTTATAATAATCATTTTTCTTGGCCTTATAAAATTATTAGTTAACTAGCCGTATACCCACCCGATGGGATTTACCATCGGCAACATCTTAGGATGTCAGTCAGTGTCAAATATTTATTAAATAAGATATTATTTATTTTAATAACCATAGTAACATATTTTTATATATTTCTAACTTCAAAAAAAAAAAACAAAAAAAAAAACAAAAAACAAAAAAAAAAAAAAACAAAAAAAAAACGAATTTCCATACAAATTTTCATTCCCACTTAGGGGACGAATTTTCAAAAATCCTTTCTCAGTGCTCACCTACATTACATAGGGAACCTCTGTGCAAAATTTCATTCTTTTAAACCCAACGGTTTAGGCTGTGCGTTGTCAGTCAGTCAGTGTTAGAGATTTATTAAGTAGATAAACTCTCTTATTAATAACATTTTACTTTAAAACGTTAACAACAGATGTCAATGCTAGACTACTGCAAGCTGATTGTTTTCGAGAAATCAGTCATTTGGTTCCACGACTTAATAGCATCAAATCCTGATTGGTGATTCGTTTACTTTACTCGGCATAAAAATAGCGGGACATTCATGTGTCAAAACCTATGTTAATAGGGATACGATTCTCTGGAAAACTTAAAAGTTTGAATTAGATAGTTATTTCAGTTGCAATAAATATTTGATTTTGAAGTAGAATCGATTTTTTTTTTAAATGATTTACAATTTCAAAATAAATAGCATTTGTCCCTAACACGCTACAATATATTAACTACTATAAACTATTTTCACCATTATTTAAACATAAATATAAGTAATTTTTAACATTATATTATAATACATTACTTTTTTGAACGGTTTACATTGAAACCTTCATTATTGTCAACACAGCCTTGAGAGTGAAAATCACCTCAGATTAACTTAAATATATTTATATGTAAAGTATATTTAGATATTTTTTAATAAATTACGATCAACAAAAAAGTTTATACTGATGGGAACAACACATTTATATAATTTCAAATAACATGCGTTCAAAGTCATATAAGACAACAATCGATAGGATCAGTGCTTCATATGACCTTGATCACACCTTGTAGGTAAGTATACAATTCAATAGGTTAGTATTTTTTTGCTATGTTAGAGGGATTTTTCAAATTAGCTAAATAAATATATTACCTAAATGATATAATATTGATACGCGACTCGTAATAAATTCGATAATTTCAAAAACTCAATATTTGTATACATAATTTAATTGAAAATGCCATCTATGCTTATTACCGTCAATTATACATTTCGTTTTGAGTTTTTAAAATCACCGAATGAATAATCATCTTAATGTAAATCGAAATTTTATTATTTTTATACAATTAAAAAAATAAATACTATGGAGTTTTTCCGAAATATTTTTTTAAATATATTTTTTCAAAATGTATTGCCAATTTCTTATATTAATTTATTAACAAATTCAATAAAATCATACAAATTTAACAAATAATTCAAATTAAACAATGAAAATTTAATCAATAACAACTAGATATATTCTCTATGAAAATAATCTAGAAACAAACCTTACATTAGATTAGAGAAAATATTAAAAGTGTTCGGTAAGATTATACTAGATGGCAGACAGAATCAAGAGTAAATATTTTAATCATAGAGCATATATACATATACGTAAATTTCCTATTTTATTTTATAAATTTATTATGGGAAAATTTGATCGTTGTAACTGCTAGCATTTTTCTGGATTTTCGAAACGTGAAAAGGGATGATTTCTTAAACACGTTTCCGTTTATGTATCTTCTTGTAATCTTCAAAGAATTTATAGGAATCCAGTTGGGAAAAATCTGCTTGGATCAGCTAGGCATTGACTTTTTGTCAAGTCGTACTTATGCGAAATATAATTGACAGTAGTTCATGGGACACTTCCGATAAACTTACATTAGTCTATTATTAATTTTATCGATAAACCGTATACTAATAATTTTAATTTAAAATTTTGCCAATACTCTAAATTTTCTTGGAATAAACTCCACAGTATTTCACGCCATCTTGAAGTGAACTGATAAATAAATTTAGAAAATTCAACAATCTTAGATAAATATTTAAGGTCCTCTCATAAAAAAATGATATGAAAATTAAGTTTTTTTTTTTTTTTTTTTGTTGATAAATTATTGAAATGTTTTTAAATAATATTCACAGTCCCAGCTAAATCAATCCTTAGGATCCCTACAATTTCTTCGTATAATAATTATGGGCTTTAATATCGGAAAAAAGCTGACGCTTGAAATTGCTTCCAAATTGCTGTATTTAAAATTATTTCCATAGTTATTTTTTTTAATTATTAAAGTCTCGTAAAATAAGGTTTATTTTATATAATTTCTTTGCATCAGTCCATCTAATTTAACATTAATTGTTCTGAATAGTAATTAAAATATATTTAAAATATGTTTTTCATAATATAATTAATTATCTTTTTGACAAAATCAAATTACTTCTCAATGTATGCAAGGAACAATACATAACGTACGTCTGATTACCTAAATCTGCATAATATGTTTTATTATATTTTGATTTTTTTTCAAGAAATTTAACACTTAATTTTACAATTAAATGGTGTGAACTTAGAACAATTTACTTAGAGAGAGATATATATAAAAAAAATTAATACACGAAATTTTGATGACTAAAAAATTTTGTTGTTTGTCAATAACTAATCAATCAATTAAATTTCAACTGGAAGCAATTCCAACGCTGGCTAGCTTTTTTCCGGTGTTTTTAGTTACTGGGACTGTAAGAAACGATGTATTCAATGTCGTATGAGGCGAATTACACGTTTCAATACACCCTGTGCTAGATTACTGCTTCATATGACCTTGAACACTGTGTATATATTAATAATTATAAAAAAATTCGTTTAAATGAATTTCGTAAAAGCTTGTTTTATTGCATGTAATAGATATATTTCTCAATTTAGTTTGCACATCTAACACTAATGAACAGTTACATCATATTTTAAATATTTATATTTTTTACACTTTAATATTATTATAGATATAGATTTTAAATAATTTTAACACTTTACAATCTTTTTTATTCTTTTTTTTGAAAAATGAAAAATCTTTTATTAAGTATTCTTGTGCCAGTTTTTAACAAATGCATATTTATTTATATATTTATATATTATATAATTTATTACTAAAATTGTATCTACTAATTAGTAATTCGTACTTACAGTTTAATAATTAGTCTAATCATTTGCTTTTGAAGAACTATTTGAACGTTTAATTTTCAAAAATAAATATTCCAAAAATTTTCAATTGACTATTTATATATTACATTGCTATAGGTAAGTAAATATAAAAATTTAACTAAATGTTATTATTAAACAAAATTTTTGAACTATAACTCGAAAAAAATTGCTTTAAATTGATATTTTTTCCTAATACAGCACATTATTATGGCAATAGAAGAATGCTGAAAACAAGGATCCATGATTTGGAACAATTTAGGCGGAATATTAAAAATAAATTGATTAAAATCAACTTAAAATCAAATTTTAATTAACAGAGAATTAGAAAATTTAAAAAAATTGCAGTTTTATAATCCAAATGTATCTTTACGTATTTTAAAGTGAAAACTTCTATAGCGAGGGTAACTATGCGTGAGAGTGTAATGAAATCTGTAATGATTGTAAGGTAAAACAAACGCTAGTGGTTAGTAGCTCATTGCAAAGTGATTAATATTTTATATTGTTCAAATTACTTAATTTATCCCGAACATTCTTAATATCATATTTTATATAATTTAAACTTATTTTTTAATGAATTATTCTTTTAATAATAAAAAAATAAATATAAATTTTACATACGGAAAGCATTCGTACGATTAAATGAATAATTCTATTCACTAACAAAAAAAATTAGATAACAATAACTTCACTTTACTTTCATTATTATTACCTATCAATTAATTTTTGTCCTTATCAGACTACTAAAATTCAACAAATCTATGGAAACGAAAATAAATCAACAATGACATTTAATATGCATGTAATTGATATCAAATATTTGTATTTATTTTGTATTATTTCAAAGCTAACCTTCCGATATAGAGAATTATTTTATGATAAATAGACAATAAATAAATTATCCTTAAAATTTTTTATGGGTATTTCAATCGAATTGTTAAACTGACAAGGAGAGGTTCAGGTATGGTCGTCATCGATTTCAATCAAATTTCGTCTGCTAACAGAGCATAATATCAATATTAAAAATTTACAATATTAAGGTCCACCTCTTAAAAGCACAGGAAATATTTTTATTTAAAATTTGGACAAAAATATAAGTAAGATATAATCAAGTTATTTATTACGTTTCGTCAAAATAGGTATAGCTCAGCGGTGGAGCATCGCAGTGCGGATAGTGTGGGGTACCGGGATCGATTCCGGGTATAAGCGATTAATCAATTTTCTCTTTTTTTAATAACAATTAATTTATTAATTATATTAACGAAATTAAATTACGAAATATTACCTGTCGCAAAATTAATGAATTAATATAAATTTTCTTAAATTCTTTTTTTTCGATACGAGTATACTTTAACTTACATATTTTAACTTCTTATGGATTCTGGTTCTAACTTAAAGGTATTTAAATTTAAACTTGGTTTGAAAATAGTTTATAATTATTTATTCTCCGCATTTTTGTTATTGACTTCGTACGTTCATCGTAACCGCGACTTCACCAATCAAATCCTATTTATATATACAAAATATTAATTAAGTAGGTACTTCGAACCGGTTACGAGATCGCCATAGAAGTTTTCATTTCAGTCACGTGGTCTCAAGCACTCAACCTCAAAGGCTATAAAGCTTTTGAATATAGCAACGATTTTTTGATTAAAAAATGACAATTAATTTGTTTTGTTTTCATAAACATAACCTCATTAAAACGTTCCTTGTAAATTCAGAACAGAAATAATTTAAAAAAAAAAATTATTACCTGTGAAATTATAAAAAAAAATAATTGAAGATAATAAATGATTAATTAGTGAAATAATTAATTAATAAGTTCGTTCGTCTATTGTGCCATGTAAATAAGGATCTTGTGGTTCCGGTTGAACATTCTCCTCGGCAATATGATTCGAATAGGCGAATGGATGACCAGTGGTTTGTTCCACCGCGCCATAATTGACAGCATGTGTACTAAATGGATTTGTTGAGCTAAACTGTTGTTGTGGTTGTTGCACGGGTGCACTATATTCACTATATTGTTGAGTCTGTTGAGGCGGTAGACTTTGAGGCGGTTGATTAAACTGATGTTCTTCCATTGATGGTGCATTCTATTAAAAAAGTGGGAATAAGTAATTATTTGAGCAGTTTTTTAAACATTTCAGAAACATTCGATCAGTGAAAAATTCAAACAGTTAGTATTAAATTCTTTTTTCTACAATCTTAGTGGAAAGTAAGCTTTTGCGTTCTGTGAAAAGAACGCAAAACGTGTATTTGCCGAGGACTCTAGTTGCCGAGCAACAAAGTATATTTAATTACGAATCGGGTAGGCGTTGTTTATATTTTCTATGGTAACAAATAAACAAATTCTAAAATTATTATTTTTATCGTAATCATAAGCGAAATATTAATTTTATTAAATTTCAAAATAACTATAAAATATTAACTAAAAATAATAAATAACAAAAATTAATAAATAATAAGAATAAAAAATTTAAAAAAATCTATATTATGGGCGCAAGCTCAAAAGACCTCCAGAAACTGGGGTGAGGGGAACACAAATTGTATTATTTCCACAGTTACCAACCAAACCAAGTAATTATGTTTTTATATGAGTGAGTGAGTGAGTAAACTTCTATTTATTAATATGATAGACAAAGATAAATGCAGATGTAGATAAAAAAGTTCTTTTTAGCTTGCGCCCATAATACATATATGATGGAAATATGTAATAATGATGATAATTTCTCAAGTACACCTCCAGATATTTCTGAAGCTGCCAAAAATTATAACATTAAAATAAACTTTAACATCCATTATTATTTTTTTAAGTATCATTTAAATAAAAAATGCATTTTATAAGATTGTAAGAAAAAATTTTGTGTGTAATTTGAGCACAAAATGACGTTGCCGCTCTCATGAGCGTTGCGTTGCAGTTAATCAAGTTTCTCTTGACGGCATACAGCGTCTATGATCGTTATCATGTTAAATAAAATCAGGAAATATTTTATTTCGAGAATTCGATTTTTGAATAAAAAATTATTATCATTTTTTTGTTTTATTGCAGTCTTACATCATGAAAATATTGATAATCGATGCGAAAATAATTTTAAAAATGATATTTAACTAAATAAAATAAATAATAAATTAATGAAAACTTATAAAATTATAAACAACACTACAAAAGATCGTGATGTCTGTGACGTCATTATGTTAAGACATTCAGTACAAAAATATTTATAGCAAGCAATAATTATATAGCAACAATAATTCAAAATAAACAGATATTGTGTTTTTAGGTAAGTAAACATTATAACATCACATATGTGTTCGGGAACTTCAACCCGTTAGGTTCTAAGTTTAAAAGTTTATTTTTAATTTGATATAACTTTTTAAATGTTACGTAAATAAGAAAAATAAAAAGAGTTTTCTAATAAAACTTATATATGATTTTTCCATTTATGACAAAAAATTTTCCTTATTTTAAAAAAAAAATTGTATTAATACATACTGGTAATGATTTCCTAATTGTGCCTTGCGGTGTTACACTCGTACTCTTTTCCGGCTCGGCCCACGATTGTAGTTCGCCGGATGCAAACAGTGCGTAGAATGTGACGCCGAAAAAGTGTACTCCGGCGGCCATTAAGAAAACAGTCTTCCAACTTTCTATCCGCTATAAAAATTATACGAGCCTTTGAGATATATGATTGGAATAAATAAATACTTAAGGGGAGATTCGTCAAAAAAACATCAAAAATCGACCTTTTTTATCATTTTTTTTTCATACAAATAAATATTTTATTAAAAAACTAAATACAGTTGAACTCTTTTTCGTGCGGTGGATAGAGGCCGCATAAAAAAAATCGCACAAAAAAAATATATTCAAAAATATCATAAACAACTATAAAAAGTATAGTTCGATCCAGATTGTATAAAAAGCTTTTTCTGTGCGGTTGGTCGGGACTGCATAAAAAAAGTTTCATCGAAAAAACATCACTTAAAACGCTCAAAACTTAGAAATTTCCTTAGAAGTTGCTTCTAAAAACAGGATAAAGCATTAATTTACACGTAGAAACATTTTATTTCAATTTTATAATATTATGAAAATTTGGAAAAATACATCTTTAACAAAATTAACTGATGTAATAACTTATGTTCTAATGCAATGTATTGATTAAATGCTTAAAAGCCGTTAAAAAGAATCTTTATCAAATAAAGTTATTATAGTAATTGTTTAAGTTTCTTACTGTCTCGTGATTTTGATTCACATTATGCATTTTAATGGCCATTTTTTATAAACCGCATAAATAAATCGCACAAAAAAGGACCGCATAAAAAAGAGTTCAGATGTATACAACATTGTTTCGATTTCCCTTGAAATTAAAATTTTTTTTTTTTTTTCAAATTTCAAAAATGAGCTGAGTATAAATGGCTTTGAAGTCGACACGGCGAGATTTTTTCACCTTGATGGTTCCTCGCGTTCTGAAATCCCCAGTGAACCAAAATCAAAAAACAAAGAATTTTTTGAAAATATAGGTACATATACAGTTATGGCACTAACTGGGATCTAACAAAAAAAATAAAAAACCAGCGAGAAATCGCATTTTGAAAATAAATTTTCAAAAATCACCGCCTTTTCTCGACTATAAACAGCCGCCATTTTGAAAATATATTATGGAACCAAAAGATCCTAGTTCCTGCCAAAATCGAGGAAATAATATGCACTTTAATTTATGTCGATATTTCAAATACTTTTTGAGATACATGAGGAACCGTGTCAAAAAACGCACTTTTGAGAAAATAGCATTTAATTTTTTTTTTAAATTGAATATAGTAAAGCACGTGCACTAAAGTGCCCATAACTTTTTGATTTTTGATTTCGTTAAAATACGATTTTAGGAGAATATTTCTAAAACCTTAAGGAACATAATTATGGAGGGAAAAATATCGATTTCTTTTTTTTTAGTGAACCTCCCCTTAAGAATAATGAATTTGAAATTTGTATACGCGTTTTTTTACCGAAGATATTGTATAAGTATATTTCTTTTGTTGCAGCGTAAAATTTACATAAAATATTAAATTATTAACAGTTTTATTCTTTTCTTTTTTTATATTATATAATCAAGTTGCGTAACAATTCGATATTGTTCGAAATAGCACGTTAAGAATAATTCGATGATCGTCTATAATGGTAATCGGATCGTCAATAGAGAAGCGCTTACGTAAATTTTGATAATAGTATTATTCGAAACTTGTTTTGAATACAAAATTGTAAAATAATGTTTATTTTAAATATACAGAGTGTTAGGGAGAAGGTTAGACTGTTTAAGCCCAAATATCCTAATCATAACTGTTATGGTTTTTTGAAATATTTTATTGTTTTATGATTTTTAAAATTTTATCAAAAAAAATGGGCTCAAGGAACTATTATAATTTTTTTTATTAAAAGGAGATTCGCTAAAAGAAAATCGATTTTTTTCCTTTCTAATTATGTTCCTTAAGGTGTTAGAAGAAATATTCTCCTAAAATTTTATTTTAAATAAATGCAAAATCAAAAAGTTATAGGCATTTTAGTGCACGCACTTTACTATAATTCTATTTAAAAAAAAAAAAAAAAAAAAAAAAACAATACTGTTTTCTCGAAAGTACATTTTTTGACATGGTTCCTCATGTACCTCAAAAAGTATTTGAGATATCGACATAAATCAAAGTGCATATTATTCCTCGATACCGTCATTTTGGCAGGAATTAGGATCTTTTGCTTCTGTAATATATTTTCAAAATGGTGGCAGTTTATAGTTGAGGAAAGGCGATGATTTTTGAAAATTTATTTTCAAAATGCAATTTCTGGCTGGGTTTTTTTTATTTTTATTTTTTTTTTAGATCCTAGTTAGTGCCATAACTGTATATGTACCAATATTTTCAAAAAATTCTTGGTTTTTTGATTTTGTTTCACTGGGGATTTCAGAACGCAAGAAACCATCAAGATGGAAAAATCTCGCCGTGTCGACTTCAAAACCATTTATACACAGCTGATTTTTGAATTCTTATTTTTTTTTTTTTTTTTTTTTTTTGTAATCTCAACACATGTAGAAACAATATTGCATATTTAGTTTTTAATAAAATATTTATTTGTATAAAAAAAAAAATAATAATAAAAAAAGGTCGATTTTTGATGTTTTTTTGGCGAATCTCTCCTTAAGGACATAGACACGTATGTTAACGTTTAAATCCACTTTCAAATTTACTGGGGCTAGGCAAATGAAATTAATCTCAAATTAATTTTATATATGGGGTATCAGAGGGAGTAAAATTTGGACCCATTTTGCCCAGCAGTTCTACAGAGTTATCCCTTATATTTTTTTAACTTTGTAAGGTATTACAAGAGACCCTATTATTTTAAGGGAAAAATAAGTCTTTGGAACATGACTTAGGAAGATTTTGAATTTTTCGTACTTTTCTTTTCAAAGATTTTAACAATTTTTGCAACAAGGCAGAAGTCACACCTTGGAGGAACCAGGGTCAAAATTTCGAAAAAATTCGGCTTCTTTTCAATAACTTGAAATTGAAAATGAATTCGATATTCTGTCAACGCCTACAAAAATGATGATTCCATGTAAAATAACAATTAGGAAAATTGTTTTAAATTGAATAAAATGTTTTGCTGTTTTTACATTAATTACACAACAAATTCCCCTCTGGTCCTTCAGCCTATCACCCCATCGGTAACTGTCAGGACGTGTTTTATTAAACTAATGTATTTTCAGAGTAAAATACATCAATTGTAATAACAGAGGTAGCTATGTAACTACATGCGCGGGTACATATAATTTAAACGTTCCATTAGTGATCTTTAACCTATGATTATTATTTACGATAAAAATGCATTTAATGTAAAACTCACGTTATCGCTGGTGATATGATCAATGACAATCGGACAAATAAGACCGGCCACTGTCCCGATTCCATTCGACATACCCATCAAAATACTCGCGTACCGTGGCGCAATATCCAAATGATTGACATTGAAACCGGAAATGGCGAAACCGCTGAACGCCACGCCAAACGTCAGCGCCATCGTGGCGGCAAACGCTGTCTTCGAATACGCCACAACAATAAAGAACAACGCTTCCATACCAAATCCGCCACAATTGAACACTTTTCGCACGTTGGTCGTCGATAAAATCCCATTCTTTCGTATCCAATCGGCCAACATACCGCCCGTCGGCACGATGACGGTCATCAAGAGATGTGGCAACGCTCCAACAAATCCAGTCTGTAGCGAAAAATTTAGATGTTACGCTAGTGATCCCCCGTTAGATGTTACGGGGGATCACTAGTGTGACATTTTGAAAAAACTGGAAATTTTTTTTTTGCATGTTTCGATAGTTTATAGTCTATACCAGGGGTCGGCAACCTTTTTTGAATGGTGGGCAATTTTTAAATAAAATAATTTTTAGCGGGCCGCACAGTCAAATATTTTGCAATGTGGTATGTGGTTTAAGGTTTTTTTAGCGGAATCGAAAATTCAGCTAGTAGAGTCACTGTTTTGATGCTACTTGAGCCCGGAAGAAATAATTTATTTTGAAGTCTCTAGAAGCCAAAAATTGTATCTAGAAGCCAAAAATTGTATTAAAAAATTTTTATGAAATTTGGTAAAAATATTGGAAGTCCAAAAAATCAAACACGTTCGATGTCCGGAATGGATTTTTAGGCACTTATGCCTAAAAAATTTTTGTGGAAAAAGTGTTTTTTGCCCAAATTTCCCCAAGTTTTTGCCATATTATCTTACACCGTTGGAAAGAGGAGAAAATAATCACATAAAAAGGATTTTTGAACAATAATTTTATGTCAAGTAGTTTCCGAGAAAACTAATTTTTGTAAACGGAAATTCGCTATATTATGCAGGATACTGCGACAGGGGTATTTTGTTTTGTTTTTTTTTAACACAAATTAATATAAATATTATTGACAATCAACATGAGGAAAAATTTTTAGTAACAGTTTTATTTCCATGTTATAAAACATCGGAGAACAAAAAAAGTATAAAGTATGCTCAACTCTGCATAGGCTGAGCAAATTGTTTGAAAAGTTATATTACTTGGCGGGCCGCATGAAAGCTTCCAACGGGCCGCAGGTTGCCGACCCCTGGTCTATACCTTTAAAAATAATATACTAAAATTTCAAGTGCATATCTCAAATAGTTTTTGAGTTACAGCCATCCGAAGAGCGGATTCTGATTTTCATATAGTTAACTTTGAGGTATTGAGAAATGTATGAAGGTTGATAGTTCGGGAGTTTTTGGACGTGGCTGCCAGTCACATATTGTGGAGAAGCTAGACCCTGGCACATTTAAACGACTCATCTAGTTTTACTATGACCGTTGTAGTGAGTATATCGGAAATAATTTTAGTAAAAATTCTCAGTGATTAAAACTAAAAGGTAAAGTAAAGAAAAACTACATTTTTCAGATTTGCTGCAGTTATAACTCGAAGACAAATCATCCGATCGAGTTGATTCTTATTGTAGCTTCTTTTATATATGTTTCTTCGTGCCATGAACCTCCAGTTTTCCGATCGAATAAAAAATGTAATTTTTGCAGGCCAAAAATCATCTTTTAAAAACTCTGCCATTTTGTTAAATTTCAACTTTTTTTTCAATTGAGGTTCATGGCACGAGTAATACCTTCTAATTTAATAGGCTTTTCGGTATTTTTGATTTCAGGCACTATGAAGGTCGCTATCACTGCAACAGTGGGGGAATTTTTTTTGGAGCCTTGAGAGATCGTGATTAGCTCACTGAACTTTCAATTTTTTGGTCCAACAATTTTATCATGAATTTATTATCAGACTAGGGCAAACAGTGGTCCCTAACAGAATCGCCATATAAAATATTTTGGATTGGGAGGCTATAAATTTTATTACAAAGCTGAGGATTTTCCTCTGGATTTAAAGATTAGCCTAAGGAAGCTTTTGAGAACAAATCAGTAAAAATCAAAAATTACCCATTTTTCATAATTTAATATATAATTTTAATTTTAAAAATAATTTAAAAAAATTAATGTTGAATAAATAAGTGGTCGACTGTAATAGAAATTAATTTAGACGAATTCAAAACATTTATAATGTAAACAATATCTCTATTTCCTTTATGATTATTTAAATAATATCTATATCTCACCTTCTTTATACCTGCTTTAATGTAAACAAAATTGATTGTATTAGTAGATTGTATCACTCTAGTAGGTCGCTCACAAGATTGAAGATGGTTTTGTTTTTGCATTAGAAAAATATAAAGATATGTATGTACATATAACAAGCAAAATGATTCATAATATTGGCAATTAAAAAACACAAACAGACACAAAACAACATTAACGATGTGGTATTATAGTAGTAAAACGTCGTAAAACTGATTATTAAAAAGATTGATAATATTTTTACGTTTTATGACAGCCCTCCAGCTCTATTCGTAGCCTCCCAGTACAAAATATTTTATATGGCGACTCTGTTAGGGACCTTTTCTTCCCATCTCTGTTTATTATATATCAACGAATACATCTTTAAAATATTAAAACATTCCATACAGTAGTTTTCATTAAAAAAATTCCCAAAAATCACCTTTTTTTCCAGCTGTCACACTAGTGGTCCCCGTTAAACACTAAATGAAAAGTTTTTTCAGAAAAGCCAAACTTACTTCTTCAATTTTCAAATGAAACGTGTGCTGTAAATAGGCCGCTTGAAACAAAACCAATAAATAAAAATTCCACGAACGACAAAAATTCGCCACAATAATCGCATACACGGGCATCGACGTGAAAAAACATCTCCAGGGCGTGGTGGCTATGGTGGGCATTGTCTGTTGTACCGAAGTGCCTAACGACTGTTCAATATATACTAATTCGCGAGCGGAAATTGTCGGATGTTTTGACGGTTTCTCGAACGTTAACCACAACCAAAATAGATACCATATTAAACCGAATACGCCGTAGAAGTAGAACGCGGCACGCCAACTGATCCATCCGGACAGTACACCGGAGAGTGGCATGCCCAGTACAACGCCGGCGTACGAACCGCAAAAAGCTAGTGTGGCGAGACGGGATCGTTCCAACGGCGGCGCCCAAAATCGCCAAATACCGTGACATGCTGGATACGTGACACCCTGAAAAAATATAGAAAGGTGCCTTAAGGAAAGAATTCATTTTAACGGTTAAATTGATAGTAAAATTATTCGGAAAAATAAAGTTCCAGGGCGAAATTCGAAGTTCTTTACCTAGAAACAGAAAAGAGTGAGGTAATTTTTGGGGTTGAAAAAATAACTTATTCGTACTCGTGCCATAAGTTTATTTTTGTGGTTATGGATGCTGAAAGATCTTCGATTTTCAGCTTTGGATTCTCAAACTATCCAAGACCATAAAAATAGCATTTTCGGGGCTCAGTTTCCTTCTCTGTGCAGAAACTAGCCAGGATATAAGTACGCAGGCACTAATCTAACAAGATACAGTCAAAAACTGCAGCAGGAAACAAGATTTTGTCCTGGTTTTCTTTAGGTAGCCTCCAAAATTCTTCGAAAAATTTTGAAGAGTCATTCAAACAAATCCCCTTCTAATAAAATTGGTTTTTGTCAAGGAAAAATACTTTCCAAATTTGTACGTAGGTTATAATTTGACAAGATACAGCTAAAAATTCGAAATTGTTTTGATTTTTTCCTGGTCTTCTTCAGGTAACCTCCAAAATTCTTTTAAAAAATTTCGAAAAATCAGGGCTTAATTTCGGGGGGAGCGCGGCGAAACGAAATTCCACTACTTGCCAATGGTGTTCCACCTTGCAGGAATTTTTATTCTTTGTAAAAATGGTGTGACGTGTGAAATTTTGAAAAATTTATCGTCTTCAAATTGGACTGGCGACCTTTTCTTTTTCGTTTTTCGCTCATCAGGTGGAGTCAGGTATGTCATTTGAAGTTAAATTTTTTTAAGGTGAGAATGGTTCCGAATTTGGAAGTCGTATATGTATAATTAAATGACGAGCGAAAGAGAGAGGTCAGCAGTCCAATTTTCGAGGGAAAAGTCGAGATTTCAAAAACAGCTTCCACTACTTGAAATTTTAGAAATTAAGTCCTGATGGAAAAAATCATTTCATTTTTGACATTTATAAAAAAAATTCCCCCCCATAGATACAATAAAACATTTTTTTTTTTTGTCAAGAAAAAATACTTTGTGAATTTAATATATTATGTAATTGGAAAATTAAGTTTCTTCCCTATATATAATATATTGCATAGGTTGCATAGGATAATTTCTCAATTCGTCCATTGTTATTACTGTGTATGACTGTAATACGTTCAGACGTCAGACGTACGTACAGTTTATTAGAATCAGATATCAAAAAAGTTTATTATTCATGCACACACCGTCCCTTCAAATATTATTATTATTGAAAACTGTTTCATATTATAAATGTCACCCTTTTTTGTGTGCTGAAAGCAAAACTATTTTAATGGTGATGGTGACGCTTTGTTCGACCGACTAATGGCAGCAAAATAAAGTTATATAAAAGGAAATGGATTTTACTCACATCACGCTCTTTTTTATATTTCCTCTAATATACAAAAAAATAATATGGATTCCTTTTAATTCAAAATTCTATTCATTATTACTATTATATTTGTTATTTTATACATTTTTTTAAAAGCTGTGGATGTGCCGTTTGGAAAAGGCTACAGGCTATGTTAATATATAGGTGAATTTTAAAATGTTATACTGTACTGAACAAAACTGAATTGTTGCTATTACTAAAGATAGACAGTATTGATGGTCCTATGGTGCTAAGGGTAAGAGAGCTGGATATTAAGTGAAACATAGATGTTGTTGATTCGAATCGTAGTTGTTGCAGTGTAGTAATTTAATTTTAAATTAGAGATGTCGATTTTAAATCGATTAATCGAAGCTTAAAAAATCGATTCTTTTTTCGATTTTTTTCATTTGAATCGATTTATGAATCGATTATTAAAAGTAAGAGATCGATAACCGATTTTTTCCAAAAATAACTTCATTTTAATAGTAATTCTACAAAGAAACATGTGTTAAAATGAAACACCAAAAACTCTATTGTTGATTGTCATTTTTTACTCGTTATATCAACGAACCCCTCCTATGGTTCTATATAAATCAGACTATTAATACAAAAGGAAGGAAGAGACCACCTATCTGTGCAAACGACGATCCCTTTCCCACAAAAGCGACTTATTTAGAAAACATTTTTTTGTCAATTTGTTTGAAATTTTTGAATAAACTTGGTTCAATTCGTGGTATTCTTCCTACATATTCAATTGCCTTATTTTTTATAATTATAATTGAAAAGTTAACTCATTCATCGCCTTTACAAATATAATGTAAGGCGTTTTTACACGATATTACCGATATTACCTATGTACTATCATCTGTCCTTTAAACAAAAATTATCAGCCAATTTTATTAAACTTTTCAAAATTTCGATTTTTTAGATCGATCTCACAGAATCGATTTTTTTTAGCCGATTTTTTTTTTTTGAATCGATTTTTTTGATTTCGATTTAAATCGATCCAAAAATCGATCTTTTTTTGGAGAATCGACATCTCTATTTTAAATACGTAGTAAATATTGAGTAAGTATTTAGAAAAGATAAAAATTAAACTATATTCGAATATTCGTACAACATTTGGTCCTATAACATTAATATTATGGATAATGAAGGTAAAATCAAACCCTTTTTCGATGCCCTATATCTCAGCTTTCAAACTTTTCTCAGACATACGGATGTGTTTTATTTTATACGGTTAAAATTTATTAAAAATCGCTAGAGCCTTTTTTCTGTAAATGGCCGATCTGTCCATTTTCGGGGCATTTTCAAAATGCAAGGGTGGCCAGGCCCCGCCCGCAGCAACTTTTGTCTATATTCCCTGAGATCCCTTAAGTGGATTCATAGTTAGAGATTAAAATAGCTCTCTTAACAGAAAAACAGACCGACAGACAGATAAACAGACATTTTTTGTAGATGACTAATTTGAACTCAGGGAACCTCAAAACGACATTGAATTTTTTCACGTTCACAAAACTTGATCTATAAACATGTAATGTATAGGACCACACTCTCAAAACGATTTTTTTCTTTAAAGAATAAAAATTTCTCTGAGTCAAAATAAATAATTTTTTTGGTTCAAAGAAATATTTTTTTGACTGCTGAAAAAAATTTTATAAAATATTATTTGTATTAAAAAAATATTTTCTTTGATTCAAAGAAGTTTTTAATCTTTGAACAAAAAAATCATTTTGATAGTGCAAGTAATTAAATAAATATGTTAAAAAAATTTCTAGAACCCAAAGTTTGTCTTTCAAGCTCCACACGAATTATATTTAATTTTAGTTACTGCAACAAAATCATTTAGTAAGGTATACTTATAGTTTTGATTAGATTAACAATAGAATATAGTTACCTGTACATTGTAATATAGGGCCTGTAACAATAATATATTTAGTAAAATATTTTTGTTCGTGTAACTACACAACAGTAGTTGAATTATGTGTTACTCCAACAATTTTTTGTATACATTAGAAGCATTATTTTTTAGTTATGCCAACTAAATAAATTTATTTGATCTTAGCAATTTTTCGGCTTTGGCAAATAAAAATTGTTTTCAATATAAAATTCCGTCTTACCTCAACAAGTCCTTGCATTATTCTGATACAAATAACAGCGGTGGGATGTAAACTCATTGCGCTCGGGACAAGCAAATTAAGGAATGACGAACAGGCGATAGCCGTTCCAAAGATACGATTCGCCGGGAACATGGAAGCGAGGAAACCGCCCGGTATTTGTGTGACTAAATAGCCCCAGAAAAATGATGAGTCCACGGCACTTTCCACGCCAACGGTCCAATTAAATTTCACAGTCTATTCAAAAATATTATTGTAAATTAAAAATCACAAAGTGATTGAAAAAATTATCCGGATCGGCCGGGAATCGAACCCAGGATCTCCTGGTAACTAGCCAGGTGTGCTATCGATTACACCATCGATCCTTTGCTCGACAGACAACATTCAATCACTTATGTGTATGTACTCTCTGTAATGCGAGAAGCAGTTACAATTTTTCAATTTCAAATATTATCGAGTGCTTGTGAAACACTACTACGTATAACAGACTTTTGTCTGCATTTCATACGATAAGTGAACATATGAATACTACGTGTGTTTTAAATGCAGACAAGAGTCTGTCATACGTAGTAGTGTTTCACAAGCACTCGATAATATTTGAAATTAAAAAAAAAAATATTATTAACAAAAGAAGATTTTTGTCGATTTTGGGGCGAACTATTACTTACGCCATGTTCAAGTTGTAATTTGGCCATTCCCATATTGCAGCGCATACCAAACGAAATGATGAAACCGATACAGGTGAGCACGGCTACCGTGTACCGTTTGCTCAAACAGGGGCATTCTGGTGCGATATATTTGTCGATATGTCGGAGGGGTGGACGTTCGGGCGATGGTAAGGATTCGGTGCTACCTAACGTTTCTTCTCCTGGGAAACCTTTAACGCTGTCCGCTCTGCTGTAGCCATGCTTCGGTAATTCGAACTCTTCATATTTGGCGTTACTGGAACAATATAAATTTTTGATTAAATTTCAAGTAAATCGAGTTTTTTATTTCAAAGATCGAAAGTTCTTTGAGTTAAGTTGCTTTTTGGCAACAAATTTAAGTTAAAATTTTCCTACCTTTTTCCGCTGTAAAAATTATTATTATTTTTCTTCACGGCAAAAGGTGAAAAAAACTATAATTTTTATGGGACTTATGTGGAATGACATGAGTTAAGGTATTTGACGATTTTTTCAAAGGATTTTAACGAAACTTCCCTACCGTAAAACCGTCTAGACCTGGTATAATTTTATGTTTATACATGTTTCCTTCATAGATATCACCAATAAAGGTATTACCATTAGAAAGAGCGTATATCATTTGTTATATCCCTGACCCATTTGTTTCATTATAAGTAAAAATAAAAAAAATAAAAAATAATTTGTAAGTGTCCGGGTCTACACCCCAAATCCGTCTTGACCCGGACACTTACTTAGATAATGTAATAACATGCAAACTAACCTCTCCCGTCGGGGTTGACAGTGTTTTGTATGGTCTAATGCCTTTGAACCTGTCAAAGGCTTCAAAACATTTTGTGGGAAGGGAGATAGGTCAATACATAGTATGCCTCTCTATGAAGTAAACATGCGATATGACACCAAAAGGAGGCATAAACCGGATAATTCTGGCGGGAATATAAGGTATGGATAGTGGAAGTTACAGCCAGTGCGAATCGCGGCCATAGTGTAATAAACTGATGTGTCCGGGTCTAAACGGATATACATATATAGCATGTATTTTTTTATATATACATCGAATATAACTTCAAACATCATTAAATGATGCGCGATAAAATTCTGAACACATACATATCAAAATTAAAAAAATATGACAATTATGACGAAAATTACATGTCTAAGTTAGGAACACATTTTATTTCTTTGAAAAACTGGAGAATAGTAATCCTGTAAAATGAGTTAGTAAATGTTGAAATCCGTAGTTTTTATTGGTACAGCTGTTTAGAGGATTTTTTTCTTTCTCTAATAACGTCAAGAACAAATGTTTATTGTATAGCAGGTTAATGTAGGAACTACTTACTTTGAAGATTGGTGCAAAGTGTCCGGGTCTAGACCCCCTGTCCGGGTCTAGACGGTTTTACGGTATATTTTTTTTAGAGTTGTGAAAAGCTACCTAGCAGCCCTGACTTAATGCATGTTTAATACACCCTTGACGAAATTTTTTATTTGAATAAAGTAAGTTTTCCTTTATTTATTTATTTATTTTTTATTTAAAATTATTTTACGTACAAAAATTTTATAGGTTTTACACATTTTTATTATTTATCTACATCTTGAATTCTTGTTTTGAATATGAGAAACCCTACCATATCTTAACTCCTTTTCAAATCATAATTGATTTTTACTTCTTCGTAAGTGCTGGTATGGCAAGTGGTAATATAATAAATACTAAATATACGTATTGTATACGCTGTGAAGGAGGCTAGAAACAACCTTCATGTGACAAGAAAATGGAAGAAACCATCACTGAACGAATGCATTCTCATTGAATTACATATAAATATATTTACCGTTCGTTCTGTATCTGCTGTAAACAGGGCTGGGAAATATGGCTCATAGAAACCATTTAAAATAGAAAATGGGAAATGGTTTTCAAAAACACATTTAAAATACAAAATGATAAATGGTTTTGCTAAACATATTTAAAATAAAAAATGCAAAATAATTATTTATAATGGATTATAAAATGCAAAATGCTTTTTTCCTTTAAATTTATTCTATAAGTTTCTTTTGATTTATATTAATAAAAAAAAAAAGTTAAGAAAATGTCAAACGTACTGAAATCAAATAAAGGCAGTCCTTTGAAAAAATTTTATAAAGTTTGCATGATATGAAAACGAAATTTAACTTTTGAAATATTGTTACTCAAAAATATTGTAAAATTTAATTCAGTTTTAACATATTCAAACCTTGAGTACGCTACAACTACGACTTCTAAATTACATATAAAAATCATCTACTCGAAATACCAAAACATTTAACTTAAGTGACATTGCAACTCGAGTTATAAAAAATTTGAATCAATTGAATTAACTTACATTTAACTTACAATTTGTTAGACTGCGTTCAATTCTAGTTCTATGATTAATATGAGTCATAAGTATCATATCTATAAACATAAATTTAAGTAAGGTAAGAGGCCTAGTTTCTGACCGTTTTGTAGTGACAGCTGAGGTTAAACGACAATAATAAATATAAGTTTTAACTTAAGAGACAATTAATAATTTTATCAACGAGTTTATGGTTTTCGAAATAAAGTCATGTACGTAAAATAATTATTTGAAATGAATTAATAATTTAAATTAATGTTTAAAAATTGACATCCAAGGACCCAGTTTTTGACCCTCAGAATTTCTCATGTGACAGTTTCTGACCCTGACAGTGGCCTAGTTTCTGACCCTTAAATTCAATTATGATTAGCTTATGAAGTGCTTACTAAGCTTAAATAAACTAAAATCATTACTTAGATTAATAAATTAAATATTTATTTATTATAAAAAATACAGTTTTTTAAAATTTAATTTATAAATAATTTTTTATCGATAAAAATGAATGTTTAGTGTTATATACGTTATGAAAAATAACAAATACTAATCGAAGATAACTATAAATAACAAAATAACTAACAAAAACTGGTTAGAATTTAATTGGGCCATACCACTTTAGAAGTGAGCCTAGTAATTGACCTTCATATTTCAATAATAAAAATCATCCTAAGGTATTTTATAAATATTTTAAAATAAATTTTAAACAGATATTAACCTGATCATATATTTTTAATTAAGTTTTCACACTTACATGATGAATATTGCACAGATCAAAATGAGTACTTTGTAACATAAACTGTTAGGAAACAACTAAAAAATAATTTTTACACACATTTTAAACTTAAAAATTTTTTTTTATTTAGTTAATATATTCTAAACTTTTTAAATTGCTATTCATTAGGCACAGAAGAGATTACTTTAAATTAAGAATTTATTTTTTTTTTCTTATTTAAAGTATATTTTTTTATCAATTTATAAAAAAGTTGAAAAGGTCAGAAACTGGGCCACGGTCAATTACTGGGTCTTTTACCTTATACAAGCATTTTCATTTTAAATGTAAAATGGATTCAAATTTTCATTTTAAATACAAAATGGAAAATGGTTTGACCGAATTTATTTAAAATAGAAAATGCAAAATGCCATTTTGTATCTTAAATACATATTTAAAATGAAATCATTTTAGTAAATAGTTCCCAGCCCTGGCTGTGACTCGTACTCGTACGGTTTCCCCGAACAATAACAACTCATTATCAAAGCTATTGTGTCGCGTACCGAACATTACCGTCACCTACCGTCACCACTGTGTACCGTCACCACCGTCAGTGTGACTGAGAGTAAGTGGCACTGTGTCTTCTGCTCTAACTGTTTGTCTCTATGAAAAATAATTGCATTTGACGTTTGAGTTTCAATTATTAAATGAACGCTTCTTAAGAAAATAGGAGCAATATTTAAATATTATATGCATTGCATATGTTGTGTTGTACTTAGGTTTAATTGTTTTGTTAATAGACCTAGGCAATTACCCAGCACGTCTTTATATTAGTGTGTGTGAAAAAGATGAAGGGTATATAAGAAAGTTATGTTAGTCAATCGCCCTGTGTTGAAATTAATTAAACAGAGAATCAAAAATCAAATCAGTTGAATAGATTGGTTCGTATATAATAAAAAATTTCAATAATTCTCCGCAATTTGGTCCGCGTGGACTCATTAAATGTTGACTAATTGTACCCACTATTAGTGATGAGCAAAATTAGTCTTGGTCTTGCGGTCTGGTCTTGGTTTTGCATTTTTTGCAAGACCAAGACCAAGACTATGTATACCAAGAGCAAGACCAAGACCAAGACTATAAGTATGCCTGCAAAACCAATACCAAGACTCAAGTGAACAAGACCAAGACAAAAGCAAGAAAAAAGCAAGACTCTTGCTAAACTATTTAAATAATTTGAAAGTATAATTAATACCGTAAAGAGAGAAAATTCTGATTTTAGAAGGAAAAAATTCGGTAATAAAAAAATGCAAGAAATTGCAAGATTTTTTAGCAATAATAAGACCAAGACTGCATTTTGCAAGACCAAGACCAAGACCAAGACTCAAACTGCTCTAGCAAGATCAAGACCAAGATTCTTAATGCAAGAACAAGATCAAGACCGAGACTGCTAAGTCTTGGTCTTGGTCTTGCATTTGCTCATCACTATCCACTATGTTGTCATCAACTCCAGGCGGACGAAGTCGCGAAGAAAAGTTAGTTTCTATTATCTTGGTGAAATAGTTTCCAAAAATTTCTTCTTAGTGCTCACCTACGTTACATAAGGAATTCCTGTCCAAAGTTTCCCGTTTCTAAGCCAAGCAGTTTTCTAGCCTGTATTTGATTGGCCTTCCAAATCCTAGCCCCCACCTATTCCTAATCTTTCACCCACATTATGAACCAATATGTTGTGAAAGAATGATGTGTGTGGCGTCTGTTACAGAGAAGTTGTACGAAAAGAGTTGTACGTCAAATCCCATTATAATTATTATTTTCTCTCGGTCACGATTTTCCCTATTCAAAAATTTTATTTTTTACGGAAGAAACCAATTTTTTTCTAAAAGCATTTTGTAACCACCCTTAAGAAACGATATAGTGCTAGGTTCTATCTAAAATCAAAAAACAATTGATGTCTACTTCCAATATATAACCGGGAACAAGAGAAAGTAAAAAATTTCAAACCGCAAGTTGGTTGAGTGGTTAGTAGCTCCACTCTTGTCTGATAGATCGTGAGTTCGAGACCAACCGTGGTTACTGGTCATTATCAATATTTCTATACCTCATATTTAATTATTAATAATCATCCTACCAACTTCAAACTCAATAGTACTATCTCAAACGATGCACATGACCTTAGCTGTTGGTGAATTGAACAAAAAATGATATGGTGGAGGTGCCGGTAAGATCGTATTTGTTGATTCAAATTTAACTTTTACTTTGTTTTTCAAGAAAAACTATCCCTACTTTTACGAAAATGAAAAAAAAAAATAAAACCATAAAAAAAATAATAAATATACCTATACAATAAATGACTGATTTGTCAATAAATTTTATTACTGATCGTCAAGTCCCATCTTCCGTTGTTACAATAACAAGTCATCTTATAGGTACATACGTCTTACTACATTTTTAGGGTTCCGGAGAAACATCTCGAAGCCCTCATAGTTTCGTCAAATGTGTTACATCCCATAACTCCCACATCATTTAGTGTATGAACATAAAATTTTGTCTGCACAAAACTACAGGTGTAGATTTTAATTAATATTGAGCAAAAAAATTTTTCTTAATTTCTTGAAATTTCTCTTTTTTTAACACATCACATCGTGGATGGAGATCCTTTACCATTTTTCATTTTTAAACCCTATTTTCAAAACACCGAGTTTCAAAGTGAAGTTTATTTTGTTTCTCCACCCGTAATTTTTAAAATGTTGATCTTAAAAAGTCCTGAAAAATTTACATTAATTACGCAAAATTGCACTCGACCGATTTTTATCAACCCTGACTAAGAACCATCTTGCAGTTACAAATATTTACGATGTTTCATTTTATTTTTATCCTCAAAATGCTGGAATATCCTGGAGAAACGGCTAAACCCATTTTTAACAAACCTGGTTAAGAGCCATCTCACAATAATTACCTGCCTTTGAATAAGAAATATCACAATAAATTGGATAAGATAGTTGGTCGATAAACTGATTTTTCAAAGGATTTTAACGAAACTTCTCTAGATATTTATTTAATTCAATATCAATAATACGAGCCAATTTCGATTAAAATTGACTACCCCAATTTTGAGAAAAACGATTCCAGTTTTGTAATTTTAACGCGGGCTCTTATGGGAAAACACTGTTTTTTTTTTTTTTTTTTTTTTTTTTTTTTTTTAATAAGATGAAAACATGTCAAAGGAATTTGATAAAAATTTAATATGTTATAAAATACAAGGTTATAAACCATATTTAGTAAGAAATAAAAATTATTCACTACGCCGTTTTTGAAATATAATTTATAAACATCATTTTACAACGTTTTTACAACGCTTTTTTAACAATGCTTTTATATTGCTACAAGATAAACGCACGGAAATTCAAAAAACAATTTGTATACAAATATAATAACTGAAAAAATTTTGTTATTTTTTCGTTACGACACACCGTTTATTCACGAATAAAGTTTTCGATAACGAAAATTAACGAAAAATAATTTTAAAAAAATGTTCTATTGCTGATCAACGGACTAACAGAGCCTAAATTAACAAGTCATAACCAATGTATGATAAATAACTTGGTATCAATAATTTTCGATAACGAAAAGTAGATTTTAACATTCACAATACATTTGGAATACCTACAACTTGCTTCGCTTAAGCCTTCAAAAATTTTCGTTATTTTTTCGCTATGACGCATCGTTTACGACATATTAACGATCAATAGTTTACGTTTACAAAAAGTAATTTTTTTAAAATGTGTTATTGTTGACCAAATCATATATATTCTGAAAGCTGTAAAAAATTCTAACCACTAAGGAACCCCGAATTAATACTTGTCCAGCATGCACTTGGCGAATATTTTTTTTATTTCGCTATACATTCGCCAGTCGGCTCTCTAGTAGAAACATAACAGTCTTACTACCTACTGTTAACAGTCAGCAGACTTGATTTACTGCCGTTCATTCATAACAAAATATTGTAACATGATATCACCGCTAGAAATTTACCGCTTAATAATTTTAACAAAGCGTTCGTCAGTTCCGTATTCGATTTTGTTTTCATCGTTTCCGTGAATTATGTAACAAACAAAAAGAAGACGTTGCAAATTATAATTTATTGTTGCCGCCATTGTCAACAATAAATTTTATTAGAAAAAATAAATTTCAAAACGGGGAAATCTTCAAGACACTCAATGGCAAAGCTGAAATCAAGTCCAAGTCCGTGTTAACTAGTAATATTCTCATTTTTGAATGTTTTAAAAGTTGCTACTAATTTAAGTGAGAGTACCACATTTCATTAATTCAAAATTTTAAGAAATCATGTAAATTGCATTGTGGTGTTTGTTGCATCCTATCACAACATCCTGCATAATATAGCGAATTTTCCAGAACTTACTTGAGAAGTTTAAAAAATAGAATAAATTCATTTAAGTAAAAATTAGATACCTAAATATTTTTTGTTGAGATAAAATTTTAGATTCAATAAAAAAAATAAAAAATATGTTAATGTAGGCAATTAGAGTCTGATTAATTTTTTTTCTAGGGGTCATAATTAACAAATTTTTGTCAGCCAAAAATTTTTCAAGTAAAGCTTAATTGGTACATATTTAATCAGTATAGTAAAACCTGTTCGTCCTGTGAATTACGAGATTTATTTTTTTTACCTCCTGTAAATAATAAACCAGTATAAACAAAATGTAAACAAATTCAATGTTAATTTATTTTTATTTTCCTCGAGAACTGATTAACTGTTACAAAAATTTCGAAAAATATTTAAATTTTGGCAAAAGATCCAAAAATTGGTTTTTTTGAATTTTTTCTCGAAAACCAATTTACATAGAAGAATATTTCAAAAATCGATCTATTTTTCTCGAAAACTAATTTACAGTGTTATAAAAATTTCGAAAAATATTTAAATTTTGGCAAAAGAACTAAAAATTTTTTTTTTTAATTTTTTCTCGGAAACCAGTTTACACATAGACTAGTGGTTCAAAAACCTATTTTATGTGATGTTTCCTCTCATCTTTTAAACGGTGTAAAAAAATTTAAATATAGCAAATTTTGGCTAAAAAATCTCTTTTTTTTTTAGTAAAAATGTCTAAATAACCGTGTTTTAGGCATTGGACGTATCTCATCCAAGAGTTTGGGGCTTCTAACGTTTTCCCCAAATTTCATGTAAATTTATAGTAAATATCATTTTCGAATTCTAGGAACCTTAAAATATATTCCTGTCACAGTCCCGAGCGAAAAAGTCCCACCACGATAGCGACTGTAATAAGTGAATTTTACTTCTGGAAGTAAATTCACTAAAAGTTTCAAATTTTTTGGTTTACATTGATCGAAACGTTGCAGACACAAAGAAACAATTTAAGAAAGAATTGTTTATTTTAACGGAACTTGTCAACAAGTCCAGAATAATAAATCCCCACAGTTTGGAGAAGGTCCTTTTGATTTAAAACATCAGTAGGTACTTATTGAAAAATAAATTTAGAATTTTACGATACTAAATTTGATCTTATTAAATTTTAACAAATAAACTGAATTCAAGGCCGGCAAAGTCGGATCTCCTGAACTTTTAATTTTTAGTTCCACTTTAGTTTAGCCGACACTGATGATGAAATAATTAAAATATTTAGAACGACAGAGCAGTTAAAAGGCGACAAATATTTGAAACGCGTGGACGGATAAAAGATATGAATATGACATACCTCGAATACGACGTTCTAATACTTTTATACCTACGTGTCGTTTCCGCATACACGAAGCAAGGTAAGGCGTCGTTGTAAAGCTCATTTTTATTCAACAGGTTGTTCACACCAATACAACAAATTCAATTGATTTAAGCACAAAAAAGCTCATTATACAAGACCGTACAAACCGTTTAAAATTCTTAACCTTAAAAGAAATTATTAAATAATTTAAAAATATCAAAAATTGAACCTACTGTATTATACGGATAATGTAAGATCCTTCATTTTTCAACTTCTCTTTGAGTTTTGGATACATTTTGTCCAGAATACTTATACACTTGCACCAGGAAACACTATCAAAAAAGGCATCATAGCACTAAATTTCACAATAGTACTTGTACACCATTGAACCTTTGTCCAAAAAAAAGCAAAATGTTTATAATTATCGCTCGAAGTAGTAAAAGCTTGTAGCTCTAATCGTCACCTCACCGAGACAATTTCTCGACCGACAGATATTGCCGTCAACTGAGGACAACATAACAGGAAGACAGAAGGATATATCCCACCTATACCTACACACGGCTGTGGAAGCGTGATCAACTGTTGGATGTGGTCATATATACAACAGGATACGTATATGGAGAAATAGAAAGTGTCTGATATTTAATGGACCGTTATCAACTCCAATCGGTTGATTAATTGGATGGGAAAGTTTATAGGTAATATGATGTGGTGTCGGAATAGGGTCTATGTGAGATTTGTTAGTAGGCTCGATGAAAAGGAGAGGCACCTGGAGCTGTAGGCTTGAGACGACCCGGGTCTCAAAGGAGGTCTGATTCGTGACACAAAGTTTTATTTTACTCTAATAAAATCGAGTTTAGTTAAACATTTTACCAACCAAATTTTTTGCAAAATACCACATCTTATCTGCTAGGGTCTTATAAGTTGATTAACAGGAAGAAAATTTAGGTAATATAATCAGGTGTCGAAGTAGGATGAATATAAGGGTTTATTTTAAATAATTGTCACAGAATTTTGAATATTAGACAATAAAAGACAGTGAGCAAACAAAGAACAAGCCAGTTCAATAATTTTAAACAGTAACGCGAGTTCACAATTCAAAGAATTCAAATGAATTACGCTCGGAAGTGTTAAACGGTGACGGCCGTCGTGCGTGCGCGTGTCACTTTTTACGCCACGTGATCGTTCAGAAGCTACTATAAGTCGTCAGCTTCGATGTCGATTGCAAAATATCCTGGTTTCAAGTCCTTAATTACGTATTTAATCGATACGTAACTATGAAAATAATCAATAATGATGAACGGATTCGAATATATATAACATAAAAAAATAAACGTTAGTAATAGCTGAGGGTAGGGGGTCGCGAAATTTTTTTCCATACTAAGGGGGTCGCGCCATGAAAAAGGTTGAAAAACACTGGTCTATAGACTTGAATTTTTGGAGGATGCTTTCTAATAGGTGTTAAAACATATCTCGATGCAAAATTTCTTTTATTGGGGACAATTTTTATTATTGTAGATTTCCTTTTTTTAATTTTCGAAAATTTTTCTGGCCTACATTTTCAAAAATTTTACTTGAGTGTTTCTGGAAAGTGCTACTACTTCTAATCTTCTCAGATTTTTTGGATCAAAAGCTTAAAAATTACAGCAGGGGGATAAGGTATTCATAACTTTAAAGCTCAGTATTTCCCCAACCTCAACTTCACATTACGAGTCCTTTTTAGCGATATCACAGACGAAGTGGTAGGTGAAAAAAATTTTGCTATACAGGGTGTTAGTGAATAAGTCCGAAAGATTTTAACAGGTGATTGCTGAGATTTTTTTATGTAAAAAAGTTAATATAAACCCAGGTCCAAAAACGCCTAGTTTCCAAGATACAGAGTGTTTAGTTTCTCGTTTTTTTTTTTTAGTATTTTTCTAAATATTTCAAAACCGTTTTGAGATATTGGCACAAAATTTGGGACACGTTATGACAGAATAAATACCCATATTCTGAAGTAGACAGAACATTTTTACTCAAACCAGTGGCGTCCGTACAGCCATGTGATGACATATTTTTGAGGAAAAAAAGGTACGCTAATGATATTTTCCAATTTGAAAATGTTTTTTCAAATGTCCCATAAGATGTTGACAAAAATGACCTCTTAGTATTTTGTCGCTTATGTAGCCATTTTCAAGATAAAAAATAATTTCCAATTACTGTCCTTACCACAAAACCGGGTTAGGTTCTCGTATTAACTGCTGAGGTAACTTTATGAAAAAGCCCTACCAATAAAAAGGCGAAGACGCTTCACTTCTACAGTAGGACCACATAATTTGTTTTTAATTTAATACAGAAAAAAATTTTAAAACATAAGAAACTGAACACTCTGTATCTTGGAAACTAAATGTTTTCGGACCTGGGTTTATATAAACTTTTTTACATAAAAGAACCTCAGCAATCACCCATTAAAATCTTTCGCACTTATTCACTAACACCCTGTATATTAATTGGGATTTATACCTGTAGCATAGGTAGGAATAGCCCTTAAAAATGTAGGAATTATGGGGATGCGATAGACGTATAATTGGAAAGATGAACTTATGGACGAACAGGTGAATATGATGAAATTATTAGGGTTCCAGGTTTTTTTCTTTAAGCTCGAATTTCATGAAAATCGAATTAGAAGTTCATTACGTAATCACAGACTATATACGACTCTAGCGTCCCCAAAACCGGCAGATTTCCCAGACTTAGGACTTTCGAAAATCGGCTCAACATTACAATAATTCCTACTGCGAAGTTAAAAACGGAAATAATGATAACTTATTCCGGAAATTGTTTTTTAAACGTACACAGAGCTCCTTCATTGGCGTCCCAGATAGAAAAATTTGTCTCTGGAGACACTTGTAATTGGACAGACTATGCTTTAGTGTGACGCCTGTAGTACGTGCGTATATGCGTTGAAGAATACACCTAGAAGTGAGTGTGCCGTAACGGAATTGAGAAGAGAAAAGTTGTGCAGTTAATATAATTGATTTTATTTCGACTTTTGTCGACAGTCGACAACTGAAATGTGTGCGAAAGTGAAGCTACTTTATTTTATTTTGCTATGCTTCCTTTAAATGGAATCAATACACTGAAATAATTTAAATGAAACTAACAATGTATGACTATTAAAAAATATATTTTATTCGATCAGTTGTAGAGCATTTTATACTCTAATGAAGCAAATTTATTTTATACTAGCGGATATTCTCTCACATGTTAGAATTCATATTTTTTTTTTATTAAGTTTCAAAAATGATATATTATTTTTTAGTAAGTTTCAAACTATTAAAATAAATATATTGGGGACTTTCCCAAAAAGACGTGAATTATCCTGGACCTTTTCAGCGAATTTCCCAGTTTCAAAATTCAGCTATTACAGCCATTCTCATGACGCGAAACTCCTTAGAAACCAAAAATGACATTCACTAAAATTTATATATACAGCTGAACTCTTTTTCATGCGGTCCTTTTTTGTAGTTTATTTTTTTTTTGTGCGATCTTTTTTATGCGGTTTGTAAAAAATGGCCATTAAAATGCATAATGTAAATCTAAATCACGAGACAGTAAGGAACTTAAGCAATTACTATAATAACTTTCTTTGGTAAAAATACTTTTTAACGGCTTTTAAGCATTTAATCAATACATTGCATAGAATTTGGCAATAAGCTGAAACATAAGTTTGCATCATTTAATTTTTTTGAAGATGTATTTTTCAAAATTTTTATAATATTATAAAATTGAAATAAAATGTTTCCACATATAAATTAATGCTTTATCTTGTTTATAGAAACAACTTTTAAGGAAATTTCTAAGTTTTGAGCGTTTTGACTGATGTTTTTTCGATGAACCTTTTTTATGCGGTCCCGACCAACCCCACAAAAAAAGTTTTTTGTACAATCTGGATCGAACTTTGAATATATTTTCTTTGTGTGATTTTTTTTATACGGTCCCTATCCACCTCACAAAAAAGAGTTCAGCTGTACTTACATATTATAATATAGGTATATTTATGTATATATAATGTATATATGTATATATGTGTCTGCACAATAACTCAAATACCCCTGTCGCAGCATCTGCATAACATAGCGAATTTCCAAATCTTGGGCACTGGCGGATCTCATCTAAGACCTGTACCTATTTAAAATAGTTTAGCTTTCTAAGAGTAAAAGAATTTTTAAAATCGGCTGGGTAATTAGTTTTGGTATTTTTGGGGATCCAAGAACCCGAACGAATTTTGTGCAGCATAGTTGTATCCATCTTAAATAATTTAGTTCTCTAGCAGTGAGAAATTTTTTAGCATCGGTTCGATAGCTTATTACTGGCGTTTTCGGATCTGCAAGATCCCGGTGGACCTCATTAAAAAATCAGCTTAACCGTATATTCTAGGCGGACTTTATGTAATATATATATATATATATATATATATATATATATATATATATATATATATATATATATATATATTCAAAACCCGTTGTGTAGCATTCTACGCCGCATTTGCATCCGCAGGACAGTTGTGGATCTCAGATAACACAACCTGTACCTATCTAAAATAGTTTACCTCGGTAATAGTAAAAAAGTTTCAAAATCGGTCAGTTATTTTATTTTTGACACTTTTAGGTCCTACTGACACTGTCAGACCTTACATAACGTAATCTATATGTATCTAAAATAGCTTAGCTCCCCAACAGTGAAAAAATTTTCAAAATCGGTCGGTTTGTTTATTTTTGACACTTTTGGATCCGATGGACCCTGGCAGACTTTACATTACGTAATCTATATTTATCTAAAATAGTTTAGCTCTGTAACAGTGAAAAAATTTTCAAAATCGGTCGGTTAGTTTTATTTTTACCACTTTTGGATCCCATGGACCCTGGTGGACCCTAAATAACGTAATGTATGTCTATCTAAAATAGCTTAGTTCCCCAACAGTGAAAAAATTTTCAAATTTCGGTCGGTTAGTTTATTTTTGACACTTTTGGATCCCATGGACCCTGGCAGACCTTACATAACGTAATCTATATTTATCTAAAATAGTTTAGCTCTGTAACAGTGAAAAAATTTTCAAAATCGGTCGGTTAGTTTATTTTTGACACTTTTGGATCCCATGGACCCTGGCAGACTTTACATAACGTAATCTATATTTATCTAAAATAGTTTAGCTCTGTAACAGTGAAAAAATTTTCAAAATCGGTCAGTTAGTTTATTTTTGACACTTTTGGGTCCTATGGACCCAGGCGAACCTTACATAACGTAATCGATATTTATCTAAAATAGTTTAGCTCTGTAACAGTGAAAAAATTTTCAAAATCGGTCAGTTAGTTTATTTTTGACACTTTTGGGTCCTGTGGACCCTGGCGGACCTTACATAATGTATTCTAAATCTATCTAAAATAGTTTAGCTCTGTAACAGTGAAGAAATTTTTAAAATTGGTCGTTTAGTTTATTTTTTACAATTATGGGATCAGTAAATCCTGGCGAAACTCATACAAGTCTAGTACTCTAACAGTAAGAAAAGGGTTCTAAGGATCTCATATAACTTATGGCAGTCCGTAAGCTTCTTGCGGACATCATTTAATTAATTAATTCAAATACTTTAACTTACTAACTGTGAAAAATTTTTTAAAATCGATTGGTTAATTAATTTCTGGCCTTTTTAGGTCCCGAAAACCTTGACCTCACATAAAATACCTTAAATCCATTTGAAATGGTTTAATTTTTTAACATTATTAATTATTAGTGAAAAAGTTTTCAAAATCGATTCAAAATATTTTTCCGTGCATACGTATGTACATTGTACATATTTTGTTTTGTTTCATATATTTAATAATATTATATCATAACATAATCTTCAATTTCTTGTTTACTTAAAAATTCAACAAAAAAAAAAAAAAAAATTCTTCATTACATTAGCTTAGAAAATCTGTTTAATTTACATTTTTTAACATGAGATAGAACCATGCTAATTATAATGCAATAAATGAGAAACAAAACTCTATACATGTATGTGTGTTATAACACATGTATGTGAATATACTTCACTTGTTCTTACAAAATTCTTTTTTTTTTTCGATTTTTACAAAATTCGATTTTCTCGAAAACTACTTAACATAGAAAGAAAATTATAAGAACATTTTCTTCATAATTTTTTTTTCCTTTTCAACGATGTAAAAATCGAACTGTCTTATGATAGGATCGAATGATAAAAAATGGCCAGAAAACCTACTTCTGGGCATCCGACGTGTCTGGCTAACGAACTTAGCCAAGTAAATTCAGAATCCAGTCCGCACACAAAATTTCATAAGCGTTAGACGTTTCCTTCGAGAGTTATCGTGGGAACACATAAATATATATATATATATATATATATATATATATATATATATATATATATATATATATATATATATATATATATATATATATAAATTTTAGTGAATATCATTTTCGTATTCTAGGGACCTCAAAACAGATTTCTGCCATAGTCCCGGACTCAGATTGCGTCATGAGACCTACTGTAAAACGAAACATCTAATTTTTACGAAATTTGGTGCAAATGATGGAAGTTCGAAAATCTTGGATGAGTTCTTCAGCCAGACACGTCCGATACTCCAAACATGGTTTTTTAGGAATTTTTTGTAAAAAAAAGTAGTTTTTTGCCAAAATTTTACCCAAGTACAAAAGTTTTTGCGACATTTTTTATACCATTGGAAAGAAGAGAGAATATCTTTTCGAACTATTGTTCTATGATAACTGGTTTTCGGGAAAAACTAATTATTGTAAACGGAAATTCGCTATGTTATGCAGGATGCTGCGACAGGAATATTTTAAAAATGAACTCTTACTGTCACTTGGTAATATTACCAGTGGTTCTCAAAACTATTTGGTCCGCGACTCCTCTTTGTACCCAAAAATGTCAAAGGACACCCGAAATATATAGAAATGGTTATATAGTCCCCGAAATATATATAGTAATTAATTGCTTTTGCGACCCCTCTGGGGGTCTCGGAATCTATTTGAAAATCACTGATATTAGTATAAAAGATACCGTTCTTTTTTGCCCAATGATTTTTATGACTCACTGTCAGGTACTAATTCAAACTACTTATTTAAAATGCAAGATGTATAAAAGAAAATTAATTTTTCCGTCAACAAAATTGGGTCAAAGATATCTCTCTTTGATGACGATGAAAGATAAACGTCTAAATGAAAATTCATGCACATAAAGACGTATATAAACAGGGGGTAAAATATTTATTATTAAATTTCAATCATATTCCGGTTGTAAACAAATAATAATAATATAGCTCTTATAACTCTTAGCTCTGAGTTAGTTGTTATTAAACTTGTATGATAATGATGTTGATAATACAGTGTATCAATTTATTTACCAGTACACCAGTTGTAGATGTTTATTACATCCCTTAGAGCTTTTGGGAACATGGTTTGTATATGTACATAATATGTACCATATACACCCTCATTGCATACAAACGGGGCATAAACATCCCCTAAATAGTCTCCTCACCGCATACACTTAATAAAAGTGAAATGAAACCAGTTTATAAACATATATTGCATAGCTCATCTACATAAAATATATACGTATATACATATAAGTGTACAATAGTGTCCCAAAAAAAGTAAACATAAAAACATAAACAGTTCTCAAACTATTTGGTTTCAAACAGTTGAAACAAGAATTGAAGTAAATTTAAATTTAAAAGAAAAATAGCAGCTATCCAATTGTTTCATTGGATGATACCCCCGATACGACATATTTAACAATTTCACTTGTTAATTTTATTCAGAAAAAAACCTCCTAATTTTTGTGAAGATTTTTTTAAATTAACGTAAGTCGATATGATATCCGATATTTATATTCAGCTTTATTCAAACGTCAATTTGATGTGTCACGTCACATGGTCGGACTTTCAATCACGCTTTCAAAATCATGTCAAAAATTGCTGAAGTTATGTTATAACATTTAAAAGAATTTTGATGTATTCTCTCCACTTTCATTGATACTGTTCTTTGATTTCTACTTTATCGTGGAATTCACATTTATGATTTCCACGAACCACAAAAACATGCCTCTTAAAGTACCTTATGTGAACAAAAGATCACAAAAAGAAAAAATCGTACAAAAAATGACCACATAAAAAGAGGTTGTGCTATATAGCACTTTCAAACGTTGTAATTTATATAAATATAAATTACCCAAATGTGATGAAAACCATCTCATGAATAGTCCAAAATATAAGAATAAAAGTTACGAAATAATTCCCAAATTATATAAGGAAAATCACGGCAAAATTAATCTAAAACGATACGAAACAATCTGATTTATTTAAACCAGTAAAAATATATGAATCGTGATTGGATTTTTTGGGTCACCAAAAAACTTGACTTTCATAGTTGAAGTAATTTTTAAAAGAGTTTGTAATTTTAATAGCCAAATGAAAAATTTCCCTGTTCAACAAATTACTTAAGATCCATCTTAAAACATAATCTATTATACCGTGTGAGTTTTTTGGGGGTTGCCATTTTTATTACAGCCAAAAAATTATTCAAATAAGAGTTGTAGATATCGATGGGGGCAACCGATTTCTAAAGCCAGGAGCTTTATAGCTCTTATTTCTTAGTCCATTTCTTGTTTATTTCTCTTTAATTTATCAATTAGGCGGTAAAAATATGCATATGTATTTGAGGCTAGTTCAACCGACAGTGTTCTGGTTGGTTACATTTCTTTTACATCCAAGAAAAGAACCTTTTCCAGTACCATTTCTATCATACAAACTTGGCTGTAATAAAAAATGGCAACTCTCAAAATACTCACACGGTATTTACAAATTGAATGTCACAATTTTACTCTGTTTCAATTTTTTCCCCACTACTGTAAAAATTTATATTTAAAATTGGGACGGGATACTATATAAATATGTGTCTATATGTATATCTCACTTAATAAATGCACGAACACAAATAATATATCTATTTGATTTTGTTTGTATTTTATAAAACATTTCAATTAAGTTTTCCAATATGATTTCGGCTTATCGTAATTATTATGGCAGAGTTATTGAGTGTTTACAAGAGTATACTTAATATACTATTGGAAGGGGAATTTAGGAAGAATTGGTGGTAGAAAAAGTAACACGCTTTACACCAGAGTTTCTCAAAGACTTGCGTCGACGGGGCAAATTGTAAATATCAAAATTTTAAACTAAAGAAGGGAACAAAGAGAAAATGTATTTATTTATTTGAGCTTCTCCGTTTCTGTAAACCAATTGTCTATAATAGTGATATCTTATGCTAATTTGCAAATTTAAAATAGGAGCATGGCCTAATAGAAAAGTCACCCCCGAAAAAATAAGTCATATCATTTAAACAAATTTGGACATTTTTGGCGTTTTAAACAAAAAAATTTTTACCGAAAATCTAATTTTTTTGTTTAAAACGTTGTGAAAAATTAAAAATTATTTATATTTTTTTTTTAAATCTCTTATTCAAGTACAAGTCATAAGCATCTATTAATAGAAAAAATTTTGTTTATTGATTTCAAATAAGGCTTTCAGTTATTCTGCCTACGGCTGAAAATTACCGGTTTTCGACAACTAGCTGCCAGTGGCCTAATTTTTATTTTTTTTTTTCATAAAAATTTTTTTACGGTATCTCAAAATAATATATATGTATAATAATATGCCAGAAGTTAAAACAAATCATATTTTCTTATATTGCAAAAAACAGTGTTTTTTGCTAAGAAAAAACCCATGTAACCCCTTAAAGATAAATTCTTGTCTTTATCTAAATGTTTGAATTTATTATTTTAAATTAGTAGTTCATTACCTAGCAACGTTATGAAACGTTATATTTTTTCATACCATTTGTAAGCGTCACCAATTTTTTCAACTATCCCAGTCCAAAAATATATATTTATGTAACATAAGGTTATTCCTTTAAAAGCCCTGGGAAGTGAGATCGATTATGCAAGATGCTGAGACAGATAGGTATACTGTTTTTTTGACATTGAGAATTTATTAAATTTAATTATTTCTCTATAAAATAAGATTTAAAATCTAGCTTTATATGTCGGGTAATCAGGGCCGGATTTACCTCTGTGAAGGCCCCGGGACACTTCTAATATAGTGGCCCCTGAATACTTTTGAGAATTTCCCAAAAAAATACAGTTGGCAACCAAAAAAAAAAAAAAAAAAAACAAAACAAAAACAAAAAACAAAAAAAAATTTGGGGGACAGGTCTACCCACACTGTCAACTTCCCATTGGGTGTCTTTAAAGACTAGAGATTACTGTACATAAATAATTCTTTTTTCACTTCAGGCGACTCCTCCCCTGGGCCCCAGATAGAGGCTTTGCCCCTTGCACCATACCGGGGGCTTCGCCTTCTGTATCTAAGGGTGGAGGCTCCACCCTTATCAAATAAATGATAACATCATTTGTTCTCAAGATATGCGAGACAAAATATATTTTGGCAAAAACTAATTTTTCAAGTTTCTTATTTTTTTTTTTTTTTTAATTTTGTAATAAAATACTGGCGTTTTTAACATCAAGGAAGATTCTTAGGCCATTATATAATAATGTTATGGTAAAAAATCCATATAATCTATGTTATCTTAATAAAGTTAATTCCGTTTTTTTACCACAAAAAACAAACCGCTAATCCGAATTTGCTGAAAACTTTATCCGGTCTTCATTTTTTGATTACGCATCTGAGTTGATATCATCATTTGTTCTCGAGATATGCGAGACGAAAAAAAATTCACGAACGAACGAACGAACTAACGAACGCACACACAGACATCACGCTAAAAACGATGGATTCGGATTCTAGTGACCTTGAAACGTGGAGATATGTCAAAATTAGCTATTCGTAAAATCAGACCCATTACAATAACTTTCTATGGGAAGTTAAAAACTCTTATCCTATCTATTCTGTTCCTTAACTTTGAGATTTTATTCGATTGTGTGGGGGCCCCGGGATACCTATCCCAAGTGTCCTTCTGTAAATCCGGCTCTGCGTGTAATGCACACATCGAAAGGATTAAAATATCAAATCCGATATTGCAGTATGTGATACATTTTACAAGCTCAGTAAATATAGCTACATTTAAGGCAAAAAAGCAAACGAATTCGAACTAGCTTCGAATCGTAATAATATATAGTAATAAAATGTTGTATACGAGGCTGTGTTCGGCATTATATTCCGCTTCACAATATATTGTCCTATTGGTGATACTGGTGGTCGCAAGGCAGCAAGAGGGGGGTGGAGGGGGTTAGAAAATAATAAATTATACATGAGGAAGGATATAAATAAACGGACTGCCACATAAATGACAATCATTTGCCTTTATCATATTGCATACCACCCTGTATCATTTTGTACAGGATGTACCAAATAATTCTAACATAATAAATAAGAAAATCAAAGTTCCTAACCACCACAATTTGATTTAAAGAGTAAAAGTTGTATGTAGAAATTAATAGCTAATATCAAAAGGTGGTCATTAAAAATTTTAGGAATTGAATGAAGTGACTGTTGTGTAATATTTTATCTAAAACTGGGACATCCTGTAGGGTGAATCGTTGCCAATATAGTGAAATACTTTATTTTTTATTACAATTTTATTATTGTGATTTCATTGTATTGTGTATAATAACGTTTGTTTTATATCCAATTATTGGGTGTAGAATTACAATGGATGTCTCTCATATTACGATTTAAAAATTTGATAAACCGTTCGGTCCAATAATATTAATATAGAGAATGAAGGGGAAAAAATAGTTGGCCACCGGAGGTAGGCAAAATTTGTTGCGATAAATTATTTCTCGCCCTCGCTTGATGTTAAGCTAGTTGTGTATCTTTTTTCAGCGCCCTATATTTCAGCTTCCGGATTTTTTCCTGACGTACAAATTATTTTTTTAAGGGGAGATTCGCTAAAAATAAAGAAATCGATTTTTCATAATTATGTTCCTTAAGGTGTTAGAAATATTCTCCTAAAATTTTATTTAAAAAAAATGAAAAATCAAAAAGTTATGGGCATTTTAGTGCACGCACTTTATTATAATTCAATTTAAATAAAAAACTATAAATGCTTTTTTCTCGAAAGTACATTTTTTGACATGGTTCCTCGTGTATCTCAAAAAGTATTTGAGATATCGACATAAATCAAAGTGCATATTATTACTCGATACCATGATTTTGGCACGAACTAGGTTTATGCCAAAAATATTTGGTTCCGTAATATATTTTCAAAATGGCGGCTGTTTATACTTAGTCGAAAAAAAGCGGTGATTTTTGAAAATTTATTTTCTTAATACGATTTCTCGCTGGTTTTTTATTTTTTATTACTCATGCGGGAAAAGTACTAACTTGGCGCATACATTTCTGTGTGCAAAATAGCTGCTTGCCCACTGTACTCTTCCCGCATACTTTTTTGCGGGCCGAAAGTAACTTTCGACACGTAAATTGACAATAAAACACGCAAAATTTAATCAAAACACGCAAAGCCGCCTCTTGATTTTTCATTTAATAAATATTTTATAATTATTTCTATAGAAACCACCAACAAAGTAATTTTAAACAATATTTAATTCAGAAAAAAAAGACGAACACTTAAAAATATTATTTTAAAAAGTAATAAAAATGTCAAAAATAGTGATAATACTAGAAAAAAGTATTTGAAATTCGAAATAAAAAATAGTATGTGCAACTCGTGCGGGATTGTCGATTGCCCACTCAAGCGAATGAGCGTACGAACGTAGTGAGTGCGCTCAACTTCGCTTTCGTGGGAAATCGACAATTTCCCTCACTTATTGCACAATATACTATTTTTTCTTAGATCCTAGTTAATACCATAACTGTGTATATGTATATTTTCAGAAAATTCTTGATTTTTTTTTATTTTGGTTCACTGGGGATTTCAGAACGTGAGGAACCATCAAGGTGAAAAAATTTCGTAGTCTCGACTTCAAAGCCATTTATACTCAACTCATTTTGGAATTTTTTTTATAAATTTTTTTATGTAATCTCAAGACATGTGGAAACAATGTTGTATACATTTAGTTTTTTTAATAAAATATTTATTTGTATAAAAAAAAAAAAATAATAAAAATGGTCGATTTTTGATGTGTTCTTGGCGAATTTTCCCTTAAACAAACAAGTTCTAACAAGGAAAGGTTCCCAGGTGTTCGCCTCCGATTTCAATGCCGCTGAAATATGTTATTCTACGTCGAAATCTAAGAGACAGGTATTTTTTTATCCACTTATTGTGACATTATTACCCACTGTCAGTGTGTTAATAGTAAAAATAAGTGTTAGCAAACTAGTACGTAATTTAAGAGGGTGACTCACCCCCTCTCTAGTGTTGCTCAAACTGAATTTTGAAATCGAAAATTTCATTTCTACTTTATTCTAATTGTCTTAAACTATTTTCCATCAAGAAGAACTTCTTGATCCACCCAAGTAGTACGACTATTCGACACAGTCACCCCCTAGTTAACTACCCCTAGACTTAATATTAAGACATTGAGCGACAACAGGTCAATTAGATTTTTTGACGTAGATTTTAAATCTATAAACAAAATTTTTATATTGTTTAATTTTCACCCCCTTTTTACAAAATTAACTCCCAACCACCCCTGTTGATGTAAATTGAACAATTTGCATATCAATAGATAGCTCTTTAAAAAAGAGCAATATTGCCCATTTAAACTTTTGCTCTATCTCTTACTGTTTTCGAGACATTTTAAAAATTGAATTTTTACCCCAATTTTTGAAGGGCGATTTCACCCCTTCAAACCGTTTTTCCGCCGATGAAAAAAAATACGTGTCTCTTATATTTCGACGTAGAATAACATATTTCAGCGGCATTGAAATCGGAAGCGGACACCTGCGAATCTTTCCTTGTAAGTACGAGGAAGCTATGTGTCTTACGCCTTGACAGTGTATTTTTATCTACAAGCAGCCAAAATATTTGCTTGTAATTTGTATTATTGGCTATTTTTCCTCAATAAAATATTACCGTATCTTTAAAATTTTAAAGCCCAGGGTGCGCCACCTAATTAATTCATACCAAATAAATATACCTATGAAAAAAAATTTAATAGAATCGTGAAACCATGAGATTGTAACATGTGTCGTCATACAGTCATATGGTCAAAGTAACATAACATAATACAAGTACACAAACACAATTGTGACGAAAAGATTTTCCACTGATATCTTGATCCTATTTGATCCGGCGATTCTTTCAACTCGTGATTCTATTTCTATTCATAACCACTTTTTTCCGTCTTTCACGAGACGCACACGGTGTCCGATACAGGAAGATTTCAGTATCGATTTTACTTCCTCGTTTATCTAATACCGATATATGTGTATCTATTCTTGTTTAGTACGTCTTAGGTACGTATATAAGAGTTCAGATAAGATGAATTTTGTTTATTTTGATCCGATCTCATTTCCGTTCTTATAGAAATTCGCACAAAAGCCTCTTTCAACGTTTGGTACAATCAAAATGATTTCGTTTCGTTTTTTTTTCTTTTTTCTTTCTTGCTACTATGTGTGTGGGGTTTCTTTGTTGAGAAGAAATAACAATGATTGTGGAATAACGAACTATTATATCAAATGGCTTCATACTTAAATTGTAATAAATTATATATCAATATAAGTATATTATGATAATCCCTTCTTTACAGCATGGATCGAAAGAAAAATGTATTTTTCGTGAAAAATTTTCCTTTTTCGATAACATTTTGTGATGGAAATTCAGAGTAACTTTCGTAAAAATGTTACGGTGGATATGTTTTTGGATTAGTGATCGGAGTTGTGCCACGCAGGGCCGTACCCAGCTTTGGCGGGCTCTGGTAAAGATATCAGGCCGGGCCCCTTCATCAGGCGGGGCTCGGCCCGGCCCAGGCCCTCTTGGGGCCCGGGCCCCGGTAAAATTGTCCGGAAAAACCGGTCTGAGTACGGCCCTGGTGCCACGTGATGTAAAAAACCAGTTTAAAGTATGTAAAAAACTGTAAAAGACCGTAAGAAATTGTACAAAATTGTAAAAAATGTAAAATGCTTAAATCATTTGTCATTTCATTGACTAACAATTTATTTTGACGGTTATAACTTATTTATAAGTTCACATGAAAAAACGTGTAAACAAAATGTCGACACAAAAATGATTTTCTGCTGGTGGCAGGCCATCCACAACTGACTACAAAGCTTTAAATTTCCAAATGAACAAACTGAGTTTTGACAGATCAAAATAACTACTACATATTTATCTCTCTTTAAATTATAATCACAATAAAATCACTGATGATAATGATGATGAAGATGAGTGATACCTTTAATAAAATTTAACTGAATAAATAAAAATCTTTTTAACATTGAATTCTTAAATAAACTATTCTATCAAAACTAACCTTTCTTTTTCCTGTTAAGTAATATTCAAATTACTTAATTATAAAGTTTTACTTTGCAAATATAGCAAATACTTCAATAGCAAATATGGAATACCATTAGTAACGCTTACATATCTATTAAATTTAAAAAAATTTGTTTTTTACATTTTCTACATTTTTTACAGTCTTTTTATCAAAACAAGTATGTGTAATTACAAAGTTTTTTACATGTAAAAAACTGTATAATTTATCCGAAGTAAATTACACGCACAACTCTATTAGTGATGTGTTCAAATAGAATAGAACTGTTCTTTTGAAACTGTTTCGTAAATGGACAGATCCAAGATTTTGACTTATCGTTAGTCAAAATCGATTTACCTGTTCCGTAATATTGTCCATCGAATTCTATACCAAAAGTAAGTAGTAAAATTATTATAGCAGTTCTGTATCAAAAGTAGTAATCACAGCAGTTCTGAATCCAAAGTAGTAAGATTACAGCAGTTCTGAACCCAAAGTAGTAAGGTTACAGCGGTTCTGTACTAAAAGTGGTTCTTTATCAAAAGAGTTTTGAAAACGAAATAAAAACTATGAACATGCGTTTTGTTATTACAATATTGTAACTTTATAATATAAAATACCCCTATTGCAGCATCCTGCATAACATAGCGAATTTCCGTTTTCGAAAATATTAGATTTTCTCAAAGATAGTTCAAACTTTTTTATGCGTATTTTTCTCCTCTTTCCAATGGTATAAAAAAATATTGCAAAAGCCAGTAAATTTGGCGAATTTTTGGAAAATACTCAAAAAGCCATGTTCCGGACATCAGACGTGTCTGGCTGAAAAATTCATGCAAGATTTTTGGCTTTTCTAACGTTTTCACCAAATTTCGTAAAAATAGAATGTTTTGCTGGCGAGTTATCATGCTGATACATAAATACATAAATACATATATACATATAATTTCAGTGAATGTTATTTTCGACTTCTAGGGACCTCAAAACAAACTTCTAGGTCGTCCCAGGCTCAAGTCACGCCATAACAGTGGCCATAATAGCTGAATTGTCGATTTAAAAATTCACTAAAACGTAATCAATCATGAATTTCGTCCAAAAATTTTATTTTCAGTAGGGTAAAAGCCCCCTTTGTGGAACGGTATCTAATTATGAACATTTACATATTAATGAAGTTATTTCTGAAAGAAACGTCTGATAACAAAAATTATTATTAATAGAATGATTGTTTTTCAATTTAAATTCACCTCTCATTTAAAGTTTCCTTACTTAATTAAAGGAATAAATATCTAAATGTCAAAACTGTTCCAGTATTAGATACCGTTCCACAAAGAGGGCTTTTACCCTATATAAGAATTTTGTATGTGTCGAAAACATATTATCCCGGTAACCTTGTTGAACAACCGCAGTCCCATAAGGATCTACCATTCGTTCAAAATGGCCAAATCAGGGCCAGAATCATCCTATCCCTAACTGTAGTAAAATGCAATAAATTTGTTTCAAGGTCTCGCTAGTTAACTTTGCACCGGACCTCATTTTTGGTTGGGCCGGTTCTGGTTAGGGATGATCGATATTAGAAAAACATCAATGTTGACATGGATATTAACATCGATTCAAGAGTATCGATATACGATATATATCGAAAGAAAGACATCGATGTTCGAAAACGTCGTTGTTTATGTAGCAAAATAAACAACCATTATAATCTATTATTTATTTTATTTATTAAAAATTAACATTGCCAGAAGTTTCCCTTTTAATATATTCCTTTGTATATACAAATGCTGTTCAGCTTTTGAAAAAAGTCTCTGAAGTTGTTGAAGTTGTTGTGAAACACAAATATTTAATGGCAATCTTTTTCAAGTTTGGATAAGTGAATCCTAGAACTTGCCATAAAAGTAATGGATCTTGTTTTAAATCAGCTACAGGACTTATAAATACTGGATAACTTAGAGTAATATCGATGTTCCAATATTATTCTCGTAACATCGATGTGTCGATGTTATCGAGGACATAACATCGATGTAAAAACATCGATGTTTTCCTCCTAAACATCGATGTTTTTCTAACATCGATGAATATCGATCATCCCTAGTTCTGGTTCCCATTACCAAAGAATTACCAAAAAAAAAAAATTTTGCTCACGGAAGACGAGGCATTACTGTATTATAGAGTTGTTTATACGATTTTTTGAACCCCCTTTGTTTGTAAACAAGTAAAATTTTATTTCGTATAACCTTCATAAAAATAACAATATTTTTTTTTTATCAAGTTTTCTTAAATTGAATCCTACTACTCACATTACTGTTAATAAAAAATTACAATACTCGCTGATATAGTAAAACATAAAATAAATAACGTTGCAAGATACACATTCGAAACGAAGAAAAAAAAAGAAATTAATCTATTTTCTAAATTGAATTCAACCAGCAAAAAGCACTCCCTAATATAATTTTGGAAATGAGATTCCTTCTGTTTCCCTAATACTAACGTAACTGAAGAAAAGATATCATCACTACAACAACTGAGTATGTATCTATCGGTGACGAAATACAAGCGACAATATAAATACTTGAAAGTCGTCGCATCGACTCAACTCGACTCCGATGTGTGTCTCTATTGTTCTTTGGGAAGACAATAGGAGTCGACCAGAGACTGACACGAGTTTAATCACAGTAATGGCGCTCGTATCTAAATAAACAGTCTATTGCTACTGCATTCATTTCAACTCTATTATTACAGCGTGTAACTAAACTAATCATCCCCCGTGCACTTACTTCACCATCGCACCACACCAGAATGGGTGCTGTTAGATAATTAATTTATTAACAATATGTAAATGAATTTTATGTAATGAAATTTTATGCATATTAATCAAATTGTTTCCTGTTCCCTTAATACTATTTTTTTTTCTAAAATTTATGTGTCGAGGAGTTTCGGCGTTTTTTTTTTAAATAAACTTCCATAGTACACTTACCAGTTTCTGGTAAACTTACCTCATGAGCCCAGCCGAATGGTTTTACCTTTACCATGAAAAAAAAAAGTTAGGACAAGATTATAGCGAAAAAAATGATCATTTCGTTGTAGGTGTAACACGATAAAAATGAAACAAAAATTCGTATTGGTAAATTTAATTGATTGCAGAACCATAGTAACAATGTATTAAATAATAAATAATATGAATACTAATTTATTTTATTCGTTAAATTGTCTTACCGTATTACTCTTGAGTTATATATATTTTCTGAATATATTTACTTTTTTATAACACCCGCTTCTAAAGTTCAATATTCGAGCGTTGTGTAGTGGGCGTAAAGAGCAGTTTTCATATTATTGTAAAACAAACGACAGTAACTGTGCGCGAAAGTACAACTGTGCGTGAAAGTAGCTAAAACTATGCGAGAAAACAATGATATTCATTTGTCAATGATAATCATATTCAAATTAAACATGGAAACGATCAACAAATTAATATAAAAATTTTTTTTCATATAACATTATAAAATAAAATTAACCCTACTATTTTCTAATATTACTTAAAAATAATTAATTTTTTTCTCTCTATTAAACTTTAGAAGTCGTCATTATAAAAAATTATGTTCGATACGTATGCGTAAAGTGAGGTATCCAATAGGCTTAAACTGGGGCACTCGCTAAAGGGACTGACGCATACACAACGAGATCTCGTGCGCTTACTCCCACTCGCCTGACGGCTCATGGAGGAATACAGCGCACTCGATCTCGTTATGTATGCGTCAGTCTCTTAGACTCGTGCCCCAATTTAAGCCTACTAGAATACCTCTCTTTACGCATATGTATCGAAAATAACTATTCTACAATTCGAATTTCTTGGCTAAAAGCAATTTAGTTGATAGTTCTTCTCGTTAAATTGCTCGGCAACAAATTTTCGTTATATATAAATACAAATTTATTCGAAAAAATAGGAACGTCTCGTGTAAATAAGTGAAAATTTTGCATTTTTGATAACGAAAATGGAAAAGTTGGTACCAAAATTTATTTCAGTTTTGCATGTCGGTCAATATCGTATCGCTTCTCTAACGTTTAAAAGAAAATAAAGAACAATTTTTACTTTCATGACCTCATCAAGTACTTATATTAAACACATTGACGGTTATAACCTCTGGTGGCGAAATACCCAACTGGTACACACTATTTTGACAACTAGTAGGGGAGAGGTGTGTCAGTAGTAACAGAGGGTCAATTGTAACTTCAAAATTTGCGAGACATCTATCAATAATCCTATTGAAGAGTATTACATATCATAAAGTGGCTTCTAAAGTTGTGGTTTACTGACAAAATTTTCAGTTAATACCATCCAGAGGTTTTCTCCCAGCAATATCAAATGTGTTTATATAAGCTAATCGTAAATTTTGAGTGCGTTAACAATTTTTTGATTTTTGAAGTAAATACCCCAGCAATTGGAAGAAAAGTGATTTTATTGGAAACACATTCAATCAAATAATATTATCAGATAGGTAGCTTAGCTTTTTTAATCCTAATTAATATTTTATGAATTTTTTTATAAAATGAAACAGCGGTGGAACAATTGTAACAAATTCAGTATTGTCGATTGTAACATGTACAACTGACTTCCATTAATGGGATTAAAAAAATGCTTATAATATACAAAATGAAAAACTAGGATAGAAACTATGTTTAATGATGTATATGTGAATTCCGTTAAAAAAGTAATAGAAAGAGAAAAAATTCAGAGCTGTTGCCTGAGACTATGCTATTTGGCACCTTTCTTACTCAATATGTACCTAAGGAAGAATTTTTAAAACTGGATTAATTATAATAACTAACGTGTAAATTCAACTAAATAATGAGCGTTACAATTGAACGTAAGCCCTGTAACAATTGATCCTCTGTTGGTGGCGATTGTAACATTACACTTTCGTCCACATAATTGCAATGTTTTTTATTATTAGTCAACATAGAGTATTTTTATGCAGCTCATTCAAAACCTGAAAAATGCCCGTATCTTGTACCAAAAATTTAATTCTCTGTGACTAATAAATAAAAAGTTACTAGCCTGTATATTTTTTTTGTTACTATTGACACACCTCTCCCCTACACCTTATATGGAATTTATTGACGCGATACTGCGTTGTGTCGCTATTAGTCAGATTTGATTTGACATCGTACATCAATAACCATCAACGTGTTAAAATTGTTCAAGTTCCAAAAATCATAATTTCAATACTAGAGATATGAAAAATTTGAAGCTATTTTGATAAGGTTTCGCTACCATTTCTCTGATTTCTATCAAAATTAGTACGGTAAAAGTAGCAGAAAATGGTTTTTGTCACCTTTCTTACCGTTTCTGATGAAATTCGAAACGTGAGAGTAACAGAAAGACAAATTTTTTATAGTACTAATCGCATTTCTGATGAAAATTTGATCACTCTCGTAGCAAAAATCAAAATTTCACCTTCAAATTAAAAAAAGAAAAAACGTTAGTAAAACTTTTTTGCAACATTTTGTTAATGGCAAACCCTTTCTTTTAAAAACGGTAATTCAAAGCTTTTCTGGTTCCATTTACAACTATTATATTTCAAAAATGCAATAATTATAATTACTAGTATTGTTACAATTTCCGAAAGCTTCGTAAATGCTATGCTCGTATATGTATGTATATAGTATATTTTTTTAGTTTAGAAATGACGTCATTATGATCTCTTTTCAATTTATGATGCTAGCTGTCCTTTAAAAAAATTATACGATACTGATCCTTAAAATAGTACATAAATTAAGTTGATTTTCATTTTTTCTATTTCTCTCTTATTCCAGTTGTCAAATTATATAAGATTTCACTTACGGATTTGTGTATACCGACTGAAAGTAAGAAAGAAATAACATACCATTTAGTTAGGTACTATTAAATAATTTTTAACAAGAAAACCAAAAAAAGGATGTATTATTTTTTATTTGACCCACCCATTTCAATTCATATTTTTATGATACCTTACTGTGTTACCTTACTACCGAGGTATCATAAAAATATGAATTGAAATGGGTGGGTCAAATAAAAAATAATACACCCTTTTTTTGGTTTTCTTGTTAAAAATTATTTAATAGTACCTAACTAAATGGTATGTTATTTCTTTCTTACTTTCAGTCGGTATACACAAATCCGTAAGTGAAATCTTATAAAATTTGACAACTGGAATAAGAGAGAAATAGAAAAAATGAAAAAAACTTAATTTACGTACTATTTTAAGGATCCGTATCGTATAATTTTTTTAAAGGACAGCTAGCATCATAAATTGAAAAGAGATCATAATGACGTCATTTCTAAACTAAAAAAATATACTATATTCGATTTCTCTCTTTTAAACTTATCAATACGAAATGTTTTTTTCTATAATCCCCACTACTTGTTGTTCCATTCAATTACACACTACCACTCAAAAAGTTGTGCCGCCCGTGAACCGTAATTTTAAAATTTGTTTTTATGTATATGATATAACATTTCAAAAATGTAGTATGCCTATATTTACAAGTTCCACGTGTCAAACTGATACGTTAAAAAAATATAGTCTTCTTTTTCAATAATTCTGTTGAATGAAACCTCAGGCGAATAATATTTCCCGCGAAATGAATTTTAAATAGAGGTTATTCTGAAATGAAAATAGTACTGATATGAAAATATTACTTGATATGAAAATAATGAAAATAAATTTGTGATTTATTACAAAAACTAGCCGTACCCGCGGCGTCGTTCGTGCAAAGCATTGTTATAAACTGAATGAGAAGTATGTAAGTGTAATAATTATAGAGAACTTGCAAAGAATAATAATTTTTATGTAATGCATGCACATGCTCAAAATGGTTTTTCTATTTTCCCGTGGGAATGAGGCATTTGCCCGGAGTAAAGAGTATGTTAAATGTTGCCGTAGGTAATAAGTTATCACCACACCAAATTTTATTAAAATCCATCCAATAGTTTTTGCCTAATGTGTGCACATGCTCAAAATGGTTTTTCCATTTTCCCGTGGGAATGAGAAATTTTCCCGGAGTAAAAAGTATTTTAGATGTTGACCCAAGTAATAAGTTATCATCACACTAAATTTCATTTTTGCGTAAAAATCGCTGTTTTGGTATCTACATCGACAACTATTTACAGTACCAGTATAATTTTCAAAAAATATTCCATGTACAGAAATGGTCTCGTTACAATTTTATTATATGTATAGATATACTGAGAAGTTTATATGACTGTCAGATATGTGTCAGACTTTTATTTCTTTATTGTACTACAGGATAATTTTTAGGATTTCGCAGTGAGTATAACAACGAAATCTTTATAAATTCGTTATATCTGTCATCACGTTGGATGATTTACCCGCACTTGACCGCTTTTAAATAATCAGTAATTTAAATTTTTTTCTTTTCAACTGATACAGGAAGCAAAAGGTTTAGACAATTATATTACCTATTAACAAATTTTTTTAGTTAGTTAACAACAATTTTATTAAAGTCAGTTATATTGAGCTAAACGTTTTTTTAAATATTTTCAATAACGTAAATTTCTATATCGTTTGCAATCACTTTCTGAGTACGAATTTTAAAAGTGTGATTTTTAAAACGCCATTTCTGAAAAATATAAGATAAAACTAATAATTTCAAAGGATTAATTCATTTTTAAAAATACTTAGGAAGCTATAAAGCTCCTGACTATAGTAATCAGTTACCCCCATCGGTATCTATAAGTGTTTTTGAAACAATTTTTTGATTAAATCAATAGTTTGCTGTAATAAAAATGGATAGTCACAAAAAAATTCATCCTGTGTATTATAACTGACGCATTTAATTGAAACGATATCAAGAAACAGTTAAGGACAGACAAACCAGTTTTTGTAGCGCCATCTGTCGAGAAAATCTATGGAAAACATTTCCACCTAAAACTTCTCCATATTTGATACTATAATTAAGATTTTATAGTTCGAACAACGAACTCCTTATGAATTCGTCATGTCCATCACTTGCGTGTCGCCATTTCTCACTTGATCAATTTTTAGAAACGACATTGGCATCTGTTTATTTCTGATTCGGGTTATTTATAAAATAAAATGACATTCAAACCAGGCCGTTTTATTTTTTAATAAATAGATATTTATGGTTTCGTCACATCTATCTTTTGGGTGCAGCCATTTCTCACTTAATAGATTTTACAAACGACATTGGCAGCCATCACTTTTTTTATCAGAGGTATTTATAAAATAAAATGACATACAATCCAGGCCGATATTTTTTTTTAAAATAAATATTTGTGGTTTTCTCATTCTGTTATTCGGGTGCATCCATTTCTCACTTGATCGATTTTACAAACAACATTGGCGCCCGTCTTTTTTTTTTATCCGGGCCGTTTTTTTCTAAATAGTACTGTATTATTTGATATCAATACGACAATATATATTTAGTTTGTATTCTTGTAGTAAAAATTCAATGATATTTTTATACCCTCTTTTCCTGCAAACACATTAAAATGAAAGCATTTTATAAACATATACGCAAGCACGCATATACAAATCTATACCATTACAATAAAATCGACTAAAACCCTTTGTCAATTTAACATCGACTAAAAGCCACGCTATTTTCATGTTTTACATTACACTATATATGTAAATGTATTATCATTGAGACGTTCTCTGGTAGATACCCTATTAGGCCCCCTCCCCTATCTACATATTTAGAGTCACTCAGTCTCCCCCGCACAAACAATAAATTGAAAAATAAAAATTGTTTTGCATGTACAAAAATTTGTACGAAGAAAAAGATTTATTATATATTGGAGTTTTTTTTTGTAACCGCAAGCAATCAGTAATGTTTTGATGTTAAAAAGATTTTAAAAAATTGCTTCAGTTTTTTAGATTTTCTTGAATTAGAAGGTGGCCACATTTTTTTTAAAAAGCTTCATAATTTCAACACACACACACACATATATATATATATATATATATATATATATATATATATATATATATATATATATATATATATATATATATATATATATATATATATATATATATATATATATACACTAGCGGAAATAATTAAAGGATCAAAAAAAAATTCCAAATTTTTAGCGATTTTTCGAATGGCTGTATCTTTGTGAAAGATGGTCGTATCGGAGTCATAAGCAAAGCAATTTAAAGCTGGAAGTTTCTAGTTTCGAGATCTTGCGATGAAAAAATTTTCAAAGCAATGTGTGTGGCGCAATCCTAACAAATACAGTAAAAAAAGAATTTTTCAAAAATTTTTCGGTTTTTTTTTTTGGTCCACGGACTTGGAAAAAATTTTTCCGACTTAACCACCATATGGATCGGATAACTTGTTTATTCAGGTTTAATTTGCTTTTTTATAGACTTTTATACGACCACTTTTCGCTGAAATATCGGAGTTTGAATGGACTTTTGAAAAAATTACTGGATCATTTTTTTGATCGTAAACTTTCATAATCTTCAACAAAAAGAAAAAAAAATTTCTCAGTTTTTTTCACATTTTTATCAATAACAGTATTTAAATTTATAAAAAAAAGAAAATTTATTAGAAAATTTTCAGAAAAAATTTTTTTCTAAAATTTTTCAAAAAAACATTTGAAAAAATTTTTCGGAAAATTCTTAAAAAAAAAATTTTTTTTAAATTTTCTAAGAAATTTTCTTTTTTATAAATTTAAATACCGTTGTTGATAAAAATGTGAAAAAAGCTGAGAAAATTTTTTTTTTTCATTTTGTTGAAGATTATGAAAGTTTATGATCAAAAAAAATGATCCAGTAATTTTTTCAAAAATTCAATCGAATGAAACACAAAAACGGCTGGATGGATTAAACTGAAACTCGGTGGGGTTTTTGTGGGTATATTGAACTACAAAAGGCACACTTAACATTAGTGGTTTTCTCGAAGTTTTTAATTCAGCGCTTGATTTTCCAAAGAGCCACCAAAAGCTCTTTTTTTCTTGATTTTTCAAATTCATGTAAAGTATGCAAAAAACTTTTTTCCTGAAAAAATAATGGCTAATCCTTGTAGAGAATTTATTCCGGATTTTAAAACACCTATTCAATTTTCTGTGTGATCATTGGTTGCTGAGATATCGACTGTCAAAGACGAAATGATCCTTTTCCATTCAAAGTCCGATATCTCAGCGAAAAGTGGTCGTATAAAAGTCTATAAAAAAGCAAATTAAAGTTGAACGAACAAGTTATCCGGTCCATATGGTGGTTAAATCGGAAAAATTTTTTCCAAGTCCGTGAACCAAAAAAAAAAAACCGAAAAAATTTCGAAAATTTTTTTTTCAGTGTATTTATTAGGATTGCACCACACACGTTGCTTTAAAACTTTTTTTATCGCAAGATCTCGAAACTAGAAATTTCCAGCTTTAAATTGCTTTGCTTACGACTCCGATACGACCATTTCTCACGAAGATACAGCCATTCGATAAATCGCTAAAATTTTGGATTTTTTTTTGATCCTTTAATTATTTCCGCTAGTATATATATATATATATATATATATATATATATATATATATATATATATATATATATATATATATATATATAAATTTTTGTGAATATTATTTTCGGTTTCTAGGGACTTCAAAATTTCTGCCATGGTCCCGGGTTCAAGTCGCGTCATGACAGTGGCTGTAATAGCTGAATTCCATTCTGGAAATTCGCTAATAGTAGTAACTGGGAGAATATTAATTGTTTTTTAAAATGGTAAAGTAACCAACTTCATTTTGTTTTAGACCATTTGATATGGGCCGACCCATATACATTTATTAAAAATAATTTTACTGAAATAAAAAGGTAACCAGATAATATGAATTCATCATTTCCTGCAGTAACTTTTGAATATAGGCTCTCGGTGTTTTTGAAGTCAATTTTTGTGAATTTTGTATCAATTTCTATATCAATCATAAAAACCATTTCACATACGTCCATCAAAAGACCAGTCAGTCAATAATGTCCGTCCATTGATGACTTCAATACCGCATTAACAACACACATGATTGATGACTCTGTGAACTTTCCGTTAATCACATCAATTCAATATTTACACAATTTTTGTTCAATTTTGTTTTCAGGTAGCAATATTGATAAATAATCGAAATTAAACTAAAAATGAAAGCGTAGATTTTATGATTTTACAGGGTGGTCACTATAAATAAAATAAATTCAAAAACTGCAGGGCCGACGAGAGGTTGCAGTAGGCGGGGCAATCGCCCAATGGCCTGGGTCAACAAAGAGGGCCCGCAGTCTCGATTATGGGCGCGGAGAATGTGAGACAACGTTTTATTTTTTTTTTTTTATTCGTGTTTTGTATTTTTGGGAAAAGAGTTTAAAATTTTTTTTGTTATAGTTGGGGGCCCATCATTTCCTTCGCTGGCCTTGTCGAAAAGTGTGGCGCCATTTTTGAAAAGTTGTTCACTGTTAGATGGCCACACTATTCAGGCAGAATTACAATACGGATGTTTAATTCTGAAAAAATATTTAGATATCTTACTTTAAAAAGTTGCGATCAAGGGGTCAAACTAGTATATCGCGCGTACCCTTTCTCAACCTCGTATATCAAAAACTGCATATTTTAGGACGCACAAAAAACATTAAATATTGTATTTATATATACAGGCTGTCAGAGAAATATCTTAATATTTTGAGGGGTGAGTCATAGCAACCTGTAGACACTAAAACCGCAGGAATTTTTTCGGAATTGCTTTAAGTCGCGTCACCCCTCAAATGGATAAGAGTTATTTCCTTTACACTCTGTACATATATATATATATATATATATATATATATATATATATATATATATATATATATATATATATATATATATATATATATATATATATATATATATATATGTAATATATACACACATACATGTGTGACGCGACTGTTAATTCCGAAAAAATTCCTGCGATTTTTGTGTGATTTTTGTGACAGGTTGCTGAGTCACCCCTCAAAATATTAAGACATTTCTCTGACACCCTGTATACTTATCTATCTATCTATATATATATATATATATATATATATATATATATATATATATATATATATATATATATATATATATATATTATTTATTTATATATGTAGGTAGCCAACATCAAAGGGTGTAATTAGCATGAATCTTAAGTTCATAATGTTGAAAACACAGATTTAAATAAGTTTTATTTGAGTCTCCAAAAATTGGGGCCTTTCAGATACGAGGTTGAGAAAGAGTACATGCGATATGTATCAAACTGTCCCCGCTGTCACCAGCGAGTGACGTTGCACAGCACACATACAGCCAAAACACATGATGTATGGACACGAATATGCGAATATATTAGTATGATATGTGTGCTATGTACGTCACACTCTATGTGAGGCGGGTGGGGTATTGACTAGTATACGCATGCGTACGAATATATGCTATATATGTATTTCATTATTGCAAGTGGTTCATCAACAATACTGACAATATGATGTGTGTCTTGGGAGAGGAGTTCAACGACTAATGAACTGAAACGATATCTGACACACTCTGGACACACTGCTAGCTACAGTTTTTTACACATACGATGAGGACTTGGTGGTTGCGATATTTATAAGTTTAACAGTGAATAACAGATTTTAGGAGCGGCAAGTTTGGTCCAAATGGGCGGCCAAATTTAGAATTTGAAGTTTTTTTGCTCACCACTTACTTTTTTTTTAGGAAAAAGTATTAAAAACTTATTAAGGTAGTTAACTTGACATTCAACTTTTCGACAGAAGTTTCAAATTTTAATAATATAAAGAAGAATACTATATTTGATTGACCTTGTAATTTGGGAAAGAATGATCGCTTCTGAGATAAGATAATTAGGGTTAAAGTTTGTATTTACTCCATGTATTTTAATCTGAAAATTCTGACTACGTACCCTTATTTTGTATTTAAAAATATAATGACTCGACAGAATTCAATAAAAAACTAAGGAAACATAGATTAATAAGTTCTGAATGTAAAGAAAAAATTGAATTATTTGTTGATCGTTTTGAATTGAATATGTTATCAGAGAAATTGTAGTATTTTAATAAGAATTTAACATCGACACCAGTTTCAAGCAACTGAACCAAAGCACACGGAGAGAAAATTCCTATAAAAATTACTGTGCTCATACTACAATGGACGTGTAACAGGCGAACATATCCAATTTTTGTACGGTAAAATTGAATATGTTCGCCTGTTACACGTCGATTGTAGTATGAGCACAGTAATTTTTATAGGAATTTTCTCTCCGTGCAGTTTGACAACGCTGTATGATACTACAACTCCTATTCAGCAGTGCGAATTTCAAAATTTCAATTACAAATCAGTGTACTAATAAATATTTTCTTTTTTATTATCTTTTAAAAAAGATATTAATAAAAAATATTAAATACCATTAATTTGTAACTCAATTAAGATTATAATTGATAAATTACAGTACTTAGATAACTGGTTTCTTAGTATTTAATTGCAAATAGTATTAACAGATGTCACACAGTGTACCATAATATATTGAAAATTATATATGTATTAAAACATAATGCCAATATATTTATCATAAAAAACGTTGATATATTTTGTTTAATGTGTTTAGCATATGAATCTGTTCTGCAAAACAGAGAAGGAAATATGGTGTTCATTCCAGGTGTTCATATTCCAAACAAAATAAAAAGCTATATATAGGTATATATATATATATATATATATACCTATGAACACTATATTTCCTTCTCTGTTTTGCAGAACAGATTCATATGCTAAACACAATAAACAAACTAGTGTATGCACAGACTATGTTTGAATGTATGCATACACGTTCGTATGAAAAATAGTATGTATCAACATCTATCCATTAATACAGACAATAATGGCATAAAGTAAGTATTTTCTACTAGCATGTCACACAGTAATTACCTTAAGAAATTTTTCTTTTAGCTTTTTGGGATAAAGCAGTGGCGGCATTTTTCACGGAGCCTAGAGCGGCACTTAGGGTAAATCCGTCACTGTGCTAGTAACTATTTTAGTAAATTTTCTTAAAATTTCTAGAAAAATTACATACAAGGATACTTTATTTGGAAGCTCAATGTTTCGCAAACGCAGGACTCACATTTTATATACCTTACTGCTAAAACTTTTTTTTGTCATCTATAAAAATTACGTTAGTATAATGCACTGGCTGGCTATTCTACTAAAATATAATACCCGCTCTCGCCCTTGCCCCCCTTTCCTACGTACTGTTGATAGCCACCACATAAATGTAGATATTACGCTTGAATGATTTATGTAATAGATGTATGTACATATGTGGTAAGGTTATTCTTTTGACTTTGTGTAAAGCCCTTTCAACCAAATACACATATACCCATACGCATAGCAGTGTACATGACAATACTATACACATTCATATATCTAAAACTAGTGAAGAAAATACAGTTAGTACACTTCTTGTACGGGAAAAACATGAAAATTGCATTTTGTCCATTTTTCTTATTCCATCAATTATTATATATACTGAAGTGTAGTTATCTTTGATTTATTTTCATCATTTTCTCATATAGCTCTAAATAAATTTAATTTCATCACAATATTTATTATTTTCAATTTTTAAATTATTATTATAAGTGGTTTTGTTAGCGTTCAACCACCTTTCTGAGCGAGATTAACCATCATAACGGCGTCGCCAAGAGTGTTTAGGCACTGACACTTGCTGACACGGTTCGCGCGTAGGTCGTGGGTTCAAATCCCATGGACGACTCTGCAGTTTTTCTTTTCGTAGGCGCACACATACAAGAAGCCTCAAAAAGGGACATTAAACCACATGAAAATGATTATTATTATACTCTGAGTAAGGTCAGAGGTAGAGCGGCCTTAAAAATTTTTAAAAATTCGAAAAAATAAATAATATATATTTTATAAGTAATATTACCAGGGCCGGACCTAGCAGAAGTGGCGCCCGAGGCAGCGTTGAAAAATGATGCCCCTGTATGAAAAAAATTTTCTTCAAACTTTTTTCCTCCCAAAAACCAAGTGACGAGCAAAAAAAAAAGACGTGACATACTTATTTTTGGCGCCCTCTTAAATCACTGTTTGGAGCCTCCAAGACCTAGCGCCCGGAGCACGTGATCCACTTGCCCCCCCTCTCGATCCGGCCCTAAATATTACTCCAGAAATGTCTTATATTTTATCCCAAAACCATTGAAGAACTCTAACTTAATTCGTGTCCAACATGCATCTGACGAATTAAAATTTTTTTTTTAATATTTTCTGAAGGTATACACACACCTACATTAAAATTTACTTTTACGTATGAAGGTTAAGAACCGCATGGAAAGGACACATAAAAAGAAAATATTCAGAAACTTCATGAGTAACGTTCTATAAAATGCATGCGTTCAAAACGCATATGTATAAAATATATTGTGCAATAGTAGGTACTCTACACACGCCTGTGTGTAAACAACCACAGCTTACTATTAAATGTTGCACAAAATTTTTACGTAACAACTGAATGTTGGCATTTGTTTTTAATAAATTTCAAGTTCTACACAATTTTTAATATAATTATTATATTCGTATACCAAATTTTTATTGTGAATTTCGTATTAGTCGTAAATAAAGTATCCTCCGCAAGCGCCTATACAAGGGGGAATCAAGGGGTCATGACCCTCCCCGAGAATTAAAAATATACACTAGATATTATTTAATTTTAAACACCAGATCGCTAAATTTTACCAGTTGATTTTTTTCTTTTTTAGTCGTCAAGGGTATAGAAGAAGTTCAATTTTTTTGTTAATTTTGCCTCAGAAATTTTTTGTTTTATTATTTTCCACGTGACCCCTCCCAAGAAGCTCGGCTGTATACGCGCCTGATCGTCCGTAACTCGATTATGTAAGGCATATTACAATCTCGATCACGCAATGATGTAACTTTTCGTTTGTGAGTAATATGCAACTGACAATCTCAAACACAAAACCTCAAATACAACAATTGCAGCACAGACATTTATATAATGTGATACCGTAAGACCGTCTAGACCCGGACACTTTTTTACATTTTTTGGTATAATTTTATGTTTCTACATGTTTCCTTCATAGATATCACCAATAAAATTATTACCATTAGAAAGAGCGTATATTATTTGTTATATCCCTGACCCATTTATTTCATTATAAGTAAAAATAAAAAAAAAAAAAATAATAATAATTAGTAAGTGTCCGGGTCTACACCCCAAATTCGTCTTGACCCGGACACTTACTTAAATAATGTAATAACATGCAAACTAACCTCTCCCGTCGGGGTTAGGACAGTGTTTTATATCGTCTGATGTCTTTGAACCTGTCAAAGGTTTCAAAATATTTTGTGGGAAGGGAGAGGGGTCAATACATAGTACGCCTCTCTATGAAGTAAACATGCGATATGACACCAGAAGGAGGCATAAACCGCGTAATTCTGGCGGGAATATAACATATGGATAGTGGAAGTTACAGCCAGTGCCAATCGCGGCCATAGTGTAATAAACTGATGTGTCCGGGTCTAAACGGATATATGTAGGTGTATAGCATGTATTTTTTTTATATATACATCGAATATAACTTCAAACATCATTAAATGATGCGCGATAAAATTCTGAAGATATACATATCAAAATTAAAACAATATGACAATTATGACGAAAATTACATGTCTAAGTTAGACACACATTTTATTTGTTTGAAAAACTGGAGAATGGTAATCCTGTAAAATGAGATAGTAAAAGTTGAAATCCGTAGTTTTTATTCGTACAGCTGTTTAAAGGATGTTTTCCTCTCTCTAATGACGTCAAGAGTAAATGTTTATTGTGGCAGGTTAATATAGAAACTACTTACTTTGAAGAATGGTGCAAAGTGTCCGGGTCTAGACGGTTTTACGGTAATAAAATACCCTTGGACAGTCAGCACCAACCTTACCGTAAATTAGACTTTAAATTTCTTACTTTTTATTCACAATTAGTATACACTTTGGCGGGCATTTCTTGAGTAGTGAATTTGTGATAACGTTCTGATAGAAATTTTTCGAAACACATCAAAATAAAATCAGCGGCAAAACAGAAAAAATTCAAAAAAAAAAAGTAGAAATTATTTCATCATATTCGTCTCTAATCTGCGATATACTTACCTATAGGTATATGTACATGTGTTAACATTTTTAAAGCCTTCTGAATGCCATATACAATTTCGAGACTGCAGTATAACAGCGGATTACTTTTATATTTTCACATATATAGAGGATATAGATTGCACGCAGAGATGAACAAAGTACCTATGTATGTGTATTGTAGAGACTGTTGAAGAGGCTCGGCTTAACTGATTTCCCTGAGGATTCCATGAACATGTCACGGACCACACTTGAATGGGCGCCACAATCATTGCTGCCGCTCATTCAAATAATAGATAAAACTCATTTCGTATAGAGAGATGCATTTTCCATCTTATATACGCTACTTAGGCCTCGAGTATTTACAATAAAATATTATCCGCTTTTAATACTTGTAATAGATACTTGAAAAAATATTATAATGTTGGATTGTTGCCAACACAGACCAATGAACATATATATATTATATTATATAAACCAATTATATAAATGTATAATTGAGGCAGCCAGTTATGACCATGTTCCGACTTAATATAGTATTCTATAATATAGTAATCAATACAGTAACCGATTATATCCGTAGTAACGTTTTCAAATAATTATTGTCAAAATGTAGGTAATATTGATAATAAAATTTAATTTTTTTGAGAAGAAACGGCAAAATTTTGAAAAAAAAAATGTGTGATATTCCCTTTATTTTCAAAATACGTACATATACAAATTATGTCCGGCAATAATTATAGTCGCATTTGCTTAAAAATTGACATTATATTATATTCCTTAAGTCTCATCCGTCTCACCCTGTTACCGGCTTCAAGAAAAATGCCTACAAACTATCTTTACGCTTAGTCTAGTAGTATAATAGTGTTCATTGGTCTGTGCGATTGCCAATTTGATATGGTGCAAGGTTGTCTATACACATTATACTGGGCCAAAATTTCGACATGTCAGTATTATATTTATTTATTACTCGTGCGAGAGAAGTACTAACTTGGCGCACATATTTCTGTACGCAAAATAACTGTTTGCCCACTGTATTCTTCCCGCATACTTTTTTGCGTATAGAAAGTAACTTTCCACACGCATATTGGCAATAATACACGCAAAATTTAATCAAAACACGCATAGCCGCCTCTTGATTTTTCATTTAATAAATATTTCATAATTATTTCTATAGAAACCACCAACAAAGTAATTTGAACGATATTTAATTCAGAAAAAAGACGAATACTCAAAAATATTATTTTAGAAAGTAATAAAAATGTCAAAAATAGTGATAATAATAGAAAATGTGCGGGATTGTCGATTTCCCCACTCAAGCGAATGAGCGCACGGACGTAGTGAGTGTGCTCAACTTCGCTTTCGTGGGCAATCGACAATTTCCCGCACCTATTGCACAATATACTATTTCAGTATATACGCAAATTAAGAAGAGATTCTCACCTAGCGACTTAAATGTAAAGTATCTATTTTTATTTTTCTGTTTTTCAATTTCATCTTGTTTTCATCGTTTTAGTTTGCGCTTTACATGGTCGGGTTTTTTAATTTTTTAATTTGTCTTTTTAGTATTTAAAATCTTTTTTAAAGTTCCGTACCATAAAAGGAAAAAACGGAATCCTTATAAATCATTCTCGTGTCCGTCTATCTGTCCGTCACAGAGGTTTTCTTCGAAAATTATGTAATGTAGGAATTAGAAATTTGGCTGGTCAACGATTATAAAAAAGAACTGAAATTGAAATCGAATTTTCGAGTCGAAAATTCAGCTATGACAGCCACTGCTATGGTAAGACTTGAGTATGTATGTATGTATATATTTATATAAGTCTTCGCGTGATAACTCTCAATCGAAACATTCTTTTTTTACGAAATTTGGTGAAAATGTTGAAACTCCAAAAATCTTGCATGAGTTCCTCAGCCAGATACGTCCGATCTCCAGAAACCACAAAAAATGTGTTTTTTTGCAAAAATTTACCCAAGTTCAAAGTTTTTCAAAATTTTTTCACACCTTGGCAAAGTGCGGAAAAAATTACATAAGATATGTTTTGAACCGTTATCCTAAATAAGCAGGTTTTCGAGAAATATTGATCTTTGTGATAGGAAATTCGCTTTATATTATGCAAGATGCTGCGACTTGGGATATTTTCTAAATTTGGGTCGAAAAATCGATAAAAATTACGTATCTAGTTATGTATAAAATCTAATATTATATGATAGTTTACCTAACCGTGACAGAAAATTGCTATTTTCCAAGTCATTGAAAAAAAAAGTATTTCAAATTTTTGAATTCTGATCTAAAATTTTGTTGTTTAGAAGACACTGTTCTACTCGTCTAGTTGTTCCACAAAATTCATCTAATTAAATTCGAGTCTGTATGCTAGAAATCTTATTCGGGACACCCTGTCCGCCATTTATACCATATATCTGTATACAATAAATGCATTTTGTTAATATCAGACGGGGGTAGGTATATCGTTTTTGAAAACAACAGGGTGGTAAATTAATGTTAAAAGTTTGGTAACAAATTGAGTTATATTCCATACACGGGGAGTGGTACCCAGCAAGCGTCAACCTAACATAATACCGTCAACACTCCTAACTTTACCTACTGAGTATAACTGTACCATATTACACTTTGGTAAAAAAAATAAAATAAAATTTTGGCACTTATAATGATTGAAACAGTTTTTTAGTGGCAAGCAGGCCTAAGGGCGGTATAAACGGTACACTTCCCGGTATAGTTCCCGCGTTTTTGGAAGTCCCTCACTGCTGACTGTTTTTGTAAAATCAAAAATTTGAATGTGACCTCTGAAAGACAATGCGGAGAGCTGATTTATTTAATTAAATCAAAATTTGTCGTGAACTTTTGCGTTCCAGAATTGTAATTTAACAAATTATGTATAACAATATTTGTTTAAAAATATGTAGGCAATTTATTTGAACTGTATCCTAATTTTGTTACAATTACAATTAAGGGGAGGTTTACCTGAGAGTCGTTAAAAAAATCGATTTTTTTTTTGCAGAAATTGGTAGCTAATTATGTGTAGAATATGTTCCCAAAGTGATTTTACTGAAAATAATTTAAAAACAAGATTCTTGCACATTAACCGAATCCAGCTTTCTATAAAAAAAAATTCAAAAAATGTAGTTCACGCAATAATGAGTATTAAATATAAAATTTTGAAAATACGTTTCTTTATATATATTTTATAATATCTCGGAACTACATTTTTGGAACTGATGGACACGATAACTCAAAAACTATTCGATGGATTCTTTTTTTAAATTTTTTATTTTAAAGAAAATTCAATTCTTCGGCACCTCTACCTAAATTCGATACACTTTCAATATTTTTTTTATTTTTAAATTTACTTTAAAGAACGAAAAATAAGAAAAAAATCGTAATGAAAAGTTCAAACATCCGCCATTATTTTTTCTTTCAGCAATTTATTGATATTATAGGTAGAGGTGCCGGTACTCTTCATATATTTTATAAATCTTTTTTGTCTTTGGATTTCAGTGGTTTATTACCGGCGCTAGGATGTCCACCAACAAGCCATTGGATTTTCGGATCGTTACACTGCACTATCTATAAAATGGACACTTTTTTATATTTTTCCTTGAAAATTTTTTTTTTTGTGTAGTTTAATACTTAATAAATATGTGCACAAAATTTGAAATTGATATTTACTTCCGTTCTTGAGAAAAAAATTCTAGAAAAATACATAATTTTTAAGGACTCTCGAGTAAACCTCCCCTTAAACTATTATCATTGTATCTAGAGAAAGATCTTTTCCAAGACTGGAGATAATTAAATATTTAGGCATACATAAATAAACTTTGGACTTGTACGGTTAGAAAAATTCGATTTATCTCTTCAGTAATTTTATCCATTAAATTTCTATACTAAAAGTAGTAAAGTTACAGCGGTTCTGTATCAAAAGTAGTGAGGTCATAGCAGTTCTGTACCGAAATTATAGTAAGGTTATACTGTAATTCTTTCATATTTCATTAAAAACTAGGGGGGGGAGGGCTAAAGTTTCAAATTCGTTAACATCATAACCTATTACTGATTATTTTTGACTATAATGATTTAAATTTGAGAAATTTATTTATGAATCAGATCAAAGATTTTTTTCAATTCATTTCAATAAGTGAGTTCTCCCGTGTGCCAACCTGTTCTTTAAGCATTTTTTGGGAACTTTTTTTTGACGAACAGTGAAAAGATAGAACTTTGAGTTTTTTATTAAAAGCTTTTATTTAACTTGCTATGTTAGTATGTTGGTTTAGATCAAATCTTTTTAAACAGGTTCTAATTGAGCTAGAGATTTCAAATTTTGCGTACGTGTCTAACCTTGACGACAATGCAATATTGTATAATTAGTTTTGCCCTAAGTCGCCCCAAACCAAAATTGTTGATTTTTAGTCCTATGCAACTTTTTGACATTTCGAATTGTCAAATATTGTCCATTGATTTTACATTGCAATTGTTTGTTTCCATAGTTATGTCTGATTAGGGTAAATTAACCGATTAAAATATAGGTAAAAAATTACTTCTTTAAATTTCTTTTTTAAATTAATTGTAATCAGAATAACAAGTAGAAAATAAAATAAAGTAAAAAAATGTTTTTTAAGAAAAACCTTTTATTTAAAAATGGGCTAAAAAAAATAAAATAACTTTTGCGTAAAGTTTGAAGCAATATGCAACATTATTTATAAAAGCTTGAGGCGTTTAATTTTTGGTAACTACTGAAAAGTAAAATAGCTACACTTATATCCAACACAGAAATAATTAATCATAACGCCTTAAGCTTTTATAAATTATGTTGCATATTGCTTCAAACTTTACTCAAAAGTTATTTTATTTTTTTTAGCCCATCTTTAAATAAAAGCTTTTTCCTAAAAAGACATTTTTTTACTTAATTTTTTTTATCATTTATTTATTACTGTTTCAAAAATACGTAACAAATTTCAAATAAAAATCTTAATTAGTACGCAAGTTGTACCACTCCGAAGACACCCTCCTCAAAAAAACGGCCTCCACGATTTCAGCTGACTGGCTTATTCGAAAGAAAAGAAAACGGCATTTTAATTTGTAAGCATAAATGCATCGAATGAACTAGAATCATTTGAAAATATTAAAAATTGAGTTTATGGCAGACGTTTGAAAAAAAAATTCAAATTTCATGATTTTCTTTTAACTTCTCGTTACAAAAAATAGAAATACCCGGAATTTTTGGATTATTCTAGTTCATTCGATACGTCTACAAGTGCTGAGTCTACCCGATAAATTTCAAGTGAATCGGTCAAACCATTCTCGAGATATGATGGAGTTTTGAGAAAGTGCGTTTAAAGTTTCAAATACGGTTAGAAGTATGAAAATCTTAACTTACCATCAATCTTTGATGCCTGATCCCATAAAATACACCTTCCTGTTCCTCTTGAAAATCTATCAAAGTGAATTGTTTTCAAGCAGAAAAAATTTTTTTCCCTGAACCCCTTACACGGCAGAACCGCCTTAAAACAGTTAAATATGCATCTTGAACCGAATATTATGGTAAAGTTGGATGGTTTAACGGTAGCACATAAGTAATTCAACTGTTCAAGTTCTCTCTAATAGTGAATGTTTACAATATCAGTCAGCACGAGAGTACTAAATTTGTTGTTCTCAACCATCGTTGTTACATAATCTCCCTTCTACCCCTCTCCAACGATAGCCGTATTCCCACTTCCTCGCCCCCTGCGTAAAATATGTATTTCATAATGTAATAATATATTATTGTGACGTTAAAAGTGAATAGAAAAAATGACTGTGTTGTCATAGTGTGGAAGGAAAGTCCGTCACACTTTTCCGAGTACCTAATACGCACGCATTCGATAAATTAATGGACTTTAAAAAATCACAAGCGAGAAATTTATTTTAAATCGAAAATTCATGCACGGTTCAATTTATATTGTGCCGAATTTTCATTGGAAATCATTCTTTTTTTTTTTTTTAGAAAATGTTGGGGTCTGTGTTTAATTCGTTACAGTCACTAAAGCAAGAGATTTGGAACGATCGATTTATTACCAAGGGAGTTGAATTTCGTAAGAAATGTTGAATTAGAGAAAATTTTCTAAATTTTTTGTAATGGCGAAAAGATGTGTTGTATATTTCTAGAAGCGTTAAGCGGAAAGGATATTCACCAAAAAATTTGTTTGACAATTTATCTCATTTGCATCAAGCCCCATAAGAATATTGCAATTTTTTTTACTTTGGCCGTAAAAAAAAATACCTACTTTCAGATATTATACTTTTTGTAACTAACAAGGGGATGCACCCAGAGTAAAATTCGGGATCTTGATGAAATTTCACTGGTATGTGGGATAGACAAAAATAAGAAACGCGTATTTTTTTTATTGGCCATCTTCCACGTTTACGCGGTGAAACCAGCCCCTAAAGTTGGGGATTCAAACCGTATCTCTTAAGATATCTCGAAAACTATAAGGGATATCTTAAAGCTATAAGAGATATCTTAAAAAAAAATGTTACTTTTTGAAAGACCTATCCACCTATATAGGTTAAACCAGGGCCGGGTTCATAACAGGGGCTGGAGGGGTGAAAATGGGGGTAAATTTTCTTGTACAACCTGAATGATTCAATGTATCAAATTTTTGACATCATAAATAGAAAGAGCACCAAAAATTGGGGGATATGTGTTTTTTCGAAATGGGAGCATTCTACCCATGCTTATCCGCCTATAGGCCTTTGTGTTTTCTACAACTCCAATTTGTTGCCAAAAAGCAATTTAACTCGAAGAACTGTTAACTACAAAAAACCCTCCAGTTACCCTGTTGTGTTTTTGCTAGTTGACAGCACTTCTCATTAAATTACTAGACAACAAATTTATTCGAAAAAATACAAACCTCTCGTACAATAATAAGTGAATAAATTTGTGTTTTTTACAATTCAAATTTGAAGCTTAAAAGCAAAATTAACTCGAAGAGCTATCAAGCCAAAAACATTCCACAGCTACACAATTATGTTGTTTCTAGTTGACTGGTCTTTTCTTTAAATTATTTGGCAACAAATTTTTTATTCAAAAAAAAAAAAAAATATATATATATAGATTTAAAATAAAATTTTCTTAAAACAACAGCCAAGACAAAACACCGAAAAATTAAAAAATATCACATTTCATTTTTTTCGTACAGCAACTCTAGTTAGTTTCGACTGCTCCATTGCTTTGCTTTGCTCTGCTTGTTGCCAACGTCGGTTGGGTAAAAAAAAAAAAAAAAAAACGTGACAAACTTTACGCAAGAATCATCTATCTTCATTAATGTTAAAAGATTCAAAAAGCACTTCATGTAATGTGACGACAACCATATCAAACCCTATATCTGCCACCCCCTCTTCCCAATCTTCCACTTACAGCTCGCACCCAACCCAATCCCATTCCCTGGTTACTCCGCTGCTATCCCATTATCGCTGTTTAACTACTCCATATACAGACTATGGCTGGCAGTTGCCTACTGTTCAACAGCATTCAATGACTACACCGCAAAACGTTTCACCAGCTCAGCATCATTTTTGTCGTCTGTCCGTCTGTCTATCTGTCTGTCTATCTATTGTCTAATCTATTAAATTCTATTTTATAATGTATAACAATAATGTTTAATGTCAGAGTCATATGAAAAATAGTGAGATTGTTAAGTATAGTTTGGATTTTGATCAGAATTTAGCGCCAAATTTGCATGAGAACTTTTCGTATGCTCCAACTTTTAGAAAAGTATCATATTTTATTAATAATTCTATCAAAGCTAAGAAAAGTAGCTGTAGTGGCGGTTTCACCCGCGTAAAATTATGGACCAAAATCCTTTTAAATCAGATATTCCAAAATTTTGTATAAAATCAATTATTTATAGTACCTGGCTCCGTTCTTCTAACGACTCTAAAATAATCATATTCATATTTTAACAGCATGACTAATTTCCGCACCTAAAAATCTCTTACTATTTTAAGCCCTTCTTGGACCACCAAAGCTCTAAGGGACGATTTTAACATCACTTTTATCTTTTTCGATGATCACAATGGTATTTGAGTAAAATTTAACTTTTGTACCCTGTTTAATGGCACTGGCGGAAATTCTAACCTCACCTTACTTTTAAATCATATATTCTGGAATTCTTTATAAAATTAGTTTATTTTCGCTTCGTTTACCCAACAGCTCTAACTGTTTCAATAGCGTATCTAATTTTCATACTTTGAAACTTTTCCGTCGATATCCATATTGGTAGTTTTAGGAACACTTCAATTTCGGATCCTTTTTGAGGTCCTAGAGCTCAGTCTCAATAATATCAAATTTGGTTAAATTCGTCTAACCGTTTTGAAGTCTCAGTGTCCTAAGGGTAACTGGAACAATTTTCCCAGATTTTATCAGAACTTGCATATTTGATCTAGATCTATGGTCGAGATCCATTCAGCCACATATTTTAGTCGTTTCCTGGTTCTCCAACACCCTAGGCGGCAATTTTAACTAACCGTTTTTTTCATGATCCTAATACTGTTTGAGCAAAATTTGGTTTAGGGTTCTTCGAAACCATATTAAAAAGTATGTGTAATAAATATTGTTAGTCTAACACCGACTCTATTCGTACGTATTAATATTTCATGACATCATATCACTATGGGGGTTGATTTGAATATAATGAGTAGAATATTTATTTAATTACACCGATTACATTCATTTCGAACGGATAAAGGATGCGAATTGGCGAAAGGAGGTGGAAATCTTCGTTCGAATTTCACGAACTGCTTCACTCCATATACATAAAATAATCAAGCTGATTATATTTTGAAATGTATACTGTTACGTGGAAGTAACAAATACTCTTCGACTGTATGAAGTAAGGGATGAGTAATAAATTAAAATTTTCCAGAAATTTTCACCAAAAAGTCAAATCAACTAAAAATGGTCCGACGTCGTCATTGCAACAAATTAAACAAAATTAGACGTACCAATAAATCTGCCTCTTTTTCAATAACTTCAAATTATACGTCTAATTTTGCTTCATTTGTTGCAATGACGTTGCCATATTTTGTTTAGAATTTCGTGTTACAGATACAAGATTCAGAAATGATTCATTCACTTTTTATGTTTTTTTCTGTCATTTAAAAAATATTACTGGTAGTGGCGCTGGTAAACACAATGTTTAAAATCATATTTAATTAGAACCAATATCGTGGTAGTATTAAAATCAATTAAATATTCGTCTAAACTGAAATCATTTCTCTCACAAAATATAATCTATTTGATTGTTTTATAGGGTAACAATCCCACATAGATACATATAGGGTATATATTCACTTTTATAGCAATCTAACATTTTAATATACTACCGTCAACACTCCTGACTTTACCTATTGTATATAACTTTACCATATCACTGTTTGTGTTAAATAAAATTAAAATTTTATGGCTTATCATGTCTGTAGTATTTTATTATTAAGTAACAGAGCTATTTCTAACAAACTACCACAGTGTTCTATAAATTTTTCTGACATTAACAGCCGCCAGTTCTTCAAATCAATCAAGTGTGCAAACTTTAGTTCGTATTTCAGTTACTATAAAACTCAGGAGGTATTTTTATTATTTGAACAATTACATAACCTCATAAGTATTTCGAAATACTTTTCACATTTATTTATTCGCACATTATCGAATAAATCGTTTGAGTAATGATTACTATAGGTTAGGTAAAGTTACGATTTTGTAACAACTCGTAACATAAAGCGCTGCATTTTAACATAAATATGTAGCAACTGTAGATCTACCGCTCAAAATTTCCAATGTACTAGGTTTTCTTGTTAGATATTATTTGCAATTAATAACAAAGCGCAAACAAGTTATATATTTAACAATTTTACAATATGTTCCATATTCCACTAAAAAACGTAGCTAGGTAAAGTTGTAAATTCGTTGACATCTTACCTATCATTTTTTTTTTAAATTTATTTTTGACTGATAATTTAAATCTCTGGAAAAATTTTTTATGAGTCAGTTCAAAGATTTTTAACTTAAGGGAGGCCACTAGTGTGACATTTTGAAAAAACTGGAAATTTTTTTTTGCATATTTCGATAGTCTATACCTTTAAAAATAACATACTAAAATGTGCATATCTCAATAGTTTTTGAGTTACAGCCATCTGAAGAGCGGATTCTGATTTTCATTACTAACTTTGAGATATTGAGAAATGTATGAAGATTAATAGTTCGGGAGTTTCTGGACGTGGCTGCCAGTCGCATGTTGTGGAGCAGCTAGACCCTGGCACATTTAAATGACTCATCTAGTTTTACTACGACCGTTATAGTGAGTACATCGTTAATAATTTTAGTAAAAATTCTCAGTGATTAAAATTTAAAGGTAAGGTAAAGAAAAACTACATCTTTCAAATTTGCTACAGTTATAACTCGGAGGCAAATCATCTGATCGATTTGATTCTTATTGCAGCTTCTTTTATATATGTTTCTTCGTGCCCTGAACTCCTCCAGTTTTCCGATCGAATAAAAAATGTAATTTTTCGCGCAAAATTTGAAACTTTTTTTTTAAAAACTCCGCCATTTTGTTAAATTTTAACTATTTTTTTTCAATTGAGGTTTATGGCACCGACAATACCTTTTAGTTATTTTTTTTTTTTATTTCAGGCACTGTGAAGATCGCTATCACTGCAACAGTGGGGGAACTTTTTTTGGAGCCTTGAGAAATCGCGATTAGCTCACTTGAATTTTCAATTCTTTGGTCCAAAAATTTTATCATGAATTTATTACATATCAACGAATATCTCCTTAAAATATTAAAACATTCCATACAGTAGTTTTCTTTAAAAAAAATTACCAAAAATCACTTTTTTTCAGGCGGTCACACTAGTGGACCCCCTTAAAGCGATGAAATATAACTGAATTAATTTCGTCTTCATTTTATTCAAATTTGAATCAAAAATTATTGTGGAGTTAAGTAGCTTGACGGTACAAATTCATTTAAATTTTGCTGATGTCGACAAAAAAATGTTTACTGAACACACTGAACCATTCCATTGACTATGAAAATGTATATTATGTATGTGGTTCTTACAAACAAGGGATTTTTTTTTTACATACAGTTTAAAATTTATCCATAATATAACAGCAATACAAACAGATAGCAAATACATACATACATACATATAAAATTCAGTGGAAGTTATTGAAAATTTCTGTCTATTTCTTCCTCTATCTAATGATGAGATTTATCATAAACATTTATTTACTTCCCCAAAGCAGTAGCGTAGCAATTTTATTGTGAGGGAGACAAACTACAAACACTACGGTGCAATGAGGTGGTGTAACGGGGGAGAGAATCACTCAATATATATTGCAGAAGATGTAATAATGTATATCAAGTCCGGGTATTGCTGATATCAGAACATTGAAGCACTGTTAAATATTTGTGTCTTCAAATAATATAACAGTTAGTTGGGGAGTTACCAACATGTACCTTACCTCTGTACTATGTCAACAGCTCACAGGGCTCACAGTGTAGCTTATAGGTATTTTTTTTATCGATAGGTCGCCGAGATTAATTCAATAGTGATGTAACTGTTACAAGGTGAAGGCAGTTGCTTGCCAGTTGCCAAATAGGGCTTCGCTGCATTCTAGAAATAGAGTGGAGTCAGCAATGACAATAGATTCAGATGCATTTTTTTTTTTTTTAGTATTGATCTTTCAAATTCAAACATTCAAATTTTTACGTAAAGTATGTAATATTCGAATGGAAAAAAAGCTACCTTTTAAGTTAGTTGTGACAATAATATTTTTTTTATCCTAAATTAATATTTTTTTTTTTTTGCCTTACCGGCTTCGTCACATTTTCCGTCATAACATTCTGTAAAACTAGTGAAAGAATGGCAGAATTATGTCCGAAATTCGTTGGATCATCAGAAATGAAATGCAAAGTTCACACTCAAATTACGCTAATTCAATCACTCGCCGAAATTTGAATCACTTCAATATGGTTTGCTTTGAGAAAAAGAGCATTTTTAACTTCTCAGAAGGATGCCCTCTAGAGAAATATTATTTTTTTCAATTACAAGCTTATTTTTCGATATATACAAAATTCCAGGTTAAACGGATCACCCTGTTTATATTTTTAAATTGTCCTCAAATCGTATGTATATTTTTAACTAAAAAAAGTTTTATGAAAACGATTTTAAAACGTTACAGAACGTTTATTGTCCGTAAAAAAAATGCGTTTATACTTTCCAGCCGTCATATTGAAGGCACTATTGTCTAAGGTCAATTTTGCCACTCATGTTAAAAAAGTAGGGTTCATAATCTTTAATTCGAATTATTGTAGACCTATTTTAAGTAACACCAATTGTGGACAGTATGGGGTCTCCCGTTCAGAAAGAATACCCCATATGTATAATTTAGATATATTAGATGTAATATAAGGTGATAAAAATGTAATATCAATTACATATTTTCAATCTTTTATATTTATAATATGTTAGAGCAGACTCTCAGATGATTATATGATATTTATTTGGTTGGAGTATTTCCAGTGTTTCATATAAAAAACCACCCTTAAATAATAAATATAGTGTTTTACACTTCTGAAAATTAATCAAAAAATATAAAAAAATACTAAATATAGAGCTGATTGATATCTATATTTTGGCGTTCGATTCATTCAAATATCTGTCATAGTTTCTGACAAAAAGGAAAATATCGTTAGGGATTGTTACCCCCATATCTCCCTTATAAATGAGAGCAGAGATCTAAAATCACGGGTATCAGTACTATGTCCAATGACGTCAGTACAATTTTCATAAAGGGCTAACACTTTATGACTTTATTGAACTGATTTAACGACAACCTGTGCCCAAAAAAAACACAAACAATAATCCCCAGATGAAATATTATTACTGTTTACAAGCGATGTATCCAACATCTTTCAAACATCGTTTATTTATAAAACAGTCCAAATTTATACGTTAAACTGTTCCGAATAATTAAATATGATATTCGAGACATCTTTTTGTCGACAGGACGCATACATTATACCAAACTACCATCTTTCATCGCCAAACTCAGGAATGTGAATGAATTCATAGAAATATTTCTCGAAGAATTGTCTCTCTACAGTTCTAGTTAAAGTTATCAACAAATTTATATACGAATGGAACTGATGCGACATCTTTTGTTCGTTTCGACGAATCGATTTACTTGATAATTCTATTATCATAAATTTGATCTGGGATGGCGTTACCAAGCAATTTCTTTTCTTTCTGTTTGCATATTAGTACGATAAATATAATATCTTATACGCAAAATTATGAAAACTTCTATCTATACAGTCCGATGGCTTCATTCAAATAACAACGTAATAATTACAAATATTATTTTCCTGTACAAATTTTCAGCAAATCTTGACGTTTTAAGGCTTAAACGATCCCAAAAAACCAATACTCCGGATGTTAATGTAATAGGGTACTTGACTGCAATTAAAAAATGATTCAAAATGTTTTGTTTTTACGTATTAACTAATTAATTTTTAATAAATTTTTGAAAATCGTAAGAAAAAACACTGTTCAATTTTAAATGAATAAATTGCCGCGAAAAACGATCCACCATGGTGACGTATGCGATGACGTCACATTTTGATGCAAGCAAATATTAATGTATTTGCACTACTGTAACGTTAAGAAACGTTTTGCAACATAAAGTTTTCAACAAAAATATATTTTCAATACTTTTTAATTTCAAATGTTATCGAGTGCCTGTGAAACATTATTAATGTATGGCGGACTTTTGTCCGTATTTTAAAAATACACCAATATTGATTATCAAAATTGGAGTGGCACTCGAACGAACGGTCGGTGGCCTAATTGGTAAGGCGCTTGGCTAGTAACCAAGAGATCCGGGTTCGAGTCCCAGCCGATCCAGTTTTGATAATTTTTCAAACACTATGTGAATTTTAATTAATATTTTCAATAGATATATTTTGAAAATATATGTAGCTTTTACAGATGTTTTTTTCTAAAAGTGATTTTTTCTTTCTTCTTTTACTTTTTCTGTTCTCTATTGCAAGTTTGGTCTTCAGATGTTTTGTTGTTTCACATTTCCGTTTTCGTATATCATTTTCAGTGATGTACGTATTTCCTTTTTTGCAACCAACGAATTGCTATATTTAACATTGTTTGATTTGATTGGTTTTGATCCAAACTAAAAGGTTTTTAGTTTCTTTTGTTTATGAAAATTTTTTTTTAAATTTTTTCATTTTTTATTTTTATAGATTTTTATATTCTTGTCTTGATAATGGTGTTTTGAGACATCGAAACCGGTCGACATGTTGAAGATTGGTTAAAAAATTCTGTTTGGTTTTTTACTGGTTTTAATATTGAGGTTTATCGCCAAATAAAGTCAAATAATGAAATTACAAGTTTTTCAATAGATGTTAGTCTGTTTTGCAATACATACTTACAATTACTTATTGTGTCCAGTCGTAATAATATTTAACACACGTGTAAAAATTATATTTGCTGATCTTATCTATGGTATTTGTTATATTTGCTACAAAATATGACGTCATTTTAATATAGCGGCACGTTTTTACTCATTTAAATGAAGGTTAAAAATTTATCATTTTTAAAGTAGAATTTTTAAACAACTAAAGAATATTTTTATTTGTCACTACTAAAATTGAATATATTTACGGGTAATCCATAAAATTATTTAATATTTAAAACAAATTTTGAGTACAATCAGGTACCCTATTAGGCATCAAAAGCAATGAATACTTCCAAATTTATTAGGGCTAAAAACAGGAAACCAAACTCAAAATAATTCTACATGCCGTGGAAAAAAATGGTGGTCGCCGAGAATAAACCACATTTTTTTTTTTTTTTGAAAATTTTCTCCCCAAAAAATAAGTGGTGAGGAAAAGCAACTTTTTCTTGGACCCTTTACCAACTGCTACAAACCCTCTTCTGAAGTCCGGGCCCTGGAACTACAACCCCGGCTACCCCACCCGTTCGTCGTGCCTGTCTATATATGGACTATTAAAAGAAGCAAAATTTGGGCTCATTTTGTTCAGTGAGTCTAGAGTTATTTTTAATTTTTTAGAAAGATCGAAAAAAGTTATAAAAAGTTCCCATTATTTTAAAGGCAATTTGAATTTTTCATGTTTTATTTATTAAAACCAAAAAAAAAATTTTAATTTTGTAGCAATGTCAGAGTACACACTAAGCGTACAAAATTAAGTAAAAATTTCAGAAAAGTTACTCTCGAGCAAAAATCGGTAGCTCAGTGCCCAAGCATTTGACTAGTTACAAGAGATCATGGGTTCAAGTCCCTGCCGATCCAATTTGACAATTTTTTAATTTGAGATTTTTAATTGTAAAATATAATTTTTAAAAGTTTTAATTAGCAACAACTTTGTTCCCGACAATTTTCCTTAAGAGTGCTCCAGTTTTTGTAACCTTTTTTTGGCTGCCATTCAATCCCTTATCATGGGTTCAAATCCCAGCCGATTCAATTTGACAATTTTTTAATTAGAGATTTTTAATTGTAAAATATAATTTTTAAAAGTTTTAATTAGCAACAATTTTGTTCCCGACAATTTTCCTTAAAAATGCTCCACTTTTTCTAACCTTTTTTGGCTGTCATTCAATCCCTTATCGATTACTGGTCCCAACGCCCCTTTCTTGGCCGGTTTCAAATAAAAACAGGACGTGGAAATAACTGTGTTGTCAGATTTTATTAGTGTTTAGTATGAAATTTACGAAACATTTACAGTATTTGTATCGTAAACTTACCCTTATTCGTTCGTTTACTTATAACTATGTAAATACTTGATTCGTGACGATACTAACTTTTCAGAGATTTATATATGTTGCTTGGATGAAATTGTAGAAACATTTTTTGTCATTTTATTAAAAATAAAGAAATAAAGCGAGCATCGATTTGAATTTTATAATAAAAATGTTGGAAATAAATACATAAAAAATGGTAAAACAAATTCCAAATTTATTCTTTAGGGTTCCACCAAAAATTTAGGAACTATCTATTTATCCACTTGTCCGTGTGTCTGTCACATCTCCATAATATCTACATCTTTTGGTTTATGAAAACAAAAAATTGTATGTACAGTCGACTCTCGTTAATTCGAAACTCGAGGGAATCTTAAAATATTAGGAATTATAGAGAGGTTCGAATTATCACAGGTAACAATTTTAATTTTTTAAGCATTTGGGATGAATGAACTTGAACTTGTCTCAAAATGTACTTACAATCTTTCTGTCTCTTTCTCTCTGCAACTTTGAATTGTCGGATGTTTGACGCCGATGAGTTCGAACTAACGCGTGGTTTTGTTACCTAGCAATGATTTTTTTCGTTCGAATTACCAAGTGTATAAAACTATTGTTTTAGTTCTAAATATAAAGAGATTTTGAAGGGAACTCGTGGTACCTTTGAATTACCTATAGAGAGTTTCGAATTATCGAAGGTTTGAATTAATAAGAGTCTACTGTAGGTAATTGCTAAAGGTGTAAACGGTTTTCCCGTATTGGAAACTTAGGATGAAAATTCATTTTCACGTATCACATCGTGTGGGATATCACTAGAAAGGACTCTAAAAATGAAGCCCCTTTTACGAAATATTGAACTTCAAAGTGTACTCTCGTCCGCAGTGGCTTTTCTATCGTCAATCCAAGAAATTTGGAAAAGTATAGATCCGTGATTCTCAAACTACTTGGAAAGTACAGACTATATTCATAAAAATACAGTGGACATCCATAGTGGTACGTACTCCGATTTTACGTAGTGACGTCAGCGATTTAGCGGGGTTCTCCTCTCACAGATATGTGATCGTTTGTCTGTGTTGGTGAAAATTTACGTACCCAGCCAGAATCAGAGTCGTAGGTAACATTGTCTAAGGGTCTCGTAGCCTCTAAAAATTTCAAAATTTCACTGCAGATATATATGCACATATTCTACATAGGCAAATACAAAATGAGTAACAGAAAATTCTAGAATATTCTAAACGTCAACTAGCAGAGATATCAGAAAACAGACTTCACCGTTGAATTGGTCATTAAAACTGAGACTAAACAGTGTAGTTTGACAAAAATTCTAGAATGTTCTATTTGTCAACTAGCAAAGATATTGGAAAAATCAATAGCACCATTTAATTGATCATTGAAAAAGAGGCCAAATCACAGATTTTGACAAATGTTCTGGAATATTCTATTCGTCAACTAGCAAAGATATTGACCACTGCTGGCGTTTGAAGCGAAAACAGTTTCTTCCAAACATAAAAGGAGAAACTAAAAATTTCATCTAGACTGAATTAAGAAATCAAGGATTAAAACCATCAGAGTTCACATTTCCATCAGACGTATGTCAAAAACTGATCGGTAAGAGATTTTCGAAAAATGGAACCAAGAAGTTCGAAAACAAAACATGTTTCTTGTATGAACAAAAATATTTACTCAAGGAAATGAATGTGAAGAATTTAAACTAGCCACCGATTTCCACAACAACAAAAAGCTACTTATGAGCTTTCTTTTTTTTTCGCTCCTGCCTATTTTGCCGTTGTAATAAAAAATGATTAACATAAAGGAAAATCAAGTGATTTGTAAATAAATAGCATGACGTGATACGTTACGTTATTAACAGCAAACTGACAGGTGATGACTGCGGATTAGAAAATGAATAAAAGCTCTGTGTACTGCGACGAGCAATGATGAACAACCGAGCTTTTCACAGTCCACTAATGATGAAAGAATTTAAGCTATTGAATTATAGTACTATACGTATACAGATAGTTGTTTGGTATATTGTTGAGATTAATATTCAAGTTCATCACGTATATTTAATATTTTAAAAAGTCCAAACTTTATCGAACAAGTTGCGATTATGATGAACGTGCGAAGTCAGTAACAGACATGCGGAAAACAAATAAAGAAAATTATTTTCAAACGGAGCTTAAGATTAAATACAATTAGCTTAGAGCTAGAATCCATATGAAATCAAAGTATGTTTCAATTTAATAATTCGGTTGAAGTATGTATAAAATCTTCCCCTAAAATAAAACGATAATTCATTAATAGTATATTATTCAACAAGCTGGTAATGATAGCTATTACTCACGAAGATGAAATTGCGACACGAGCCGAGCTTGCGAGGCGAGTGTCGTAATGCATCTGAGTGAGTAATAGCCATTGCAAGCGAGTTGAATACGCTATTTTTTCTACGACTTTTTCCTTTTCTGATTTAAATAAAATTGAATATAAATTTTAAATTAAAAGAATACAATTTTTAATCTATCTCTAATTTTATTAATTTTTTGTATATGTATCTATGGAAACGACCAAAATAAAATTCACATTATTTTGTTTACTAAAACGTTACTACGCAACAAATTTGCAATTAAAAATTGATACGTATGTATATTATACACAAAACAAAAACTAGCCCAGTGAATACTGGTTAATACGGCGATTTCATTGATCAAAAGGGTATTGAGTAATGAAAATTCCTCCACACCTTTGAATAATGCCTAACTTTCTTAACAATTAACGGATATGTAATGAGTGTGTTCTTCAACAGGAGTAGAAAAAACTTATTATCCTTGAAATGGCTTTGAAATAATACAAATACAAATATTTTATATCAATTAAATAGGTACATATTAAATGTGATTTTAATTGTTTTAATTTTAAAATTTATTTTGATTTATTTCAGTTTCCATAATTTGCTAAATACCAGTAGTCGAACAAGGAAAGAAATTAATTTATAGATAATAATAATGAAAGTAAAGTGAAATTATTTTCGTAAAATAATCGTAAGAATGCTCTTAGTGTGTAAAATGGATATTTATTAAAAGCTTTTATTTAACTTGCTATGTTAGTACGTTGGTTTAGATCAAATCTTGGAATCAAAATTTAGACTAACCTTGTCTAACTAACTAACTTACTTGTCTAACCTTGATGACAATGCAATATTGTATAATTAGTTTTGTTCTAAATCGACTCAAACCAAAATTGTTGATTTTTAGTCCTATACAATTTTTTTGACATTTCGAATTGTCAAATATTGTCCATTGATTTTATATTGCAATTTTCTGTTTCCATAGTTATGTTTGATTAGGGTAAATTATCCGATTAAAATATAGGTAAAAAAATTACTTCTTTAATTTTTTTTTAAATTAATTGTGATCAGACTAAAAAGTAGAACATAAATTAAAGTAAATAAAATGTTTTTTAAGAAAAAGCTTTTATTTAAAAATGGACTGAAAAGAAAATAAAATAACTTCTGAGTGAAGTTGGAAGCAATATGCAACATAATTTATAAAAGCTTGAGGCGTTTAATTAAGTTTGGTAACTACTGAAAAGTAAAATAGCTACACTTGTATTCAAAACATCCAAAACAGAAATAATTAATGATAACGCCTCAAGCTTTTATAAATTATGTTGCATATTGCTTCAAACTTCACTCAAAAGTTATTTTATTTTTTTTAGCCCATTTTTAAAGAAAAGCTTTTTCTTAAAAAACATTTTTTTACCTTTAATTTTTTTTATTATTATTTAATAAAACTTAATAATTAACAAGATTTCTCCATAGTAGCGTGTTACTGCACCTTTAGTACCTATATATACCGAGTTCAATTTAATATAAGTTTAAATAATACGAAATATGATATCGAGAATATTATGAAAAAAATGCATAATTTGACGAATTATAAAATATTAATCACTTAGCAATGACTAACTAAACGAAGTCATTGCATAGTTATTACTCATTAGCAATGACTATGCAAACTATTACAAATTTCATTACAGCTAAAGCAATACTATTTTCATTATACTCTCACATTACAGATTTCATTACACTCTCACGCGGATTTACCCTCGCTACAGAATTTTTTCACTTTAAAAAATAATATTTCAATGTTTAACAATTTTTTTTTTTTTAATAATTTTTCGTTTGATGACGTGCAAATCTTCGATGAACTTTTCAACCAATTATTATCAAAATTGTTTGATACATCCATATTATACAAAAAGGGAGTTTATTTGTTAGTTGTTGACAATAATAGAAGCCTTGGGGATTCCATGATGAGGAACAGAAGAGGATCAGTTTCCATGGCATATATGATCTGATCATTCATTTTAAAGAAGGGTAGAATGTATTTTATTGTCCGTACAACTAACACATATATACAGTTACACACATACATACATGTGCGAATATCTACATGAATATGCAAGCTTTCTAAAGCTGGAGCTACAATATTCTTATACATACCGTAAAAGGGATCAAATTTAAACTTTACATCATCGTATTTTTTTGTATTTCTTGTACAAATACATATTCCGTGATATATTAAAAATTTATGCCTGCATGATTGTTTTATTATAATAACCAAAAATTTCAGACACTATTTCTGGTATGTCTGGTAAATCGAGGTCAAAAGTGGAACTTTTCTATGTTAATGTCATCCAAAAAAGGGAATATACTTTACAATTTTGGGTAGAAATAAAGATAATTTTATATTTAATGTGTTTATAAAAATCCTAAATAACTTGACAGCCTTGATAGTGTTCTGTTCTATTAACCCATACTTTTGGGGGCGCCAAAATTACGTCACCTACGTAATTTTGGCGCCCCCAAGACCTATCTCCCGGGGCGCGTGCCCCGGCTGCCCCCCTCCCTAGATCCGGCCCTGGACTGTAAGTAAACAAAACAATTTTAATTTTATTTCGATGGTTTCCATAGATATATATATATACGAACATTTAATAAAATTAGAGATCGATTAAAAATTTAATTTTTTTGATTTAAAATTTATCATATATTCAATTTCATTGAAATCAAAAAGGAAAAAAATCGTATAAAAAATATAATATTTTATTCGTTTTCAATGGCTATTACCCACTCAGATGTATTACGACACTCGCCTCATAAACTCGACTCGTGTCGCAATTTCATCTTCGTGAGTAATAGCTATCATTACCAGCTCGTTGAATAATATACTATTTAGATGTAATTTAAAAAAAAAAAGACAACAAAAATTACAATCTAAGGATCCTTAATCATTACTATTACTAATCGAGAAAATGATTATTCTAGGGTGAATGCGGGAGAGATGCCGCACATTTTGAAAACACTTGATAATTCTTTAAGTACTTATGCATCTAGTTAAATTGAAATTTGGTACACAGTAAATGTAAACATTGTTCTTTAAAATTATTTATAAATAATTTTAAATTTTGAGTCATAAAGAATTCATAATTAACATTTTTGTAGAGCCTGCAAAGTTGCGTCTCTCCCACACCTATGGAAGAGATGCCGCATCAAAGAAGGAGAAACGCCGCATAGTTCATATTAAAAATTTTGGCGCAGCGTCCCTCTTGTACATATATTACATACATGTCCATACATGATGCATGGCATATCGTGGGGGAAATGGCAAATACATGGCAAATCCGTGTATATACCATTGGTAAAGAGTGCGTATCTATATCTACATTAGACCTGACCACATACGCGGTGTCGCCACTTGACGGCAATAGATCTGCGGTATTGTTATTGGGCGATTTCTTGCTCTCCGTTAGTCGAACAAAGTATCTATCAAAGAGGTAGCTGCTAATCAGGTTCCTGCGTTCACTGGCTGCGAATTTTTCAATTGGCTACATTTGTCAGATACGCGGAATTATCCAATGCTAGTTACGCGTATTTGCACTATCCCCGACGATATGTAACCATTTTTGGCATTTTATACATCTTAACCAGTCAACTTGTTGTTTCTGAGTACTTTTCAAAACAGTCAATACACAGGTAATCATCATTATTTTCGTTATTTCCACTAATATGAAAGCTCTTCTTGATCCATTAATGGATCTTTTATATTTACGTGGCATAATTTACAGTCTAAAAAAGATTGCATATAATTAAGGTATATAAGTCCATGTTTTTAGCATATAATATGATGCGGCATCTCTCCTTTTTGTTGGGATAGATGCCGCATGTTGCTATAGCAAGCATAGTGCGGAATTTCAACCTAAAATTTTATAAAGTACTTTTAAAATATACCTAAATTAATAACAAAAATCATTTTCATTAAAACAATGAAATACACATTCTTAAATTCTAATGAATTAAATGCTTGATAAAATATTATGTTAAAAAACTTACTTTTTAATAATAAAAACTTGGATAATTACTAAACTGATAGGCTAATCATAAATGTTGCCATATACAGCTTAAATAAGTAACTTATTTTAAACATATAATCCATTAATAGCGCTATCTATCAATCAACGGACTAACTATGGCTACTGCGGCATCTCTCCCGCACTTACCCTACTATAATAGTTTAAAAAAACATACATATATTCAGCCTGGAGTCTCGATTTGTTCCATTTTACGGTAGTATGACTAAACAACACTAATGCATGTGCATGTGTGTAAGTATGCGAATATATTATATGATGCTGTATATTGTATTTTTTTTTTTTATATTTCATATCTTGTAGTTATTGTTGTCATGCATCATTTAGACTTGTTAGATTTATTTCCGTTTTAGTTTTTTTTTTTTTCATATCAAATCTGACGTTAGTACGCTTCATTTAACATTAAGAGTATTACGTAATAATATATTGTTCCCCATATTTGCTTTTCATACTTTTCCCGCTGATGGGTTTTCTTAATTTCTTTTATTTCGCTGCTGCTACTACTCAGTGTAGACATAACAAACGAAAATTTTTCGTAAATAATAATGGAAAAGCTGGAAGAAAAGATTTTACCCCTAAAACATATAATATAATATCGAAATGAGTTTATTGTTTTTGTGTTTTTTTGTTTACGTGAGGATTATAGGGTTTTGATCAGTGGTGGTTGACGTTAATCCGATTCTGTAGTAAATATTTTTTTTTAGTTGGTTTACTAAATGTCGTGTGGTGTACCACGTTTTACTGGAACGATTCAGTGTCGACCATTTCTAAAGTATAATATTTGTTTAAAATATTCGAAAGTTTTTATATTATTTTTCCGTCCAGATAATCAGGGGCGTTTTAGGATGGTCGTAGGTCCGAAGCACTTTTACATAAAACTTTAAAAGAAATAATTTTAATATTGTCTTTATGAATTTGTAAGTTGGTAGGATCTAGGTTCAGTGTCTACTGTGCCTTTGAGATAAGACGACACTGTATACAGCGAAGTTCTAGCGAATTTCCAGAATGGAATTCAGCTATTACAGCCACTGTCATGATGCGACTTGAGCCTGGGATTATGGCAGAAATTTGTTTTGAGGCCCCTAGAAACCGAAAATAATATTCACTAAAATTTATATATATATATATATATATATATATATATATATATATATATATATATATATATATATATATATATATATTTGTCCGCGCGATAACTCTCGACCGAAATGTCTTACGGTTATGAAATTTGGTGAAAATATTGGAAGTCCCAAACCGTTGGACTAGTTCGTTAACCAGACACGTCCGATGCCCGTACCATGGTTTTTACGGCAATTGTCGTGAAAAAATTAGTTTTTTGTCAAAATTTCCCCTTATTCAAAAACTTTTGTGAAATTTTTTTACACCATTCGAAAGAGGAGAAAAAATCACATAAAAAAGGTCTTTAAACTATTATTCAATGACAACTAATTTCAACTTTTGTAAACGGAAATCCGCTATGTTATGCAGGATGCTGCGACAGGGGTATTTTTTTATTCTTATAGCTAGCAGCTATAAGAATACAAGAAATGATAATCAGACTAATTTGAACATATGCAGTTTTTACTGGTCTCGACTTTTTAAGGCCTGAGGAGCACAGAAAAGAAAAAATTCCGGAAAGAGTTTCTGAATGATAACATACGTCAGCTCAGACGTAAGTTAGTGTCTAAGTCAATGATTATCTCCATAGATCTACTAAGGTTAGAGACATGAAATCAGCCTCAAAATAATTCTCTATGTGGGGCATTAAAAAGGGACAAAATTTGACCACGTTCTGCTCAGTCGTTCTGGAGTTCATCATACATTCTTAAAAAATCTGAAATCAATTTTTTTTTCGATTCTTATGTTCTTTATTAGTGTCGAAACATTTTTGAAATTTTGTGACAAGACACGACTTGCAATGTGTCTTCAATCGGTAATTGATTTTTTCTAAAATGGCGTCACAGTGTCTGGGGGTGACTTTAAATATAAACTTCCCCAATCTAATTTCAATTGCGTGAGGGGGGTGAAATTTCACAAGCACAAGCAATACTCACAAGCACATTGATAGCAACAATTGCAATTAAATTGACTTAGAATCGACTTTTGTTGCAAAGGTGTTTGACTCCATTAGCGTAACGAGAGGGAAGGCAAGGGGGTCTATCATATATTCCGGGAGCCACTCGCAAAGAGGCGCCAAATGTATGCTAAAAATGTACCATAATATATTACTATATGTGTTTCTGGAGGGGAAAGAGGACGCCAACAAAGTGTCGTGCCCCGGGCACCAATTATGTTCGTCACGCCGCTGTTTGACTCGTTATCAAAAGATCCTGGATTCAAATCCCAGCGGATACAATTTGATAATTTTTCAATTACTGGATAAATTTTAATTAATACGGTGGTTTACTCGTATATACAAAAGTAAATTCTGTGTTTAAAGTTTCAGGTTAGCTGAACTTTAAGTGAATAGGTATATAATAGTACAAAAAAAATTCACCATACTTGATAATACTCAAAAGTACATCGAAAACAACAACTGAAATTAAATTAATATAACCCAGTTATTGGTAGTTGGTCGATAAAACGATTTTTTCAAAGGATTTTAACGAAACTTCTCTAGATATTTATTAAATTCAGTACCAATAATACGAGTCTATTCCGACTAAAACTGACTACCCCAATTTTGAGAAAAACGGTTTCAAAGTTTTGTGATTTTAACACGGGCTCTTGTGGGAAGTTGACATATTCGCACGATTTTTTTGAATAAAATGAAAATGTGTCAAAGGAATTTGATAAAAAATTAATATGTTATAAAATACAATATTACAAACCATATTAATTTAATAACAAATAAAAATTATTGGCCGCACCGTTTTTGAAATATAATTTATAAACATTATTTTACAACGTTTTTACAACGGTTTTTCAACAATGCTTTTATATTGTTACAACATAAGCGTGCGGAAATTAAAAAAAACAAGTGGTATACAAATATATTAACTGAACAATATTATTACATTATTTAATTTTTGATAAAAGAAAATTTTTTCGCTGAGATCGGCGCACACTAGTTCGCTCCTGCGGTTAGATAACCCTGAAGGGTCGTATACTAGTTCGCTTCCGTCTAGACCGTATACTAGTTCGCTCCCATAACTATATGCTAATGCGATTTAAGTTCATTCTAAGAACCCAAAGATAAATTACACAAATTGAATAGCAAAATAAAAGAATGTTTTATTTGTGTTCTTTAACTTAATATTAAATACATTATAAATTTGGTGTAAATTTATATATGACATAAATTTTACAAAGTCAAATCTACTTATTACATTTTGTTTCAATAATGATATTTTTTCTCTACAAATTCCTTACGCAAATTAATATTAGATATAGATACATTATAAATTTGGTGTAAATTTATATATGACATAAATTTTACAAAGTCAAATCTACTTATTACATTTTGTTTCAATAATGATATTTTTCCTTCTACAAATTCCTTACGCAAATTAATTACCTTGCGATACACTTTTTTATGCCTTAATTTAAATGTTATTATGTTCTTATTTACAGTTTTTCATATCGATGACAAAATTATACAGATTGGTTGTTAAACTAGTTTTATCTTCAACTGATTGACCACAAATAACAACTAATGTGCGAATATTTGCTTTTCATCTTACTATATGAAATATCCCCACCGTCATTTAGGTAATTAATTTTATTTGTCAGTATATAATAAGTTGGGAGTGAACTAACCTACGACCTTTTTTCAAGATAAGATTAAAATCTGACCGCAGGAGCGAACTAGTATTCAACCCGGGAGCGAAGTAACCTACGACCTTTTTTTAAGATAAGATTAAAATCTGACCGCGGGAGCGAACTAGTATGCACCCACTGAGATATACTTTTGTACCTCTGATTATCACGGAGCAACTACGTTAAAGATTGACTCATATTAAATTTAACGGTTATAAAATAACATAGCTGAACTGCACTCTTTAATGACTCTGAAGCAAGCAACGCACAACACAGTTGTAAAATAATTTTTTTTTTTTCAGCAATAAACTCTACATTTGTACGGATGGGACCACAAAAAGGAAAGGCGCCACGTCTACACGGCGTCTGGACAGTGTGGCGTCGAATATTTATTTTTATATGCTACTACAATATATATAATAAATCTGGAGATAAACTGAATGAAATGCTAGGAACGATACTGCATCATTCAACCATCACCAAAGACAAGTAGAAATACTTCTGCTAGTTTATTTACTATAACAGACTCCGCTACTCCACGATGACTGTCTTTAGGGTTCCCTAATTCGTGTGTGCGTTCAACTCTCATACAATTTTCGCATTTTGGGGGATGGATAATTTTTCTCAACGTAGCCTAACATATGGAGATAGTGATGAGCAAAATTAGTCTTGGTCTTGCAGTCTTGTCTTGGTCTTGCATTTTTTGCAAGACCAAGACCAAGGCCAAGACTATGTATACCAAGAGCAAGACCAAGACCAAGACTATAAGTATGGCTGCAAGACCAACACCAAGACTCAAGTGAGCAAGACCAAGACAAAAGCAAGACTCTTGCTAAACTATTTAAATAGTCTGAAAGTATAATTAATACCGTAAAGAGAGAAAATTCTGAGTTTAGAAGGAAAAAATTTGCTAATAAAAAAATTTAAGAAAGTGCAAGATTTTTAGCAATACTAAGACCAAGACCAATACCAAGACTGCATTTTGAGACTCAAACTGCTCTAACAAGACCAAGACCAAGATTGTTAATGCAAGAACAAGACCAAGACCAAGACTTGGCAGTCTTGGTCTTGGTCTTGCATTAGCTCATCACTATATGGAGAATATCGTTAGAAAAACCATTAAAAATGAAATTGAAGTTTCAATTAGTACTTTTGTATTTTTAGCCTTGCGTTTGTAGAATACTCAATTTTAGAACTGTAACTAAATAAGCTGTTTCCTCTGTAATTTTTAAAATATTGATTCAAAAATTCCGAAAAAATTCTATGAATAGTAACACTCGATAGGAATATTAAATAAAAAATAATAAAAATAAAAATAGATAATGAAAGGAAATAGTAGTTTGCCATCAGAAGGAGGCTAAATTTGCTGCGGTTAACTACTTCCGGCCCTCGGTATTGATCGGATTATTTTGTTGTGCCATAAGTGTGTTCGATTTTATGTGGTTAAAATTTAATCAAAATCGCCAGAGCTGTTTTTCTGCAAATGACCGATCTGTCCATTTGCCAGGCATTTTCACAATTCTAGGGCGGTTAGATTCCGCCCACAACAACTTTTAGGCATATTGATCTCGCCAGGTTGTGCATCTTGGTAAACTTTATCCCCATACCAGGTTTCATCAAAATCCCTTAAGTGGTTCCATAGTTAGAGATCAAAATATCTCTCCTAACAAACAGATACGCATCTTTTGTAAATGACTAATTTGGAATCAGGGAACCTCAAAACCTCGTATATTTCCGCTAAAAACCTGACATCAAATTTTCTCACGATCACATCATAACTTGGTCTATAGAAATGTAATGTAATATAAGTAGAACCAAGTAAAAATATTTCGAATAACTTGAAACTATAGTATTAAGGGGATAGGTTTACTTGAGAGTCGTTAAAAAAAAATCGATTTTTTTGCAGAAATTGGTAGCTAATTATGTGCAGAATATGTTCCCAAAGTGATTTTGCTGAAAGTAATTTAAGGGAAGGTTTACTTGAGATTTGATAAAAAAAATCGATTTTTTTTACCGAAATTGATAGCAAATTATGTGTAGAATATGTTCCCAAGGTGATTTTGCTGAAAATAATTTAAAAACAAGATTCTTGCACATTAACCGAATCCAGCCTTCTATAAAAAAAATTCATAAAACGTAGTTCACGCAATAATGAGTATTAAATATAAAATTTTGAAAATACATTTCTTTATATATGTATATTTTATAAAGAGCGAATAATAAGACAAAAATCGTAATCAAAAGTTCAAACATCCGCCATTTTTTTTTTCGTTCAGCAATTTATTGATACTATAGGTAGAGGTGCCCGTACTTTTCATATATTTTATAAATCTTTTTTGTTTTTGGATTTCGGTGGTTTATTACCGGCACTGCACTATCTATAAAATGGACACTTTTTTATATTTTTCCTTGAAAAGTTTTTGTTTTGTGTAGTTAAATACTTAATAAATATGTATAAAATAAATATGTGCAGAAAATTTGAAATTCATATTTACTTCCGTTCTTGAGAAAAAAATTCTAGAAAAATACATAATTTTTAAGGACTCTCGAGTAAACCTCCCCTTTATATATTATTTTTAACACGGGACCCGAGAGGACTTATATTCGAATCTTACTGTGGGTAAGATTTTTGTGGCTGCAGAACCCTACTTTATGCGTCGTCCAACACGCACTTGTTGAATTTTATAATATTACTATAATCTTATTGTATTGTTAGTGCTATGTATGTATATGTGTATTTATGTCATCTGAAAATATAGGGTCGTTGACGTATTTTCATATATTTTCCAAACTATCGTATTCGCAGGAGTACAATACAGTTTTTTTTTTTATTGTAAAATGTAAATCAATAATTTTGAAATAACAATTCAAGAGAATTTTATTACAAACATTTAACAAATACAGAATTACTAAAATATATAATACTAGCCGTACTAGTATTATATATATTTTAATAATAATACTGTGTAATAATTATACAGAACTTGCAAAGAATAATAATTTTTGTGTAATGCATGCACATGCACAAAATGGTTTTTCTATTTTCCAGTGGGAATGAGGAATTTTCCCGGAGTAAAAAGTATCTTAAATGTTGACCCAAGTAATAGGTTATCACCATACCAAATTTCATCAAAATCCGTCCAATAGTTTTTGCGTAATACGTGCACATGCTCAAAATGGTTTTTCCATTTTTCCGTGGGAATGAGAAATTTTCCCGGAGTAAAAAGTATTTTAGATATTGACCCAGATAATAAGTTATCATCACACCAAATTTCATTAAAATCCGTCAAATAGTTTTTGCGTAATGCGTGAACAGACAGGCAGACAGACAGACAAAAATTCTAAAAATCGCTGTTTTGGTATCTACATCGAAAACTATTTACAGTACCAGTACAATTTTCAACAAATATTCCATGTACAGAAATGGTCTCGTAGATTTTATAGCTTTCTGTATAACGTTGTTTGTTCAAATATTCATTCTTACTGAAGCAATTAAATTTGAAAATGCTCACATAGTCGTTAAAAATAGAATCTATAGAGTCTAGACTCTAGACTCTAGACAATACTTTTCCAACAAAAAGTGCTGGACTTGGCGTCACTGGTAAAAGTATAAAAGGGTGCATGCAGACCTCAAGTCGTGCTTAGTTTTTATTTTATACTTCACTCAATTATTCAACATTTAATACCTCTAGCAAAAGCATCAAATATATCATGATATCATGGACCTGGTGACTCTATTCCAGAAAATCACTTGAAGCATACTTCATTTAGATCAGATTTTCTCGGTGCCTTTTTTCAGTCACGGACCAGTAAAATTATTAACAAATTAAAAGAAATTCTTTAACGTTAAATAGAATTCTGATAGCCAGAAATCATTTCCAGCATTATATGGAATAACATTAGGCCGTGTAATATGAATTGTCGTTTTTCAATTTTCAATTTCTGCGGACCGGTAAGATACTGTCGCGGACCAGTGGTTGAGAAACACTGATCTAAATCTTCGTAGTCTCGTGAGTAGGTACCAGAGCTGACTATTTCCCCCGCAACTTCGTACTATCAACATGACCTGACTAGTGACCATACGATACACCCATATTGCAAGCTTCATCCGTATTTTAAATCTCTTGGAACTTCCGTTAATGCATCTTCGGTGGAAAAATTTGAATTAATGTAAATCAACCGCAGATAAAAGAAAATTATATTGCTTAGATACACGATTGGAAAAAATAACACTTTTTCTCGTTTAAGTTCTATTCAATACATTCGACCATAAAGTTCTATCGGAGTAAAAACCATCAGTCCTGAACGAAATCTAATGAATTTAAGGAGAGGTTTACTCGAGAGTCCTTAAAAATTATGTATTTTTTTAGAATTTTTTCCTCAAGAACGGAAATAAATATCAATTTCAAATTTTGTGCACATATTTATTAAGTATTAAACTACACAAAAAAAAATTTTCAAGGAAAAATATAAAAAAAGTGTCCATTTTATAGATAGTGCAGTGTGACGATCCGAAAATCCAATGCCTTGTTGGTGGACATCCTAGCGCCGGTAATAAACCACCGAAATCCAAAAACAAAAAAGATTTATAAAATATATGAAGAGTACCGGCACCTCTACCTATAATATCAATAAATTGCTGAAAGAAAAAAAATGGCGGATGTTTGAACTTTTGATTACGATTTTTGTCTTATTTTTCGCTCTTTAAAGTAAATTTAAAAATAAAAAAAAAATATTGAAAGTGTATCGAACTTAGGTAGAGGTGCCGAAGAATTGAATTATCTTTAAAATAAAAAATTTAAAAAAAGGATCCATCGAATCGTTTTTGAGTTATCGTGTCCACCAGTTCCAAAAATGTAGTTCCGAGATATTATAAAATATATATAAAGAAACGTGTTTTCAAAATTTTATATTTAATACTCATTATTGCGTGAACTACGTTTTTTGAATTTTTTTTTTTATAGAAAGCTGGATTCAGTTAATGTGTAAGAATCTTGTTTTTAAGTTATTTTCAGTAAAATCACTTTGGGAACATATTCTACACATAATTTTTTATCAATTTCGGCAAAAAAATCGATTTTTTTTATCAAATCTCAAGTAAACCTTCCCTTAAATTACTTTCAGCAAAATCACTTTGGGAACATATTCTACATATAATTAGCTACCAATTTCTGCAAAAAAAAAAAAAATCGATTTTTTTTAACGACTCTCAAGTAAGCCTCCCCTTAATAGATTTGTGCGTTACTTTATGGTATTCCATATTTGATATATATATAATAAAAATACTTTGCAAAATACCACTTTTATTGAATATAAAAACTCTTAAGGTACCATGACAGTGTGATTCTTCTGAAAAATAGTCAATTTTCACAATCTTTTTTCGAATGGATAGGATGGGGGAATGGGAATGAATTCTTTTTTACGATTAATACCACTATTTGACAATACAAAAATATTTTTTTTTTATTTATACTTTATAATTATTATAATTTTTTGAAAAAAATATCTTTAAAAAAGGCGAAATTTGGTGCCCACGATTGCGGCCGCAATTTTTATCTGAAAAAAAAATCAAATAGTTTATCAATCTGCAGGTAAGCCGCTATGTTCCTACGGGAGCTTTTTTTTGCTTTAAAATTTGAAAAAATGGCGGCGGTTTGAATAAAAAGTACAAAATTTTTTACAGTTTTCCGTGTGGAAAAATAGGAAGATTTCAAAAGGAAAAAAAGCTCCCATAATCCATTTGATTTTTTTTTCCAAATGAAAACTGCGACCGCAATCGTGGGCACCAAATTTCGCCCTTTTTTAAAGACAATTTTTTTCAAAAGATTATAATAATTATAAAAAATAAATAAAAATAAAAATAAAAAAAAATATTTTTGTATTGTCAAATAGTGGTATTAATCGTAAAAAAAAATTCATCTCCATTGCCCCATCCTATTCATCCGAAAAAAAATTGTGAAAATTGACTATTTTTCGGCCAATCACACTGTGATGGTACCTTAAAAGTTTTCATATTCAATAAAAGTGGTATTTTGCAAAATAAAGTGTTTTCATTTACTAATAATATGAAATCTAATGTTTATCGCGAAAAAGTTGATTCGAACAAAATACTGCACTTATCACTTTTCACCTTCCTCTTCGATGGACTTCACTAACGTCGGAAAGAGCATATATATGTAAAAGTCATGATCAGTTAAACATGTAATCAATCAAATAATGTTTATTTGTTGGTTAGTTCGGGTGCGAATGTAACTTTTACTCTGTTGACACCAATCTGACTGACTATTTCTGTCCTAGTTTAATCAATTATAACAATTATATTCTCTTTCACTTACCTACTTACTTGCTAACCACGAATGTCAGTCAGTCAATAGTCATAGCCCCCTTCGTCATACTAATTGCGAATTATCCGTAATTTAACACTATACACGAGGGATAGAATCGTCTTTGAAAAATCAGATGTGACGCCGAAAAGACAAACACGAAGTAGACAGAGTCCGAAATATTTCCGGACTTCTTAATCTATACAAGAGGGATAAAATCGTTTTTGAAAAAACGAATGTGACGCCTATGTATGACACATCAAATTTGTTTACTTTTTATCTTAATTCAGTCTCAAAATTCTGGACTTATAAAAGACAAACATGAAGTAGACAGAGTCCGAAATATTTCCGGACTTCTTAATCTATACAAGAGGGATAAAATCGTTTTTGAAAAAACGAATGTGACGCCTATGTATGACACATCAAATTTGTACAAAATTCCGGACTTTTAAAAGACAAACACGAAGTAGACAGAGCCTGAAATAATTCCGGACTTCTTAATCTATACTGTAAACCTAAAACTTGATTACACTTTTTTATAGCTAATGCAATATCCATTCTAGTAACATAATAATTACATTTGCTAAGGGGGTATTTTGGTCTAGAAATTAAAAAAAAGATCGATTGTTTTTTTATTTGCATATTTCCAAAGTTTAGAGTAAAGAACATTGTACGAAGCAGGAATTGAAAAAAATGTAAGTATAACACACCATAAATGACTCAGACTTCTCCAAAATGAGACTTCAAACTTTAAACTCGTTTTTTCCGAAACGGTTGACATGATATCTCAAATTCTAATATACCGATTATTTTGAAATTTTGTACAGAGCTTCTTAATATATTCAAAATTTGTTTGACGAGAGGTTTTAAAAAAAAAAAAAAACTTTTTTTTACAATTTTTAAAAAATTCCCCCCCCCCCAAAAAAAACGATGAGAATCGCTCCCATCAAACGAAAATGACATCCTGACTCTTGAAGAATTCCCTAAAATTTTGTGTTTCAGATCACCGAGGGCATCGGAATCATGTCAACTAAGGAGCAGCTTTTTTTGAGTCCCTACTTTGGCGGCCGGTACTTTTTTCAATTTTTACTTTTTTTGTACTTTTCAAATGTTAATAAAAGCTGATAAAAAAAATTTAAAAGAAAAGTGGTAAAAAATAGTGGGGGTTTCCCAATCCCCACCACTAGTACCAAAATTTCTATCACAATGTCGGAAATCTAGAAACATGTAATTCCAATTAGAGTTTTTCAATTTTCCACTCTAAATAAGTGGACTAACTAACTTATACCTGTGTATCTCATGGTTCCGCGACAAAATAACCATGGACAAAATAACCGAATGACAAAATAACCGCACGACAAAATAACTGTGGATAAAATAACCGAACGACAAAATAACCAAACGACAAAATAACCTTAAAGTTTATTTATTTAATCTTTTGTTAAAATATTAAATCTAAATTACAAAGATAAAACTGTAGCAATATCTTGTAAATACTTATGTTTTTGTTCTGCGTTATAGTGAATCACAAAGTATATTGTCAAAACTAACCTAATCTTCGGGCAAAGGGTAACCTTAACTAACCTCATTACCTAGTTTTTATATAAAAAATCGAAGTATATTGTCAAAACTAACCTAACCTTCGGGCAAAGGGTAACCTTAACTAACCTCACCACCTAGTTCTTATGTCAAAGTCGAAGTATATTGTCTAAACTAACTGAACTAACCTAACCTTAACTAACCTCACCACCTATAACCTTAATTTAATTAGTTTTTATATCAAAGTCGAAGTATATTGTTAAAACTAACTAAACTAACCTAACCTTAACTAACCTCACCACCTAGTTTTTATATCATCTACCTAAAATTTGAAAAAAAAAACTCACAACCTTAATCTAACTAACTTATAATCTTACTACCTAGTTTTTATATCATCTACTATTTGAGTTTTCAAAATAATGTTTCCCAAGCTTAGCTTTTTAATTAAAATAGTTTTCACCCATTAACGTTCGTCGTTAAATGCAATAGTTTAAATACCAAGATCTAAGGTCTATTGCAATTTAGCCATCTCTTATATATTGGGAGCAAAAAAATCTTAATCATATCACAGCCGCATGTACCCTAACTCAAAAGAATAATAAACGATGTTTATTTTGTTGTTCGGTTATTTTGTCGTACAGTTATTTTGTCGTTCGGTTATTTTGTCGTTCGGTTATTTTATCGTACAATTATTTTGTCGTTCGATTATTTTGTCGAAGTTATTTTGTCCACAGTTATTTAGTCGCGGCACCGTATCTCATCACAGACTCAATTGTTAAAAAAATATTGCATAAACCAAAATCAATATCTAAAGATATTAATACCCCCGCCCCACCGCTCTGTTCCTCCGCGCACCTCTTTTAACTCTCGTACCGTATATTCACTGCAACCGTGTGAGGGGATATTACGTTTATCAAAAGGAACCAAACATTTGAAATATAATACTATTTACAAATATATTCGTAAGAATCGCACTGATTCAAAAATTAATTAAACGGTGCTGCTCAGAGATACAATACTACAGAGAGAGCTATATAGCTCAATGAATGAAACTCACTCGATACACATATACATACATATATTGTGCTCATATATAGCTCGATGATGTATCATTATTAAACAGTAGTCTATTTGTCTGTCGTGTAAGCAATGTACTCGTATATTATGGAACATCCCCAACTATGGTTATAATTATTATTAACGGTCTCTTTGTAAGATTAATTACAGTATGGCTTCTGGAAATTAAAAAATAAATTTACAATATGATGTTGTGATATATTGGTATTACACAATATACTGCGGTAATGCAGTTCAGAAAGTTTGGGTGTAGATTTCGTTATAGAATCAGTTAGGTGTAGTTCATTTTTATAGTTTTGTATCTAACAAGGAGAGTGCACAGCCTTGGGGTCGGCGATTTGGCTGAAATTTTTTTTTGGTGATAGAGTACACTTAATATGTTAATATATTAAAATAATAGCGCGCACTACTCAGAAAAATTTGTAAAAAAAATAATTAAAAAATTTCAACGCAGCTGGTGTAGTTAATATACTTGAAAAGGAATATTGTACATAACAGTCCTATTGGTCTAGTGCAATTGGCGTTAGACTGGTAACACAATGGTCATGTGTTCGCAACCGACTCTGTTCAACAAAACTTTTTTGTTAATTTTTTTTTTTTTTTTTTAATATTAATGAATGTCTTCTTTATTTATAAAACATCTTATTTAAAATATGTATTTGTAACAAATTTTTAAATAGGTAAATCTGTAAATAGGTAGGATAAAATAAATTAATTAATTATAAAACTTTTAAAGTAACATTTATTTAATTGTAAATTATTATTATACTTTACACACAAGACCCAGATTGATAGTCAAAAACATACAAAACAATAATTTTGTCTGGTATGCGTCAAAATTATTTCAGGAAAGGAACATTTTCATGAACGTTAATCAAATATGTTTTTCACTATAGATGTCTTACAGACACCCTGTAATTGTAAAAGACATGCATTCATATGTTGTGTAAATTGTAATAAAAATTATTGTTTTGTATGTTTTTATGGCAACTATCACTCTGGGTCTTGTGTGTAGAGAATAATAATATAATTTACAATTAAATAAATGTTACGTTAAAAGTTTTATATTTTATTTTATTTTATCCTACCTATTTACAGATTTACCTATTTAAAGATTTGTTACAAATACATATTTTAAATAAGATGTTTTATAAATAAAGAAGACATTCATTAATATTAAAAAAAAAAAAAAATTAAAAAAGTTTTGTTGAACAGAGTCGGTTGCGAACACATGACCATTGTGTTACCAGTCTAACGCCAATTGTACTAGACCAATAGGATTGTTATGTACAATATTCCTTTTCAAGTATATTAACTACACCAGCTGCGTTGAAATTTTTTAATTATTTTTTTTACAAGTTTTTCCGAGTAGTGCGCGCTATTATTTTAATATATTAACATATTAAGTGTACTCTATCACCAAAAAAAATTTCAGCCAAATCGCCGACCCCAAGGCTGTGCAGTCTCCTTGTAAAAGATGAAAGATGAGAAAGAAATCATTATAGTGAAGCTTCGATGTCCATTTGTCCGTAGGTTAGAGCAGTTCTATATCGATAAGTAGTAAGGTTAATGCGGTTCTGTACCAAAAGTATGTAAAATCAGCAATATTGTGCCAAAAATAATAAGGTTACAGTAGTTTTGCACGCAAAGTAGTAAGGTTACAGAGATTCTGCAATCAAAGTAGTAAGGTTACAGCGATTCGGCAGCCAAAAGCAGCCCCGGATCTACGATTTTTTAAAAGCGGGGCAGAAACTTGAAAATGGCTCCCCCGCCTCTCCAACGTTTGACATAAATTGTCAGAAAAAACTCATAAGTATATAAGTTCTTTATAAAACTCCAATTTTTCCCGTTGTGGCAATGATAAAAATTGAGGATTTTGTAAAGGATCAATATAGGTACAAGTTGATTTATATTTTAATAAATCTACTCCAAAAGCACTACAAGTGCAAATTTCAAATTTTTATCACCATTCCCATCAGAGATGCAGGGGCGCAAAATTCCAAAATTGGAAAAAAAGTCAGTTTTCGGAAATTTGTAAAAATTACAGGATATAAGTTTCACAATTTAAATAGTGCGTATTTGTTTCATGGGTAGTTGTACCCGTATAGCTATTCGCATAAAAAATACGTAGTTTAAAGTTTACCTGGGACAGATATCTATCCAGTTTTGTCGTTCTAGAGTTAAAAATTATTAGTTAAGTAGTGAAAAACAATCTTTTTCGGCAAAATTTTTTTCGATATGAAAAACCTACATTCAATTCCCTTTAACTTTCATATCTTTCGTCTTAAACGTCACCGATATGCTGCCAACTCTTTGAATGGTACTGTATCCATGAAAATATATTATATGAAGGCGTATCAGACAGGGGACGTTAAATTTATATTGGTATTTTATGTAAATATTTGTTTCAATGTATCAAACGTATCATATTTACAAATATTTTTGCGAATACATACATAATATTTATCGTTGTTTCATTGTATATGCAATTTTAAGAACAAATCTTTACAAATTCATCTTGGTATTTGTATTTAATTTCTGATTAAGCCGAGGCTAGTAGGTAAACTGTAGTGATGAACAAAATTAGTCTTGGTTTTGCAAGACCTATATACCATGATTATAAGCATGGCTGCAAGACTAGTATCAAAATTCAAGCGTATAATATTAGCACAAAAGTTAGAGTCTTGCTAAAATATTAGCAATGTTAGAGATTCATCAGATATTATTAGTGCAATTTTTGGAAAACCTCCTAAATAGCCAAATATGCAAGACTGACAAGATGCAAGATCGAATATTATAAGACCAAGATAAAAATTATATATGTGTCAGGAAGACTAAGACTACTAAGGTTTTAGTTTTGGTTTTGTACACAGACCAATGAACACTATTATATTTATACTATTACTAGGACAAAGAGTAAAGGGAGTTTGTACGCATTTTTCTTGAAGCAGGTAACAGGGTGAGACGGGTGAGATTTAAGGAATATAATATAATGTCAATTTTTAAACAAATGCGACTATACTTGTCTTATTGCAGGACATAATTTGTATACGTACATATTCTGAAAATAAAATGAATACCATTTTCTTTCTTTTAAATTTTGGCAGTTTACTGTCAAAAAAGTAAAATTTTATTATCAATATTACATTTTGACAATAATTATTATTGATTACTATATTACAGAATACTATTAAGGTCGGAATTTGGTCGTATCTGGCTGCCTCAATGATACATTTATATAATTAGTCTATATAACATAATATAGAATATGTTCATTGATTTGTGGTTTTGTATATTTGTTCATCACTATAGCAGACATATACTAATTGTTTTCTGTTACACTAATATAAAATTTCTAAGCTTTTTAGGTATCTCGAAAATTCTGACCCAAAGAAAAAAATTTGTAAAGTTTTCCAATGCAAACCTTTTGTTCCAAATTAAGTACCAAAAGTAATTTTTTTTCAATGGCTATTATTTATATTTCAGATCTAAACTTTGGATTTTACTCAGATTTTAGCAATACAATTTTAATCCCAGAACCATATTTTGTTAGAAAGCATAGTGAATCTTTCTTAGAATCTCAAATTCGTGTACAAAACCCGTTGAATTAAAAATTATAATAAAAATCAACTTAACTCTGAAACTAACAATTTATTAAGGCCGCTATTACACTGTCATAGATATATGTCAAAGTTTTATTTTTTAATCAAAGAAATATTATAGTGTAATAAGTCAACTTTTATAATATAAATTTCTGTAACCATAGTTAAAGATACTTCTTAATATTTGATCATAGATTTGATCAAAGATCTTTGACATATATCTATGACAATGTAATAGCAGCCTAATACAAATAGCATTTTTCAAACAATAAGATTGTAACAACTTCTTCCATTTTCTTCTCTTTTCCCATCTTTTTTCTTATTATTTTCCAACTGGTGTCAATCTAATGCGCGCTAATACCCAAAACATTTAAAGAATAATGTTCATTTTCAAACGACACATCAGCAACGACTTTAAAAACTTCATTTCAACAAGTTAAGTAAGACTTACGACAGACAACAACACGTGGGATACTGTAGTGTGCAAGGGGGGAACAAAGGGGGCGGGGGGAGAGAGGGGGCTGGGTAGTAAAATGCACTAGAAACTCGTGCACTGCATTTTTATTTACATTTTATCTTAATCATACTTTACTGGTACTAGCGAGCGAGCGAGAGAGGCTTTACACGCATCAAGTCATATATCTTGAAGCACTGTTTCTATGCCGCCGTGGCAAGAAGCTTTTATATGCATGGAACATACATATATCTGTAACAGTAGTGTAGTCTGGTGGTGGCGTAGCAAGTCAGATTGTGACAGTGAAGAAGATGTTGAGAACGTTATTTATGGCTGATACTTTTCTTTTTAAATTAACTTTATTTTCTTAAATGTTTTATTTGTGAGTGGAAGAGTGAATTCATTCTCTCCCGACACTGATGAGACAGATAAAGTAATCTTGAAGTAAATAATAGTTTATAATCGGTTTTTAGGATGTGAAAATTCATTTGAGCTTTAAATGTTGTTTTTTTTTATTTATTTACTTATTATTACACGAGAGGTTTATATCTTTATCTACAATCATAGTGGAAAGTAGGCTTTTGCGCTCTGTGAAGAGAGTGCAAAACGTCTAGTTGCCGAACGACAAAATACTACTTTTCGCTTTAAAGCGGAAAAGTAATACTTTGTCGCTCGCTCAACGCGTATATTTAATTACAAATCGGGTAGGCGTTGTTTATATTTTCTATGGCAACAAATAAATAGATTCTAAACTTCATATTATTTTTATCGTGATCAAGTGAAATATGAATTTTATTAAATTTCAAAATAACTACAAAATATTAATTAAAAATTATAAATAAATAACTATAATTAATAAATAAGAATAAAAAATTTAAAAAAATCTATAGGTACATATAATATGATGGAAATATGCAATAGTGACAGTAACTTCTCAAGTACACCTCCAGATATTTCTGAAACTGCAAAAATTATAACGTTAAAGTAAATGTTAACGTCCATTATTATTTCAAATAAAAAATAAGTACATTTTATAAGATTGTAGAAAAAATTTTGTGTTTAATTCGAGCACAAAAATACATTGCCGCTCTCATGAGAATAATGCGCTCCGCCTGGCAATGTGCCATTTTGCGCTTTTAATACACAAATAACTATTTCCGGAAAATTTGTGTTTGTCTAACGAAAATTTATTGCCTAGCAATCTAACGAGGAGAACTATCAGCTAGCAAAAACACGACAGTGAAGCTTCTCAAGCTGATCTTGAAGCTTTTTCGCGCCAAATTCGAGTTGTTGGAAAACACAAATTTATTCAGAAGAAATATAAAGCGCGTGTGTAATACGATAAGACAATTTAACGAAAGAAAGATCGAGAACGAGTTGGGCTCGCACAATTAGGGTTCCGTACAATGAGCTGTAAATAGACTAGATTACACGTTTTTTTTTACAATATTAATGTATATTTAAATATTATATAAATTTGCTTGCGATAACTGAAAAATGTAATTTTTTTTAGAATTGTTAGAGGCAGCTCTTCCAAATGATAACTCACGATATACATAACAATAAAAAAATTTTCTTGGATCAAATTAACCCCCAATTTTGTTCCAAATTAATTTTTTTTTCCAATTGTTGACTGGTGATATGTGTGCGCCCCATCAAAATCTAATATTGTGGCAAATTTCAAATTTCTAGATTACATAGTTTTCGAGAAACCTCTGTGACAGACAGACAGACCGACTTCCTTTTAAAGTACGAAATCTTAAAAATGATTAAAAAAATTTTTAATGAAAGTTTACAATAGAAAAACAATGCTTTATTATACTAATTCATCCTAACTATTATTTAATTTTTAAAAAATTAATTGAAAATTTAATTTTTTTAGCTATTAACCACGTGATCAAAAACGGACTACGACTCCTATACTTTGATCCGTTATCCAACTCTAATCAAATATAATTATGGAAATTCATCAAAATTTAATTATATCCAAAAAAATCAAAATTCTTTTTCCCAATTATAAGAAAGACAAAGACGTAAGAATATATATATTATGTATTATAAATGGACCTGTAATAATATTGTTTTATTGAAGCAAAAATAGTGGTAATTCAAGACAGTGGCAGCAACAAAATTAAATGTTTATATATGTATGTAGACATTCAATTTAAATAAGTTGCCTACATTTACTATTGAATTCACATAAGAAAAGTGGACAATTTATCTTAAATGGACTATATCATGCTTTACATCCTTTGCATACTTGATACCGTCAATTGAACGGTAAGACTCATTAAGTACAGAAATATTTCCCTGATTTCATTATAAATAGATTTTTAAAAAGCAAAACAACTTAAAATGATATTATTTCCAATAAATAATTCTGTTACTTAATGATTTTTTACTTTTAAGTATGTTTTACTTTCTAAAAATCTACTTATAATGGGATCGGGGAAATATTTCTGTACTTAATAAAAACTGTACTTAATGAGTTTTACCTTTGAACTGACGATACGTAATATTAAATTATTATTTAACATATAAGTAATGTATATACGCAAATATTTTTTTAAAGAGACAGCTATAATATACGTCAAAAATATGTCAAAAAAATCTTATCGGTGAAATGTTATTCCTTATGCTTTTTTTCTAATAGGGTTTTCTTTAAAAAAAATCTAATGAAAAACGCAATTTAAGAAGGGAAAATAGTGAAAATTTTTACATTATTTTTTCAAATTTACAACACAAAACATGGCTGACTATACTTCAATTTTAATTTTAAAGTCTAAGGTATCTTAGAAAGGGAAATGTATATTGGCAATTTACTTGCTAATTATAATACTTGTCTCTATTTAACGTAATAATTACTGGTCTTTTCATACTATATAATAAATTACTGGTCCTTTCATACTATATATCATTTATTAAGTCTTTGAAGAACAATAAAGCCTTTTTTTCTTACACAGAGAAAAAATTCCAGTAAAAATTACTGAGCTGCCTCCGGTAAACGAGTCTTAAGTGACTAGTCCGTAGGAAATTATTAAGCAAAAATATAAAAAATTCGTTTCAAACATTATTTTTTACGATTCATTTGAAAATTTTTCCTGTACACCTTAAGAATTTTTCCTATACACCTTAAGAATTTTTCCTATACAGCTGCGTAAAATTCGATGGGCTAGTAAAATTTCAAGTGGACACCGGGAAAATTTACTTAATTTTTTGTAAAATATACTGGACATATGAATAATTTTTACTGAGTCGTTGTGCATTTGTTATTTGTCACACACCACTGCATAGCCAAGCATCACATAAACTGAGAATAAATAAAACAATCATGCGCAATAGCACCGAGCATGCGCAATAACACGACCAACACGACTTCAGACTGCAACTAACCAGGACTGGTTCATTTAGTTGTTCAATAACCAACGTGACTGGATGTTTATATAGTGTTTTTTTTTTTATAATAAATTTTTAAAACAAAAAATTGTTGTTTCATGAATTTTTGTTTAGTTTTGATATGTTAATTGAAATATGTTTTTATACAAATTATTGTAATGTGCCTATTGTTTTATCATGTAATATGTCAAATAAAGAATTTATATATTTTTTTTCCACAAATAATAAAAAACCTCAAAAATTTTTTTCTATATTAATAATTTTATTTTAATGCTTACCCTTCTATCAATATCCTTTTAAACTATTTTAATTCAATTATTTATTAATAAATAAAAAAAAGCCTTATTTATAAATAATACGGTAATTTTTACTGAGCTATAGGATAATTTAAAATTTTTACTATAAATTATCGTATTTTTTGCTTAGCCTGTCACTTATGTCCGCATTACCAGAGAGCTCAGTAATTTTTTACCAGAAATTTCAGTAAAAATTACTGTATTTTTTTCTCAGTGTAGTTACAAAATACATCTGTTACTATTTAGAGAATGTGACGTAACTGAAAGTTAATGAAAGTTTTCGCGCAAATTTTAAGAACAATTGTGAAAATACGGACGATTTTGATTTTGCATTTAAGGGCAGGGTAAGGTATTCAAATAATTTTTTTTTTGCTTTTTTTTATTTTTTTAACTGAATGCATAATATCTCAAGAATATTGTCTCAAAATTTCAAGTTGATTGGAGCAAAATTGACGAAGTTATAAGCATTTTTGTTGTTACCTGGCAGATGTTTCGCTCTCTATATATATCTCTCTCTCAGTTATATTATAGAAATTTCAATGCAAGTACAAACGTGTTTATACCTGTATTGTATATTTTGCCAGTATAGTGTACAAAATTTAGTTTAGCAGTAAGTATTCTATATCAGTTTTATACAAGAATTTTTAAGTGTTCAAAACTTTAGAGCGTTTTCCCCACAGCTCACGTTTTTAAAGTCGATACCCCTCATAACTTCAAAATTACAGCACCGATCCTATTGAAATTTTGAACACTATTTCTGTACATAATTTACGAGATAACGCTGGAGAGTTTTTTTTTTAAATTTGTTAATAATTTTTATTTTACAATAACAAATTAGCCGATTTTTTTCGCAAAAATCGTGTTTTTCGTTTCTAAGTGTTCCAAAAAAGTGAAAAATTGAAATTTCGAAAAACCCTCCCAGCGTTACCTGAAGAAAACTATTATCTAACGAATGAACTTTAATTTTGTTATTTCGGATGATCCAGCACCAAGTTATGAGGGGCACCGCAATTCTACTTTTTTCCGAGACACGTCCGAATAATTGCTGCCATTACTGTATTTTTTAATATTTCTTCGTGAAAATTTTATAGAATTTTCTTCGAATGTCATAGTTTAATGTACCACTGATTTTAATAAAGAGATTTCAACCGTGTCGTCACAAAAAAATAACAAAAACATGCCTTTTTTTGTATGAATTAACCTTACCCCCTCCTTAATGCATACTTTGAAACAGTTTCCCAAATTTTGTGAAATTCCCTAATATGCAAAAATACCGGTCTATCTATTTTTGACCTTACAAAAAAAATAATAATCCGAAAGAATGTTCGTTATAAAATATTAACAAAACTTTGATCCCATAAAGTTCCAAAACTAATTACTACCATTCTACCATCCATACTAACAAAATTTTTAATCCGATTTCATTATCGAAACGACATCTACCGTACTGAGATATCATTACTATAAAAGCCGCGCTGTTCAAACTAATTATTCATAATACGAACTAAATACTTAAAGACTATACCATACATACAATATACGAGGTTTTGTGCTTTAAAAGCACTATATTGTGCTTTAAATTCAATTTTGTACCTCAATATTTTTGCATCTACAATCACGAAAACATATCAAGGGAACGTTTTATTAATACTACAAAGCACAGGCATTGACGAAGAATTAGTGCTTTAATAGGTTTTATAACTTGAATAGCTTTGTCGTATGCTGCTTATACTATACGTTATATTCATGTACCGTTGTGCTAATGGTCTGATTAAGAGATTGACTAACCAGACTAATGGATGGACAGCGGAACCCCTCTAAAAATGACTAACTGTTATCATCATTATTCATTGTAGTTATCTTTTATCATTTTAGATGGTTTATTTATTACTGTGTACGCTTAAATATGACTGGTGATTTGAATTAAAATTAACAATGCGTTGAGTCGACATCGAAACTGATTTTTTTTCTTTTAATAAAAATTTAATTCATGTGGCCAAGTTTAAAGTACAATATATCAAAAAATATGCTAGGAAATAGTGATACAAAGTTTCAGTCACCAAAATGGAGGAAATTTTTTGAAATCTTTCATAAAAATTAACAAAACTCAAAAAAGTTTGGAGCGAAATTTTCGATTTTGACGAAGAAATTATCTAAATTTTGTTTGTAAATATATCTTTTACTTTGAAATTTTACATTCAGTTAAAAAATTTGTATATTTTTAGTTTTTAACGAATTTTTGAATTAGAAATTCAACTATTACAGCCACTCTCATGACGCAATTTGAGTCCAGGAATATATCAGAAATTTGTTTTGAGGTGCCTAGAAACCAAAAATGACATTCACCTCCAAAAGTCCAAAAATCTTAGATGAGTTTCTTCAGCCACACACGTCCGATGATTTTTGGAAATTTATTGTGAAAAAAAATAAATCTTTTGCCAAAATTCGAAAGTTTTTGTAACTGTAAATATTTTTTACACCATTGGATAGAGGAGAAAAAATCACATAAAAATGGTTTTTCAACTTTTATTCTATGTAAGCTGGTTTCCGAGAAAAACTAATTTTTGTAAATGGAAATTCGCTATGTTATGCAGGATGCTGCGACTATGGTATTTATTTTTACCTACGGTCGCTCCTAAGGGGCGAAAGTTTATATTTTACCTTCACTCACAGTGACGTCATTCTGAAAAAGTAGATTACCGATTGGAAGTATGCCCTGATTTCTACCTTGCTACAAAATTTCAAAAATTTTTCAATTCTAATAAGAAAAACACAAAAAAAACAAAATTGTTCTCAGTCACGTGATTGGTGAAAAAAAATTTCCCTTAAAATAATTGGAACCTTTGTTATATCTTTCATCAAAGTTTCAATTTTTCCAAAAAGTTAAAAATGGCGATAACCCTAGAACCACTGAATAAAATGTGTCAAAATTTTGCTTCATTTAATACGCCCCCAATCTCGTTAGCTCTGACGATATTCAGTAATTTATATCATTCCGAACCTTTAAAATACTCAAACTAAAAGTCTAGGTCTTGAAAATTTATAGCTATGGCTACATATGGCTACATAATTTGCACTATATAGTCTACTAGATAGCAATATGTATGTTGCATGAATATATGTCAGAAATTGACACACGATCTCTAATAGACGCACCAACGATTATAAACATATATAAAGATATGGAGTGGGGAAGTAAAAATGAATATAATGATGTTTAAATTGAAGAACACTACTCTTAAATGATGGAAACTTGAGCTACTACATTAAAACAAATGTAAATGCACTAATTTACATAAATCCTGTTAATGTTTCTTTTTTATCCCAAAACAAACAATACTAGATACAAACTAAATACATATCTCCAGTTTTAATAACAGTACATACTAAACTCTTTCTACACGTATATCTATGTGTCTACGGTGGATTTGGTTAAATGGTTGGTCTTTATTACGTAAGTAGGAGGGAATCCTAGTCATTATTATATATACAACCGGAGCCCGGAGCCCGGAGCCCGGAGAATGCTATTTTACACGCTGGCATTTTTGAATCCATGAATATATTATCTTGTGTTAACACTCACTTTAATAATTCCTATGTCCATTAGGTATTGTACGATCACAGTGAGTTGGACAATATACAATGTAAGTACGCCATGTTGATAAATTTAATAATCGATTTACATTATTTTTGATACGTCCACATATTCTAGGAGCCAAAATAAGTCAATTGGACTCAACTAACGTAACCAGATACCAAAATGTATCGTTTGCTCGTGAGCGGAGTTCAAAGTTTACTTAAAAAGTCACATTTTTATACGCTGTACTGTTCAGAAACGTGTAAACCAATTTTCTGAATGAAATTTGACATCAGGGTTCTTCAACGGATCCTTAGTAATCAGAGAAATTCAACGTAAAGTAAAACTATCCCAATCAAAGATTTTTTTAAAGGGAAGACTTATTTATTACCCACATCTTTTGATTCTTGTGAAAACTCCGTATTTCGTATAGTTTTGGAAGAAAAAAATTCTTACGCAGACACTGCTAACTGATTTTGTTAGCATTATTGCAGAATTTAGTTAGCGCTGGACATAAAGACAAAATTTTTCTAACAATATTTTCTTCAAAAAACTTTAAGTAAGTTGGTAAGCATACAGAACTATGACTATGGTGCTCTATCGGTGAAATTTGTTATTAATAAATGAATTTTTGATTTCCATTTACTTTTTTCGTTCTTTAAAATAAACGAAAATCATAACATTAGTACCTACCGTAAAGAATAAACATTCAATTATTAACGTCATAGTTTCTCATACTTACCAACTTACAAAAATACTTTTTTTTCTGTTAATTTTCAAACTAATACTAACAGATCATAACACATCATAACACATTTTAAGAATAGCCTCCCAGGACTAGCAAATACTTAAAGTACGTTTAGACTACGACACAAATTGCGACACAAATATCAAACATAAATTTCTTTACTGTTCACACTTTAAGGGCAGGGTAAGGTATTAAAATAATTTTTTTGCTTTTTTTATTTTTTTAACTGAATGCATAATATCTCAAGAGTATTGTCTCAAAATTTCAAGTTGATTGGAGCAAAATTGACGAAGTTATAAACATTTTTGTTGTTACCTGGCAGATGTTTCACTCTATATATATATCTCTCTCTCAGATATATTATAGAAATTTCAATGCAAGTACAAACGTGTTTATACTTGTACTGTATATTTTGTCAGTGTAGGGTACAAAATTACTTTAGCAGTAAGTATTCTATATCAGTTTTATACAAGAATTTTTAAGTGTTCAAAACTTTAAAGTGTTTTCACCAGAAAAAAAAGCTCCCATAGGGACATAGCGGCTTACCTACAGATTGATAATCTATTTGTTTTTGTTTTTTTTTGGGGGGGGGGGGGGGTAAAAACTGCGGCCGCAATCGTGGGCACTGAATTTCGGCCTTTTTTAAAGACACTTTTTTCAAAAAATTATAATAATTATAAAAAAAAATAAAAATAAATTTAAAAAATATTTTTGTATTGTCAAATAGTGGTATTAATCCTAAAAGAAATTCAATCCTATTCCCCTATCCTATCCATCTGAAAAAATTGCGAAAATTGACTACTTTTCGGCAGAATCACACTGTGATAGTACCTTAAAGCATTACAAGAAGAGAAAAAGAATATCAATCAACCCATTCTGATCAGATAATATTTAACCATCTCGATGCCATTTAAAATCAATAAAAAAGGAGATGCATACGTATAATAATATTATTCTCATTGTCTTTTAATTCCACCGAAACGCGGGAACAGTACGGGGGGGAACAGGGAATAATAAAAACCATTTATGTAGATTCGTGAACCGGGTATATAGATAGGCACGGGGCGACATTTCAATTAAGTAAATGCTTCTTCCACTAAACATTGTTTTCATTTCAACAGTAAATTTTGATTGTTTTCTGATTCTGTGTGTGTGTGTGTGTGTGTGTGTAGGTAGTATAGATGGCGTTCGCTTTGCCCCGCTTCGTCTCGCCCCGTTACGGTTCCATTTTAACGCTCATATTAATGAAGTTTGTTTGCACTTAAAGTATTTTCATTTGAATTTATAATTTCCGCAGTTTTTTTCTTTTTTTTGCTCGATAGAAGGAAACTTTCTTTAGAAAAAGTTTTTTTTTATTGTCTTCCAGGAGATTAACAGAAATTTTTGATTGTTTTGAAAAAATACCCCGCATACCCCGCCGCTCTCTGTTATCAGCGAATCGTGCCAGCTTTGAGTATTACTGACAATAGTTATTGAGTAATTTCTCAAGAAATCACTTTCTAATGCAGCTTTTTGGAAAAAAAAAAAACAGAATTTTTTGCCAATTATTCGATCGGTATTGATTTTCGAAACATTGATCGATCGAATAACTCGAATAGTTTATTCGAAGTAGCTCACAACATTTCTACTATTTGTCCTTGTTACCATACATACTTGAAATCCTTTCTATTCCTTAGGTAGTTCATTGCGCGGCCACCGTAATATTATAAATGTCTCTAGTATGCTAGTGTACTATAACAAATTATGTTGATTTGACTGAATGTTGTCTTATACTAAAATAAAAATAATAATTATTAAAAAAAATTAAAACATAACTTCAAAATCTATAAAAAGTTAGCCGGTCAAACTGCCTAAGAGACAAATTAATATTAAACAAAAACCAGAACACTAATGTCAAATCGAAAAGCGGTTTTTAATTCAAAGATTTAAACCGAAGACTGTTTCAAAAAAATACAATAGGGGCTACGACTTCAAAAGAAAATTATTTGTAACTTTTTAGGAGATTTTGAAGTCGCGTTTTAATTTTTCCGCTAAAAAAAGTTTCTTTTCAATCTATTTAGTAGTTCTGGAGAAAATCGTGAACTTTCGTGTGTATGAAACAGCATAATATATCTATTAGCGAATTTTCAAATCGAAAAATCAGAAACTTGAGCCCGGGACTATGGTAGAAATTTGTTTTAAGGTCCCTGGAAATCGAAAATAACATTCACTAAAATTTATATATATATATATATATATATATATATATATATATATATATATATATACTGTGTGAGCTTTTCGAGAGTTGCCATTCTTATTACAGCCAAACCGTTGATTTAATCAAAAAATTGCTCAAATAAGAGTTGTAGATATCGACGGTGGCAACCGATTGTTATAGTCAGGAGCGTTATAGCTCTTATGGTTTCCGAGCTATGATACAAATTTATAGATTTTTAAATGAGACTATATATTAATTTTACGATAAAACTGATCTAATGCATTAATTAACAACATAAACAAGGAAAAACATTTTTTTTTACCCAAGTTTAATTTTTTTATTTTTCTTTAATTTATCAGTTAGGTGGTAAAAATATGCATATGTACTTGAGGTTACTTCAACCGATAGTGTTTTTCTTGGTTACATTTCCATTACGTTCAAGAAAAGAACCTTTTCCAGTACCATTTCTATCATAAAAATTTGGTTGTAATAGAAATGGCAACTCTGAAAAAACTCACATGGTATATATATATATATATATATATATATATATATATATATATATATATATATATATGTGTGTGTGTGTGTGTCCGCACGATAACTCTCGAACGAAATGTCCAATTTTTACGAAATTTGGTGAAAACGTTGGACGAGTTCGTTAACCAGCCATGTCCGATGCCCGAACATGGTTTCTTGGGCATTTTTCATGAAGGAAATTAGTTTTTTGCCAAAATTCAAAAATTTTTGCGCCATTTTTTTACACCATTAAAAAGAGGAGGAAAAATCACATAAAAAAGGTTTTTAATCCATCATTCCATATAAATTGGTTTCTGAGAAAAACGAATTTTTATAAACGGAAATTCGCTATGTTATACAGGATGTTGCGACAGGGGTATTTGAATTTGTGCACACTAGACGATATTAGCCCTTAAGTTATAATTCATTACGCAACTACCGTACTATTATAGATGTCTTCAATATGCTAGTATATTGTAACTTGTAACAAACTATACTGCGTGGTTTGTATAAATAATAAGTGTGCACTTTTAATTTTAATTATTTTTCTATGCGCATCTATTAACAACTCAAAAATTCTCTCATTATACAATTTTCTCCAAACAATTACTACGTGATTGTTGTCCCTTTTGTCACTGATGATATTTTTTGATGACGTAGATACAGAATCAAGTACCTACCCAACCAAAAGTGGGTACTATACGATCAGTCATTCCTCACTTCCTCCCGTCCGTCATTCCTCAGTTTATCATCCTCAAAAAAACAATGAATATAGGCGAATGCCTTTTTTCCATCACTTATTACCACCGATATGATGACGATGTTGATGAAGTGTACTTTACCACGTCTAATAACTGTATGCGGGAGCTTGGAAGCTTTTCTGATAGCTTTGATACACACACACAATATGTGGTTTCATGAAAGCTAATGTACATTCAAGTGGCAGACATACGGGAGCAACTGTTAGATCGAAATATTATATCACGTGACAATATTACGCAATGAACAATATGTTATATGCATTTGTTATTAGTTTGTATATACAGGATTGTACTGCATTTGGTTCGATTAGACTTTTTTTCATTGGGGTATTGCACTGTTAAAGAAGTCTGACTTTATTTTATTTTTAAATCTTCCAGTAACGCTTTTGTTTAATGCGGGGTTGTCAAACATTGCCAGATTTTAGGTTAACTTTTAGACTTCCAACAAATATTCAACAACTATTCGACATTCGGCCTTTTTTGATATTTGATCAAATATCGAAAATATTAAAAAACTGTCTGACATATTTATTTATACTTAACATTCCCAATAACATTCCCTACCAGTGGCGGATTTAGCCTACACGGAGAGAAAAATCATATAATTTTTGTAGATAAAATTTCAGAAAAATTACCATGCTCTCTTATAATGCGTGTGCGATCGACGACCAAAGTAAAAAAATATTTTACGATCATGTAAATATTATTAAATTGAAACGTAAAAAGTATTAGTCATGGCTTCATAAAAATTGTTGTGCTAGCATGGTAAAATTTAATGTGCTAACACAACTACTATCACACTCTTATGCATATATGTTATAGTTTAATTCTTGTTGTCGTACTCTTTCATTTGCGCATCTGACCCGCAACCTTATGTTGCTTGGGCTGTACGCACCGAGGAGCAATCGATCTTTCCCGACCTTTGATTATTTATGATGCATACAAAATGATTGGCAACAATATATTCTAATACAGAATATAGTGAAATAACAAAATGATGAATTAAACGGTGACCGTTCTGTAAGACATTCTAATGAATACTGTTTGCACACGACACGACATCAGCAGTGACCAGCCTGGCTATGTTACTTGCCACACCAGCTTGGCTATGTGACCTTCATGTATGATTGTGTTGATACCTTCTCTTTCTTTCTTTCTTCTATTAACAGATAGCATTTGAAATATTATAAGACATCATGGCAATTTTTGTAAGAAAAACAATTAAAAAATATTTTTTTGTCGGGAATGGAACTTTTTACTGTGCTGTTTTACCAATTTTACTGAGCTAATATTACGGAAAGAACATTCTATCCTTTAAATTTTCTAGAATTAATTATAATTTTTATATTTTTACCGTACAAAATTGAATATGTTCGCCTTTTACACGTCGATTGTAGTGCTGAGCACAGTAAATTTTCTATGAATTTTCTCTCCGTGTAAGTGTCGCTATAGGCTCCGTGAAAAATGCCGCCCCTAAAAAGCTAACTTTAAATGTTTTATTTAAATTTTTTTACGCATTTGTGCTGTATTTTACTTTTTTTGTTGTTTTGTAGTTTTGTACCAAATAAAAGTTAGCACTTAAAAATATTTGTATATAATGGTAATTTTGAAAAAGGAAATTTAAGTACTCCAAATTCCTTTTTATTGTCATATATCGTGTAGGGTCTCGTTTAAAAGATTTTTTCATAGAGAATGCAAAAAAAAAAAAAAAAATACAAAATACAAAATACCGAATAATATTCGGCAAATATTCGGCTATTCAATCATAGTGAATGGGGGTGACTTGAAATATAAACTTTCTCACCTAACTTAAAAAATTTTATACAATAGGCAACGTTTTCGAAATTCCAATTTACAACAACTTTAATCCCTAAAGTTTCTCTTAAAAATACTCGCCCTCTTACCGTAAATAAGCAACAAATTTTGATTCTTTGTATAACCTTTGAACGGAATCGTTCTTTTCATTCGGGTTTTTTTGAAACAAAAATTTATATTTTCGGGATTAGAATTCACTACAACTTTATTGTCAACTTTTTCCTATAATATTTCCTTACTAAAAACTTACTTAATACACTCCCGTGCGATACACACTTAACGTGCGATAGAGTGGCTGTACGAGAAGCTTTGTACTTTACAGGGACTGTAAGTGTACTAATAAACGTGATAAGAATAATCAAAAAATAACATCATCAATTTTTGATATTTTTAAACACTTTGAAATGTGATAAATACATTAATACGATAATATTGTAAGAAAATTGGGGCCAGTTATATAGTTTATCACAAAATTTATCGTCAGAAAGATTTTCATTAAATTAAAGTTCTATATTTAATTAGCTATCAGAACATATCCTGATGTAAAATTTCATTTACCCGGAGGAGGCCTCCTTCTCTGCTTCAAATTTGTTTTAGAATTTTCGAAAATTTGCTTGCCTATATCTCCAAAAGTTATCGACACAACTTAGTTTATCGGTAGTACTAGTACTTATGTGTATTTTTTTTCAAACTATTTGAATCTATCATAAGAAAATTATCGCGAGTGGGAGAGGGAAAGCTAAAAATTAAAAATTAAGAATAAAAACATTTTACTACTATGGTTTTCAAATCAATTAAATTGACCAGTAAAAAATTTTGTTTCATTTTTATCGTGTTTATCTATACATATAATAAAACCCTAACGAGACGATTTCTGTACATGGAATATTTTTTGAATATTGTACTGGTACTGTAAATAGTTATCGATGTAGATACCAAAACAGCGATTTGTAAAATTTTTGTCTGTCTGTCTGTTCACGCATCACGCAAAAACTATTGGACGGATTTCAATGAAATTTGGTGTGGTGATAATTCATCGCTTGGGTCAACATTTAGTATACTTTTTACTCCTGGAAAATGTCTCATTCCCACAGGAAAATAGAAAAACCATTTTGAGCATATGCATGCATTACGGAAAAATTATTGTTCTATGCAAGTTCTGTATAATTATTACACTTATATAATTCTCCTTGACTTTGTAACAATGCATCGCGCGAACGACGTCGCGAGTACAGCTAGTCTACAATAAAATGATCAATAAAAAGTTCCCTATCATTTTTTCACTTATTATTTACACGAGAGGTTTGTATTTTTTTGAATAAATTTGGGTTTGTCTAACGAAAATTTATTGCCTACCAATTGATGAGAAAAACTGTCAACTAACAAAAACGCGACAGCGAAGCTGAAGCGTTTTTGTTAATTGACAGTTCGTCAAGTTAAATTGCTTTTGGGAAAGAAATTTGAGTTGTCGAAAACACAAATTTATTCAGGAAAAATATAAAACTTAAGTGTAATACGGTAAGACAATTTAACGAATAAAATAAATTAGTACAATTCATACTATTATTTAATACATTGTTACCATGGTTCTGAAAGTAGTTAAATTTACCAATACGAATTTTTGTTTCATTTTTATCGTGTTTATCTGCAATGAAATGACCAATGAAATGTTTTGTACCATTTTTTGTTGCTGTAAAAATCTATCCTAACTTTTTTCCACAGCAAAAGTGAAAAAAACTACAATATTCTTATGGGACTTGATACACATGAGTTAAATTATCTTAATTAAAATTTTGGTGGGACAGGTCTACCCACACTGTTAACTTCTCATTGGGTGCCCTTATGACCCACGCACCCCGAACGAGACAAAATTCGACACGAAAAATATTTCAGAAAAATTTTTATTATAAAAAACAAACCACTAATCCAAACTTTCTACAAACTCTATCCGCGCGGTCTTCATTTTCTAATTACGCATCTAATAAAATTGGCCCAGAGTCGATATCAGGGGCGTAGCTACCGCCGTATCAGCCGTATCAATAATACGGGGCCCCCGGGCTACAGCGACCCCTAACGTGTGTAAGCAAAAATTAGTAAAATGTAATCCACAATGTCACTTAATCTCGTGCTTCCCGGGAAAAAACATACAAAAAAACTGTCATACGAGAGAACTTCAGACCCGGAATCATATTTCAAAGTCAATGTATACTATTGCTGTTTAGATATATTAATTTCTCAAATTAAACAGATTTCAGAGCCTTTGTGACTTGAGTAATATGTTCGAAGTATTACGACCGGAGAAACTCCTATCTTCAAACGAAGTGATAAAAAACGCTTCCGGAAAACTGTCGACTAAATACAGTAAAGACATCTCAGTTAATCTTTATGAACAATTAATTGCTCTGAAAACATACTTAAAATCTGTAATTCAAAAAATTCATTCCATTAAGGAGCTCATGGAATTATTGCTGACAAAATTCAATAGCCTTGCATCCAGTTTCCCGGAGGTAATAATAGCATGCTTTATATTCTTGGCTTTTCCAGTTACAACCGCAACAGCTGAAAGAAGTTTTTCAAAATTAAAACTGATAAAAAATTACCTAAGGACTTCGATGGGGCAGGAACTGGTATCAGACTTGTCACTATTGTCTATAGAGGCAGAAATTTTAAAAAGAACTGAAACCGTCTTTAGCTCTAGATGATTTAATAAATCAATTTGCCGAAAAAAGGCAAGAAAAGTGTATATTTAATTTGAATTGTTTGGCTAGCTCTATTTCTAGGAGGAAGCGATAACTTATAATCAATAAATATTTAATTTAATGCAAGCATTTTAGTTTCTTTTGTGAGAAATCTTTACCCTTCATTTGGCCCCCTCCCAACTAATTTTGATACAGGGCCCCTCCAAGGCACGCTACGCCACTGGTCGATTTCATCATTTGTTCTGGAGATATGCGAGGCGAAGGAAAACTCACAAACTAATCTCGTAAAAAATAACGGATTCGGATTCTAGTCCGACTTTGAAACGTGTTAGCGATTCACAAAATCGCACCCACTAAAATAGCTTCCAATAAGAAGTTAATAATTAATCAATTCGCAGACAACTCTATTACCCGACGGAACGGATCAGTTTATTAAAACATAATAACAACAACGCTCAAACCAATTTTCCTTGAAGCTCACATATTTTATATATAACGACGTGACAAACATTCCCTCAGCCTACTTTTTCGCACGTACCAAAAAAAAATTTTATTACCATCGTGTTATTGAACAAATCTGTTTTCACAAAAACAATCTCTAAGTACTTATTTATTGTTTACCTACATGCTCAAGAAAGAGATATACTTACACGTACAATAACGGATTAGAACGAGACAACAGAAATACTATCGGAAAACGTCGAAGTTCCAACACTAAACAACATTATAGTGTATATAGTGATGTGGATGGAATTCCCGTGGGAGCAATTTGTAAACCTGGAGTATTTGTAGCGGTAAACATTATATAATACATGTTACGCACAGTCGATAATATACACACACATATGGGACAAATAAAAATAAATTTAAGTGGTTTTCAATTTTTTAACAATCCCTACGCCTTATTGGCGCGAAACAAGACCATATTTTAATATAATTATTGATAATGGACTTTTTTTTTTGATTTCTTAATGTTTTTCTCGAAAACTATGTAACGTAGGAATCTGAAATTTGCTATAATGTTAGGGCTTCATGACGGGTACATATATCGCTAGTTAACGATTAGAGAAAAAAATGTTTTGAATTAAATTAGGGGGTCAGTTTCGTCCAAAAAAAAAAAAGTTTTAATTAATGTATCGTGTGAGGTATCATTTGAAAGTGCTAACTCTAAGGAATTTAAAAATATTTCTTTTATAATTTTTGGCGCCCAGTGGTGTTAATGATATAGCTCAAAATTTTGATTCTAATAGGGTTAATTGATATTAAGTCATAGATTAACGGAAAACTACGGGTTTTCTCGACCCGTATTGTATAACAGAGAAGAAATCAGGTGAAGAAAAATAGGAGGCCCCGGAAATAAACCAGATCTTTTTAAAAATTTTCGCAAAAAAATATAAGTGAGCAAAACGAAGGCTATTTTCACAGCCATTTTTGTTATTTCTTCCCGGGCCTCCTACCAACACGTCTGGGTTCTGGTGCTACAACCACAACTGCCCCCCCTCATCGAGACACAGTACCTAATAGACAACGTATCTACTAATGTTTCATGGATACGATTAAAATATGCATAAATAAAACAAAATTTTAATTTGGACTATCGACACTGTACGGAACCCTTCATTGTACGGAACCCTAATTGTACGAGCCTGACAGATTTGGTTGATTTTTTTTTTGGTTCCTGTAAACGAAATTTTTTACGAAGGATAAAATGACGGTAAAAGTTCTGGGAGAGCACTAAGTTTCAGCCAAAAACATCTAGAGTTGAAAAATATTGACTTTTAGGGTTCCAAGGAACAACCTTTGATGTTGCAGATATCAATTTATATATTAGAAAAAAAATTCTTAATTTTTTAAGTAGTTTTCTCGCACTGGAAAAAAGGGATAATTTTTTTTTAAATTTTTGCGAAATATTGAGTTTTAAGATGAGGTTTTTCGTCCCCCTATCCGTAATTTTTAAAAGCTTTTATTTAACTTGCTATGTTAGTATGTTGGTTTAGATCAAATCTTGGAATCAAAATTTAGACAGGTTCTAATTGAGCTAGCGGCTTAAAATTTTGCATACGTGTCTAATCTTGATGACAATGCAATATTGTATAATTAGCTTTGCACCAAATCGCCCCAAACCAAAATTGTTGATTTTTAGTCTTGTGCAACATTTTGACATTTTGAATTGTCAAATATTGTCCATTGATTTTTTTAATGATCCATTGCAATTTTTTGTTTCCTTAGTTATGTTTGATTAGGGTAAATTAACTCCTTAAAATATAGTTAAAAAAAAAAATTACGTTTTTAATTTTTTTTAAATTAATTATGATCACACTAAAAAGTAGAAAATAAAGTAAAAAAAATGTTTTTTAAGAAAAAGCTTTTATTTAAAAATGGAACAAAAAAATAAAATAACTTTTGAGTGAAGTTTGAAGCAATATGCAACATTATTTATAAAAGCTTGAGGTGTTTTATTAAATCTGGTAACTACTGAAAAGTAAAATAGCACAACTTATATCCAAAACAGAAATAATTAATGATAACGCCTCAAGCTTTTATAAATTATGTTACATATTGCTTCAAACTTTACTCAAAAGTTATTTTATTTTTTTATTCCATTTTTAAATAAAAGCTTTTTCTTAAAAAACATTTTTTTACTTTATATTATTAAACTGTTGATTCAAAAAATCTGAAAAAATTGCAAGACACTTACCAAAAATGCGCTTATAAGTCATATCAACAACCAAATTTTCGGAAATTCAAAAAGTAATTTAAAAAAAGGAAAATATTCCTCAGTAAATGAAAATTTGCATTAAGGTGTGCTTCGATATTAGGAAACATTCCTCAAAAATTGAAGCCCAAATCATTAAGGGGAATACTAGAAAATGGATACAATTTTCATTTTTTTGTAACAGAATAAAAAAAAAAGAATATTCCTGGAAGTGATTGCTCGACGAAATTGACAAGTTTTACTCTTAAAAACTCAATTCACTGCGTTCATCTGTTTTTCTGACTTTTATAACCAACGAAAACAAAGCTAATATATTCATACATAATATTTGGAATGCTTTCAAGGTAAAATTTCGAAAAATATCAAGTTAGTTTATGCTTGATCAATTTTATACGCATGCGCCTTCGCGCAGACACCATATTCATTGATTTTACTTATACAACTCTATATATAACAATGACTCGAATATCACATTATTGATACATATTTAGATAATAATATTAAACTATAAATTATTATCCTGCGATCCTATATACGTTGCAATCCTGTGACGTACGTAGAAAGTGTCAATAATTTATTACAGCACGTCCTCGCCGCCGCCCCCCTGCCCTACCAACAAACGCACGACGTAACATTCGTAATAAAAACTAGAGAAGAGTAGATTATCACTTATAAGCACATTATAGTATGTACATTTAGTGGAACGGGCTGTTATCAGTTGAGACCAGCGAACATCAGTAAGTAAAACGGGGAATCACAGACAGTGTTTAAATAATACCGTATTAATAATGACAATTACTGTCGACTGGAGCGAAACTAAGGGTGGGATGTATTTTTTTTTTTTTTCAAATAAAAAAGTTGATTTTAACAAAACTTGGGAGTATTAGGTTACTTAAGGGCAGGGTAAGGTATTCAAATAATTTTTTTTTATTTTTTTAACTGAATGCGTAATATCTCAAGAATATTGTCTCAAAATTTCAGGTTGATTGGAGCAAAATTGACGAAGTTATAAGCATTTTTGTTGTTACCTAGCAGATGTTTCGCTCTCTATATATCTCTCTCTCTCAGTTATATTATAGAAATTTCAATGGAAGTACTAATGTGTTTATACCTGTACTGTATATTTTGTCAGTGTAGGGTACAAAATTTAGTTTAGCAGTAAGTATTCTATATTAGTTTTATACAACAATTTTTAAGTGTTCAAAACTTTAAAGCGTTTTCCCCACAGCTCACGTTTTCAAAGTCGGTGCCCCTCATAACTTCAAAACTACAGCACCGATCATTTGAAATTTTGAACACTATTTCTGTACATAATTTACGAGGTAACGCTGGAGAGTTTTTTTCAAATTTGTTAATAATTTTTATTTTACAATAACAAATTAACTAATTTTTTTCGCAAAAATCGTGTTTTTTCCGTTCTAAGTGTTCCAAAAAAGTGAAAAATTGAAATTTCGAAAAACCCTCCCAGCGTTAGCTGAGGAAAACTATTATCTAACGAATGAACTTTAATTTTTTTTTATTTCGGATGGTCCAGCACCAAGTTATGAGGGGCACCGCAATTCTACTTTTCTTCCGAGACACGTTCGAATAATTGCTGCCATTACTGTATTTTTTAATATTTCTTCGTGAAAATTTTACACAATATTCTTCGAATGTTATACTTTAATGTACCACTGGTTTTAATAAAGGGATTTTAACTGTGTCGTCACAAAAAAATAACAAAAACATGCCTTTTTTGTACGAATTAACCTTACCCTCTCCTTAATGAATTTGGATTTTTTTTTACAAAATGGTGGTGGTCATGGGGATCATGACCCCCCCCCCCTCACAGAATACTCCCCCCCCTTTGAACCGTGGTTTATCCGATGACATCATCAATACCTATATGTATATAAAAATCAAAACGATCTTATCCGGTCTTCATTTTTTGATTACGCATCTAATGAAATTAGTCCGAAGTTGATATCATCATTTGTTCTCGAGATATGCGAGACGAAAAAAAATTCACGAACGAACGAACGAACGAACGCACACACAGACATCACGCTAAAAGCGATGGATTCTGATTCTAGTAACCTTGAAACGTGGAGATATGTCAAAATTAGCGATTCGTAAAATCGGACCCATTACAATAACTTCCAATGGGAAGTAAATAATTCGAATTTTTTATTATATTATTATGAACTATTGTCGACAATTAATCCTTTCAAATTTTACATTGATTTGTATTTATCTAAGAGAAACTATGGAAAAATATGGTCGCCATGTAGGTAATTTTATTTAACGTACATTTGGCCCGCGAAAAAACCCGCGCTTCACCAAATTTTGTTCCCTGCTCTTTGATCAACTGTGTTTTAATTTTTCTTTACCAAACTAAACAATTTTAGATGGTGTGTAAAAATTTAAAAAATGTCTCTCTTCAAAAAAATGTATTAAATATTACAATTAACACACATTTAATGTTGTTCTATAATTTTAAATTCTAAGTGCCCCAGTTTCGTCAAAAATTTATGTTTTTCAACTAAAAATTTAAAAAAAAAAAGAAAATAAGTATTCAAAATCGTGAATTTCTTTCAAAAGTAGAATTCCCCGGCGCCTCTACCATATTTTTTTTAAAATTTCTACTTTTTACTGTCAGCAATATACCAACGTAATTTTTCAAGTATGTAATCAAATATTAATAGATTTGAGCGTTACTTTATGGTATTCCATATTTGTAAGTAATAAACAAATACTTTACTTTGCAAAATACCACTTTTATTTTTGAAACTGACAATATTGTTTCGAACCGTTAGTTCATTTTCAAACAGAATTTGAATTATTCTGGTATTTTGTAAAGTATTTGTTTATGTAATCAAATATAATGAATACACTTGTAGGATTTATCATGCAAAAATATTATTTCCAAAATTAAAAAAAAAAAAATTCTATTTAATTGAATAATTTAAAAATAGAATAAGTAGCTTTTAAATTTCCCATTTGTCAATTAAATTTATTACTGAATTCAATAACAAATAATTCTTGCAGCTCTTATTACTAAATGTTTCTACAATGGGTATTCTTTTTAGGTACCTCTTTTCATGAATACACGTGTTCTGTTTTCTTCTTTGCAATTTATTTTTGCCGATCTTCTGAAATTCAATTATCACCACCATATTTTGATTTATATAAAGAGTTGAAATCCAAAAGGTAATCGCTCGAAAACCGGTTCGTAATTGAAACAATTAAATATAGTGAAATGTTGACAAAGGCAAATTATTTCATATTTATTTATAATAAAAAATTGTTTATATATTCATAGACCACTCTTCAAGAAAATATGAAAATGTTTACTTTTCGACTTTCAAGTTTCACGTCGTCATCAGGAAAAATTCAACTGAAAATATTATTTTGGAGAACAATTTTTTACCAATAATTCTTTGGCAAAGTGAAATACCCGTATAAACTCATAATTTTATATGTATCGATTTTGATGATTCTTATATTTTTATAATTTACCAGTGCTGGGCTACTATTTATTTGTTTATTTGATACTGTGATATCTGTTTATTTCTGTAGAGTACATGTGGGCAAAGTGACCCATGAATATGTAAACCATCTAAAATCATGTTTCACGGTTTTTTTTTTCAAAGCAATTACAACAGAAAAGACAAAAATAACACGAATTAACACTGTGTTCAATAAATAAGCAGCATATCTAAATTTGCTCACATAAGCCCAATAATTAAAAAGTCCTTTTTTATGTTTAAGGGGGACCACTAGTGTGACCGCCTGAAAAAAGATCATTTTTGGGAATTTTTTTAAAGAAAACTACTGTATGGAATTTTTTAATATTTTAAGCATATATTGGCTGATATATAGTAAATTCATGATAAAATTTTTGGACGAAAAAATTGAAAATTCAGTGAGTTATTCGCAATCTCCCAAGGCTCCAAAAAAAAGTTCCCTCACTGTTGCAGCGATAGCGACCTTCACAGTGCCTGAAACTAAAAAGCCTATTAAACTAGAAGGTATTTCCCGTACCATGAACCTCAATCGAAAAAAAAAGTTGAAATTTAACAAAATGGCGGAGTTTTTAAAAAAGGTTTCAAATTTTGCGCGAAAATTTGATAAAGTTTGGCCTGTAAAAATTACATTTTTTATTCGATCGGAAAACTGAAGGTTCGTGGTACGAAGAAACATATATAAAAGAAGCTGCAATAAGAATCAAATCGATCGGATGATTTGTTTTCGAGTTATAACTGCAGCAAATTGAAAAATATAGTTTTTCTTTACCTTTTAGTTTTAATGACTGAGAATTTTTACTAGAATTATTTACGATATACTCACTATAACGGTCATAGTAAAACTAGATGGGTCGTTTAAATGTGTCAGGGTCTAGCTTTTCCACAACGTGTGACTGGCAGCCACGTCCAGAAACTTCCGAACTATTAACTTTCATACATTTCTCAATACCTCAAAGTTAACAATGAAAATCAGAATCCGCTCTTCGGATGGCCGTAACTTAAAAGCTATTTGAGATATGCACTTGAAATTTTAGTATGTTATTTTTGGAGGTATAGACTATCGAAACATACAAGAAAAATTTTTCCAATTTTTTAAAAATGTCACACTAGTGGTCTCCCTTAACTTATATATTACCAAATTTTTTAAAGAGGTATCTAATTTCAAAATGTAAAAAATACCATGATCCCTTTGTCCACAAGGATTCAAGTTCATAGCCAACAGAGAATTCAATAAAAATATTATGGAACAAACAAAAATAATGAGCAATTCCTTTACTTACCTTTTAAAAATTTCCGATAGCTTGTATTTAAGCCCAGCGAGCGCTTCCAGAATGGCCGCCATGACGCGAAAATTAACTTCCGGTTTGTTATAACATCACTTTGGTTATTAATTATTTCGTTCGTGGCGTCATATTGTGCGGTCCCCAGGCTGGAAAAAAAAAGAAAAATAGTTTAGCTATATAAAAAGGAATTCCAGAATACCTTAGTAGCTAAATAAAAGCTAAATGACCCTAGCTAGGAAGTATCTCTGTAATAATTTTTATACAGGTTTTTTTTGGAAATCATTTTTATTACGATTTTTGAAGTTTTATTAATATTTTTTGGTATTTGATGACATCACCAAGTTGAAAATGGTTTGTTTTTTTTAAATTCGCAGAATTTTTAATTTTGCAGAAGTTGACACAGTATATACCTTATAATTCAGCAACACCGTTAATTGAATACTGAGCTAATCGTTAAAAATAGGAGTAAACTGTTAACAAAAACAGTGTTTACGATGAAAATTAGACGGATGAGTGCTGCCTTTATTCCTGAAATGGAAATCTAACACTAATGGTATTGCACAGTTTGGTTTTCGTCAATTGCCAACAGTCTCCTAATTAGGTCAGTATACTATTAAACGTACGAATTATGGCTGATTAAGCCAAAGAAGTTGATAAAGCCACTGTCACGACGCGACTTGAGCCCGGGACTATGGCAGAAATTTGTTTTGAGGTCCCTAGAACCCGAAAATAGTATTCACTAAAATTTATATATATATATATATATATATATATATATATATATATATATAGGTATATACGTGTCCGCACGATAACTCTCGAACGAAAGTTATCGTGGTTTACGAAATTTGGTGAAAATGTTGGAAATGCCAAACCGTTGGACAAGTTCGTTAGCCAGAGACGTCGGATGCCAGGAACATGGTTTTTGTTCTTGCAAAAAATTAGTTTTTTGCCAAAATTTCCACTTAATCAACAATTTTTGCGAAATTTTTTTACACCGTTTAAAAGAAGAGAAAAAAATACATAAAAAAGGTCTTTAAACTATTGTTCTATATCAACTAGTTTCCGAGAAAAACTAATTTTTATAAACGGAAATTCGCTGTTATACAGGATGCTGCGACAGGGGTATTTTAAAATTCTTTCGTAATATAACCTCACCAAATTTATCCAAAAACAGAATAAAACCACTTTATTTTTTACCAAAATTTTTAAATTGTTTTTATCAGAACACTAAATTATTTTAAAATAACACATTAGTATAATTTTAAGATTAAAACGGCGCCATATTAGATTATACGAACAAAATCAATAATTGAATTGATTGTTGTAAATTTTCACATGCGTCAGTCCTTGCGAATTGAACGTTATTACGTCACAAAATTTTCCGACATTTCCTTTTTTTCACTCACAAATTATTAAAATTTTTCGAAAAATAAAATTTCAAAATTATTATTACACTAAAACGTAAATTAGGGGATTCCCCTAGCTGCCAAGCAATGAATCAAATTCCAAAAGCTTCACAAAAACTTTTTGACAAAGGTGACTCGGGCCAAATTTCAGAAAAACAAATGAACTGGTCTTTAACGTTTAACGACCGATTTTGATTCACAAATAATTATCCAAATTTTGAAGTCAAAATTATTGCTTCCGCTTAGCAAACAAGTTTCATGCTAGCTAAAATGAGAAAAGTCAGCTTAGAATCACGAATTATTTAACTTTAACACAATATTTTGTTAAATAGAATACTATCGATTGATCCAAAACGTCAAAATTGTTGGTCCAGAAAAGAATTGCCATTTTTATTAATACTTATTCTATTTGAGCATCCAAGCCAAACTCTACTCAAACAAAAAATCAATATCTAAACCAATTAACCATTCCTTCTCATGCCCAGAAAAAAATTTTCAAAATTCAAAATTTCCGCCAAAATACTAACAAAAACAATTTTCAAAAAACTGCAACATCCCAAAAAAAAAAAAAAAATTCCAAAAATTTACTTACCAATATAACGTTAGACAAAACTGAGCCGTGCTTTACAGCCGTACTAGTAGCAGTTGAAACTTCATTACCGGAGCGGTCCGGGGACATATGAACGGCGGGTGGCGGTAATTCCAGGACAATTGTCCCCCACCATGACAAATTGACGTCATCACGTCGACACGCCGCCACGTTTAGTTACGTGAACGGGATTGGTCGCGTGAAACAGTTGCACTGCAGTAAAACAAACCCCACGGATTTGACGGCGTCCAATCCGATGTTGTGGAGGCGTTCGCCACAAAATACCGGATCAATGTTTATAACAAAATCAAGGGTAACATTTTTACTCTATGTAACACAAATAGAAATTTTTTTTTTTTTTTGTTAAAATAATCGGAAGCAGCCATTTTAATAATAAGCAAGAAATGAAAATTTTTGCTATGGAACAAACAAGTTATAACAAAATGTTATAAACATTAATGCTCTTATGGGTTTTTGCTGATGGAAATTGTTTTAAAAATAAATGAGAGTACACGCGAGTATAGAATTTAACTTTACAGTACATTTAACACTCTTAAAATTGACGAGTTGTTGAACTGGTTGCTTAAAAAAGTTGGGTTGCTACGAAAAAATTGGTGAAAATTAGTTAAAACCAACAAAAAAATTTCGTTGAAGTTTCTTGTTGTTTAGAAACCCTACTGTCAGAGCCGCATTTCTAAATAATTCGGCAGTTGTCCAGGGACTCACAGGCCTCATAATCCAAACAATTTGAAATACAATGAAAATTGGTTAAGATTTTCACAGGGCAACATTTTTCTTTTAAAAATTGTATTCGGGTAGGAACAAGATAAATATTGCTTTTTTTTTGATATCTTACGGCAAGGGCTGCCAAAACTTTACGTTTGTAAGCCAAATTGTAAATATTCAAATATTTGGTGGGCTAAGAAATAATTTTAAAATACGAAAGGGCATAACGGAAAAATTCATTTTTTGACTTAAATTTCGTGGTTTCAGTGAACAATCTATATCTATATATTAGCAATAATAGCAATAAACCGGTCGATCGTAGAAATTTGCAAATTAACGACAGAGGTACCTATAGCCTAACAAAAGACACACATCCGGAAAATAAGTCACATTCTCTGAACAAACCTGGCTATCTTTACAAAAAAAAAAGAAAATTTTCCACTCAAATTACCCAAATTTCACCAACAAATCTAATTCATCTCATTTTTGTAACTAATAACTATGAATTTGAAAAAGAAAAATTGTGTAGGTACTTGGTGACGTCATCAGGTATATGGCAAATTTTTTAAAAATGCAAAAAATTTCCATACGATTTGAAGATGCTCGTAAGAAAAATTTAACTTTACGGATACCACTTGATTTTAAGTTTTTAAAAAAAATTTTCAGTGACATGTTCCGGTTCTGTTTCTTTAGCATCGAAGTAACAGGTTTATGAGTTACTTCGTTATCGAACATAAAACTATAAATAAAAATTAGAAATCTAGATTAAGGGCAGGGTAAGGTATTAAAATAATTTTTTTTTATTTTTTTAACTGAATGCATAATATCTCGAGAATATTGTCTCAAAATTTCAAGTTGATTGGAGCAAAATTGACGAAGTTATAAGCATTTTTGTTGTTACCTGGCAGATGTTTCGCTCTCTATATATCTCTCTCCCTCAGTTATATTATAGAAATTTCAATGGAAGTACTAACGTGTTTATACCTGTACTGTATATTTTGTCAGTGTAGCGTACAAAATTACTTTAGCAGTAAGTATTCTATATCAGTTTTATATAAGAATTTTTAAGTGTTCAAAACTTTAAAGCGTTTTCCTCACAGCTCACGTTTTCAAAGTCGGTGCCCCTCATAACTTCAAAACTACAGCACCGATATTTTTTAAATTTTGAACACTATTTCTATACATAATTTACGAGGTAACGCTGGAGAGTTTTTTTCAAATTTGCTAATAATTTTTATTTTACAATAACAAATTAGCCGATATTTTCGCAAAATATCGTGTTTTTCCTTTCTAAGTGTTCCAAAAAAAGTGAAAAATTGAAATTTCGAAAAACCCTCCCAGCGTTACCTGAGGAAAACTATTATCTAACGAATGAACTTTAATTTTTTTATTTCGGATGATCCAGCACCAAGTTATGAGGGGCATTGCAATTCTACTTTTTTCCGAGACACGTTCGAATAATTGCTGCCATTACTGTATTTTATAATATTTCTTCGTGAAAATTTTATACAGTATTCTTCGAGTGTTATACTTTAATGTACCACTGGTTTTAATAAAGAGATTTTAACTGTGTCGTCACAAAAAAATAACAAAAACATGCCTTTTTTGTACGAATTAACCTTACCCTCTCCTTAAGATATTAATAAAAAGTACCTGGCTAAATTCGGTCCTGCCTATTGTTGAGAAAAATGCATGTACACCTACACGTACTCTTTTGGGAAATGGGTAATTTTTATTATTGGTATTTTAATGAAAAATGTTGTCTCAAATCTAAAATTTTCCATAAAACGTATAAACGGGATTTAAAAATGATTAGAAAATGTGTTCTTTAAAAATAATTAAAATACACTTCGAGTAAATGAATTATTAATCTAATTGACGAAAGATTCACAAATAAAATCATTTCATATATTATATAATATATGACTTGATTTTATCTGGGTACCTTAAACTCTAAAATCTGAAAACCACCTATAGCCAGATTGGTCTGATTACTATGCTTACTTAGCCTTCAAAGTAAAGGTTTTATTATTTGCTTATTTATATGCAGGGAATAGATTCAAAAACTATTGCATCGACTTTAAAAATTCTTTTATTACTGAAAGGCTACGTTTAAGTACCTACTTCCAAATGGACAACAATAATTAAAGACATTAAAATTATTTTCAACAAAGCTCGGTCTATCAGGGTTTGTATCAAAACATTATTTAAATTTATTTTTAGAGACACATAATTAATTAATTCCAAAATAAGTGTTAATAAGAACTTATACTCTCGAAATAATTTTTTTGTAGATTAAAAATTTCTTTTTTTTTATTCAAAGAATTGATTAATCTCTCCACAAAAAAATCGTCCAGTGTTTTGCTGAAATTTTAAATATAATCAAGTTAATTGTTTGTCGAATTTTCAAAAAAATATTTTCTTTATTTGATGTAAACGTGGGTCAATACTTAAATTAGAAAATTTATTGCATAACCTCCAAAAATCATGTCCTATAAAAAAAGCTATATCTGTGCCAAGATTACACCAATAATTTCCTTTAGCATGTTTTAATAAAAATATCGGTCAAGTATAAGTCGTACTTGCACAAATAGTGTACTATATACAATAAATGGGTTTTACAACATGGATTTGATGTAACTTGGTCAATCTCATCTGTGATAAGGATGGGGACAGCATTTTTTAAGCGTTTTCTCACAAAATATTTACAAAAAATATGTAAAATCATATGTTGTGTGTTGAGTTTGTTCTCCATTTTAACTGATGCATCAACTAACCCGTACTAAAATGTCTTTCAAAAAATCAATAGTAAAAAACTTTCCCTTATGGAGCTAACTTTATAGAAGACCACTGTATATTATTGAATTCATGTTTCAATAAACTTTGATACCCTACACGATGAATACATTCAGAAAATTTGTTTTTTACAGACGAATGAAAGGGACACATACTGAAATGATTCCACAAGTGTTCCGTTTTGCTAGTTTTAGTACGGAACTCCAAAAATTAAGTGATTTAACTTAACGTAGTTGCTCTGAGATAGTCAGGTACAAAAGTGTAATATCTCAAAAAAAATTCCTTTTATCAAAAATTAAATAATGTATTAATATTCTTCAGTGATTATATTTGATACCACTTGTTTTTTTTTAATTTCCGCGCGCTTATGTTGTAGCAATATAAAAACATTGTTGAAAAAGCGTTGTGAAAATGTTGTAAAATGATGTTTATAAATTACATTTCAAAAACGGCGTGGTGAATAATTTTTATTTCTTATTAACGCGACAATTCCCAGAGTTATCTGGAGGTGACAGATATTTTTAATTTTTTTCAACTATAAGATAATTAAATATTTAAATTCTGTTACCACCATCAGAAGGCCAATAAGTGATTTTATATTTGTCTTTTGTGACAACATTATAATATAAGTCAAACAAACAAATTCATACAGTTTACAATTAAAAATGTCTGTCACCTACAGGTGACACTGGGAATTCCCGAGTTAAATATGGTCTGTAACTTTGTATTTTATAACATATTAAATTTTTTTATTAACACTTTCAGTCCCATGGATTCGGCATCCGAAACCAAACAAAAAATCCCCAGAGGCCGACCGCGATCAATGATTAATTGATTAGTTGGTTACGCATTATGTTTGCGATGTTTATCATCATTCCATCACACGGATGTGTTCCTACTTACATAAATAAAACATACCATTACCAACACATACTACTCTTTTGGTTTCTATGCATAAAAACTTTAAGATAAACAAAAAATACATAAAAAATATAATTTATATTTTTCAATAAAATTGATTTGAATGTCAGTGTATATATAGTATGTAGGTATCACGTACGTATGTTTACAGTTTTACACATACATGTTGAACTGTGTTGAATCTATTCAGTGTTTGAATCATTTTATGTATTTGTTTGTTTTTTTAAATATTGCCGGCTTCCGGGGAAGTTTACTATGAAAGTGCTCGGGCCTCATAGTGTTAATATTTTTTTTTTAGAGTTTTCCCATAAAAGTCCGTGTTAATATTACAACACTTTGAAATCGTTTTTCTCAAAATTGGAGTAGTCAATTTTTTTTTTCGGTAAGGGCTCGTATTATTGGTATTGAATTAAATAAATATCTAGAGACATTTCGTTAAAATCCTTTGAAAAAATCGTTTTATCGACCAAAACTACCTTAAATGCGACGTTTCGATAGATATTTTTTTAAAACAGATTAAAGCAGAACACGGGAATATACAAATTAGCTATAAATTTCTTATCGTTAGATAGAAATGGGAAAAATTTTAAATCGATTTATATTGAGTCATGTCTCATCACTATACGCCAACATATTCTATAGCTCTATAAATATATCAATAAACTGTATACGCCCCCTTATATAAAATTTATTACATAATTATTAAATTTAATTATATATCTATTAATAAACTTTTGTAAGAGTGCTTTGAATCTATTACACTTTGCAACCAATTATAAAGCAGGTGTATAGGTACAATGATGTTTTAAAGTTTATTAATTCTTTCAAAAATTTAATCAGTATATTATGTAGGCCCGCCAAGAAGGAGAAAGATGAAGTCGTATCCCAGGGACCCACGCTTGGACTGGGCGGCCAAGCAAAGGTAAAAGAAAAATGGATGAAAATATTTTTTTTTTGCTCGTCACCTATGCTTTTTAGTGAGTTTAATTATGAAGTTGTTAAGAAATTGGTTCTAATAAGGATAATGTTTTTTAATGTACCACCACAGTGTAGAATTTTGAAAGAATCAATTTTTAGTCGAATTTTTCCTTGGAAAAATTCGACTTATACAGCCTATACGATAAGAACGGTGAGAGGCGAGAGTAGGGGCGCTATCCGTTTTCAAACCCGTAGAACACGGTTCTGTAGAAAAAAAATGTCTGATATATATATATATATATATATATATATATATATATATATATATATAGGTATGTATATTTTCCCGTTACCGTTTAATATGTGTAGGGCCCCCCTATGGAAGTTAAGAGCTCAAATTTGGTAAATGGGGCTCATTCCGATGCACAACAATACTATCAAAGTGGGGTCAAATTTTGGGCAAATTTTGGATCCGACCCAAACTTTAAGGGAGTGGTGGGGGCGGAAAAGCAATAAAACTTTTCCAAACCGGTTGGAAATAATGTTTCGGTCAAAATTCAGCTTCCTAGGATGATTTGGAGGGAGTAGAGCGGGAAAAAACGATTTTTGCTGGATCTAACACGCCCCCAGCCCCCCAGATTTAACGTAGAGGGTTGAAATTGGGTATGTTGATAGAGTTCATACCTAGGTTGTGCTTTTTGAAGGTTTTAATGTTTTACCCCCACCCCCCTCATTTTTAAGCTACAATTTCATGCTTTTTCGACGTTTTCGAAGTTTGTACCACTCGCACAGGTCACCCAAGTAAACCTAGAGGGCTGAAATTTTGTATTCGGATTGACTTAGTATCAAGGGGGTGCCTTTTGGGGGTCTCGACTTTTAACCCCTACTCCCACCATTTTTATACCAAAAACCACATGATTTTTTTTGTTTTTTAACAGTTTCGTTCGTTTTGTGTACAAGTTAAGCTAATAGTAAAACACTGCCAGACACAAGTAAGCGAATAGTAATTTTAAAAAATTTAAAAAAAAGTGAACTTACTATAACAAATGAAATACATACATATTAAGTAATTTAAAAATGTTATTAAAGTCACTGTTTGTTTATAAATTCGGAATTTTGGATTTTTATTATTTATAAAAGAGAAATTTTGAATTTTTTTTTGGAGGATAAAACATCTTCATAAAGGCCTTCCAGTTTACTATTTAAGTTCCTTCTTTAATATTTAAAAATAAATCACAAAGGCAATGGTTGGATAAGCATGGGTAGGAATGCCCTCGTACGAATTGTGTTGGCTTTTTCCCTGCTAACTGCTATCGGCACAAAATTGAAATTTACTGAGATTCAGCGCTTAAAAACTTAAAACCTTTTTCTAAGCCCTGATCAACCGGACACTCATCATCAGTTTTGAAACCACCAAAATGACAAATCGCTTGTGGACTTTCAATTACATTTCGCTTGTAGACATTCAATACCGAAGATGAAAGGAAAAATTCGACTTCCGTGATAGGGCTCCGCTGCTCACGACGTTTTTTTTTTTTATGTTATTTTAAAGTACATACAGTTGTGCATGTTCTCTCAAAATTTCAAATTTAAATTCGAACTATTACGGTCGCTACGACCACAGATCAATGAATTCAGTCTAAATACAAAATTCTGTGGATCAATTGGCGCCTGTTGGCGGGGTATTATACCACTTTATATTCAGTCTTTCCACAATCAGTGAACGTATAAGATCAATTAGTATCACCACAGTATCACATTGTTGTTGAAACAATGCAATGATTTGAAACGATTTCAAGACAAACTTTAAACGAATTTGTCTCGAAATGCCCTTTTTAAAAGCGGTACCCACTCTCAGAGGGAAAATTTCCAAGCTATAAGTTTGAAATTTTGACAGAATACTCTTTATTCGATTCTCCATGTATCTATGGAAGCTTTTTTTTTTTAAATCTTCCTATTTTTTCACACGGAAAATTGTTGAAAAAAAGGCCAGTAGAAGAGCTGTGCCGATACGGTGACACCGTAAAACTAACCAACTTGAACCCTTTTGCCAATGTTTGAAATCGTGTAACTTTACGGTACTAGTGCAAATCTTAACCTTTGACCCGGCACGTACCAAGTACATGTATTTAAAATTTGTTGTTGACATTTGACCCCACACGCGCTCATACTGTTAGCCTTGAAATTCATAAGAGATGAGTCATTACCCGCAACCAAATTAATTTATGTTAACCCATTATGCGTCATCACAATTTACTTATAACAATTTGGTTTTGTGTTAACCCATTATGCGCCGGCACTAATGTAGTTTTTGAATGCAAACCTAACGCATGCGCAGACTGAATTTAAGTACACGACGCATGCGCAGACTGAATTTTAGGTTACAATTTGATAGATGGGGTACACTACCGCGTCAAAAATGTGGGGTTACCCTAACTCGGGGGGTGGCCCCAAACTTTTGACGCCGTACTGTACTTAAATTTTTGGTACACTGCCGTGTCAAAAGTGCGGGCTCCCCTGACCAAAAAGGTATCCGATCACTTTTTTAAGCGTACTGTACGTGCAAACCTTGGCCCCAACACGCGCTTGCCTTAATTACGTCATCTTAAACGAACTATCACGTCAAAAAATGTGGGGAATACTCTAACTCGGGGGTGGCCCCAAATTTTTGACGCCGTACTGTACTTAAATTTTTGGTACACTGCCGTGTCAAAAGTGCGGGCCCCCCTAACTAAAAAGGGTATCCGATCACTTTTTGAAGCGTACTATACTTGTTTTTTATGTGTACGTGCAAACCTTCGCCTCACTTAATTGCGTCATCTTAAATTGGGTGCGGTCGCTAACGATAAATTTTGTCAGGGGCGCACTGTACCAAGCGCTAGATTTTAAGATTAGACTCCGGGGTCCAGATTTCTGACCGCTACTGTACTGTAAATCGAGTGTCTACTGTACTTTTCAACAAGTTTAAGCCTGTTTTCAGCAAAGTCAGCACTTTTTTAATTTGTTTATTTATATAAGTTTTAATTTAAAAAAAATGTTTATTTAAGATTTTGATGACTCAGCAATTTTTTTGTTTGGATTTCAAATACGAAATAGTCTTCTTGGAATTTTTAATTTATGGCCTGATTGTTGAATTATAATTATAGTATGATTCATACAAGCGGGGATTTTTGTTATATTTGTTTATTTATATAATAATTTTGGATCATGTAATAATTTTAAAATTGTTTATTTAAGATTGGGAGGCCGCTAAATTTTGTGGGGGTACTGTACCAAGCGCTACCGCAAAACTAACTTCAGACTCCAGGGTCCAGATGTCTGACCGCTACTGTACTGCCGGAAATTTGGGTGTCAACTGTAACTCAGGGGTTTTTGTGTATATTTAACCTTGGAAAATTCCAGGAATTTTTATCAGTTTTAACATAAACAAACAACTAATAATTAAATGTTTGTTTTAGCTGAATTATGATCGTAAGACTCATATAAGGAGTTTTTTTGGTATAAGAAAGATGACGTCATGGAATATTAATGAGTTAAAAAATTGTTTAGTAAAAAATATCAACCATTGTAGGCCTCAAGCAAGAAATTATTTTTATCAGTTTTAATACTTTAACATTTAACCTACAGTGACCAATTTTTTAGTTAACTAACAGAAGTTCTTGAAATTTTAACAAGTTACAAAAAATATTACTTCTTATGGTGCACAACATTTTTGAATTTGACTGTAGCACAAAACTGTTTCTATATCAAACGAAAATTATCTGAAATAATTCAGTATGTACATATGTATAGACTCTGTATATTAAAAATATTTTATGTATACACTCTGTATATTGAGAATAAGAAAGAAAATTTGTATATAATTTTAATTTTTATGAATACTAGTAAACGAATTGTATAGCCATTTATGAATAAGTATTAAATCTAATTATAAAATATAAATATTGCAAAAAATTTGTTTAATCAGCAAAATCAATGTATATCATTTTAATACTGATACATATTCATATTAGGGTATAATAGTATTGTATTTAACATTTTTAAACAGAATAAAAGTTCAATTTTTAGTTTTAAATTACTATAAGTTAAACACGTCGCTTAATATAAAAAAGATAACAGCATTGAGTTTTACTAAATTTTTAAGTCTGTAAAATCAAAATTTTTTATTTACTAGACTAGAACATTTTGAATTTGCTACTCTATCATTAACATACAAATAATATCATGTATATATAACGGGTGTATATTTAGTATTTTTAGTAAATATTTTAGTATACAGGGTGTATCATGAAATATGCTTTTCAATTAGAACAATAAATTTCATAAGATTTTTGTTAATACTCTTATAGGTTAACGAAAGAAACTTTTTGCTGTAAAAAATAGGGGAATGAAGGGTAATAATTAAATAAAACGCACATATTTTTTTTTTTTAATTTTATTTATAGAATATGTATACAAAAAATTAAATTGCTTAAATCTATATATTACTTAAAATCTATTTATTTTCCATATAAAAATTTTTTAAAAGAATACAATTTTCTAATGAACAAATTTTATCTGAATGAAGCATACAGCGTCTTGAATAATATTCATCTCGCAGAATGGAAATCTTCGGTACATCAAATATTTCTTCCAAATTCAAAATCCACGGCTGGTTTTCGGTACCATCAAACAAACTTGATATCCATTTCTTCTTTTCACCACCCTTGACGTATATAACATCATACTTCTTTAATATAGGTTTCAATATGGTATGAAGTTTTTTGTATGGAATAAATCCATACGACCAAGGTATCCCATGCCAATTTCGGTAAAGCCAACTGGCTACTCGTTGATATTTCTTCGGCAACTCGTTGAAATCAAACGGTGCGTCGAATATAAGATGTAATATATCATCCGAATTTTCTGCAGCAATACCAACTTCTTTAAAATAAAATTCGTTGTTAGCTCCTTGATAGCCTTGTATGTCAAGAAACGCCATTTTTTACCGCCACCGTAGAACTGAAATTATTCACACAATCCACAACTTTATATAGAATAATTAAAAGTGGTGGGGGTAGTTAGTTAATTTGTGGAACGTATTCGAAAATGGCTATTAATAGCTATTGCTAGTTTACCATCAAATTACAAACTGTTAATAATATTTAGCACATTTGTGAGTACCAGGTTCTTTTCACTTTAAGACCTAGTGATTTAAGGAATGCTAAATTTTCAGGTGAAATGTGTTGTTGCTCAAAAGTTTTACGTTTAATGATCTTAGGTTTCGAAAGTCCTTTGCTAGGTTCTCTAGCGGTGGACTGCGCTGAATTGTAAATTAACATGGTTCCAAAATGTAATTGTTTTACCACGAAAGTATAATTTTCAACGAAAGAGATGTTAACTCTTTGACAACCACCGGTAAATAGATAATATTTTATGTAAGTTCAACTATTTTATACCCTTCAACCATGATAAGGTGTATAAGCTTGAGTATAACTCAGCAAATTATATAGCGGTGGTGACGTAACACACAAATGCGGTGGTTGTGTTGCGTTTGTGGCGGTGGCGGTGTTTGTGTGGCGGTTGTGTGGTGGTGGCGGTGGTGTTTGTGTGACGGTGGCGGTGGTGTTTGTGTGGTGGCGGCGGTGGTGTTTGTGTGGCGGTGGTATTTGTATGGTGGTTTCGGTGGTTGTGTGGTGGTTGTGGGGGTGGCGGGGTAGCAGCGGTGTTTGCGGCTGACGTGCACAACTTTATCATTAATTCAATCGAAGCAGCAATTTACTGTACACAATGAAGCGGTGGTGACATCTCGCGGTGTTTGTTGAACGCAATATCTAAATTAATCATCATCATAATCGCTAGCATCTTCTTTATCAGTTGCATCCAGATAATCACCTAGTGGCTCAATAACATCAGCCTTTTGAAGTTCACGAAGTATAGAGAATATTTCTTGACCGACAGTAGTTTCTCTTAAAGCATCTAACTCTTCGATTGAAGCTTCACTATCGTCAACGTTAAACAATATGTTTTTATTTTCCTCTAAACTCCGAATAATATTGAGTATTTTTTCACCAGTCTCTGAAGTCTCATATAAACGTCGTAATTCATCTATTAAAGTATTAGGATTATGCCAGTATTTTATTTTTTTCGATTGCCCATTAGCATTTTCCGAGTCGTTGTATTTGATACGCTTAGCAAGTAGTTCTTGATCCGTTGAATTGACTGGACGTTTTATTGCTATTCGTTCATTAGAATCCTCACTTTTATTTTGAGTTTCTTTGATTAATAAAATATCCAAAAGAGTTTGCAGAGCTGTAGTTAACTTGGGAATGATAACAGTTTCACTATCAGAAGTGGTTAAAACCCTGTTATTAGACTCATCGCTGGGTGTGTAAACATTATTTTGATTTCTTAAATTATTAAAAGTGGTTAAAACCCTGTTATTAGACTCATCGCTGGGTGTGTAAACACTATTTTGATTTCTTAAATTATTAAATTTAGTTTGAATTGCTTTTGATGCAGCTTTAATTCTTTGTTCAAGTGGATTGACCCTTTCTTCAACTTTATTGTTTAGAAATTCATCATCAACATCATTCCTCCCGGTATCATAACTAGATAAGTCATCGGCCGTGTCTAATGTTTGTCTTTTTAGCGGATCAAGAGAGTAACTATTTTCAAACCTTTTTGGTGAAAATTCCCGCATATGTGTATTTCTTATATGACGTGAAAGAGAATCTTTCCGGGAGAAGCTTTTATAGCACCGCGTACACTCGAACATTATAATAGATGTGTAAAGCTCAACTAGTCTTACAAGATTAATTCAGAATTGTGTTAGCGATTACTTATATACTCCACCACCACCACCACCGCCGCCACCACCACCACCACCACCGCCACCACAACCGCCACCACCACCGCCGCCACCACCACCACCACCGCCACCGCCACCGCAACCACCACATCTGAGTTGCTCATTTTACTCCATGGAGTAGCGGTTGACATTCAGCTTACACATTTTGCCTCCATTACGCTCTTTCGATTCGGAAATTAGTTTAGAAAAATGAATGAAAAGCTATATGCAAGTGTCAGGTGACTCAACACCAACATTAACATACTTGCTCCTGAATATAGGCAATTACATTGCATTGTCAAGTGGCTCCATACCTACTAAGGGTCTTATCATTATTCAAGATATAATTTGGGAGGTTCTAATGTGTTGTAAAATAAGAACAATATAAGAATTTATACGTAAAATAATTTATTTTTTAATAAAATATACGTTTCAATATTAAAATTAAAAAGTAAATCAATTCATTTTCACATCTGACAGTTTCCTTAAGCTTACACCAAACATCATACATGTGATAGCTACTTGCTAAATTCCACATTATGTAAAAAACCACTAGAATCAGTTCCTTTATATGTAATAAAATATTGTCCTGTACGTAAACATTGCATGGTCTGCTCATCCAAATCCGTGAATCGTTTTGGAAGGAACACTTGAGCATCTGCAAGTTCCACCGCAACCGCTGGCCCATATCGAGTTTCCATGCGTCGTACATCAAGAATTTTCCACGTTTCATACGGCTTGAGTGTAGATAGCGATTTGAATGGTTTACCAGCACCAAGTTTATTCAACTTCTCCAAAACCGGATCCATTGTTGTATCAGTGGCAGTAAAAGTGGTCCACAGATCACTTATACTTAACTCAACACCGTGTTGTTCAGACATTTTGCCAATACACTGCCAATTTCTATTACAGCACGTCGCTTAAATAAATTATGAGTTGCCACCACAAAAACCACCACCACCCCAACACAACTACAAAATTTGAGTTGCTCATTTTACCCCACCGGTATGTTTATTCCCACACAGCTACAAATTAAGTTACTCTAAAGCAACCACACCTTCATATGATCAGTGTTTATACACTACAACCAATGGAAAATATCAAATAAACATTAACATTTATTTAGTAATAAGGTATAATGCATATTTTGAGTATTCAACAAAAACTTTAATACTGATTAATAGGTATTGGTCAATTCCACTGTTACTCAAAATATACGTTATACCTCATTACTAAATAAATGCTAATGTTTGTTTTAACAATCGTGGAATTGGTCAATACTTATGATGTGGCAATCAGGTGATTGATTTTACTAAATTATTCGCAATTGCAGCGGCTTTTACATGTGGGACAGTTTACATAATTACAAACACAGTTTGGAAATGGCATCATACATCGTTTACAACACATGCAAATTCGTTTTTCGTTTCGACACCTATCACAATACTCGGGGAAGGAACACTTACACTGTGGTGGTTGAAATTTACAAATACCACAAATCGGCATGTTGTTTTTGTTTACTTTCTGGAACTTAACCAACAAATGACATCCGGTTAATAATTCAGTTGTATTTATAGTATTTTGACTGAAACCAAATAATCTAATATTTTATAAAAAATCGATATTTAATCGATATTAACCAATTCCACTGTTACACAAAATATCCATTATGCCTCATTACATCGCTGGTCATTGCGTTATAAATAAATGTTTACGTTGGTTTGAGCAACCGTGGAATTGGTCAATATGTATTATGTGGCAATCAGATGATTGATTTTACTAAATTATTTGCAATTGCAGCGGCCTTTGCATGTGGTACAGTTTATATAATTGCAAACACAGTTTGGAAATGGCATCATACATCGTTTACAACACATGCAAATTCGTTTTTCATTTCGACACCTATCACAGTACTCGTAGAAGGCACACTTACACTGTGACGGTTGAAATTTACAAATACCACAAATCGGCATGTTGCTGTTGTTGCTTACCTTCTGGAACTTAACCAACAAGTGACATCCGGTTAGTAATTCAGTTGTATTTATAGTATTTTGTAACCGAAATTTTCCAATATTTTATCTAAAATCGATATCTAATAATCTTCCAGCATAAGAGCAGGGAAGAGGAACGTCACCAGATTGATTAATTTAGATATTGCGTTCAACAAACACCGTGAGATGTCACCACCGCTTCATTGTGTACAGTAAATTGCTGCTTCGATTGAATTAATGATAAAGTTGTGCACGTCAGCCGCAAACACCGCTGCTACCCCGCCACCCCCACAACCACCACACAACCACCGAAACCACCATACAAATACCACCGCCACACAAACACCACCGCCGCCACCACACAAACACCACCGCCACCGTCACACAAACACCACCGCCACCACCACACAACCGCCACACAAACACCGCCACCGCCACAAACGCAACACAACCACCGCATTTGTGTGTTACGTCACCACCGCTATATAATTTGCTGAGTTATACTCAAGCTTATACACCTTATCATGGTTGAAGGGTATAAAATAGTTGAACTTACATAAAATATTATCTATTTACCGGTGGTTGTCAAAGAGTTAACATCTCTTTCGTTGAAAATTATACTTTCGTGGTAAAACAATTACATTTTGGAACCATGTTAATTTACAATTCAGCGCAGTCCACCGCTAGAGAACCTAGCAAAGGACTTTCGAAACCTAAGATCATTAAACGTAAAACTTTTGAGCAACAACACATTTCACCTGAAAATTTAGCATTCCTTAAATCACTAGGTCTTAAAGTGAAAAGAACCTGGTACTCACAAATGTGCTAAATATTATTAACAGTTTGTAATTTGATGGTAAACTAGCAATAGCTATTAATAGCCATTTTCGAATACGTTCCACAAATTAACTAACTACCCCCACCACTTTTAATTATTCTATATAAAGTTGTGGATTGTGTGAATAATTTCAGTTCTACGGTGGCGGTAAAAAATGGCGTTTCTTGACATACAAGGCTATCAAGGAGCTAACAACGAATTTTATTTTAAAGAAGTTGGTATTGCTGCAGAAAATTCGGATGATATATTACATCTTATATTCGACGCACCGTTTGATTTCAACGAGTTGCCGAAGAAATATCAACGAGTAGCCAGTTGGCTTTACCGAAATTGGCATGGGATACCTTGGTCGTATGGATTTATTCCATACAAAAAACTTCATACCATATTGAAACCTATATTAAAGAAGTATGATGTTATATACGTCAAGGGTGGTGAAAAGAAGAAATGGATATCAAGTTTGTTTGATGGTACCGAAAACCAGCCGTGGATTTTGAATTTGGAAGAAATATTTGATGTACCGAAGATTTCCATTCTGCGAGATGAATATTATTCAAGACGCTGTATGCTTCATTCAGATAAAATTTGTTCATTAGAAAATTGTATTCTTTTAAAAAATTTTTATATGGAAAATAAATAGATTTTAAGTAATATATAGATTTAAGCAATTTAATTTTTTGTATACATATTCTATAAATAAAATTAAAAAAAAAAAATATGTGCGTTTTATTTAATTATTACCCTTCATTCCCCTATTTTTTACAGCAAAAAGTTTCTTTCGTTAACCTATAAGAGTATTAACAAAAATCTTATGAAATTTATTGTTCTAATTGAAAAGCATATTTCATGATACACCCTGTATACTAAAATATTTACTAAAAATACTAAATATACACCCGTTATATATACATGATATTATTTGTATGTTAATGATAGAGTAGCAAATTCAAAATGTTCTAGTCTAGTAAATAAAAAATTTTGATTTTACAGACTTAAAAATTTAGTAAAACTCAATGCTGTTATCTTTTTTATATTAAGCGACGTGTTTAACTTATAGTAATTTAAAACTAAAAATTGAACTTTTATTCTGTTTAAAAATGTTAAATACAATACTATTATACCCTAATATGAATATGTATCAGTATTAAAATGATATACATTGATTTTGCTGATTAAACAAATTTTTTGCAATATTTATATTTTATAATTAGATTTAATACTTATTCATAAATGGCTATACAATTCGTTTACTAGTATTCATAAAAATTAAAATTATATACAAATTTTCTTTCTTATTCTCAATATACAGAGTGTATACATAAAATATTTTTAATATACAGAGTCTATACATATGTACATACTGAATTATTTCAGATAATTTTCGTTTGATATAGAAACAGTTTTGTGCTACAGTCAAATTCAAAAATGTTGTGCACCATAAGAAGTAATATTTTTTGTAACTTGTTAAAATTTCAAGAACTTCTGTTAGTTAACTAAAAAATTGGTCACTGTAGGTTAAATGTTAAAGTATTAAAACTGATAAAAATAATTTCTTGCTTGAGGCCTACAATGGTTGATATTTTTTACTAAACAATTTTTTAACTCATTAATATTCCATGACGTCATCTTTCTTATACCAAAAAAACTCCTTATATGAGTCTTACGATCATAATTCAGCTAAAACAAACATTTAATTATTAGTTGTTTGTTTATGTTAAAACTGATAAAAATTCCTGGAATTTTCCAAGGTTAAATATACACAAAAACCCCTGAGTTACAGTTGACACCCAAATTTCCGGCAGTACAGTAGCGGTCAGACATCTGGACCCTGGAGTCTGAAGTTAGTTTTGCGGTAGCGCTTGGTACAGTACCCCCACAAAATTTAGCGGCCTCCCAATCTTAAATAAACAATTTTAAAATTATTACATGATCCAAAATTATTATATAAATAAACAAATATAACAAAAATCCCCGCTTGTATGAATCATACTATAATTATAATTCAACAATCAGGCCATAAATTAAAAATTCCAAGAAGACTATTTCGTATTTGAAATCCAAACAAAAAAATTGCTGAGTCATCAAAATCTTAAATAAACATTTTTTTTAAATTAAAACTTATATAAATAAACAAATTAAAAAAGTGCTGACTTTGCTGAAAACAGGCTTAAACTTGTTGAAAAGTACAGTAGACACTCGATTTACAGTACAGTAGCGGTCAGAAATCTGGACCCCGGAGTCTAATCTTAAAATCTAGCGCTTGGTACAGTGCGCCCCTGACAAAATTTATCGTTAGCGACCGCACCCAATTTAAGATGACGCAATTAAGTGAGGCGAAGGTTTGCACGTACACATAAAAAACAAGTATAGTACGCTTCAAAAAGTGATCGGATACCCTTTTTAGTTAGGGGGGCCCGCACTTTTGACACGGCAGTGTACCAAAAATTTAAGTACAGTACGGCGTCAAAAATTTGGGGCCACCCCCGAGTTAGGGTGTTCCCCACATTTTTTGACGTGATAGTTCGTTTAAGATGACGTAATTAAGGCAAGCGCGTGTTGGGGCCAAGGTTTGCACGTACAGTACGCTTAAAAAAGTGATCGGATACCTTTTTGGTCAGGGGAGCCCGCACTTTTGACACGGCAGTGTACCAAAAATTTAAGTACAGTACGGCGTCAAAAGTTTGGGGCCACCCCCCGAGTTAGGGTAACCCCACATTTTTGACGCGGTAGTGTACCCCATCTATCAAATTGTAACCTAAAATTCAGTCTGCGCATGCGTCGTGTACTTAAATTCAGTCTGCGCATGCGTTAGGTTTGCATTCAAAAACTACATTAGTGCCGGCGCATAATGGGTTAACACAAAACCAAATTGTTATAAGTAAATTGTGATGACGCATAATGGGTTAACATAAATTAATTTGGTTGCGGGTAATGACTCATCTCTTATGAATTTCAAGGCTAACAGTATGAGCGCGTGTGGGGTCAAATGTCAACAACAAATTTTAAATACATGTACTTGGTACGTGCCGGGTCAAAGGTTAAGATTTGCACTAGTACCGTAAAGTTACACGATTTCAAACATTGGCAAAAGGGTTCAAGTTGGTTAGTTTTACGGTGTCACCGTATCGGCACAGCTCTTCTACTAAGGCCTAAATTTTGTAATTTTTATTCAAACCGCGGCCATTTTTTCAAATTTCAAGAAGAGGAAACCTCCATAGGAACATAGCAGCTTACCTACAGATTGATAATCTATTTGATTTTTTTTTCTCAAATGAAAACTGCAGCCACAATCGTGGGCACCGATAGCCACCCTTTTTTAAAGGCACTTTTTTCAAAAAATTATAATAATTATAAACAATAAATAAAAATGAATAAAAAAATATTTTTGTATTGTTAAATAGTCGTATTAAAAATAAAAAAAATTCATCCCCATTTCCCCATCCTACCCAACCAAAAAAAAATTGCGAAAATTAACTATTTTTCGGCCGATCACACTGTGATGGTACCTTAAGACAAATTTCTTTTGATTCAACAGTTCAATTTTGCTAAGTTTTTTCTTTTGCTAGATGTCAAAAAAAATATGCAACTAATTTTAAATCTAATGTTAGAATTATTTAAAAAAAAAAAAAACTACCTACTAGTTCCTCTAGTTCCTTAAAAATTTTATTATATTTGATGACATCACCAAGTCAAAAATGTAATTTCTTTCAATTAAACGCAATGAAACCTAATGAAAGCAATTTTAGATGATTCGGATAATATACCCGTATTTTTTTCTACAAATTTTCAAAAATTTCTCAGGACTAATACGAAAGGTAAAGTTCTTTAGCTTAAAGAAAAAAAAAGTTAAAATTTAAAATGTTCTCTTTTTGTCCTTTCATCAAATCATCCACAAATCATCAAAGTTTCATCGAACTTAATAAACAGGATCTATATCAAAGAATAAAAGAAACTAAAAAGAACAATATTTCCCCAATTTTTATTTCCAAAACTACTAAAATAGCGCAAGCGTTGAAATTACCTTTGAAATATGAAAATTTTTTTCTCTCCAAAATGAAAATTCCATCAAATGGTATAATTTCAGAATTATTCGATAGTTTTTGATTAAATTTTTAGTAATTGTGCGATTTGATTGCTAGATGATCACCTACGAATTTCATCGCAATCAGAGTAAGTAATGATAGTCTGGTAGATGAAGCTTATTAGACGAAAAGTTCAACAAAAGGTTCCAATCATTTTAAGGGCAAAATTTGATTTTGATATTTTTGTGCTTTGTTTCAGGCTCTTATCTTCCTTACCAAAATTGAATAGTCTTTGAAATTTTACAGTAAGGTAGTAAGTCGTAACATACTTCAAATTGCCAATCGATTTTGTTTAGTCTTTGGTAACTTACAGGATTTGTTTTTGGTCGAACAACTGTGTTTCTGGCAACTTTCCGTATATATGCACCCATCTACGTATCCCTAAAATCGTAATATAAATGATTCTTTATCTAACCATTGAATGAAATTATCCCTTGCATTGGGAATATTTTGGGATCAATTACTAACCCCAAACCTTCTCGCTCAGCAGATTTTGAAAAATAGAAACGAAACGGCAAAATCTTACAACGGTGTTTTCAGCGTTTTTTTTTTTCAAAATCTAACAAATTTGTGGAAGTATTTTCGAGAATCCTATCTGAACTGAACCATACAAAAATGAATTCAAACTCTCCCAAAAATTTTCACATTTTTACGCTTATCAAACTAACATTATGATAATCAAAATTTTAAATAGACTCCAAACAACACTCCTGCAAAAAAGTTCACCCTCAAATTAAGTTCAACGTTGCGTATCCAATATCCACGGGAAAACATAAAATGGCTAGCTAACATAAAAAAAAGTTAAAAAATATTGACTTGTTTTAAATATGTTTTCCACCGTATACACACAAATATATAATAATAATGAAACTGCACAAAGCATGAACATTTAATTTCCCGTCTTTGTATCCTATTCCACGCTACTTCCCCCACCACCACCACCCCACCCGTGGTCCTCATTCCCTCACTCACTGCCGTTATATTATGTCGTCCACTATTTGTCTGATGCCTAGATGATGATGTATGCAGAAAACCCATCCGTCGTTATGTGTTGTTGCCATAGATTTGTATCCCCGGGTACCCGATGTGTAAACGTTAACAGTGCGAAACGGAATGAGATCAAGAACTAGTGAACATTTTATGCAACGAATTTTGTGCGAGAATTTTGTTTAATACAAATTATATACCGTAAAACCGTCTAGACCCGGACACTTTTTTACATTTTTTGGTATAATTTTATGTTTATACATGTTTCCTTCATAGATATCACCAATAAAAGTATTACCATTAGAAAGAGCGTACATTATTTGTTATATCCCTGATCCATTTGTTTCATTATAAGTAAAAATAAAAAAAAAAGAATAATTAGTAAGTGTCCGGGTCTACACCCCAAATCCGTCTTGACCCGGACACTTACTTAAATAATGTAATAAGATGCAAACTAACCTCTCCAGTCGGGGTTAGGACAGCGTTTTATATCGTCTGATGTCTTTGAACCTGTCAAAGACTTCAAAATATTTTGTGGGAAGGGTGAGGGGGCAATGCGTAGTATGCCTCTCTATAAAGTAAACATAGGATATGACACCAGAAGGAGGCATAAACCGCGTAATTCTGAGGGGAACATTAACGTATGGACAGTGGGAGTTACAACAGGTGCGAATCGCGGCCATAGTGTAATAAACTGATGTGTCCGGGTCTAAACGGATATACATATATAGCATCTATTTTTTTATATATACATCGAATATAACTTCAAACATCATTAAATGATGCGCGATAAAATTCTGAATACATACATATCAAAACTAAAACAATATGACAATTATGACGAAAATTACATGTCTAAGTAAGACACACATTTTATTTCTTTGAAAAACTGGAGAATAGTAATCCTGTAAAATGAGATAGTAAATGTTGAAATCCGTAGTTTTTATTGGTACAGCTGTTTAGAGGATGTTTTTCTCTCTCTAATGACGTCAAGAACAAATATTTATTGTTGCAGGTTAATGTAGAAATTATTTAATTTGAAGATTGGTGCAAAGTGTCCGAGTCTAGACCCCCTGTCCGAGTCTAGACGGTTTTACGGTAGGATTTCCCTAATAAAATTGCAAATTTTTCGAGATCTCGTAGACGGTGAGAGACAGTTTCGATTAAAATGCAGAAACACTAGATGAGTCCAGTGCTATCTTTGAATTTCCTAAATTTCATGTAGTTTAGAAGCTATAGCCAAAAAACCAATAATTTCAAATTTACAGTATCTCACAAAAATGTTTAGACAAAAGTATTTTTAAAGAAATTTAAAAATTTCATTTAATTTTTTACGAGATCTTTTGTATAAAAGAAAATAGAAATAAGGAAAATAAATTCTTCAAAATCTGTACTACAAAATCATACTAATCAAAATCACAGCAAATATTACAACTCTGTTTAAAAAAATAAAATTAAATTAAGACATGTAGTATAGCACTCACAAAAGTCTTTAGACAGAACAGTAAACAAAAAAATTACAAGTTCGGAACACAGGATAATAACAATTTTTGATATTTCGTTACACATCCCTTTGCTTTAATTATTGCTTGCAAGCGAATGGGCATTGATGCGATTAACTTTGTTGTGAAATCCGGACTTTTTTGGCTCTATTCATCAATTTAATGTTTTAATTAAATCCTGTTTATTAGAAATATTACGTTTTCTTATTTGAACACCTAGATATTGGCCATACATGTTCGACAGCGTTTACATCTAGATACTGTGGAGGTGTATAAAGTAAATGAGACACGTAATACAAGAAATACTGCTTCACTACAATGCCGAATGTTTAGGGTCATTGTCCTGTTGACAAATTAACTCTTGGAAAGCTTTCGGATAAATTTAATTTTTTGGTGCTTGCACGCCTAGTCCTTTTTAAAATATTCCGATAAACATATTTATCTTTAACTTCATCCAAAAAATGTAAATTTCCAACAACTATACACCCCTACCCCATGATAGACCTATGATCATGTTTGACACTGTGCAACAAATTTTGTTTTAGGGCCTCGGATGCAGTGTGAGTATCTGAAATGCTGAAATACTGAAGTGCTGAGATGCTTAAGAATCCTCGGCTTTCATCCTCAGATACTCAAACTGCATTCGAGGTCGTAAAAAATTAAATAAAATTTTTAAGTTTCTTTAAAGAAACTTTTGTCTAAACACTTTTGTGAGATACTGTATTTCTACCAATAACTTTTTACTGGTAAGGACCATAGTATTTCTATTTTATTTTTCAATGACTACCCGTTTTTGAGTTATGACTACCAACATTTTTTTTATGAAATGTGCAGTAGATTTTGGCACAGTTAAATGGCTTTATTCCTTCCGTTTCGATCGATATACCATATTATTCTTCGAAAATAACCACGAATACTTATGGAAACTTTAAGTATTTTGAAACATTTTATTTCTAAGTTCCGATTGAGGAATATAGTGTGATAATATATAAACAAATTACACAGTATGTAACTAATTAAATATGAAATCTAATATCATACAATAATAATTTAATAAAAGAAAATTGTGCTTTAGAGCAGTAGCTCCAAAACCTGTTTCATTGCGGAACACATTTTAAGTTCTAAAATTTGTACGGAACACTAGGAAAAAAAAATGCTGTCAAAAAACTGAACCTTTATATAGTTAATTAGTTAAGTAACTTCCCAAAAATATCGTTGACGAGCAAAAAAAAGCAACTAAGCACTTTAACTTTTAAAAATTTTTTCACAAAACACTTGGAAAACTTAGAGATATTGACTGTAATTTTCTAATTTTTTTTAAATTTTTAAAAGAAAATTTAAACCGATTTCATTTGATTTCAAATAGTTTTCGAATTTTTACTTTTAATGGCAAGAAACACGATTTTTTATAGTAAATTATCGTTTGTGATTAGTGTTTATACTTCATTAAATAAATATTTATTGCATAAATAAACTGTTATCTCTATTTTCGCCAAAAAAATTTTAAACTTGTAATTTCATTATTTGACTTTTTTTGGCGATAAACCTTAATATTAAGACCAGCAAAAAACCAAACAGAATTTTTTAACCAATCTTCAACATGTCGACCGGTTTCGGTGTCTCAAAACACCATTATCAAGACAAGAATATAAAAATCAATAAAAATAAAAAATTTAAAAATTTTAAAAAATTTTTTCATAAACAAAAGAAACTAAAAACCTTTTAGTTTGGATCAAAACCAATCAAATCAAACAATGTCAAATATACCAACTCGTTGGTTGCAAAAAAAGAAATACGTACATCACTAAAAATGATATACGAAAACGGAAATGTGAAACAACAAAACATCTGAAGACCAAACTTGCAATACAGAACAGAAAAAGTAAAAGAAGAAAGAAAAAATCATTTTTAGAAAAAAAACATCTGTAAAAGCCACCAATCGCCATTTGTTGTATAATTGGTTCTCAACCTAAACTTAGGGGGAAAATTTCAAAATATAATTTTTTTTAGATTTTTGAGGTTATTTTTCAAGATAGATATAATAAAAAAAAAGGGAGGAAAAGACTCATTCAACTGTGCCAAAATCTATTTCACATTGGAACTGAGGTGATTCAACCAGATTGGTGACACATTTACTTGCATAAAATATAAAAAATTTGAAACGGTACACAACTTTTTGAATAAATTGTTCAACAGCTCTTGAACTATTATAATAATATGTGTATGAAGTCGTCATAACGTTTGAGTTATCGATAGTGAAAGTTTCCACGCCGATGCACCTTAATATTAGGTACCAACGTCACCCAAATAAATGTATGTATGAATAGGAAATGACACTGTGCTTAAAGCTAACTAACCGAGGGGTTAACTTCTCGCTTTCGACGTAATTGAACGATTTAACTCACTTTTAAATAATATTTTATCTGTTATTATACGATTATCTCATGGAATTGTGTGTATGTGGCAGGGAGGGGAGGGAGATAGTATATATTTAAGGACTGAAAAAGGAAGTGATTCTACTTATTTTTATTCTTAAAATATTAGACTTGTTACAAATTCGAACGTTTGCCGAATACCGAATAGCCAAATATTCGGAAAAAAATATTCAGTATTCTGTATTTTTCGTGTATTTCACCACACGTAGGGTCAATCCGAGGGCAGGCCGCACTAGACCCTGCGCCACTGACTGATTTTGTAAAATCAAAAAATTTAAATGTGATCTTTGAAAGAACATTTATTGATGCATTTTAATGAAATCAAAATTTGTCATGGAGTTTTGCGTTTCAGAATTACAATTTTACAAACATGTAGGGTTGACCGGGGTAATTGTGAATTGGGGCAATTGTGAACGGCGCCTATAATTTCTAAAATAACATTAATATTGTTAAAAATCAACTCTTAATATGTTTTTCTGTCCTTTCTTAATATGCTATTAAAATTTCATAACAATTCTCCAAGTATTAGTATCTTTTTTTTTATTTTGAAAAAACCCTTGCAACATTTTATGTACATATCTTACTTCGACCAATCCTCAAAAAAAATTTTTTTTTAAATACATTTTCTTTTTTTAAAAGGTAAGAAATGGTTAAAAGTACTTCTAAAGAAGTGATCTAAACCCTGAGAGGGTTTCTTATTAACTGCTAAAGAAATTGGACAATTTATCACCAATTCACAATTACCCCATGATTTTAAAATTGTGGGGTAATTGTGAACGTCATTCACAAATGCCCGCATTCGGTCAAAATTTCAGTAGTGTCCTTTTCCGAGTTGAAAATGTTGATGAAGGTGCTGGTGACCTTATTGTACAAGTTTCCGTTGTACAAACAATACAAAAAAAAAATTGTTTTTTATTCATGTAAATTAAATGTATTTCCTTGAAAAAGTTTTATTTTCCTTGTTTTTGTGTGAATACATGTAATTTTTGATTTTTTATATGATAAAATGACAAAATATCATCAAAATATCATTTTTAGCTTGTAATAAATTTGTTCCTACAATTTTTGTTATTTTTCTTTAACCTTGATTTTTTGTAGATATTTGAGGTATGCGTAACTTGCATTAAACAAAGAGAAATTGTGACCGCTAAAGTATGATGAAAGTGGAGTAAATGTGAAGAATTTGAGCTGGATTTTACTCTGACGTACCACACTTCTCTTGTAATCCATTCTAAATAATTTTTCTGATGGCATTCACTTTTACCTCGAAATTCATAAGATTTGCAAACCCGCACCGGGGAAATGTGAATGGCTTATAAAATTTTTGTTTTTCATACAAATTTGCTCAAAATTTGTGTGGTGCATCCTGAATAATGTAGAATTAAAAATAAATCAACCATAATGTGATATATAAAATAAAAAAATACTTAAAACAACGCTTTTATCTCAACTCATGAAAATCCATTCACAATTACTCCGGTCAACCCTATTATAATATTTATTTAAAGATACATAATTTATTTGAACTGTGTCTAAATTTTGTTACTTTTGAAGACTGAATATAACAAAATAACCAAAATCGATTTACCTCTTCAGTAATTTTATCCATTAAAGTTCTACACTAAAAGTAGCAAAGTCACAACAGTTCTATACCAAAAGTAGTGAGGTTACAGCGGTTCTATACCACGAGTAGTAAAGTTACGGCGGTTCTGTACCAAAGGTAGTAAGGTCACTGCAATTCTGTACCAAGTTACAGCGGTTCTATACCAAAAGTAATAAGGTGACAGCAATTCTGCACCAAAAATAGTAAGATTACAGTAGTTCTGTATCAAAAGTAGTAAGGTTACAGTGATTTTGTACCAAAAATAGTAAAGATACAACGGTTCTGTACCAAAAGTAGTAAGGTTACAGTGATTTTGTACCAAAAATAGTAATGATACAACGGTTCTGTACCAAAAGTAGTAAGGTCACTGCAGTTCTGTACCAAAAATAGTAAAGATACAACAGTTCTGTACCAAAAGTAGTAAGGTTACAGTGATTTTGTACCAAAAATAGTAAAGTTACAGTATACCAAAAGATTTACGAAAACAAAATAAAAATGACATATTATATGACTATGCTTTTTCATTGCAATTGTAACTTTTTAATATAAAAAACGAGGGCAACCGTACATTTCGTTCAATTAATGTATTTTCCTCTGTCACTACTAGAAAGTAAAAATTTACTTTAAGAGTGTTTAATATAGATTGGTGAATAATCTAGACTTAATTTTTTACGGGACATTTGCTAATACTAAAATATACCGCTATGTAAATTAGTTTTGCATGCTATTTTTAAGTAATTAAACTATGAATATTCTAATTATTATTAATAATAATTAACGCAGAATTCTTATTCCTTATTATGTTAACAGTATTACGAAATATCATCAAAAGTTACCGGAAAAAAAGTCATTTTTGTAATTATTTCGAATTGAGGCTCCAGACAATAATTGCTTCAAAATTGTTTTTTACGTATTGAGAGCTATTAGGTATATTTAGAGTATAATGTTTGTTTGTTTGTTAAATTTGAAAGAATTTAATTTTTTCAAAATTTCTATTTTCATTAAGGGGAAAGACTATTGTACCATAAATTGTAATTAAGTACTTTATCCTGAATCGCCCCGATTGGCCATTACAAATCATGCCTAAATTGCTCCTTATTTTTTTTTTTTTATGAAATTAATTAATTATTTACAATTCATTAAAATCTCATACAGTCATTGAAACCTCATAGAATTATGATTTATTTTAGTTAAATCTTTTTACATCGATAAAATGCTCTCAGTTTGCTTAAATATATCATATTATGTTATTCAAAGCACAGCTTATCCATTTGAACAAATCTTATTACATACCTCTTAATAAATATATGCAAGCAATCATACACAACTGTAGTTCAATTGCGTATACTTTGCAAATGTTGCGTAATTATGTTAATTTGATTGAAAATTAATTTTTTTTTTTAAATTACACTACGAATCCTACGAATTGATTTATCAGAATCTGTTTGCAATCCTATTTTTTTTTTACTAAATGAATAAAGTTTTTCGTGAAAGTATAAAAATAAAATTAACAATTTAAAAAAAAAAAATTGGTGTATAATACATATTATGTATACATTTATTTATGAATACTATGTGAATTAGTTTTAAAGACAGCAAATGAAACAGACAGACGCTAAAATATTTCAATAAAACATTTGGTTATAGACGTGCTAATGCCAACAAGCTCGACAATATTATTGATTCCCCAGGGAATCACAGGCGCCGTACCATTCAAACTTGTGTGTTTTGCACAATAAATATAATATATAGCAGCTCTATTACATAGCATATACGAGTACTCACTCAACATGACAACTTTCTTACCGGTTGACTAAAAAAACAACAGTCATTAATTTGCATCAAAAAGTTGTGCTTTTTAGATGATTTTATAGAAAAATATTGATTTATTAGTTAATAATAACATTTTAAAAGAATCTCTATTGAATTAAAAATATGATTGTAATGAATTTCAAAATATTTTTTATTTAAAATTTTAGCACTAAAACGCAATACATAGTAATATGACGTCATTATACGCAAAGGTTATCAATATTAATTTCTATTTTAAATAAAATCTTAAGAATTTATTCTAATGTTTAGATTTTATGTCTGTTTATATGTAATATTAATTAAATCTCATAAAAAATTGTTATTTTAATTCAATAGGATAAATAATTCGTTTCTAAAAATAAACCTTTATTTATTTATTATTTTTATAATCAGTACACTGAGAAAAAATTACAGTAAAAATTACGGAGCTGTCTCCGGTAAACCAGGCTCAAGTGATCAGTCGGTAGGAAATTATCAAGCAAAAATATAAAAAATGCCTTTCAAACATTATTTTTTACGATTCATTCGAAAATTTTTCCTGTACAGCTTAAGAATTTTTCCTATACAACTCCGTAAAATTCGATGGGCTAGTAAAATTTCAAGTGGATACCAGGAAAATTTACTCAATTTTTGTAAAATTATATTAGACATAGAAGAATTTTTACGGAGCTACAGTGTAATTTTTACTAAGCTAGACGGTAGACGCTATTTGTTATCTCTATTTTCTCCTTGAGACCTGTCTTTCAGCATCTCTCTTACATAAGTATCACACATAACTGACGATAAACAGACCGCACCAAGGCCATTTTGAATACCTAACTCACCAGCACTCCGACCGTTACCAGTTTAGTAGCAGTGGAGCCATGTTAGTGAGTGGATGTGTACCAGGAATGTCATCATTTCTTTTCTGTTTCTTTTTATAATAAACTATTTAATGGACTTTACATTTAAAACAAAGAATTGTTATTTGTGTTTCATTAAAATCGCATTATTTTATTATTGATAAAGAACTAATAATTAAGATATAACAATTAAGATTTTTATATGTATTGATGTTTATTGAAACATGTTTTTCCACAAAGAATAAGAAACCACAGAACATTTTTTCAATATTAATAATTTGATTTTAATCCTTACCCTTCTATCAATATCTTTTTAAACTATTTTAATTCAATTATTTATTAATAAATAAAAAACAAAACCTTATAAATAATACGGTAAGAGAGTAGAATTTTTCCTGTACAGCGCCGAAATTTTTACGGAGTCACAGTGTAATTTTTACGGTGCAGTCAAATTTTACATAGCCATACGGTAATTGTTACTATACTCATCGTACTTTTTCCTTTGCCTGTCACTTATGCGCACATTACCAGAGAGCTCCGTAATTTTTTACTAGAAATTTCCGTAAAAATTACCGTACTTTTTTCTCAGTGTGCTTTCTTTTCGTTAATTTTTATTTATTTATAAACGAATTTCAACAAGTTCGGTTATTAAACTTATTATGACCTTGTTTTAATATTCATCCTGTATTCTCATTACATTCTTTGTCTAATATATAACTATCCTTCACAAAATTTACCATAAGTCAATGACTTAATGACAAATAGTTGAAGTAATTTAGAGAAATACTAAATCTACTAAATTAACATTCCATAACTAAAAAAATATATATCACGAGAGTGCTTAAAGCCACACGACTGAAATGAAAATTTCTATGTCAAACGCAATCGATTCAAAATACATATTATAAAAAAATAAAGAAAAATGGTGTTACATAAATTTCCTACATATTTTCAATTTCTTCAAATTATTAGTATTTTTTATTTTAATTCATATGGTACGATACGTACTGTTTTAAACTTGTTGTTTTTTAAAGAAGTCGTAGCTATTAGTGCCAGAAAAATTCGCATAATACTACTGACTTGTTAGAAATGTCTTTGTCAATAGAAAAATGTGTTACAGATTTCGTCAGTCACGAAAATTCAATAGACTAAAGTTACACTTTTTTTCTCGGTTCTTGAATTAAAGTTTAGACGAAAGCATTACGCACACTCTTTTTAAGCCCGGATTTAACCAAAAGCGTTAGCTCTTTTTCAGCGTGACGATAAAGTATATCTTTTTGCCCATAAAAAATGTACATGGTGCGCCTATGGATGTTTTCTCTTCAAATGTATTTTTGTAGGCGTATAAATATTTAATGGAATTTGTACACGTTCTCAACACAAAATTAGTAAAACAAAAAAGAAACGAAAAAGGAGTTGAATTTTAAAGAATCTTAATAAAATGACGTTTAAAAATAACACGAATATAAGATAAAAATTCCATCATATTAAAAAATTATAAATCACTTTAACATCAGCATATCCATTTTGATTATATGAACTAATTTCCCTAGGTGGTTTCGAACTCACTACTCCTTATGCTACCTAAGAATAGGTAGCATAAGGATAAAACAGTTTTACATTGAAGCATTCCCATATTGTTTTTTCTGCAACTATTGCAGAATTTGAATTATTTTAAAAATTACAACACAAGACATCTATTATCATTTAATCAATTTACTGCGATTATTACAATACAGATATCTGTAATGCATTGTTACCCTGCGTATATTTTTTTTATTAGAATTCAAATTATCGATTTCTCAAATTTCAAGGCATTTCCAAACGTAACACGTTTGACAAAAGAACAAAAAAATTAATGCCTATTATAAAAAAAATACTCGCCGTTTCCTCCTTAATCCCCAAGAATGGTAAATTTGACTAATTTTGGAGAAATTATTTTATAACACACATATTTATGTATTATGCCTGTTTTTAATTTTTATTTAAAAATAATGCCGGAAAAATCTTTAGAAAAAATTATTTTAACATTTATTTCCAAAATTTGCGGGAAAACGTTTATTAGCTGTCTGTTACGTCACATTCTCTAGATAGCAACAGGTGTTCTATAACTAAGAAATGAAACTGGTTATTTTTCTTGTAACTAGGAAAAGAAATTGCTAATTTTTTTTTTAATTTATTTAATTTACATCAGTTTTCATAGTTATGTTTGCTAACCGAAATTCAAACCAGCGACACTAGTGGCGATAGTGTTGAAATATAAAAGAATGTAACGTCACAGCCCGTTTCTGTTCATGAAGATTTTAGCTAAAATGTTAGAAAATATTACTTTTGTAATTAATTTTTTAAAAATGAAATAATTATTGTTAAGATGAATTAGCATTACAAATTGCTGTTTTTTATTAAAATTTGTTTTGATTGTTTTTCTTTGATACTGCCAAATACAGGGCTGGTAACTATTCAAAATGATTTCATTTTAAATATATATTTAAAATATAAAATGGCATTTCACATTTTCTACTTTAAATAAGTTCGTTCAAACCATTTTCCACTTTGTATTTAAAATAAAAATTTGAATCTATTTTACATTTAAAATGAAAATGCATGCATACACAAATTTATGTGCGTATTTATGACACTTATGACTCATATTAATCATAGAACTTGAGTTGAACGTAGTCTAACAAATTGTAAGTAAAATATAAGTTGATTCAATTGACTCAAATTTTGTATAACTTGAGTTGCAATGTCACTTAAGTTAAATTTATTACCAGAGCTGCAGTTCTCTCAAATCAAACTTTTCGGACTCAAGTTCTGTGGTATTATCATTAAGACACGTCGATAAGAAATGTTTTGGTATTTCCAGTAGATGATTTTTATATGTAACTAGCATTTACCCGCGGCTTCGCCCGCGTGGAATTTGAAATTATGGCATCTAATTAAAACATATAAAGTGAACTATCATCACGTCGCTATTACGCGTCGAGTAGGTATTATTTTTTTCTTTGAAATTTTCTCACATAAATACAGTATTTTCCCCGGGCAAAAAATAGACTATAACATTCCTTTAACAACATGCCAAGTTCAAATGAAATTAATGATTCTTTTCTATACTGTTTTAAATATATATTTTCCCACGGGAATAAGACTTTCCACGGGAGTTAGATATTTTCCCGGGATAGAAAGTAGTCTGTGTCCTTTCTCATCGTCTCTGTAAACAATATGCAAAGTTTGAAATCAATCATGCTTTTTAGTCGAATTTTCTCCGAAAAATTAGACTTATACAGTCTATACGATAAGAGCTGCGAGAGGCGAGACCAGGGGCGCTATCCGTTTTCGGACCCGTAGAACACGATTATGTAAAAAAAAAAGATGTCTGATATATATATATATATATATATATATATATATATATATATATATATATATATATATATATATATATTTTCCCGCAACCTTTTAATATGTGTAGGGCCCCCCTATGGAAGTTAAGAGATGAAATTTGGTAAGTGGGGCTTATTCCGATGCACAACAATACTATCAAAGTGGGGTCAAATTTTGGGCAAATTTTTTTTCGGACCCGACCTTTAAGGGGGTGGTGGGGGGCGGAAAAGCAATAAAACTTTTCCAAACCGGTTTTAAATAATGTTTCGGTCAATTATCTACAACATATCCAAAATTCAGCTTCCTAGGATGATATGGTGGGAGTAGAGGGGGGAAAAACGATTTTCGCTGGATCTAACAGGCCCCCAGCCCCCCAGAATTAACGTAGAGGGTTGAAATTTGGTGTGTTGATAAAGTTCGTACCTAGATTGTGCTTTTTGGAGGTTTTAATATTTTACCCCCACCCCCCTCATTTTTAAGCTACAATTTCATGCATTTTCGACGTTTTCGAAGTTTGTACCACTCGCACAGGTCACCCGAATAAACCTAGAGGGCTGAAATTTTGTATTCGGATTGAGTTAGTATCAAGGGGGTGCCTTTTGGGGGTCTCGACTTTTAACCCCTACCCCCACCATTTTTATACCCAAAAGAACATGATTTTTCTTGTTTTTTAACAGTTTCGTTCGGGTCAAAATCTCCCTAAATAAACCTAGAGGGCTGAAATTTGGTGTACAGGTTAAGCTAATAGCCAGACACTGTTTTTTGGAGGTTTCAACTTTTAACCCTTACCCCCACGATTTTTACGCCAATATTTCCTTAATTTTTTTGCTTGTTTTCTAACATGTCTAGAGACTCCATAAGGAAACCTAGAGGGCTGAAATTTTGTAAGTGTATTCAGTTAGTATCCAGCTAGTACCTTGTAGGGAGTCCGCATCACTTTTCCCCCCACTTCTCCCATTTTTACATCGGAATTGAATGCTATTGTTAAATGTGTTTTAAAAGCATTATGTTTATTCTAAATACAAGTAGGCGAATAGTAATTTTAAAAAATTTAAAAAAAAGTGAACTTACTTTTATGACAAATGAAATACATACATATTAAGTAATTTAAAAATGTTATTAAAGTCACTGTTTATTTATAAATTAGCAATTTTGGATTTTTAGTATTTATAAAATAGAAATTTTGGATTTTTTTGGAAAGAAAAAATATCTTTATAAAGGCCTTCCAGTTTACTATTTAAGGTCCTTTTTTAATTTTTAAAACTAAAACATAAAGGCAATTAGCGGATAAACATGGGCAGGAATGTCCTCGTACGAATTGTGTTGGCTTTTTTTCTGCTACCTGTTTTCGGCACAAAATTGAAATTTACTGAGATACAGCCCTTAAATACTTAAAACCTTTTTTTAAAGCCTCGATCAGCCGAACACTCATCACCAGTTTTGAAACCAACAAAATGACAATTCGGTTGTAGACTTTCAATCACATTTCGCTTGTAGACATTTAATACCGAAGATGAAGGGGAAAATTCGACTACCGTGATGGGGCCCCGCTGCTCACGGCGTTTTAATTTTAATAGTCAGTTGTTATTTCATTGTTTCGTTTTAAATATATTTTCGCTCGGGAATGAAATATTTTATCGGGATAAAAAATAACCTATATTTATCGCTGTATATCGTCATATTTGTCTATCATAATTTTTTGTTCCATTTAAAATATATTTTTCCACAGGAATGAAATTTCTCACGGGAAATTTCCCGTGGTATAAAGTAGTTTGTGTCCTTTCTCATCCCTTCTGTTAGCAATATACAAAGTTTGAAATCATTTATCCGTTTTTTAATAGTCAGCTGTTGTAATTTAATGCATTTTCCCTCGGGAATGAAATATTTTCCCGAAATAAAAAGTAGCCTATAACCGTCTCTGGCCCGCAGGCAACGTCTGTGCAAAGTTTCAAGTTGATTGGTTAAGCTGTTGAGGCGTGAAAGCCAGTCAAACAAACAAACAAACTGACTTTCGCATTTATAATATTAGTAAGGATTTAGAAATCGCAGTTGTAGCGTACTCAAGGTTTGAATATATTAAAGCTGAATTAAATTTTACAATATTTTTGAGTAACAATATTTCAAGAGTTAAATTTCGTTTTCATATCATGCAAACTTTATAAAATTTTCTCAAAGGACTGCCCTTATTTGATTTTAATACGTTTGACATTTTCTTAACTTCTTTTTATTAATATAAAAATTTATAGAATAAATTTAAAGTAAAAAAAGCATTTTGCATTTTATAATCCATTTTAAAAAGCTATTTTCCATTTTCTATTTTAAATATGTTTAGCAAAACCATTTTCCATTTTCTATTTTAAATGCATTTTTGTAAATCATTTTCCATTTTCTATTTTAAATGGTTTCTATGAACCATTTTTCCCAGCCCTGGTCAAATACCCCATTTTAAAATAACAATATGCATCTAGTAAACTGGCTTAGAAAAACTGATCTGACACATTTTGTAAAACCAAATTAGTCAGTCAAATGGTTCAATTTAAATTAAAAAGAGTATATTATTTCTATCAAAAATTTATTTGTATTTAATGGATGCCAAAAAAGATGCCGTCAAAAAACAAACTGTATCCAAAAATTCATCAAACAATTCCAAAACTAATAAATTACTTAACCAACAGATGACTTTTAACAAATCATCCAAAAATTCCAATATTGTGAATGAACAATTAAATTCCGGAGAACAAGAAGATTATCCACCGTCCACATTTAAATTATACGCATGTGATTCAAAAACGTGTCCCTCTAAAGCCCAAAATTTATCATCATCCAGTTCATCGTCAAAAAATTCTCAAGTTCCATCAATAGAAGTTATATATTGTGACGATACAAATTGTCCTAGCAATTCTTACGAAAATACTAACGTTATTACAGATCGACAAAAATCACTTGATTCCGGGGAACCCCCAAATCCACCATTGTCCAATTTGTTATCAAACGATTGTCAAATTCCGCCAATTTTATGTTGTCATGATACAAATTGTCCAAGTAATTTTTATCAAAATTCTAATGACACTCCAGAATCTCGCAAGAGTAATAATTCACAAGAGTTAAAACCGCCTCAATCAAAAATTTCGAGTTCATCATCATCCGTTTGTTCATCAAAATATTCGCTAGATCCATCGTTAACCGAACTTTTATGTTGTGACGATACAAATTGTCCTAGTAATTCCTACGAAAATGCTAATACTGTTTCAAATACTCGAAGGACCGTCGATAATTCAGAAAAATTAAAATCACTCCAGTCTTTTGTGGATTTACTCAATATTTATCTACATTGTTTCGATAATCGAGACGAAAAGTCAAATATGGACGTGACCAATGTTGACCCGAATGACTTTTGTTTAGAAAAATGGCTGGAAAATGAGTACCAACATGTAAAAAATGATTTTCTCCAATCGCAAACATGTAATCTCGATGGAAGTCAAGTGATGACCAGAAAATTTATGCTGGATTGTCTTTCGGACTTACTGGAAGAAATAAATGAGAAACAATCGGACAATGAAAAAGTGGAGGATTGCAAATGCAAAGAGTATTACAAAAGAGGTATTTTAATTTATTTGAACGTTACGCTCTGGCAAAGGTTCTCAAAGTTATTTTTACTTTGACGGACGAAATTCTAATTATCAAAAAATTTCACGCGTCAAAATAAAATATTCGAAATAGTGAAGGGCACAAAGAAAAAATGTGTTTGTTTCCTTAAACTTAATGGCTTGGGTAAACAAATTAACAGTGGTATTCAATCTATCAATCGCAAAACTAATTTTAGTCGATCTCCTATTCTAATTTACAAATTAAATATAGGCGTATAAAAACGTGGCTATTTTTACAGAAAAAAATCAAAAATTTCACTCCAAATTACTCAAAGTTCACCAACGGATCTAATTCATTTCATTTTTGTAGCTATTAATGGAAATTAAAAAAAATTAAACTTGATGACACAATCACGTATATCAGAATTATTAAACGATTAAAAAACCATTTTTTTAATGTTAGAAACTTTAAACTTGAAACTGTTTATAGGTTTCCAATACTGCTTTTTTCATTTTCCACAAAATCGGAATTGTAAAAGCAACAGAAAAATTACCCGCGGAAATTAAATCACTTTTCCTGTGGAAATTTGAGAAAAAGTTGAACACCAAGATATATGACGTATTCAATTTGATACATTTCAACGGAAAAGTCTGTAATTTTTACGAATATGAGATTACAGATGACCTGACACTGCAGGATACACTTTAACCCGAGAGTCACACTTTGAAAACCTTTGCTTTAGCTAGCAAAATACCACTTTCCAAATTAATTCAAACATTATTTGTTGATTTTCAAGGTCTCTTTTTGAAAATTAACAATTAATGCTTGAAACAATTGTCACAATTTAAAAAAAAAAATAGGGAATATTCTGTGAAGTAAAATAGATATTTCTTTTATTCGTACATTTAATACTTTTATATTGCTAAAGCCTGAAGGGGCAAGATTTTGGTGCGAGTGAGACAGAGAAAGGGACTCGGTTTATTATGCGCAGTTATATTTTACTCATGTAAACGTAGTATGTCCACATAATTTCCCCCTTCAACTGACACGTTCGAATTTTAAACATGCGCATAAGACAGTGTTGCCAGATTGAGGGATTTTCCTCTAGATTTAGTGGATTTTTTACAGCCTAGTTGGAAATCTAGAGAATACATATTTTTAGAGAATTTTTTTCAATCTTTTCTAAAAATTGATCAATAATATATCACTTCCTTCACACATATGTATCGAAAATAATTATTAAAGGGGCAGGGTCCTCCAGAGCTTTCAAATTTTTTGTTTTGGTTTTGCTTTAAAAGTTCATTTGAACCTTAAGGAATATATTTCTAATGTTTTAATCCCAACAGAAAGATTATCTTAGATAACGATAAACTGCTTTTAACTCTACTTTTCAAGAACGAAAACTTTTTAATACCGTTTTTCTCAAAACAGATTTTTTTTCCGTACCGTGGAACATAACTTAAAAAGTTATTAAGGTATTAACTTGAAATTTTGTACAGATATTCTTTAAGATATTGGCCTTTGCATATACCTAAAATTTTGCATAAATTATTACTATAAATATTGTTTATAACAATTTGTTTATAAAAAAAAAAATGATTTTTTTCTTTTTGATTTTAAATTGTGAAAAAAACAAATTTTCTCATCAGAAATAGGTATATGCAAAGCGTAATGACTTATTTTAATAAAATTTTTTTGTCCGATTGAATTCAGTTGATTAAAAGAGGGTGGGCATTCCACGGCACAAATTAAAAGAGTCAACTTGGAGCAGCTGTAGCGCCGCCATTTTTCTTTTGTTTGCATAACAATTTATGAGTGAATACACGATAACATGTACTATGTAACTTCATTTGATACAATAAATGTATCCAGTTTTTTTAAAAAAATTATTAAAAACCTGTTGTCTGGAGGACCCTCCCCCCTTAATTATTGTATTTTTTCCCAAGGAGGTTTCGACAAAAGCCCCATCAAACTCTCATCAAACTAAGAGAATATTGGGAAATTTAAGTAGGGAATCAGGGGAAAGTATTCAAACCAATCTGGCAACACCTGAAATGAGACAATACCATTGTCTGAAATGAGACAATATTCTCCTGTCTCCGTATCCGATTAACAATATAAGTGTATTAAATATATGATTTTAATATTTTCAAAGAGGTATTTGTTTAATTTCTAGCCGTATTCATATACATATTGTCCATTTACTTCAAATATTTTAAACAGAAAACTTTTGTGCTAACAATGAACCACGCAACACCAGCGCAGAAACCAGCGAATCCACAGAAACCGATCCTGAGCACGACGTTGTACAGTGTCCCTGTAATAAATATAATTGGCGTCCATGTACAACAAACAATCTATTTAAAGTTAGGAAAATAGTGTCAAAAAGTTTGCCATGTTTAAAATCGATTTGGAAAAGAAACCGATCAAGTTCCACAGATATACCTGTTATATGTCCCGTTTCAAAATCTTCCACAAAACTTATTTCGAAGAATACGTCAATGGAATCAGTTATTCTCAATGCAAAATCGATTAAACCACAAACTAGAAGAATCCATAATTCGTGTCAAGTTAATTGTTCGGGAAGACGTTCGAAAAGGGTAAATAAAAGGAGTTGCTTCCCTCAAAAAAGTATTAGTGAATGCTTAATATTAGACAGCAGTTTAGTCAGCAAAAATTCAGCCAAATATGGAAAGTTACTTGACCCAGTTTCCGCGGTACGTGTACTTGTACGAAAACTTTTACTAGAAACATTACCAACGCTTAAAATAAATGCCGTTTGCACACTAAATAAAAATCGCAAGTCTAAGAGGACACCAAAATCAAAAAGGCCAAATGGTCAGTTTTTACTAAAGCCACGTGTGAATAGTATTACTTCAAACACGAAACCGAGTGTCCCAAATTTAGAATCTAGGAAAAACTACGAATTACCAGTATTTAAGAAGAAAATATCAAACGATTTTGAGCAGAAACCACGTCCAAAAAGTACAATTTCAGACACCAAATCGAATTCACCTAATTTGGAAAACAAAAAAACTTTTGAATTACCAATATTTCAAAAACAAACACCGAATAATTTTAAATCAAAACCGCAAGACAATTTAGAAAAACGAAAAATCGAAGAGTGTCCATTTTCTAAAAGGAGAACATCGAATAATTTTGAACCTAAAACACCAACGAAGAGTTCGGTTCCAAGTAACAAACCGGATTCAGTTAGTTTAAAAAATCCTATACCAAATTGTTATTCGTCCAAATACGTATTGGTGCGAATTAAAAATTGTGGTGAATTTCGTATATTTGAAATTATGAAAAATGGTAACCAATCACGTAAAAACAACACGAAAAATGATGTAAAAGATATTTTTGTGGTGAAAGAAAAAATTGCAAAAACCGATTAATAAAAGATATTTTTATCCGGAAGAAGCTGACGCTCGAAAAAATCTCGCAACATAATGCTTTTTATAAATAAATTGCTCTCAATTGCTTCATCGAATTTAAAAGTTAAATTGCAAAATATAAGCAACCAAACTATGTAAGGAGTGTCGCCATCTAGTGATCTTGTAATAAACATTGTGTAGTTTCCTAACTTGACCACAATTATGTATAGTGATTTTTTAATTAGTTGATTGAAAAATCAATTAAGTGAAGTTAGCGCTGCAAAATATTTATATGTCAAAATGTTTAAATAATATATATAACGATAAGTTATTATTGCTAAAAGATGCAACTAAGGAAATTTTATATACGGAAAGGGCATTTAAAGGGCAATTTTTTAAGCTATCACACGTTAATTTAGAAGTTGACTTAAAAAAGAAAAAAAATTTTCGCGGTGTCAACTTCGCGTATCTTGAAAAATCACTATCGTGTGTGGTTAAGTTAGGAAACTATACAGTGTTTCTTACAAAATCACTAGATGGGAACATTTCTTACGGTTTACTCGACTTACGTCTTATTTCTTACGTCGTATGTATATCATTTTATTGTGTAAAAAGCCTTAGGCTTTGCACACAATCAATGAAATGAGAAATAAGAAGTGTGCCATCTAGTGACGTTGAATGGAACTTTAACGTAACACTCATAGATATAAATATGTAGGTATTTTTGTACGTCAAAATTCGTGATTTTTTTTCACTTAGTGACAAAAAAGTCATCACGAACGTTATTTTTTCATGAATTTTGATGTAAAAAAATACCTATATATATATATATATATATATATATATATATATATATATATATATATATATATATATATATATATATATATATATATATACCTATGATCAGTTACGTTAAATTTTCATTCAACATCATCAGATGGCATTCTCTTTATTTCTTAATTCATTAAAGTTCCATTCAACGTTACTAGATGGCATATTTCTTATTCCTTATTTCATTGATTGTTGTGTATGAGGCCTTATTGTGTAAAAACCTTGAAGTTAGATTGCAAAATATAAGCAATCAAACGTACGTTGTGTATTGTCCTTTGAATATATTAATAAGTATGTAATTCATTTTTAGAGTAACAATCTAATTTTTATTCCGAAAAATTTAACTTTTAAAATAAACAGAGCAAATTAAGAGCAATTTGTTGGCTTAACGATCACAAACATTTATTTTATTTTTAAATAACTAATCAAATAATTAAGTTTCTATTGGAACAATTGCTGATTTGAATAGAGCAATTTAAACATAACTGTAAAAAAAAACTTCTGGCGTCAACTTCGTCCCGGTGATATATTTTCAAAACATTTATTTACTTAATAGAGTACAAGTTTTTAAAAATCAACACATAATAATGTACAAATTAAAATAAAATTTGATAAAGTACAAATTTTTAAAAGTCATTCACGACATCATTGCTTGTCTTGCAACCGGTGTCAATAATTTCCGTTGTTCTTGGGACAAACCTTGAATAACACTGCCAAGTAATTTTACCTCTGTTTCACTCCAACTACTGGGATTTCCAAATGCTTCCTCACTCATAGCCAAATTCGCTAAAGCCTCGAGTATTTCCTGCGGACAATCTTTTAAGGTACCTAAAACGCCTGCAGCTTTCCTACCCAAATATCTTAATTAAATCCAATTCATTAATTTAAAATATACTGAAAATATTTTACTTATATTCATCGGCATGGATCCGCTCGACCTCTGTTTTATTAAATGCGCAAATGATCTGCCGTAAGTATATTAGATCATAATATGTCATGTCTTCCGGTTCTTTATTGTTATATTCGAAATATTGCTCGGCCAAGGCTGATAACTGCAAAAAAATTTGTTAAATTTTTGCTGCACATTTTAATTGAGGAGATTCGCTAAAAAAGAAAAGAAGAAATCGACTTTTTTTCCTTCATAATTATGTTCCTTAATGTGTTCCTTAATTAAATCAGAAAGTTATGGGCATTTTAGTGCACACACTTTACTATAATTCAAATTAAAAAAAAAAACTTAAAATGCTATTTTTTCGAAAATAAGTTTTTTGACATGGTTCCTTAGGTATCTCAAAAACTATTTGAAGTATCGACATAAATTAAAGTGCATATTATTCCTCGATGCCATCATTTTGGCAGGAACTAGGATCTTTTGGTTTCGTAATATATTTTCAAAATGGCGGCTGTTTATAGTCGAGAAAAAGCGGTGATTTTTGAAAATGTATTTTCAAAATGCAATTTTTCGCTGGTTTTTTATTTTTTTTCTTAAATCCTAGTTAGTGCCATAACTGTATATGTATATTTTCAGAAAATTCTTGATTTTTTGATTTTGGATCACTGAGGATTTCAGAACGCGAGGAACCATTAATGTGAAAAAATCTCGCAGTGTCGACTTCAAAGTCATTTTTTGTACTCAGCTCATTTTTTAATATTTAAAAAAAAAATGTTTTTGTAATCTCAAGACATGTAGAAACAATGTTATATATTTAGTTTTTTATAAAATATTTATTTGTACAAAAAAAAAAATAATAATTATAAAGGTCGATTTTTGATGTTTTTTTTTTGGCAAATCTTCCCTTAAATTTAGTTACCTGATCTTTCGTTAACGCATGATAAATCCCGAACGCTTGAATTATTTCGGGATTGTTCAAAGTCAAATTTCGGATTTCGCTCACACTTATACCAATTGATACCCAACCAATTGCACGAAGTTTATCATTTGGAATGTCATTAATGCTCTCATAATTCTAAAATTGTATTGTTTAATTGGAAATTAACAAAACTATTTAAATAAATAAAAAATGACACCTTCATAAAAGCTTTCCACAGTATTTTGCCTTGTTCCGGGCGAAGACGATCTTTTCCCAATTCGGCCAAACAAGTCTCAACTTCAAGTGAACTTAAACTGGACAAATTGTCCTCGGATATGGAACCAGCGCCACCTTCTGTGTTTCTTACTTCGTCGCATGTTAAACCTATTATTTTGGAAATTGGTATTAAGATTTCTATTTGTCCAAATAGTGAATTAATATATTTTATTGTCTACCTTTAACACGAATAAAAAGAAAACAGAAAGAAAGGCTTGCGATTAACATTTTGCCTAATGTATACTAAAATCGTAGACAATGTGAACTATTATAAGGAAAAAGAATTTCTTGACTATCTGAAGGCTATTAAATAATGCATAAGACCCTAATCAGTTATAATTAATATGTCAATCACTAAAATGTTATTACTAACTTCGATATATTTTAATTAAATTTTGATTAGAAATTAAATATTTAAAGTTCAAATATTGAAAATATAGGAGGATCGACCAACTTCGCGTGCTATTAATAACTGAAGATTGCACACTTTCATCGAAATCTGCCGCCAGATTTTGAAAAAATTTATATGGGACCACCATTTAAAAAAAGAAGAAGCAAAAACTGCTACGAATTCAATGAAATATTAACGAATTTCATAAAACTTTTCTTTGTAGAAAAAAAATAATTTTTACTTTTCAAATTTGACTTCTTTATTAACAACAAATTCATTTTTGGCTATAGAAAATTTGAGTATATACTTTACATTGTATTTTTATCTGTATACCTTATCCAACAATTTTTGGGATGACTTTTCGAGAGGGTGTTACTAGTGACCATAAACTTTCAAGAAGTTAAATTTTTTTATTGCTTACAACAAATACCACCCTATGTTCACTCCAATTGTATTTAAATTTGTTACCTGTTTTACAAGCGACAGTTCCTTTTTGTATTTATATAGATAAGTAGGTAACATGCTGCGAACAATACTGCTGATTATTGCCGTACTTGAAAAGTCATCTCATTTAAATATTGCCAAACTATACTTAATTTAATTTTTGTGTTACATAACATCAAGAAAAACCATAAATTTACTATTTTTGATGAAAATTTTTCGTTTTCTGTTTTCGATTAAAAAGTGAAATATGGTAATAAATCACAATGTAATATTTATTATTAAAATATTACTGCATATTTAAAATGATTCTTCAATGTATTAACTTGTCAAATAATGCATTTTTATTATAATTACTTTATATCAAAAAATTGCTCCCAATTTACTCTATCTAATTTAAAAATTAAATATTAATTTTTCTGAATAATAATTAAAATATGTATATTAAAATAAAAAATATTTAGAACTAGGTTATGTCTTATTAAAGGATATAGGCAATCCCAAGAGGCAATCCAACATACTCTTTAAGTCGTTTGCATATATTCAAGGATAATTGGATTTTGACAGTTAAATAGCATAAAAAAAAATATTTTAATAATTATTCAAAAAAAATAATGTTTAGCTTTTAAATTAAATAGAGCAAATTGGGAGCAATTTATTGACGTAAAGAAATTATATACAAAAGTATTATTTTGGGAGATTTTGATAACTTAAATAATGGGAAAACTTTTTTTCTTTATAAATAACTAATTAAATAATTAAGTTTCTGGTGGAGAAATTACTGATTTCAAAGGAGCAATTTAACTATATAAAAAACAAAGATTTTTCAACTTTCGGCGCTAACTTCTTTCCGGTTACTTTTGTACCTGACTACGTTAAATATCCGTATATGTATTTATGAAATCAAGATAAAATATAAATAGCCTTATTTTATTTACACGTTACTGCGCAACATATATAAAACTTGATATTGTTCATCAAATAACTGCAACCCATTGAATAATGGTTAATACTGTGATGTTATTGATCGAGGGGTACTTGGTAATGGCCATTCCTCTACACCTCTGAATAATGTCTAATAAGTATAAGTGTATTCTTTAAACAGGAGTAGAAAAACAATTTTGTTACTACAAAAATAAACTTTATTCAAAAATATGAACAAACAAAATGTCATTTTTTCTGCGCTGGTTCAAATAATGGATTCCAAAATCCTAAAAAAAAATTATTATCATAATTAATAAACAATAAATTTTGATTAATTGGCATTATTACCTTGTGGAGTATAACTTAATTCATAATTATCACGATGTCTTGAACACTGATTTAAACGTTTTTGTAAATTTTTCGGATCATTTTCGCCCATTAATTCATAATACTAAAAAAATATACAAAATTTAATAAATTGCTTCAAAAATCGAAGTCGTAACAATTTTAATACCCTCTCGCAATCCTTACAAGCGCGTCCCATTAATTTGGCCCGTTCCGCTTTTTTCCTACACGCGTCCCTTCGATAGGCAAACGCTGGTTCTTTATTCGCTTTTGGGATGCTAAATAATTTTTGAGGATAAGTTGTTTTTTTATTTTTATGGTTGAATTTTTAACTTACCAATCGTAACTATCCAACAATTCATCTAAATTTTTGTACTTTGAGTCCTTCTTCAAAGGTTCTTTTTTAGTCTCTTGTTCTATGACGTTGCAATCTCTAAGAATCGGTTGCTCTCTAGGAATTGGTGAGATACTTGGTGATTCAGTTTCGTTTATAATAAAATTATCGGGAATGTGTAGCGGTTGATAGAATGTTTCACTTTGTACATTAACAGTTCTGAAAAAGAAAAACATTTTTAAAATCACTGTTCAAAACTGCACACAGTTAAACTGAAAACTTCTAGATGGCGATCGTAATCACAGCGTTTCACCACACAGAGCCGGACCTACAATCATTGTGAGGGGAAGGGGCGCCCTCCCCAAGAAAAATTAAAATTTCAAAATTCAAAAATCCCTCAATAATTCATTATCCTAGGCTAATTTTATTTAAATAAAAGTAAAATAAATAAATAACAATAACATGCCTTAAATAATTGTTTTAATAATAATGAACATTAATAAACTACAGTAAAATACTCCAACAATGTATAGTAATGACAAAAATCCGGCTAAAATCTGTTATATAACATAATAAATGTAGATGAATACATGTGGGTATAAAACTGATTTGAGTGTATATATGGACCTTTGGTAATGAATAGGAACACATTGTGGGAACACCCTAGATCCGGCCCTGTGACCACAGAGCATGACGATACGCCTAAAGAAGTGTTCACTTCAAAAATTTATTTAATTTGAATCCATACGTCTCTTTAATTTTTGGACTCTTTTTTTTCGTCGGTGAAACATTTACCACGAAGTTACCAGGAATAATGTGCAGCGGCTGACAAAATGTCTCACTCTGTAAATTGACACTTCTAGAAAAAAATATTTTTGAAATTGCTCTAACATTAAAATGCATTTAACTCAAAGCATACCTTTCTTTAATTTCTGGACTCTTTTTTTTGGTCGGCGAAACATTTGCAACCAAATTTCCAGGAATAATGTGCAGCGGTTGATAAAACGTTTCACTTTGTAAATTGATACTTCTGAAAAAAAGCATTTTTGAAATTAACTATTTAAAAAAAGTCGGTCAAATATAAGTCGTATTTGCGCAAACAGTGTTCCGTACAAGAAGTTGTTTTTAAAATAATATAGATTTGATATAACTCCAGACCTGTTAAACAAAATTACTAAATATACCCCGTTTCAAGTACAATGGGGTATTTGACAATTTTTTAAAAGCCATCTTAGTGTGTTTATTACTTCTTACTAAGCTCATAATACACATTTTTAAATTATTGTGGGGGAAAGCAATTTTTAAGCGCTCTTTTTGAAAAATGTTAAAATAATTTCAAAGATACTATTACAATCGGGCTTCAATAAGCTTTCCTTTGAGACCCTACACGATATATGCCCCTGAAACTTTTTTCCATTTCCCAATTTATCCCCTGAAGTGAAATCCTAGGACCATAATTCCACTATTTATACTTCAGGTCTATAACTATACGGCTAAACCTTTTTTACGCGGTTTTTAAAAAAATAACCATTAAAAATATTAAAATGCATAATATAAATCAAAATCAAGAAACAGTAAGAAACTTAAACATTAACTACAATAACTTTCTTTGATAAAATTACTTATTTTTAAGCATTTAATCAGTACATTGCATTAGAATATAAATTATTGCATCATTTAGTTTTTTTTACAGATGTATTTTTCACAGTTTTCATAGAATTATAAAAAAATTTGTAAATTAATACTTTATCTTGTTTAGAAAAGCAATTTTCGTGAGGTTTTAAATTATGTATTTTCGATGAAACTTTTTTTATGCGGTCCCAATCCACCGGATAAATTTTTTTTTACAATCTGGACCGAACTAAACTTTTTATATAGCTATTTATGATATTTTTGAATATAGATTTTTTGTGTGATTTTTTTTATACTGTTTCTATCCACCGCATAAAAAAAGGTTCAGCTGTACTGTCATATTTGAATGAAAATCGTCTGTGACAGATGAAAGGTTTTGTAAATTTTGATACGGAACACTAATAATGTATCTAAATCAAAATATACCTTTCTTTAATTTCTGGAACCGGACTCTTTTCTTTCCTTGGCGAAAACTGTGTTGGTAATATTAATAATTTTTTTGACGGATTTTTCGTCAAATTTGACTCGTCACTATGCGCCCGTTTCGGCAACTTGAACGTATAGAAATTTGTTTTGGCATTTTTAATTTCAAGATTATCGGTCAAATCAATTGGGCTACATCCAAATTCGAGTTTTTTCTTAAGTGTTCGTTTTCGTTTTGTGTATTCATTTTTCGATTTTAACACGGGACTCTTCTCTGCGTATTTGCCCACGCTCGTGTCACTATCGTCAACTATATCGATCGTTTCATCGCCGATATTTTCGATGTCTTCTACCACGGGGATGATTTTTACGGTTTTATTTTCTGGTGCGGGATTCGAATCTTTCGCGCTACTTAAATTAATTTCACTTTCCACATTTTCTTTAGAAAATTTTTCGTTGTCCACCAAAACGGTCTCTTTTTTGCGTGGAGTTACTTTTTTCGTTTTTTTACATTTATCAAATATGGGAAAATTTGAAATTTTTTGATCACAGTTTTTTCTTTTATTGATTAAATCTAAAAAAAAATTGCAAATGATTATTTTAAAATTACCAAATTAGGATTAAAAGTTTTAAATTTACCGATAATTTGAAATTTTAGCGCGTCCAGTAGCATAAATATGCTTGCAAATTCTTCATCGTTGTAATTCGACAAAAAACGCGTATCAAAAATTGAATTCCAAATATTTTGTAATTTATCTGTATTTAATTCAGGCATTTTGAAGCTTTTTTATATTTAAAAATTTTCTATTTCAGCAATTCTTCAGGTTTAAATCCTAACCACATCCTAACGATCCTAACAAAATAAACATAACCTCTATTAGCTTTCATGACATTTTTATATTTGTTTTAAATTTTTTTCTGTGATAAAAATTAATAACTAATAAGAATTCTAAAGCTGAACGTCTATTTTCTGTTCAATAGTAAAAAAAATTGTAAGTAAAATTTATTTAGAAAATAAGCCGCCAATTACCGTAAATGGGATCAAATGGTATACATATATAGGATAGGGATGTCGTTTTTTAATCGATAAATCGAGAAATCGATTAATCGGAAGTATGAAAACCGATTTTTAATCGATTATTGATTTTGAGATCGATTCACACATCGATTTTTATTTTATGGAAATCGCGAAACGATTTTTTTTTTAAAACATAAATTGCTTTTTTATTTATACGTTGCTATTTATTTATTAATTTAAATTTAAATCTTTTATCGGTACAACGATTACTAAATTTTAAGCATCACACGCATCAAATGCATATAATCAAATCTCTATGCATCAAATCAAATTGTCAAAATTGACAAATTGACAACTGTACCATGTACAAAACAAAGTTTAAGCGGGAAATTTAAAAAAAGAAATTATAATTCTTTTTTTATCCCTTAATCTATAAAAAAAACTTTGTATGCAATTAAATAAAAAAAAACTTCTCAACATTTAGTACAATTTAGATAATATTTATACAATTAGCATTTTTATATATGAAAATAAAAATTGTCAACTTTGCTGTGATGTGATTCATCTCTATACCATAGAATAAAATTCTAAAAAAATGTTGGTAATTAAGTATGTACAGTTGTACACGCTTAATATTTTTCTTCTTAAAAGACTTTGAAAGTTCATCTTTCTGAATTATAAATTTTTACTTAAAAATTACCGCCACTTTTGCAACAGCAAATTTGAATCGATCTCTTGGAATCGATTTTGAATACAATCGATAATTTAAGTATCGATTCTTTTGTTGGCAATTACAAATCGATTCAAAAATCGATTTTTTTTTTAAAAACGACATCCCTAATATAGGAGGGAATTGGGAAAGTATTGTAGGGCACGGATGGGCGATAGTAATCGATGTTTCGATTATCGATGTTTTTTTGAAGAAACATCGATGTTTTTGATCGATTTTTTTTTAAAGTCGAAACATCGATGGTCGATAGAATTTACTGAACCATCGACATCGTCAAGCCGGAAGGAAATTTAAATTTTTGTTTCATTTAATTATGTTTCAGTAATTTCATTATTAAAATCAATTATTTTAATTATTTAAATAAAGAATAAATTGAAAATTTTCAATTATTGCTATTGTATGTCTATTTTAACCTCGTCACTACCGATGTACAATATATTGTACATACATTAAGTTTAGATTATGTTATTAACATGATTTTTTAATTAAGAAATAATTAAAAACTTAATATTATTTAAAATTACTAAATTACGCTTTAAAGATGTAAGATAAAAAATTTTAATTAAAATAAACGCTTGTTTAAATCTTTGCCCAGTATGCTGGACAAAAGTATACTCATTGACTTAAAAAAATTTTAAAAAATCAATAGCAAAGAAGTTAAATATAACTTTTTCAAATTTTTGCGCTGGTTTTCAACATGGATGTCAGCAATCGATGTTTCAATATTTTTATAAAAACATCGATGGTTCGAATGGTGAAAAATTAAAAAATCGATAGTCAATGTTTTTTACCGATATCGTCCATCCCTATTAAAATGTAGGCGTTGTAGGTCTTGTAGGGTTTGTAGGTATAATAATACCGTAAACTGGGATCAATTAGGACAGACGGGTGAATAGGGACAAAACGAAAACAGATCTTCATGAATTTGGCTTTCGTTTCAAATATAATTAGCCATAACTGTTTCCACCTTAAGGGGTGTTTTTACCCCTAAAAAGCGTAAAAAAATCTGACTAAGTTGGTTGATGGTAACATGCACTTTTATAAGATTATGGGAAAAAATTCCGTGGGAATAATATTTTGGCAATTTATGCGCAAATACCGTCTATAGTCTAATTTCAAATAAATTGCAGTTCAGGTTCTTTTTTTGACCTAACAGAATAGGTTGGGGAAATTGTTTTGTAAGTAGATCAACTATTTCAGGATATAATTTACATATTTGCAAAACCTTAGCAATAAGTAAAACAAAAATATTTTTTCTTTATCACTTTTTTACCAGTCTTTATCAAGTAGTTTTATTTTTCCTCTAATATATTTATTTATTTTGATGATATTTTCAAAGAAATCGTTATAAAATTTAAAACGGTAAGAATTATTTTTTGTAACAATTAAATAGTGATAATTTTTAAGAGATGTCAAACTGATAAACTGTTACTTTTAACCCTATTATCTGTTAATACAAAAAAAAAAAATATATTCAAATTTGCATATTTTTGGGAATTGACAAAGCGATAATAATGATAAGTGGAGTGTGGGTGCCTTTGTTGACCTCATCACATACTTCTAAAATTCTAAATGATGTAGGCACATGCGCACACTAATTAAAAACTGGGCAAGAATTGGCGGAAATTTGTAATGTCAATTTCCACGCAGTTTTTAATTAGTGCGCGCATGTGCGTACATCATTTAGAAGTAAGTGATGAGGTCAACGAAGGCACTCGTTGTGAAGCTATAACGAAAATAATAAGGGAAATTTGGCAATCAAATCAATTTGAGCATATGCACTTTCACAGGATCCTGATGTTTTAGGGGTTTTATAAGGCCTAAGAAACCCAGAAAATAAGAAATCTGGGTGGAAATTTTCCAGATGTGAATATACATACACACGTATATTGGTGTCAAAATAAATATCTCCAGATCTATTGGGACTAGGGCATTAAAAAGAGCAAAATTTGGTCACATTTTGTCCAGTAGTTTTGGAAGTATCGCCATAATTATAAGGGGGGAAACGGTTATTTACAACAAATTTTGAGTTATATCATTAAGACTACTTAACCAAAAATTATAAAAAATATATTTTTGGAATCCTTAGAGATAGCTCTTTGAGATGATATCTTACACGATATAAACTTTTTTTTGGGCCAAACTGACCCTGCTAGGTCTGGGAATATACATATGTGCGGGTCATCAAAACCTAACATTATACCGAATTTCAAATTTTCCAAAATAGTTTTCGAGAAAAACCTCTGTGACAGACGAACACGGGAGTGATATTATAGAAGTTCCCTTTTTCCTAAGATATGAACCCCAAAAAATCAAAATAATTTGTTTTTTTCCGATTTTCCCCAGAATCTGTTTGAAAATAGTACAAAAGATTTACATTATTTTAAGGTAGAATTTTTTTACAGGTCACGTGACTTAGAAAAATCAAAACATTTCGTGTTTTTTAAGATTTCGTGTCTCTTTTATCAGTATTGAAAAATTTTTGAAATTTTACAACAAGGCAGAACTAGTAACAAATCTTTAATTGGCCCATCGATTTTTTCAGTCTACTTCAGAAAATTGTTAATTTTTTTATATGGAAGAACAAGACTTACTTAAAAAATTTTAAGCAACCAGGAAAAGGTGCAACGGTCTTTTTGGAGAAATTTATTACGAAAATGGACGCGGAAGAAATAGATGCAGATGTAAGTTTTCAATGGTAGCAGACTCATAGCAGTAATTTAGCAAAATAAATCTGTATTTATATATCGCTTTAATTCCGTTTTCCTGCAGGAAAGTATCACTGACATGGAAAATATGGTTACAGACGTAGCAGACGGAATGGATGAGGCTCTAATAGATAATCCTGAATTGAAAGAAAGCTTAAAGCAATCTTTAAAAGAAATTAAAGAATCTGTGGCAGTAAGTAACCTGCAAAACATCCTGAAAATTCGAAAGATATAACTCTAATAATTTTAGCGAGGTGACATTAAAGATCCAACTAAGTTAATTAATACTTTGGGCCCATTTAATACTTTCGATAAAGGACTTACCGACTCGAAACTTTTGAGTGAACTTCAAGAAGCGGAACGTCAAGCGCAACAAACCGCCACGATTATAACCGAGTTAAAACAAAGTGTCGCGCAGTTGCTTGAAGTATGATGTACAAATGTTTTCAATAAGTACATTCGTCACCTTCATCACTTACTTCTAAATGATGTGGGCACATGCGCACACTAATTAAAAAGTGTACGAAAATTGGCGGGAATTAGTAATGTTAATTCCCGCGCAGTTTTTAATTAGTGTACGTATGGGCAACGAATGCACTCAATTTTTAATTCCATTTGGCAATCTTTAACATTTTTAGAAACCTCATATGACCGATTTGGAAAATATCGAATTGGAGCAAAAAAACAAACAATTGGCGCAACTCTTGCAAGATTTTGAAAATCGTACAAAACAGATACAAATGATTGTTGGTCAAATTGATAAACGTGCAAATAAGTTGATGCCTGCACCAGAATCGTCAGAGCCGAAACAAATCCAAGATGAAGAAATGCTTCCGAAAGTAATAATATGCGGTACAACGGAAAATTGTGTGCCAAAAATAATTATATGTGATTCGTCAGATAAGAAAAAAAAGTCAAAAATTCCTCCACAAATACAACCCCCACCCGCATCGGTAAATTCTTTTGTTTCCCGGGAAAAAATGGACTGGATCCAATCCATTTTTTCTCAGGTTATTTCAAGGAAATTTAAAATTTATATTTTAGAGTGTAATGCCACAATTCGCGCGACGTTTAACTGAAAGTTACAACATGCAGGAAAAACTTGTTGAAGAGAATGCTAATTTGGAAGGAACACGGTAATTTATTAGGTTTCCCTAGTAACACAATAGTTCTTAATTTTTTTTTCCGAAAAAATATAAAATATTTGGCAATCACAATTAAAAATTTACAATATTTTGTTAATCATTTATATATTTTCCCTCCAAATTTAGATATCACTTACAAGAGGAAATAATAAATAAGGATCAAACGGTTGAGTGTCTGCGACAAAAAGTGAATTGTCTTCAATCCGAGTTACGTGTCGTTGTCAAAGAAAATACAATTTTAGCAGAAAAATTAAATAAAATTTCGGTAAGAAAATATTCGGCAATTTCCCAAATTACGTGCCAACGAAATTTTGTAGTTTTTTTCTGTTTTTCTTGATTGATTTACAAGTAAAGCAAGTAAAAAAGTAGATAAAAATTGTCGGACAGGTTTAATTTACGAAGAAGTAAAGTTGTCAATTTTTTATTTGTTTTAATACTAAATCAATAAAAAAAAATAAAAAATTTGACAACGTTACTTTTTTCGTTGGCACGTAATTTGGGAATTAGCCAAATATTCTCTTGACAGGTACTTAATTTAAGGGGAGATTCGCTAAAAAAAAAGGAAACCGACTTTTTTTCTTCATAATTATGTTCCTTAAGGTGTTAGAAACATTATCCTAAAATTTTATTTTAAAAAAATGAAAAATCAAAAAGTTATGGGTATTTTAGTACACGCATTTTACTATAATTCAATTTAAGAAAAAAAAAACTTGAGATGCTATTTTCTCGAAAGTACGTTTTTTGACATAATTCCTCGTGTGTCTCAAAAAGTATTTGAGATATCGACATAAATCAAAGTGCATATTATTCCTCGATACCGTCATTTTGGCAGAAACTAGGATCTTTTGGTTCCGTAATATTATACTTTTAAAATGGCAGCTGTGTATAGTCTAGAAAAAGTGGTGAATTTTGAAAATTTATTTTCAAAATGCGATTTCTTGCTGGTTTTTTATTTATTTTTTTTTCTTAGATTCTAGTTAGTGTCATAACTGTATGTGTATATTTTGAGAAAATTCTTAATTTTTTGATTTAGGTTCACTGGGGATTTCAGAACGCGAGGAACCATCAAGGTGAAAAAATCTCGCAGTGTCGACTTCAAAGCCATTTATATTCAGCACATTTTTGAATTTTTTTTTTTTATTATCTCGAGACGTGTAGAAACAATGTTGTATATTTAGTTTTCCAATAAAATATCTACCTGTATAAAAAAAAAAAATATAATAAAAATGATCGATTTTTGATATTCTTTTTGACGAATCTCCCCTTAATACATTTCGTATTTATTTAAAGGAGCCAAATCGTAAAAGTGTAAGTCGTCCGGGTTCAGCCAAAAGTAGGGATACATGCAACTGTTGTAAGAGATCAAATATGGATCAACACGTGCAACCGTCCAGCCCCCGGAAAGGTATTTGCCCGGGAGACGTTGAGTCACGGTTACAAAATTATTCGAATATTACTAATTGTCTGGTATGAGGTAGAAATCCTAGTAAATCGCTCTGTATCTGCCGATTTTAGTCGAATATAATATTTTTAGGAAAAACAATTAGGGCAAATGGAGGCGCAAGTGAAATGTATGCAAATTGAATTAGAAAATGTACAACGTGAACGAATGGCGTTGGAGCAGCAAAAACAGTCATTGTTGGGGACGAGATGTGCAGGTCCTTGCGCGCCAAGCACACAAACATCCGGAAGATCCGGTGGATTTCATCTTTACGCTGGAGGTGGCTATTGTCCTTGTGATAATGAGGTAAAAGTATAGGTGGCGGAGTAACTACCATACTCGGGGCTTGGTTTCATTAACATACAGATTGAAGAATTAATTTAGAAATTTTATTTGGAAAATCGTTAATTTTCAACAACAATTCAAACGACTGAAAACGCGCCATTACTTCAAAATGACGTCACAATTTGTAAACCAACATGACGATTCTGACAATTTTTATCTGCGAAGCCATTTATATTTTATTTTTAATATTTCTAGTTAGCTTTTTAATGCACAATAATAATAATAGACCAGAATTTAAATAAATAATCGTTTTTACTTTGACATGTTACGAATATAATCTAAGTTTTGAGGTTATAAAAATTGACTCTGACGTTTGTTGTTTTTAAATTTTAACGTTAGTACAATGCGCCATTTTTCGCTCCAATTTTTTCAATTAAAAGGAACAATTATTTTTTGGGAATTCTTACGAAATTGATCAGAAATTTTTATGATTCCGTAGTCAAAATTACGGTGCCATTATGTAATCGTCAAATGTCTACCACACTTAAAAACGATCAAATTCGTACACTAGACAATTTAAATTAAATATTAGCTAGGTGCGAGCCCAATTAGTGGTACATCGACCGTGGATCAACAAATTCGAGAACTTCGCGAACAGTATGCTCGTTTGCAAGAAGATTACAGGGATAAGATGACAGAAGTAGCTCAATTGCGTGCTGACGTTGAGACACTGAAACAAAATGTGAGAGAGTCGGAGCTTGCTAAAGAACAGGCAGAGCAAGCAATGAAAGATAAAGAGAGAGAAATCCGAATTTTGCAATTAGAAATGAATAAGGTACCTTTAGAAATCAGTAAGAAACATCTTCCACATTTGGAAGTGACATTTTTTCTTGGTTCACTTAGTATTCGGGTAACAAAGAGCAAAGAGCTGATCAGGAGCAACAATTAGCGTTAGCAAAACAGAAGTTATACGAAGCACAGGATGAATTGGATGAATTAAGATCCATTGTTGGAGATCAAACGGCACAATTAGAAGAATATAGGAATAAGGTTGTCTTTCTCTTTTAATTTTCTAAAAATTCTAAGCAACATTTATTTACCATTGCCTCGCAGTATATGCAAGCACAACAAAATGTCGAAGAACTGAGGCGTCAACTGGATATGATGGAGTTAGAAAATCAACGGATTAGCGATCAAGTCAATTTAGAAATCCAACGAGTTAAGAATCAATTTCAGGAAAAATTACAGGAACTTATTCCACTACCAGACATTTTGAAGGCGACTCAATTAAAATTGCAAGAATGTCAACAGTTGCAGTTGAACGCTGAACGCCGCGCTGAAAAATTGGAATTGGAACTTGAACGATCAAAAGATAAAGTAATAAAATTGGTTAAACGTATTTTTTAAGGATGATGTTAACAATTAACGAATATATTTAGGAAGCGGCAGCTTTAGCTGAGTTGGAAAAATTAAAAGAAGAAGGGGCAAGCGATTCAGCGAATGCAATAAGTTTACGAAAGAAATTAGAGGCCAGCGAGAAAAAGATAGCGGAAATGGAAGCGGAAATTAATGCTAATAAGTATGTAGCGGGAACATACGAGGGCATTCGTTAAATGAAAATAAAAAAATCACCTATTTCACATAGTACGCATGCGTATCTACTGTATCAGTCATATTCGCTGCGCATGATCCATAATAAGTACTGAAATAACCATTTGGCCATCAAAAATTGACAATGGCCGTGTTCGTTGCTGAGTTTTTCTGCTCAAAATGAGCTGTTGGCACATGCGCAAGGAATACGCATGCTCCAAAATACTTTATATGAGCACAAGTATTTCGTACTTCATAAAAATATTCTTGCGCATGCGCTAACAGCTCACTTTGAGCAGAAAAACTCAGCAACGAACACGGCGAATTACTAATCGATCAGGCGCAGTTGTACACGAACACATCACTTGCTTGTAGAGATGGGCGATTTTCTAAAAACATCGGTTCTTCAGAATCGATTATTACAGTAACTGATGTCTTTTAATCGATCTACTAAAAACTGTTACCACTGTAACCAGTTACAAAACAAAAATATACTAGAGCAGTATTTTCCAAACGCCGGTCCGTGGACCAGTACCGCGAAAATATTTCACCGGTCCGCAGAAAGATGTCCGAATTACAATAAAATACGGCAAAAATGAATGTAAATTTGATTATTTGCTTAAAAAAAAGAATTGGGGGGCTAGCTTTATGCAACAAGAAGGTTTTTGGGGATAAAAATTACACGTTTTGGAATTTAATATTTTTATTTATAGCACATAACAGTATACGTCCAACCCAATACAGCACAATTTTTTTTTTTAAATGATTTCGGAAATGATTTTTTTTTTAAATGATTGCGGAAATGATTTCAAGCTATAAGATTTCTATTTAAAATTAAAGAACTGCTTTTAAATATTTCTCTAATCCTTAAGAAACTGTCAATATTTATCTGAAATATATGGTCGACCAAGTGGTCGGAAAACGACATTTCATATTACTCGACTTAACGTGATTCCAATTAATGGCGGAAATGTTTCCAAGCTATAAGAATTCTATTTAAAATTAAAGAATTGCTTTTAAATATCAGAGTTGTGCGTGTAATTTACTTCGGGTAAATTACACAGTTTTTTACATGTAAAAAACTTTGTAATTTACACATACTTGTTTTGATAAAAAAAAAACTGTAAAAAATGTAAAAAACTAAACTTTTTAAATTTAATGGATATGTAAGCGTTACTGATGGTATTTCCATATTTGCTATTGAAGTATTTGCTATATTTGCAAAGTAAAACTTAATAATTAAGTAATTTGAAAATTAAAAATATAAATGACAAACAGGAAAAAGAAAGGTTAGTTTGATAGAATAATTTATTTAAGAATTCAATATTAAAAAGATTTTTATTTATGCAGTTAAATTTTATTAAAGGTATCAATCATCTTCATCATCATTATCATCAGTGATTTTATTGTTATTATAATTTAAAGAGAGATAAATATGTAGTAATTTTTTTGATCTGTCAAAACTCAGTTTGTTACTTTGGAAATTTAAAGCTTTGTAGTCAGTTGTGGATGGCCTTCTACCAGCAGAAAATCAATTTTTGTGTCGACATTTTGTTTACACGTTTTTTAATGTGAACTTATAAACAAGTAATAATCGTCAAAATAAATTGTTTGTCAGTCAAATGACAAATGATTTAAGTATTTTACATTTTTTACAATTTTCTACAATTTTTTACGGTTTTTTACAGTTTTTTACGTATTTAAACAATTTTTTACATAAAAATGTAAAAAACTGGTTTTTTACATCACATGGCACAACTCGGTTAAATATTTCTCTAATGTTTAAGAAAGTGTCAATATTTATCTGAAATACATGGTCGACCAAGTGGTCGGAAAACGACATTTCATATTACACGACTTAACGTGATTCCAACTAATGGCGGAAATGATTCCAAGCTACAAAGATTCTATTTAAAATTAAAGAACTACCTTTAAATATTTCTGTACCGTTTAAGAAAGTATCAATATTTATCTTAATTACATGGACGACCAAGTGGTCGGAAAACGACATTTCATATTACATGACATAGTGTCATTTTCGTATCATTTGTTTTTTGTTTTTTTTTAAAAAAAATTGTTTTTGTAACATCGATTAACATCGCCCATCTCTACTTCTATAATTTTATACCAGTCGCAAACGTCCTAGGTCTGTTTTGGTTGCATACACGAATTTTGCCAAAATATTTGAGCTTTCAGTAGTGCCTGGCCTTGAGTGTTGTCACAAATGTTAGATAGATGCTAAAACCGTTACCCTGTGCAATTTATACATATATTGACATAGATAACACAGGTAACGTGTGTATCTACGCTTCTACACCAATCTGTGTATTTCGCTTACAATATAATATACACGACGCTAACATCGCAACTAGTGCGACAACATACACGGATCGGTGTATAACAAATATAATTTATATTCAAATCGAACTCTTTTTTTTGGACAATTTAACTCATCAGAATATTGTAGTTTTTTCACTTTTACCATGGAAAAAAAAGTTAGGACAGATTTTTGCAGCGAAAAAATGGTACAAAACATTTCATTGGTCATTTTATTGTAGGTAAACACGATAAAAATAAAATAAAAATTCGTAGTGGTAAATTTATCTGATTTCAGAACCATAGTACCAATGTATTAAATAATAATATGAATTATACTAATTTATTTTATTCGTTAAATTGTCATACCGTATTACACTTGAGTTTTATATTTTTTCTGAATAAATTTGTGTTTTCTGCAACTCAAATTTCTTGCCTAAAAGCAATTTAACTCGAAGAATTGTCAACTAAAAAAACGCTTCAGCTTCGCTGTCGCGTTTTTGTTAGTTGGCAGTTCTTCGCGTTAAGTTGCTAGGCAACAAATTTTCGTTAGACAAACCTAAATTTATTCGAAAAAATACAAACCTCTCGTGTAATAAATAAGTGACAATAACAGAAAAGAAATAGCTTGTTGGGAGGACAAATGTTTACTTCTTGAAAAAGAACTGGACGAGAAAAAACATGAAGTCACCATGCTCAACAGTCAACTGACTCAACTCCGTGAAGAATCTGCACGCCAAGTGGCTCGCGCCAAAGAACGTACAGAAACTGTTCGCCGTTCGTTACAGACTCAAATTGCCGATTTAGAGAAAGAATTGGCTCAAAGTAGAGCCGCATGTCGATCAGCTCAAAAGGAACGGGACGAGGTAAAATGACGTAAAATCATTTAATATTTTTCGATTCTAGTTTTTTGGTGTTTTCTGTAGATTCGACAAAAGATGCAATGCCAAATAAATAATTTGAATGAGAGTTTCGAACAGGCTCAAAGTCGAATTCGAAGTTTACAGGGTCATGTCAACTATTTGAAAACGTCATATTCGACAATGTTTCATGAAACGGGTGACGGAAATCAAGGTGACGCTATTGGTTGTACGTGTAATCTTCCTGTATAATCGGAATTAATCTGCAACTTTTTGGTTTTTTTAACACGATAAATTATACAGTGTGCAATTGGTACGATTGACTAATTTTAAGGACAATTTTATGAATAAATAAAAAAGGGATTTTAATTAATAATGTTTTTGTTTACTATGTTTACATTCAAGAAATAAATATAACTAACCTAAAATTTTTTATATTTTGTTTTAATTTTAGGAACTTTAAATTGAATTTATTGGTAATGATAAGATTCCCTAGCGACGAATCATCGAACTAACATATGACAGATATCAAGAAAAAACAAAATAATTTTTAATGAAAATTAATAATAATAAAAAAAAGCAATTTATTATGTTAATTCATCGTAAATATTATTATTTATCTAATTTAAAAAAATTAATTAAAAAAGTAATTTTTTAGCTATTAACCAAGTATGATTAGAAACACAATATGACGTCACGTTTCCTTATACTTCGACACTATCACCGCTAGGGTTGTTGCTTTAAATACCAACGTTTATCAAACTTAATCCAAATTTAATTAATTTTCAAAAATTAAAAATTTCTTTTCCTAGTTAGAAGAAAAACAAGTAATTTTCTTTCTTAGTTACAAAACACTAGAGATGTCGATTCTCAAAAAAAGATCGATTTTTGGATCGATTTAAATCGAAATAAAAAAAATCGATTAAAAAAAAATCGATTCTGTGAGATCGATCTAAAAAATCGAAATTTTGAAAAGTTTAATAAAATTAGCTGATAATTTTTGTTTATGGGACTTAGTTGATAGTACATAGGTAATATCGTGTAAAAACGCCTTACATTATATTTGTAAAGGCGATGAATGAGTTAACTTTTCAATTATAATTATAAAAAATAAGGCAGTTGAATATGTAGGACGAATACCATGAACCGAGTTTATTCAAAAATTTCAAACAAATTGACAAAAAAACGTTTTCTAAATAAGTCGCTTTTGTGAGAAAGGGATCGTCGTTTGCACAGATAGTTTTGTATTAATAGTCTGACTTACATAGAGCCATAGGAGGGGTTCGTTGATATAACGAGTAAAAAGTGACAATTAACAAAAATAGAGTTTTTGGTGTTTCATTTTAACACATGTTTCTTTGTAGAATTACTATTAAAATGAAGTTATTTTTGGAAAAAATCGGTTATCGATCTCTTACTTTTAATAATCGATTCATGAATCGATTCAAATGAAAAAAATCGAAAAAAGAATCGATTTTTTAAGCTTCGATTAATCGATTTTCGATTAACCGATTTAAAATCGACATCTCTACAAAACACTTATTGCTATGTGAAGAACGTGAGAACAAATATTAAATTATGCGTATAATTCCGTGATTTAAGGATTGTCATTTTACGTTACTGGCGAAGAGATCTTTCGTAACTGTCCAAGAACGAAATTGCCGCAAAACTTTTATAAATCAATGAAATAACATTAGACCTGGTACATTTATCACACAACTATCGAAAAGTATCTGTGATACGTTAGTTCCGCAAACGCCTACCAGGGAAATTTAATTGTTGCCAGTCAACATGTCCCGTAGTGAGCTATCCTTTAAGTAGAATGAAAAAAAACAACGATTCTCTTGCGTACAGAGATTTCATTTATAGAGCTTTTTATCTGTGAAAAACACGAGACCAGACAATTATTCTCTTACAGAATTTTCTCATTTGACGAGGTTCGACTGTATTAAGGTGTTTATTAGATTTGTATGTAACAGTCAAAAATTTAATTATTGTGAATTCCTCTGTAAAATTTTTGGTAATTGAAGACGTGAGTGGATGAAGGTGTTATGTAACATTTTTTTTCAAAAAGTCATATTTTGTAAAATTTTGGAATATATTATGGTTTCATTACGCCTAATAATTTTGTAAAAATTCAATAATAAACACATGCTATTGCATTGGAAATAAAATTATAAAAAAATGTTACATAACACCTTCATTCACTCATGTTTTCAATTATGAAAATAAGTTTTTAATTTTTATCTAAGACAAAACAATTATTTCAATAATATATCTGATTTTTAAAGTTTTTCCTCAAATTTAAAAGAATAAATTGATAAATTATAAAATAGTCGAGTAAGGATCATTTATTCAATATTTTAGTACAAAAATTATTTTTAGAGGCTGTTTTGACCAGACTTTTTCAATTTAAATAATCTTTAGTATTTGTTAAGTTTAAAACGCTTTCCATACATGTATTTAATCTATTTTATTTCAACGAATACTTATTTAGGAATAATGTACTTCTAAATTAAATATGAATTTGTAAATTATAGGGAAGTAAACAATCAGTAGCTAATGTAGCTTTCGTAATTTAATTATTGTTTATATTTAAAATCAACTAAATTACACTTCTTGTGCATATCAGACATATCACTCAAGTATCTCAGGCATATTGTGTACAAGTGAAACAGTTTATGGTGCAGCTAAATAACAAATGTCAAGTCAAACATTTTTGTTGAATATTTTGTTTTTAAATTGTTAAAGACAAAATGAATCTATTAATACATAATGTTGATCTCATTTGTCGTGTTTGTTTAAATACAAATATTGATTTGCACGATATATTTACGAAAAATGAATCATCGTACACAATTGCATTTTCATTGATGGAGTGCGCGCCTGTCGAAGTAAGTTATTTATAATAAAATATTTTTTCTACGACTACTATAAAATTGCTTCTTTATTGTACAAAATACTATCTAGGTAAGCTTGTTTTTACTAACAGCTGTACAAAAAGTGGCTCTTTAGACGCATGTATACGTAGAATACCGCAGGTTACTACACTTTTACTAATTCTTATATTGTATCGTATACTAGCTTTTACCCGCGGCTTCGCTCGCGTGACTTATGAAATTATGACATCTAGTTAAATCGTATAAAGTGTACTTACATCGGGTTGCTATTGAGAACTGTTACTTTTTTCTTGGGAGCTTTCCCACAGAAATAAAATATTCTTCCCGAATAAAAAATAGACTATACATTCTTTTTTTTATATCATTTTAAATATAATTTCCCACGGGGGTAAGACTTCCCATAGGATTAAGATACTTTCCCGGGGTCGAAAGTAACCTATGTTTATCGTTGTATATTGTTCTTTCTGCTAACAATATGCTAATCAATTGTCCGTTGTTATAATTTAAATATCAGGGTGACCGACCCCGGCCCGGTGGAAATTTCATCTGTATGGAATTTGTTAAGAATAGTAGATGGGCCAACTGATGATAACTGAATAGTTACCGGTTGTTTATTTCCTTATAGGATACAAATAATAATAAACAAATATTTTACTTCGCAAAAATACTACTTTTATTTTAAATATCACTTGTATTAAAAATATCACTATTAATATTATAAAGAGTGCGAGCAGGCACGAGCTTTCAAAAGTAAAATATTTGTTTATTATTTACAAATATGGAATACCATAAAGTAACGCTCAAATCTATTAATATACAAATAATATTTTGAACAGTAAATAAGTAATTTCATAGTAGTCGTCGGAAGAAATATTATTATTATTATTATTGGTGGTGGTATCTATAGAAATATTAATATTGTAAAATACATTTAATTAGTAACAAATGAAATGATTGTTTGTTTCAAGATCATTTGATTGATTAGTATATTATTTGCTATAAGCTTTTGCCTAGAGGGGATACAAAAATCGACTACAGCGCTCATGGTGAACAAATATATCTGTTTATCAGGACGGTATTTGTACATACTTTTACTATTTTCTTTAAGAAATAGTATTTTTTTTTTTAAATACTTGTTTGATTTTTTCAAGGCGAGTACTTATTACAATTTCTATTTACCAGATTCTAGAAAATAATAAAAAAATTTTGTAACCCTACTACCAAACGTCATTTTATTTTGAAATTTTCAAAAAAATATCATAAAAATTACCTCTTATGCTTTTTCTTATTAAAAAATATTTTATTTTCAGACATTTTTGAGGTAAAATGAGCAGATGTATGGCTTTCTGAAAAACAAATTTCAGTTTTTTAATATATTTTCCATTTATTTAAATAGTAAAATGTCCTGCTAAATTGTTAAATAATCATTTGATGTAGACGGCTATACTTTCGGCTCGGAGCGAATATTATACAGGCTAGCCAGTTTCGCTAGTTTTTTGATCCCAATTTTTAAATGCATATATAAACTCAGTGGCGTAGAATCTAATTATTAAAAAATTGCAAACTATAATAGGTTTATAACGTGTGCTTTCGGAAATTGAAAATAACTAACTTCGTCTTGAGGACAGTGGATTGGCGAATATTTACTTACTTTAAATACAAAATCTGCTATCCATTTTTAAATTATACTTTTTACCTAGTTGAACGTCATTGATAAAATATATGAAAATTACAGAATTTTTGTGTAATTGTGGTATTTACTATAGTAACTAAAGGTTTGTTTACTCTTGTAACTACGGAGATGGCTTGTCTGTAGTAAGCTTTATTAGTAAGAAAAATGGGTATAGGACAATAACATGTAAGGGACGTCTATACACACGATTTTGATTGGATGAATATCGAAATAAAAATCGTTTAATGATATTTGCGGGTTTATACACATACGATTTCTTCTTTCGATTTTAAAAAAAGAAAATGGCGCTTACATAAAATATCAGCTTATAAGTATTCACATAACCTCTAATTTTATATGTATAAAGGTGGTATAAATAGAGATGGGCAATTACCGGTATTTAGAATTCATGTGACGTGACCGTCACAAGTACCGTTTTATGACGGTTATTGACGTCACAAATTTTTTTTTAACTTGTCTGTTGGGTAAATGTCGGTCACAGGGTCAGTCACAATTGTGACCGTCAAATACAACTATAAGACGTTTTGTGACGGTTCTTTTTTCCAAAAAATTGATTAACTAGTTAAGTTATAACAATTTTTCTAGGTCTTTTTCGTTATTTTATGACCTTAAGATAGTAAAGTCTGATCCCAGTCTGCTTATATAATTTACTAAAATAGATGTTTAAGTGCATGTACGTACCAGATTTTTTTTTTTTGAAAAATATAATAGTTTGTAAAAAGAATTTGGCTAATTATTATTTCAATATCTTAAATTGATGACTTACATTATAATATACATATTATAATAAAAGATCTATTTATTCATTTTTTAGATATTTTTGAGATCCTAAAATATTTTTATTTATTTATTCGATTTCGGTTTATCGATTTATTACATGTTCATGAACACAATATCCAGTAAATAAACATAGGACCAAATGACACCACGTTACAGCGATTCCCCGCTAAAGCATGTTATTATCTTTATTTAATTCAAATGTATTCTGCCAGATGGCGTTAATTTATGACGGTCTTGTCATAACTATATCGGTCACAAAACCGTTTTGTGACGGTCAAAAGTTGGTAAAATTACTCGTCACAAGACCAGTGCACATCTCTAGGTATAAAGCATTATACCTAAATGACAATTATAAAATACACATAATTATATGAAATATTATAAAATGTCAACCATACAATTGAATTTTTCTTTATTTTTTAATCTTATTAAAAACTGAACAAATTGAAATGTCAAATGTCAATGAAAAAATAAATTGCACGCACACTTTAAAATAATAATATGCACATGATCTTTCTTAATATTTTCAGTTTGCGCCATTTTGATTTTCAAAAAATCGAACTAAAATAGGATTACAATCTAGTTTTATAAAAATCGTTTTAAAATCGAAGGCAGTACGATCATAATTGGATTACCGGTTTACACATCCAATTTTTATACAATTTTCGTTCGATTCGATTAACATTCGATTGAAATCGTATGTCTAAACGTAGGGTTACACACTCGCACAATTACGCATTCGCCGCTGCGCGGTTCTTGCGTAAATTTTTCCACTCATGTGTAATATGCAACTTAAAACCTCATTACGTAATGTACTATATTAAAAACATCATTAAATTTTTGAATTGTTTGACACAGATATCACCAGACGATGGTTTACCACATCAAATTTGCACCGAATGTGTACAAAAAGTTCAATATATGCAACAATTTAAAAATCAAATTATCACATCCGACACGACACTTCGTCAATACTTGCAAAATTTCAACGACACCAAACCCGATGTAGACTACAATGTGAAAGATTCCGAACCGGTAGACGTGACACCAGACATTGATTTAAACGATGTCGAGGTGAAAGAGGAAGATTCCGGGGTGGCGGACGATAACAAAGACGATGTCCTAAAACCGATTAAAACCGTGAAAAAGCGTAAGGCGCGCAAAAAAGCCGAAATGAAGAAAATATGCGACGACATGGACGATGAATTTGACGTGAAACTTCCGCGGATACGAAAAACGAAAACGAAAAAACAATACGATCGACGTGTCGGTGGCCCATTCAAATGTGACCAGTGTGAACGCACCTGTACAACAAAAGGTAATCTGGCGCTACACAAGCGGACACACACCGGCGAGAAACCGCATATGTGCGATTTTTGTGGCAAAAGTTTCGCATGGAGCTCGTATTTGATAAGCCATCGACGCACGCACACTGGCGAATATCCGTATCAGTGCGATTTTTGTAGTAAACGTTTCGTACGCATCACAGAGTATAAGGATCATCGAAGGATACATACCGGTGAACGTCCCTACAAGTGTGACGGGTGCGAGAAAAGTTTCAAACAGAACTCACAACTTCGAGTACATAAACGTATCCATGCGGGTATATTCAATTATGAGTGCGACACTTGCCATAAACGGTTCAAGACCAAGTACGTGATGATCAAACATAAACGGATCCATACGGGCGAACGGCCGTACGAGTGCTCCATCTGTTTCAAAAAGTTCTCGCAGAATGCGTCGTTGTTCAATCATAATCGATTGGTTCACAAAATTAGCTCGACACGGCCCATATCGCTAGACGATTATTATAAAAAAGAGAATGTACTAGATAAATAATTTGTTTGAATTTGTAAATGATGAAATAAAATTAATTTTAAGTTATGTATTATAATCTTAATAATATTAAATAAAAAAAGTATTGGCATATCTTTTTTTTATCAATTCCAGTTTTTGAGTCTACAGCTTTTAGCGTTTCTTTACTTTCTCTGAATAATTAATTTTTTACACTGAACACTGAATCGAACATATTAACATATGTTTCCTAAAGATAACACAGGCATTAAATTTTGAAGCATGACTCCATTTTAGTAAGCCCAACTTGTAACCACGGAGACTTGTTTGTAAATAATAGATAAACCATTAAATTAATCCCGTCAGTCAATTTTTTTGCTTCAATTTCTTAATGTATTTGTAATACACAGCATTGTCTCTAGTCGATTCTCTCCTCAATGATTTTTTACCCTTTTTTTATATTGGTGGAGTGACATTTCAAAACGTATTTTGTCACAGTTACCAAAATCTTGGAAAATCATCAAAAACTATTCAATGTATCATCTACGCGTTTGTCTTTTTCAAGTTATTTTTATAGATTAGATGATTTAAAGTACAATTGAAATTGATTTTTCGTTAATATGTTTTTATAGGAAAAGAAAAATGGTTTTATATGATGGATAAAACACTGTTTGAATCAAACATGAGTATAAAAACAACGCGGTTTAAATAAATTTATTATTTTCTTTCTTAATTTTAACCCCTTTAGGACTAATGACGAGCTCAGCTCGTCATACTAATTTTTAGAAAAAATTCAACTGAAGAGTGTGCATTGTCTTATATCGGTAACTGGAGGCTGTATAGTAAAGAGCGGTCATATTGTAAATAAATTAAGCAAAACCGACCAAACTTGCAATTATACTTATAGAGATATTAAATTTTTTATCTAAAATATTGGAATATGCTTCGGTACCGTAACTTGGGGTAAGATTGGCCCAAGTCTTGGAAAAAGACAGTTTGATTTACTATTTGTTAGCAAATACAGCTATCAACTTGGTTCTTGTGGTAAATGACAGGTAGCAGCACTGACTATACTCGAATGCTAAGATTAATTTAATTCCATCTTTTACCACTGCTCAGTGCTACTCCAACTTCACCGTTACTTCTTGTGAATGTTTTGATGCAGACCAACTTTTGTTTACACATCCAGAACTACTTAAGATTTTTGATTGGTAAGTGTATAATAGCTTTCATTTAATATATATTCAAAATATTATAAGTTTGTTTTTTCTGATACTTACCTTGTTTATTTGTAAAATGTGATTTTGTAAGCTGGGGTAACTTTGGCCAAAGTATTGGGGCAAGATTGGCCCACCCTGTTTTTTTTTTTTAATTTCCATTAAAAGAACAGTATATTATGCAATAAGTGCGGGAAATTGTCGATTGCCCACGAGAGCGAAGTTGAGCGCACGATCGTAGTGAGTGCGCTCATTCGCTCAAGTGGGCAATCGACAATCCTGCACGAGTTGCATATACTATTTTTTATTACGAATTTCACATACTTTTTTCCATTATTATTACTATTTTTTATTCCTTTTTAAAACAATATTATTGAGTGTTTGTCTTTTTTTTTGAATTAAAAAAAAGTTTAAATTATTTTGTTGGTGGTTTCTATAGAAATAATTATGAAATATTTATTAAATGAAAAATCAGGAATTAAATGAAAAAAATTTACAAAATTACCGCCCCGGGCAAATACCCGGGTTGCCCGCCCTTGGAGCGGGCCCTGTCCCTAACATATTGTACACTATCTACTTACGTACAACCACAATTAAAAATGTCGAACATCGTCCCAAATAATATTTGGCATTAATTACTATGACATTATGTATTTGGGACAATGTTACCCCAAATAAAGGCAAGATTGTCCCAAATTTTCAGAACATCTTAAAATAGAAATTAAATAAGTTCTGAGCTCTAATAACTAGTCAATGCAGAGTTCAATAGCTAATAGTAAGAGGAAGTTACCTAAATATATATGAGAAATATAAGGCAGTTTACGTAAAAACGTCATAGAGGTCATGCCCCTCCCCCCTGAGCTGAAAGTATTTGCGACATATTCTTACGATTACACTAAAAAATTCAAACAAATAAAATTTAACATATAAATTTGCAAATTTCAAACATCTAGTGGTTAATATTTTTAAAAAGTATAATTTTAACTTGTAATTTTAAAATGTACACTCCGTACACACGTAGAAAATATTATAATTATTGTACATTAAAAGTCCTTGCATCTAGCTCAGTGGTTCCCAAAGTGGTCTATATTAACCCCCAGGAGTCGATAATAAGCTGCAAGGGGTCCATGTTGGCCAAAAAAAATTAGGGCTCGGTAAGATGTAAATGGGGATTTATAGCAACAGGGTATACGTACACCGAAGCAGGTTTTGGCTTGGTTGTTCTAAAATGTAAAAATGAGAATTTGGTGACCTTTTTTTTGGTTGTCACCTGCATTGACCAAAAATAAGGTCATCGACACCTCATTTTGGACAAATTATATTTTCGAAGTTGTTGCTGAATTTATGAATTTGTACAGGGGGTGTATCTAAAATCGAAAACAATGGCAAGGGATAGGGATCAACGACACCAAGAAGTTTGGGAACCTTTGATCTAGCTTTTGAAAATAGGAGAGAATAACATATTTTTTTAAAATGACCATTTATCAAATAACCAGTATAGATGCTGCACATGTGTTTAACAATTTTTAACAAAAATAAATTAGAAATTCATGCAGTTTTGAGCACTTTTTGTTAAATTTGCAATAGCGAACAAAGTTTGAGTCCCCCTCCCCCCTAAATTGAAGGCTGGGTTTGCCTCTGATTTGTAATATAGAATTTACCTATAAGTTTCACATAAAAAAATTCGCAGATTTGGACACCCTTTATTATAGGTATTTACAATAAGGACTAAAGTGTTAAGTCATAAAAATTTGACCCCCCCCCCCCGAGCTGAAGGCTTGATCCGCCACTGGTTTTGTACCATTTTTTTCGCTCTAAATATCTGTCCTAACTTTTTCCATAGTAATAGTGAAAAAGATACAATATTCTTATGGGGCTTGATACACATCATACACATGAGTTAAATTGCCAACCGAATTTACTGTTTTCAAATAAAAATAGACAATTACAAATAGGGTACTTGACTGCAATTGACAAATGATTCTAAATGCTTTGTTCTTACGTATAAATTAGTTAATTTTTGTTAAATTTTTAAAAATCTTCAAAAAAACCATTGTTCAATTTTAAATGAACAAATTGGCGGGAAAAACGATTTGGCGTAGTGACGTATGCAATGACGTCACGATTTAACTCAAACAGATGTCGCTTTCATTCATATCAACACTTGTCAACACGGTTTCAAATTTGTACACAACATTCAGCAATCATCATGCTCAGTTTTAGTGGTATTTACAACTTTCTACTTTGTTATCTTCTTCATTTATCATCATCGTAAGATTTTCATGAAGCCCTACAAGTATTAAATGCACTTTAAGAAAACGTAACTTTAAAATTGTAGCAAAAAATAAAAGCATTTTTAACATAATATTTAAAACAAGTTGATAAGGATATTTTACGTATTAAGTGACGATGTATTCCTTCCATCAATCTTTTTTGAGTGCAAAATTAATTGCAAACCAAAAAGTTCAAAATAAATTACAAAGAAAAACAACTTCTCTTGGTCAATTAGAATTGTAAAAATGTCACAATGAAAATGCAATTTGTCATAGACAAACCGTAACTAGCGTAACTAGAGTAATAAGATCTGCTATTAAAAAATGACATCATTTTCAAATATCACTGCGTTTTTAACCATTTAAATGAAGGCTAAAAATTTATAATTTTCGAAATCGAATTTTTAAGTAACTAAAGAATATTTTTATTTGTCACTACTAAAATTGAATATATTTAAGGACAATATATAAAATTATTCAACATTTAAAACAAATTTTGAATACAGTCAAGTACCGTATTGCTGCCATTTTTTTAAGTGTGAATTTTTGCCATCTGGTGATGAATGAAGAAACTACTGTCGGTGGCTAAATATTAAGTAAAAATTGTCTTTTAATTTTAAAATGGAATACCATAAAGTAACGCTCAAATCTATCAAATTTGATAATTTTTCTTAACACTGCACTTTTTGCAAGTAATGTCAGTGGGTAATTTTTACCCAATGCAGTGATGGTGTTATAAAAATAAACGCTAGTAATGAAGCGTTAAGAAAAAGAAACATATGACACAATATGTATTTTAATCACATAAAAGTGAAAAATCATACACACAGACAATTTTCTAGTTTTCATTTTTTGGAGTTCAATAAATAACGGAAAAATTATCAAATTAGTCGTTACTAGTCATTACAAAAAAAATTATTTTAGGGTCCGTCCACACGACACAAGCTTTACCACCGACTTACTTGCGCAAACCAGTTTGTGCAAGTAAACATGTACGTATGGACGGGAAAAAACGTAGCGACTTACTTGCACAAACCTGGTTTGCGCAGGTAAGTCGGTGGTAAAGCTTGAGCGTGTGGACGGTCCCTTAATCATTTAGTCGAGGGTAAAATAGTCGACTAAAAAATAATTAAATGTAAACCAAATCAGTCGACTAAACCGATTAATTATCCAACATAACTATTGAACACCACTGATACATAAAATCGACGTAATAAATGACAAGATACAGTTGAACTCTTTTTTATGCGGTCCTTTTTTGTGCGGTTTGTAAAAAATGGCCATTAAAATGCATAATTTGAATCAAAATCACGAGACAGTAAGAAACTTAAACAATTATTATAATAACTTTCTTTGATAAAAATTCTTTTTAACGGCTTTTAAGCATTTAATCAATACATTGCATAAGAACATAAGTTATTGTATCATTTAATTTTGTTACAGATGTATTTTTCAAAATTTTCATAATATTATAAAATTGAAATAAAATGTTTCTACGTGTAAATTAATGCTTTATCTTGTTTATAGAAGCAACTTCTAAGGAAATTTCTAAATTTTGAGCGTTTTGAGTGATGCTTTTCGATGAAACTTTTTTTATGCGGTCCCGACCAACCGCACAAAAAAAGTTTTTTTGTACAATCTGGATCGAACTATACTTTTTATAGCTATTTTTATGATATTTTTGAATACCGTAAAACCGTCTAGACTCGGACACTTTTTTACATTTTTTGGTATAATTTTATGTTTATACATGTTTCGTTCATAGATATCACCAATAAAAGTATTACCATTAGAAAGAGCGTATATTATTTGTTATATCCCTGACCCATTTGTTTCATTATAAGTAAAAATAATAAAAAAAAAATTAGTAAGTGTCCGGGTCTACACCCCAAATCCGTCTTGACCCGGACACTTACTTAAATAATGTAATAACATGCAAACTAACCTCTCCCATCGGGGTTAGGACAGTGTTTTATGTCGTCTGATGTCTTTGAACCTGTTAAAGGCTTCAAAACATTTTGTGGGAAGGGAGAGGGGTCAATACATAGTATGCCTCTCTATGAAGTAAACATGCGATATGACACCAGAAGGAGGCATAAACGGCGTAATTCTGGCGGAAATATAACGTATGGATAGTGGAAGTTACAGCCAGTGCGAATCGCGGCCATAGTGTAATAAACTGATGTGTCCGGGTCTAAACGGATATATGTATATAGCATGTATTTTTTTTTATATATACATCGAATATAACTTCAAACATCATTAAATGATGCGCGATAAAATTCTGAAGATATACATATCAAAATTAAAACAATATGACAATTATGACGAAAATTACATGTCTAAATTAGACACACATTTTATTACTTTGACAAACTGGAGAATAGTAATCCTGTAAAATGAGATAGTAAAAGTTGAAATCCGTAGTTTTTATTGGTACAGCTGTTTAGAGGATGTTTTTCTCTCTCTAATGACGTCAAGGACAAATTTTTATTGTAGCAGGTTAATGTAGAAACTACTTACTTTGAAGATTGGTGCAAAGTGTCCGGGTCTAGACGGTTTTACGGTATATTTTTTTTGTGCGATTTTTTTTATGCGGTCTCTATTCACCGCACAAAAAAGAGTTTAATTTATCAATTTGAGATTGCAGACGATCTGGCGCTGCGGGAGCACTTTGGGAACTCCTTTATCTATATCGTTAAATTACTGAAAAACATTAGATAAAGAGGAAACACGGAAAAGGGGAAGTGTTAAGGTAAAAGTTTTATAAAAAGAAACAATTTTATCGAAAATATTTTTTGATTATTATTTAAAATAGAAAGCCATTACAGTGCTAATCTAAAACAATACATATACATAAGGTACAAATACTAAAATTATAAAACAAATATCGTAAAATTTCATGTGATTATTTTTTCCGTTTCGAATTGCCTTTCGAATAACTACGTAACGTGCGACCCACATTCGGCGAATTATGACACTCTTTATGCTTTGTGAGTTCATGTTTCGATTTAAATGATAATTTACAACTATCACAGTTTAATTTGATACGTTTTTTATTACGTTCTCGTTTTCGCCGTGTACAGTCGAGTGTTTTAATAAAAATCGAACGATAACAATATCGACAATAATTTTTATAGACAATTTGTGGCACTGTTGTCGGATTTGCACGCAAACCGTATTCCGTCAACGACCTTGAACAAATCTTGCAACGATACTCGTGTAAATGCACCTTTTTACTGTGTTTACGAAATTCGAATTTTGTTGAAAATTTCTCGGCGCACTTTTTACATTTTAGAATTTTTTTTGTTTTTGTTATTTCGTTTGGTTTTTCATTTTTCGGGCATGCAATTTCAATTTTTGGTTCGTTTGTCGATTCAACGGTTATGTTTTCATCATTGTTAATGTTTGTGGGGCGTGGCGATAATTTTGTCTCATTTTCGTCGGATGAGTCGATTATAATTGTATCACACTGTAAGATTTGCGGTTCAAATTCAACTTCACAACTCATAAAATGCGTGTATTTATTGTCCCGTTGTTCACTATTTTCCTCCTGTGACGACAACGAATTCGTATCGTAATCCAGATCATCACCTTGTGGTATCCCGATTGTGGTTTCACTGTTCGATTGTCGTAAAATTATGTCCGATTGAATGCAGAGGACGCGAAAATGTTGCGCTGCCTGCAATTTGTCTAAACATACTTCACAAATTACTGACGGGTAACCATCGCCGGGCACAATCTGTTTGTGATCAAAAAAATTATTGGATTATATTTAAAATTGGATGAATATTTATAGAGTACATACTTTGATGGGAGCACACTCCATTATGGCTGGTGCAAATTCAAATATATCCCAAAATTCACGGCATACCATCAAACAAATTCGACAAACGTTACAGTACGATGACATTATTAAACGATTTTTATAGTATTATTACATTTGTTTAAAAAAAATTATTAATTAAAAAATGAAAAATTTAAAAAAAAGAAAAATTACACCAGTCACGTATTATCAATACAAATATGTACGAGAAACACATAATCAGTATATCACATAATATTACATACTAATATTACACATATGTATGTACATATGAATGTGATATGTAGCATATGTAACGCACTAACGTATGTTACATATTAATAAGGCTGCGGTTACATTGGATACGAATTCGTACGAAAATTGATTCGTACAAGCTCGTACGAAATTCATTCGTACGACTGTGTGGTTACATTGGATGTTGGATACGGAATAGTAATACGAATTCGTATTTAAACTGAAAACCGTTAATATAATATATTGCATGATATCAAACAATGGATCCAGCTACCGAATCTTATTTATTAGAATTATCGTTTTCAAAATTTATAATTATAGAAAACAGACAATTCTGGGTAAACGATTATTTATTATTCATGTAGAGCAAAAAAAGCTGAGCTATGGAATTGCTTTGAATAAATTTTTAGAGTACTTAAACATGTCACAAGCTCACAAGTCACATTCAATTATATTTTAAAATCTACTGAATTTCAGCTTCAATATTTAGTTAATATTTAATTAATTTTTCATTATACATACTTAAAATGTTTTGGTTAGGTTAGGTTAGTTTTGTCATATTTAATTAAAAAATTATCTAAACATTTTCTCTGCCACCTTATTCCACAATTTTTTATTTAATTTTCTATTATGATAATATTTATGTTTTTGATCCCTTAAAAACCGCCTTTGTTCAACAAAAATAATAATTTTTTAAAGTTCACTTATTAATTTTTAGGAGTTGTTCCACCGTGGTTGGAACTGTATTAAAATTTGGATGTAATCCTAGTGTATGTAGTATGTCTTTAGGTATAGTTTTATTGGTTTTGTTTATAACCCATTTCGGATTAAATTTTATGTTTTTGTTGTAGTTTTCGTATAATTTATTTATGTGTTTCATTTGTTTTGATTTGATTTTTTTGTGATAATTGTTTGAACTATTTTTTATATGGTTTTCAATTATTGTGTATTCTTCTTTATTAAGTTTATTTATAATTAGATTCTTTATTTTGTTTAAGTTATTTTTGGTTTTATTGTATTTATAGTAGTAATTTTTGATGTACATATTGTAAATTGTGTTTTGGAATTGTTTAATTTTATCAGAGAAATCCTTTATGTTTATAATTTCTTGAAATTTATTAATGTTTATTTTATGTGGATATGTTTCAAATTTTTTTAGTTGATTGTAATACTTAGCTTTATTGAGGTATTTTTCAGTGGTGATTTGTAAATTTTTCATTTTATTTATTAGTTTCTTTGTGTGTTGACCATATTTCATTTTGATGTGTTTTACCTCCATTATTATATTCATTTATTATATACAACTCCTAAAAATTAATAAGTGAACTTTACACAAAAATCCACCAAACAAAAACTAGAAAGTACAAACTATAATAATTTTTTTTAAATCCATCATTTTTTTCGTACGAATTCGCATCAAAAAACAAAATATTTTGGTTGTATTAAAAAGTCGTACGAGCTCGTACGAAAGAGTCGTAAGCAGTGTAACCACGCATGTCTAAATGTATGCATTTGTTTAATTCGTATTAACTCGGATAAACTCCTACGAATGAATTTTCGGATGAATTCGTATCCAGTGTAACCGCTAACTTAGGCTGGTCGTCCATTGGTTGCGGACAACTGCGATATTTGATTCGGACGACTACGCACGTTTGTCGTTCGTCCGATGTTTACTATCCGTCCACTAGCCCAATATTCGTTAGTATTTTTCTTTTTAATTTTCTTTTTCTCAAGCTAAGATGCTATAAAAATACGTAAAAAAACAATTTATGGAACGTAATATGCAAAGGTACATAGTTATAATTGTAATTTACCTTCAGTTTCATTTCAAAATAAAAATAAAAATCTCATGAAACGGACTTCTTCGCGCGAAAAAATCCAAACAAAATTGGATCTGTTTGCACTAGGCCTGGGTAACACTGCGCTTTTATACGCACGGAAACGGATGAACGAGACACTTTCACTGGACGAGGATATATAGCTTCACAGCTGTTTGGATCGTTCGTCCGTTTTCATGCATATTCATCCGAATTAAATATCCCACGTTTTGGCATCCAAAGGACGACCAGCCTTACATATACATATATGTATGGACCATATATGTTATGTATGTACATATGATACATATGTATCTTGCTATTATGCATGTTAAATAATACTTATGTTAAATGATAACCTTGATAAGTATGTAAATAATTAGTAACGTTCATATTTTACCGTTTAAATAAACAGTAACATAAAATGAATATTTTATTATTTATTAGTAGTCTTATTATACATAAATGTTAAAAAAGTTATCATTTTTTTATTGTTGTGATTAAAAGAAATTGTAAATTCTGTTAACGAAGATTTTTGTAGTTAACTGTAGGTATTCAGATTTGTGAGCGAACTTTGTTACAAAACATTGCGAAACGGAGCTTCCATCGTTACGAACCAGAGGGTTCTGTTCAAAAAAAAAAAAATTAACCTTGGTTAAATATTTTTTTAAGGCTTGTCTTTGATTTTTCACGGTATAAATTCTTAGCTTCTGAAGTACATTCATATTCAAAAATTACAGAATAAAAAATAAACAGTCATTAAGTTTGAAACCGGTAGTTTTAATATCTAATTTTTTTCAATCAGAGCCCTCTGGTTTGTAATGGTGCAAGTTTCGTTACAGAGCGTTTCGTAAGAAAATTCTCTCACGAATACGAAGGTATACCTGAAAAGAAAGGAGAACGATAATTACACCACAGATATGCAACTAGTTGTAAATTACACAGGTATTCAACAGTTCACTATTAAGCTACTAGTTAGCGCTCGCGATAGTGTGTTACTATAATAAACTTATTAGTAGATATTCTATAATATTTTATAAAAAGGGAATAAAAATTTTTTAGTTTTTAAATTTACTTACCTTATTTATCTCTGTTTTTTCATAAAATTTAGAAAATATAACTTTTCAAAATAATATATCTTATAACGTTAGTTAAATTTTATAAAATGTATAATTTAAAAAAAAAAATTAATGTAAGGAAAATTAGATATATTAAATATTTTTGTTTTAATAGTAATACTGTTAGTATCTTTTTCAAGATTTCAGAAAAAAAGGATTTTTTTATTAAGGCAGTGTAATACGAGAAGTGTTAAGTAAAACTTAAATAAAAGATGGTGAGAGGGTATACTTACACAGGAATAAAATCTGCGTTTTCATAATATATATTCTACACGTAAAACATTATATCCAAAACCAGTATTAGTAACCATTGGTATTATTTTTGGTTTTTATTTTTTATTTCTTTTATTTCGTCAAATTTTAAAATCATTTTTGGTTGATTTAATAAAATTTCCCAAAAAGATTAGGATTGTTGGGGTAGGTACGTGCCTAAATATTTTACGCAATTTTTCAAATTTAATAATTACTTGTATAATGATAAAATGTTATATAAATCTGTTGTTCTTTTAAATTAAAATATTTTTAAATTTAGCAAGATTGTTTATTTGTTGAAATATTTAAGAAAGATTTGTAGAAATAAGGATTTTCATAAACAAAAACGAATATTAAATAGGAATGTCGTATATTAATCAACATTTATAAAATATTTTAAACTGTAACAAACATGACTAGATTCATATTGATTCGTCATCAAAATAAAATGATAAATTTTATTAATTAAATCCTTGATAATACAATAAAACAATCGATCGACTCACATACGTTAGGCACAGAGAATTCATTTTCTTCAGTTGGCAGTATTTCTCAAGTTTCACGTCGGAGTCGATATTATTTTTTAAATGTCAAATATGTTAATTCTTCTTATCTGCTGTCATGTTGGCTACACTTTAAATAGTGATACAAACATAACAAATAAGAAGTTTCACATATTTGGTTTTCGAATAAATTAAAAAATGCAACACATATGCACATATATATATTGTTTTTTTTTTTTTTTTTTGTATATATATGTACATATATTCACGCATGTTTGACAAGGCGTTTATATATATGCATGTATACATATATACATATATATAAATATATACATACATATATATACATATATGCACATATTTACACATACATATATATGTATACATATATATAATAAATTTATCAAACTTCATTGTTAGACAATTCAGTATAATTTATTGAGCAAATGATATGCTGACAAGAGAGATTGGAACGATCATTTAGTAAATCTTAGTTAAATCTCAGTTCATATAATTACAAGGCGAAATTCAAAATTTGTTTTAAATAGATGTTATTATACAATTACACAACTTTCTCAAAGATCACAAAATGAAAACTGAATCTATTTATTTATTTTTTAATTGATAGAAAAATTTTATAAATCATTTTTAATTTATTTTATTTAGCATTTTTTGCGTAATAAAAACAACCTTTCAATGTTTTTCGTTGAAATTTTCTTTTATGTACAAATAATTTTTTTATTTTATATGCTCTATATAATAAAATTATAACTAGTATTTTTTATTATTTTATTTTTTTTTATTATTTATATATAAACGGCATAGAACATTTTCAGTTACTAGAATAGATTCTAGAAAAATGTTTGTTTACTAGATTAAATTTTAAGGCTTTCACATAAATTGGTAATTATTTATGTAAAAAGTAAGTTTTTCGATTATTTTAGCATCTCCAATTTTTTTTGTTTTGTTTTAATTATTAATTTATTTGTTTAAATTAAAAAGCGTTCAAAAATTTTGATTTAATCAGACGTCCATTTTTTGAGAATCTATATATTTTAATGATAATTAAAAAAATAAATAGGTATGTATAATAACAAAAAATTGGAAACAATGATACAAAAATGATAAAATTTGATATTAACAAAAATGTATTTATAAAAACACGTCATAGCTTAATATTTTATAATTTATTTAGCCATTTTAAAAGTTGTGTATTGCAAATTTTGTAATACACTACATTTTTTTTTATAGGATTTAAACTCGTTCATATTACTTTTACGAAAATAAACTGTATAAAAAATTATAAAAACAATTATTTCAATTATCATAAAATTTATCTCATACTATATTTAATATTTTTTATAAATAATTTATTTTTTAATTTGATTATCTACAATGTAATGATTATTGTTATTAGCATTGGAATTTTATTTGCGGTTTACGACATTTGGTCACAGTTTTATCTTTCATTCCCACGTTTTTTTCTTTTTTTATTAATTATTATTAAAAATTATCATTTATCTTAGATATAAATCATTTTGGTAGAAGCCATACTTACAACTAAAAATGTTGTCTGCCATCTAGGAATATTACTTCGTATGAAAGTTTTAAACTTAGATATTACGACTTTTCTAAACTAAAAAATAAAAAGTAAAAAAAAATGTTATAAAATGAAATGCAAAATAAAAAATATAAGTATGACCCCAGCTAAATATTTTTTTTAAATTTAAATAAACAATTCACATAAAATCGTATAAAAAATTTAAATTTTTTAAATTAAATGTCTGTTCAATAAAATTTTCGAGCGTAGCTAGAGCTTCACGCTCAATATTAAAGCTTATTTCAAACGAATCATTTTTTTTATACATTTTTATTTTGGACAGACGTTTGAATAATTCGTTTTTATTACAAAATATTTATTTCCCGTTTTTAATTAAATTTTATAAAAAATGCAATTTTAGTATTTTATTGTACATTTGATAATATATATATATATAAATATTTGAGCGAAGTAGATTTAAATAAAAATAATTGTAATAATAAAAATATATATATTTATAATTATTTCAAAAATATTTAATTTGCATTTTATTATCTGTACTTATATGCATAAATTGAAATACTGAAATAACGAATTTTAATTACATTATTTACAAAAATATGAAAAATAAATAAGCTAAAATTTTAATAGAATAAAATATTTTAAACTTTTCTAGTTGCATGTCATATACTAATTTTTTTTGTAAAATACTGTTAGTTTTTTATGGATTAAAATGAATTAGAGATAAGGAATTGCCAAAAAAAAAAAAATAATAATAATAAATAAATAAAAATAAAAATAAACACAAAAAATCAGTTTACTTATTAAAAATTAATTAAAATAATTAGTAATGTACTCAGTAAATTTATTTATGTTATTTATATAAGGTGAAAACACTTCGTGTCTCCCGAATTATTTTCATTTTAATCCATAGATTATTTTTGTTTAATCTTGAATCACGTAATTACATTTTTTGGCGGAATATATAAAGAAATTAGTTTAAAAAGTTGTTTTGATACTTTTAAATTACGTTATTTAAAAGTTATAAAGAAATGTGTTTTTCAATTTTGACTTTAAACAATTAAAAATTTACGCCATTTTTAATTAAATAATTGTGCATTTTCTTGTGCTATTTTCGACATTAATTTGTTCGTTACATAAAATAATCAAATTAGGTAAAATAAAAATTGTGACCAAATGATCTCGTAACTTTTTTTTTTGGTGATAAAATGTTTTTTTTTTCTTTTTTTTTGATAGATGACAAAATGCGTGCGACGAATATATTGTTAACAAATTATTGGACGATTTCCATGTTAATACGATTGATTGTGTTTGTTTACAAAAAATATTATTTTTTATTTAATTAATTAAATTTACACAGTTAATTCAATATTAAAATGTTTTATATTATTTACATGTTCAAAATTGACCTTTTTTTAGCGTGCATATCAAAATGTACTTATTATTTTTCATTTCCGGTAGACAAACAAAAACAATCGTGGCCGTCAGTAAAGTACAGTAAATTTTTTATGGACATATGTATATATGTATACCCGCCTTAGCTATAACCAAATTGTATTTTGCTTTCAAAATAATGACATTTTTACAGACTTTCCATATCTATTTATTTAATTAAATAATTAATGTATGATTTTATATTGAAGGCGCTTATAATTTTTTTTTTTTTTTTAATAAGGATTGAACGTAGTAAAATAAATTGGAAGTAAGCTAAGTAAAATGTAGAGTATTTACGGTTATCTAATTTTTTGCGTAAAACCAAAAATTTTATTTTAATAAATGCTGTAAAAATTTCAATAATTTTGAATACTTTAATTATTTTATATTTTAAAAAATTCTTTTTTGAAATAGTATATATTTTTTGAACTATAAATAATTACAGTTGGTTTTAACCAGAGCTTGTAAGCAGTTTAACATTTTTTTTAAACGGTACAAGGAGGGCGTGTATAAAAGCTCTGTTCATTTTGTTTTATACATATGTATATTTATACACACATATATTTGGTACATATACGTATAAATATAATATATATTTAATAATTTTTTTTTTTTTTACTTATTCACTTACTTAATTTTTTTTTTTTTGACTGACTTGAATTTTTATAACTTTTTTTTTTCTATATAAAATAATTTTATAATTAAGTCGGAGCGATGTTGGTTGATATAGAACAAAACACTGATATTTCAGTCGATTATTCAAGTGATTTGTTTTTTATAACCATCATTGCTGGCAATGGCACGGTTTAGCTGACTAAAGATATATTTATAAAAGAGGAACAATTACATAACGAATGTTTGAGTTTTTATTCCATGTACGCATGTACAAAAACTGACAAATAATTCTCGCTAAAATTTTAAAATCACTAAAATATAGGTTATGTCTAGTAGTTTGTTTTTTTAAACCTGTCATAATGTTATTTTCTTAATTATATTTATCATATACCTATCATACAAAGGCAGCTTTTTAAAGGTTAAAAAATAGCAATACACTTATCCATATCATAAATGTAATATTATTTTAAATTTATATTAGCAGAGTTTATATTTAAACATTATGAGTCATATTCAGTGTTTTTTTTTTTTTTTTAAGGTTATAATTATCGACTACTCTTTTTAGGTGATTAGAGGAGAACCTAACTTGATCAAAAAAATATAATTAACAAGAATCTAAATAAAACAATTTAATTATTGTACTTCTTTAATTATTGCTATAAAATCATTAAGTTTTTTCTTTTTTGGATAATAAACGCAAACATTCATCTAGGAATATGTTCCGTCGCGAAAGGCAGGAAACTAGCGACAGCTCTCAACAAGGAAAAGTCATTAAGACTATTACTGTTTTTTTTCATTTTTTTATAATTATTTATTTATTAGACTTGTTAGTTTAAATGGTAAAATTTGGAGCTAGGCAGAAAGCTTTTTCCAACCCTAAAAAGTTAAGCTTCACACAGCCCAAAAATATAAGCACTTAAAACAGTGCTTATAACTATTTTCATTTAAAGTAAATTTAAGTGATTCAAATAAAATATTTTTCAAAAATGTTGCTTTAAAATTGTTCTGTAAGTACTGCGTGTTGCGGATTTTGTATTTGAATAAATGTTTTATTTGAAACACTAATTATTAATATTTAAAAACGACGTAGTATTTAACAATTGTAGTAATTATAAATATAATATCATTAATACAGAACAATTAATTTATGCTGTTTTAAATGACTTATATAAAATAAATAATAAAAATATAATTTAATTATCAATAAACAAAATAATAAATATAAATATTTATTCAAAATAATATAATAAATAAATAAATAATAATGACAATAAATAATAATAAATAAAAATTATAACAATACTATTTTGAATTTAACTTGTAATTAGCAATACAGGATTTGGTAACCATAATTTTTTAAAAAATAGCAAATTATTATACTTTAATTTAGGGGTATTGTATGTAAAATTATTAAGAAACTGATACTGTGTTCTATTATTATAAAATACAATGTTTAAACCACTAATGAATCAACGCGACGTTAAAAATAATTAGTGCCCCACGTTGGGCGCCAAATTCTATTTAAGTGTGGATTGTTTTGTAGTGCAAATTTTATATTTTATCAGCATAAAAACACTTTTTTTAAATAAGAAATGTATAACAAAATTTTATAATACCTCTGAATTATTAAAATTTTGTTCTTTTTTTGGATTATGGTTACCAGATCTTATATGGCTTAATATAAGTTAAATTTAAAAAAAGTATTGTTTGAATGAAAACGTTGATTTCAAGCTTGGCCCATTTAATTCTTTGGACAAGAAACATTTCATTTGCCAGTTTATATAAAAAAATTATTAATTTTGAAAAAGAAGTAAAACATTTCGGCAATTAGAATAATAATACTAAAAAAATAATCGGTATATCAACTGCGTACTGTAATTTAAATCTACGTATTTCTAGTTACAGTTTTTTTTCCCTAAAGATGATTTCGGCGTGATAATTTATTACGGGATGTTTCCTTATGATTTGTTTTGTTTTGATAGAATATTTTAATATACTATTCATTGAGTATTTTGTTTAATAAAAGTGAAATAATAGTTTATTTCAAACGACAGTAAATAGAGAAATATCTTTTTATTTTCCATTATGCACGTTTTTTTTGTGTTTAGAAATTAATTCAAATACCATTTTTAATTTGGAGGCAATAAATTATAAACTGACCCCCTTCAAGCATTTAAGATACCATCAACTGACCACGTCTTTTGGAAATTGCTTGCCTTGCTTTTCCCTGGTTTGATTTGGAAATTAATGGAGTAGTTGGCAACGACGGAGCAAGCGTACAGCTTGGGACAGTTCGCAATTATTGAACCAAGTTTCATTGCTTGGTTCGTAGGGGATTTTATGTCGGTGAAGTTGATGGTAGAAGGTAAATATGATAACTATAGAACTGAGAGGGGTTGGAAACACTGGATTTTTTTTTTTGTAAATATATCTATAAGTTGCTACGATTGCTTCTGGCTACTGTTTTTCATTTAAGTTAAAGTTAAACATTGTTTTTCACTTTTTTTTTACGTTTTTCTCTGTTTTTCTTTTTTTACTTACATTAATAAATAGTAGTTGGTTTTTTGCTTTATTTTTAGAGTAGTATAACTAGATTTTTTTTTATTGATTTACACTTTAAAAATGGCGTTCCTTTTGTCCTACGTAACTATTCATTAGTAGCAAGGTGAGAAATAGATAATATAATTTTAAAAGCATATTTTTTTTTGGTTTGGATTGCTTTTTTGTTATCTTAAACTAACAAAAGTTGAATGAAAATTACAATTATTTAAACTCGGTCGGTTAAAAAATATATATTGTGGTGTTATTTCCTAAAATATTTGTAACTGATGATGAACTGTCCATTTTTTTTTTTTTAGTCGAAAATCGGCAGTTTGTCAATTTTTTTAAATGTGTCTTCGATTTCTTAGTGACTGTATCGTTGATTTCCGTCTAAAATATTGAATAAAAAACCGAAAGGAATAAATTTGCTGATTTTGAATTATTGTGATGAAAATAAAAATTTCGAAACAGTCACTAGAAAATAAATTTGTTAGGACAGAAAACAGTAATTAGGTGTACAGAAGATTAAAATTTGAAAAATACATTCATTACTAGATTGTTTATTTTTTTTTTTTTTATTGAAATTTGTAACCAAAATGAAGGGGGTTTCTTATAATAATTATTCGTAATGTTTGGTCTAAAACGTGCTTTGGCTGGAAGATAAGAGGTAAGCATGCGCTCGCGGAGAACTCCTTTCATTCAACGTTCGATATCGATATGCAACTAGACGCAAACAAACGCCTAAGTAATAAAAACAATTGTATTATATAGATATTAATATAAAATATGATCATGGCAAAGTATAAATTTTTAACTATTTTTTTGAATAAAGTGCATATTTTTTTTATTATTTTAATTCTTTAATATTGTTTGTTTTTTTGGTTTTTAAAATTTTTGTTTCACGGACACGACACTGGATGATCATCACACCAGCCACTGTACTATTGTATTGTTTAATTTGCATGTTTCTTAAATTAGCGCTGGTCCACTTCTCTTCCGCGAGGTAGCTGTACTTGCGGATGTGAATTTTTTTTTTAATACATCAACTCGCACAAGTCTTATACGAGACACTGAAAAAGTTTACACGACGTAATTCGTAACCATACCAACGTGATAAGTGGGAGCGTTAGAGACAACGTCTCATTCACTGCAATAAAAAAGAAAATTGTAAATTTATAAATTTCAGCAAAGTACAACTCACATAATCAATACAGGCGTGATGTTCTTTTCCTTGTTTTAATCATAAAGGTACGGTTTTGTATATAAAATAGATATTTGACAGTTGTTTAAAAATTGTCCATATGCATCTAATATAACCAGTAATATAACATAAAAAATATTTTTGAAGAAAATTTATTGATAATTCGTAAAAAAATGTTTTTTTTATATATTAGTTTATAATTTCCCTCTAAAACACACATCTTTCCTTGACTATCTTTCTTATTACGTCACGTGCCGGTATTGTCAAAAATTAGGTAAGAGATTCTTAATAATATCGTAAAACATTCGTAACATTCACACTTCAGACTTTGTATATTGTTATTTTTTGATTATTTTATTATAATAAAATTTGGGGGACAGGTCTACCCACAGTCAACTTCCCATTGGGTGTCCTTAAAGACTAGAGGCTACTGTGCATAAATAATTCTTTTTTCAATTCAGGCAACTTCTCCCCTGGGCTCCCGATAGAGGCTTTGCCCCTTGCACCATACCGGGAGCTTCGCCTTTTGTACCTAAGGGTGGGGGCTCCACCCTTATCAAACAAATGATAACATCATTTGTTTTCAAGATATGCGAGACAAAATATATTTCAAAAACAGTTTCTTATTTCGTTTTTTTTTATTTTTTTAATTTAATTTAATTTAATTTTTTATTTATTTATTTTTTTTAAGTTTATAATAAAATACTGGCGTTTTTAACGTCAAGGAAGGTTGTTAGGCCATTCTATAATTATGTTATGGTAAAAAATCCATATAATCTATGTTATCTTAATAAAGTTAATTCTGTTTTTTTATCACAAAAAATAAACCGCTAATCCGAATTTGCTGAAAACTTTATCCTGTCTTCATTTTTTGATTACGCATCTAATGAAATTAATCCGGAGTTGATATCATCATTTGTTCTCGAGATATGCGAGACGAAAAAAAATTCACGAACGAACGAACGAACACACGCACAGACATCACGCTAAAAATGATGGATTCGGATTCTAGTGACCTTGAAACGTGGAGATATGTCAAAATTAGGGATTCGTAAAATCGGACCCATTACAATAACTTCCTATGGGAAGTTAATAATAAAATGATTAATACGGAAAAAACGAAGAGAAATTCTGCATTCAATGTTTTGACCAAATTTTGATATATAACATCAGATAATGAATATACTGGTCTGTGACATAAGTGATTTCTGATTGTTGTTGCTGATTATGTCATCATTAGCGTAAATTCAGTAATTTTATTTAATTAAAATTTTTATAATTCTATGGCCATAAGCCACAGTATCTTAAGCCAATTTAAGTAAAAAAACAGATTTTTATTGATTATTACATACTGCTCATTAGATTACTACGTAATAATATCAAGTTGACCTACGTTTTACTCAACTTATGTAAATAGGAAAAAATTTACACCAGAAAAACAGTAGTTTAAGTTATTTTTTTATAGCCCCTATCAAACGTAAAAACTCGGCTTCTGAAAAATAAAAATTTTAAACTTAAGATACTTTGGCTTGTGGTCACAGAATTTTGAGTGATATAGTTTTTAAAAGAACAATATTCAGTACTGTTATAACTGTAGTAATTACTTAAAATAGATCTTTTTACAACTACTGTCAAATACCCTATTGTTATCAATTATTTTAACGCTTTAAATGATTAAATTGTTTTTAATCTGTGTGATTAATTCTGCTGTGATATGTACACTCAGAGAAATGGATATAGTAAAATTAGCGATATGGTCATGTTTAGAAATATTTATTTGGACTAACTATAAAATAGTCTGTAGAATTAAATATATTTTCAGTTCAATAATATTGTTTGCTCCAAATACTAGACATGAAATAATTGAAATATATGTTTGAACTACCTATATGTTTGGTTGTATATGCTATATAATATGATTGAAATTGAAGCATCGAAGAACTGGATGCAACAACCATTAAAATTTATCAACTAACAATATAAAAACGTTAAATTAACTATATTAATTTACCAACAATACATATAAGTTTGTATTAACTTATACAGATTGTCAAAGTTGTTTGTTGGCTTTTGATCACGTGCTATTTCAGCGGCCATTTTATTTTATTGTTTGTTTGATATCGTTTGTGTTAAGACTTTTACAGGTTAAAATTAAAATTAATAAAAATATTTTATATATAAAATGTTTCTGACTTTTTAAAAAAGGTACGTGACCATTTCTAAATAAATTTATATATTTTATTTTACTCTTTTGACTGATCTTTACACTTGCAATTTCAACAAAAAAATTTTCGTGAAATGAATGATGCAGAGCTGAGAGCATTAATTGTCAGAGATTGAAAATTTGCTAAAACGGAGTCATCAGAACGGATACTTATCTATTCTTTTAGGTATATGAATATTTTTTTAAAATTTTTTCTTTTTTAGGACAATATTTAAATATTTACACAAAATGAGATTAACTGCATTCAAGTTTCAGGCACTTAAAAGCAATAATAAATTTTTACCTGTTTAATTATTAACATGTATTTAAACATAATTGTTAAAATTAATTTTTTATTACTTTTTATCTTTTTTCTTTTAGGCAACCGCTAATAGTGAAGTTTTTATGGTGAATTTGCATTAACCCTAATCAAGACGCTCTCATTTAAACATTACCTGAAGAGGAGGAAGTAGAAGTATTCCAGATCGAGTTACAAATAATTGCAAATATTTTGAAGATAATTAACTACATTTACGTTTGAAAAGGCTTTTCTGCACATACTATACAAAATGAATATTATTTATATTGTGTTTGTTCCTGATTTTTTAAAATAAATACTGGTATTTTCAATGAAAATGAATAAATTACGACTTTTCTATTTTTATTGCTTATTTTACTTACATAATTTAAGCATGTCATCTTTTTTATTGAGTGTTATTACAGGTTATGGATAGTCGATAGGTAAGTACATTAAATAGTTTTCTAAATTAAAGTATATAATTAAAATAATGATTTTTATTGGTTAATTTAATTAACCGATAATGGTAATTTAATAATATAGATTTATTGCTTCAACATGATAATATTGTTAAATCGTATATATTGTATAGCTGATTTAACTAAAATTGTGTGTTGTGACAACGATTTAGTATGAACGAAATATATAATTAAAATGATAAAATTAACAATTTCCATATGTTAATACAGCAATGTAATTCCAAAAATTTCATATTGTTTCTAGAAACAAATGATTTCGTTGCTCATATAGGACAATACAATTTGGTTGGGAGGACACATATTTGATGTGTAATTTCTCTGAGTGTATATATTCACTAATACAGGTGCCGCCATGTGTGACAGATTTTCCGAAATATGGTATAATTCTAAATGATGTTTAGTTTTATCAACATAGTTTAGTATAATTTATATTTTGTAAATTCCTAGGGTACACTTTTTTGGTGTTGGAATCTTTGATTTTTTTCTTTTTCTTTTTTTGTAACCTTATCTATTGTACTTATCGCTGGCAGTAAAAAGTCCGGCATTTTGAGACAAAAAAATTTTACCATATGGTTTGTTTAAAAGCGTTAAGTCAACCTCGTCAAACACCTTTTTTGATTGTGTGAGTTATACTAAATGATGACTTTATGAGTTATGTCAAACGTATAATATACCTAGTAGTCAGACGTCAGTTTCGATACTCATTGCATTAATATTATTATTGTGGCGCGGATTACAGTTTTGTTTCTTAGATAGCTGCTCCCTAGTAAGTAAGATGCCTTCTTCAAGTTCCATAATATCTGAAGATGATTCTGATAACGAACTCTTTTTCATATGCTGCCCTGTAATTTATAAAATTCCGGTGTCAAATAACAAAGTTATTTGTTAATTGTGAAACAGTGTAAGAATTAGGTTAGAAATAGGTGTGCATATTTTGGTAAAACAAAACCGGGACACAAGCTAAAAAGAAGTGGAAAACAAGTTTTTCAGCTACATTTCGATATAGAATTCTGAACTGAATAGTTGTTCGAATCTTGCCCTATTGATTTCTAGGCGACCATGAATTCAAAGTGATATAAAAAAATTATTTTTGTACTTTTTTTGTAGAATTAACCATGTTACAAGTTATTTGGCCTTCTTTCAACCCTTTATTTCCTATCGTTTTTGGTCTCCTAATTTAGTTAATATTAATTGTTTACTTGTCGCAAAGAAGTTATTAATAAAAATTAGTTAAATAATTTATTAAAAGGCCTTGACAAAATTTTTGTTAGACTCACAGTTACGAAAGTAGTCGAAAAATTTATTTAAGCCTTATTTTTAAAGATGTGACCAATACTACATCTTAAATGTTATATTATTTTAATAATAGTGAACATTAACTTAATAAATTGTAATAAAATACTTCAACAATGTATAGCAATAACAACAATCCGGCTAAACCTATTGTAATTATAACAATATGTAGGCAAATTACGTATAACTAACTTGAATATATACGGACCGTTTGTGACGAGCAAGTGATCTGAATACACATACATACCTAAGAAAGTAGTGTAGGTGTGTACGCGATGTGTCGATCGCCCCTCTCACTTCATGTTTTTGTTGCACTTTTTGGAGTGTGCAAAAAGTGAATTTTTTTTGTATTTAATAAACAAATTTGTTTTCGGTTAAATAAAAAAGAAAATGAATTTTCAAACTAGTGAAAATAAAAATTTAACTACAGGAAGGAAAATTAGTGTGTTATAAGAATCTAATATATAATTCAAAAATATACTCTATTTTCTTACAGAAAAAGTGGCAACCCTAATTACACATCGGGTGGTTAAGTATATTTTAGTAATTTACCTAAGGTCCCAGGTAGATACGGACAACTGGTGACATGATTGAAATTTTGCGACTGCATTTCTTCTTGATCTGTTTCCCGGTGATAGAAATAATTGAAATTTGATACTATGACAGGCACAGGTAATGCAATAGTCAGTACACCGGCAATGGCACACAGTGAACCAACGATTTTCCCCCAAACTCCAACGGGCCTGTAAATAAAAGGGTAAGGAGCGTGGAAAATCGACAGGAAATGAGGTAAAGTGAATCAAGTAAATGGGAGAAAAACAAAACTAGATTAGTTAACTGGAATAACAACATTGCGTAACAACGCTGTTTTGGGTAGGTATGTCTGAATTAATTCCAAATATCTGGATATTTTAATCGAATTTTGCAATATTTGCCAATCATTTTGGAATAAATTCAAACTTCTAAGTAGAATATTAAATACTATTTAAGGCTGTTTTTATGGTTATATGGTATCGGCTCGCAAATGATTTTGACCTGAGTGAAAATTTCACCACTATGGTTTTGGTTTCAATATACAATTGTACTGATACGCTCCCGAATCTCGAGTAGAACTGTAAAAACAGCCTTATTAAGTATATAAGTAAAATAAATTTTGAATTGTATAGTTCTTATTAGTTATATTATATTATAAGTCTAATATGATATTTTTGAAACAATCCAAGTATTATAAGTGAATCTGACTTTATTTAATATAATAGCCACATTGAAAAGCTAAAATTCAAGTATTTGTTTTATTTTATATTGACAAGCTTTAAAGTATTAAATTTTAGCTTTTTCGTTAATTAAAAATATTCGTGTAAAATCATCAAATTTGAATTCTGGAAATTAATAGAATTAAAACCTAGGTACATATTTTGTTATAACCCCTGATCCACACTCTCGTGAGAACGTCTCGTTAGACACGAAGTTAGATGAGCTGTCTATAATCTCCATTCCATGAACTGAAAGCATTCAATCTATCTTTGTCTATGTTATTTCAATATGTAAAACTAAGAGAGATAGATTATAAACAGTTTGTATTTTTCTTTACTCTTTTGACCTCTTTTAAAACAGTCGTGAATATTCCCTATTGGTAAGTGGGCGTCGCAACAACTACACTATCTGGTGGTAAAAAATTGAGATAGTCAAACTGGATTTAATTTCTACAGAACAATATTATTTTATTAAAAATTCGTAATAAAGTTGCCAATAGGGCTGTATTGTCTCGTATCTCGCGTCAAAAGCCGACACTAAATGACAAGACGATGAGATTCTCGCGTTCGCTTCGCATCGTCTGTCACTCGAGAGTGTGAATGAGACATAAGAAATGTTTGAGGTTATTTGTTGTTTTTTTTTTTCAGAATTCCAATTTGCGTTAGCATTTTGCATTTCTACGAAGCAAGTGCATGCGTTTTAGAGAAAATAGAATGAAAAATACATTTAATTTTAAGAAGATTTAATGCAAAATTGAAGAATAATGGTGAATAAATATACTACCGTTAAACTGTTGAATCTATTTTGAACGAAAAAATAAGAATAAAAAGCATGTTTGGTTCGCTTTAAGGCATTTGTTTCCTTTGGGAAAGTGTCTAAGTAGAAAATTCTTTGTTTGAAAAGTTCTCGTTAATCTATCATTAATAAAATGTGTTAAAATGTCAGAAATAGAAACGTTAAAAAGAATTGTACAATCTCTGTTTACCACAACTATGGGAGGATATTAGGAAAAAACGCAAGCGATCTTGCATAATACCTAAAATTACATCTTTTTTTTAATTTGAATTTTTTTATGTAAACGCCATCTGTCATTTATTTCATTATCAACTTCGCTCTGCTTAGAATGTTGACAAACTCTCTGGATTTACAGTTAGAATCCAATGGAACATAATATTTATTAAAATTAATTAAATTGAGTCATAGGAAAAACACTATTAAACAGTTAATTAAAAGACTCCAATGGAACACAATATTCATTAAAATTAATTACACTGAGTCACAGGAAAAACAGTTAATTAAAAGACTATTAATTATGTAAAAATATTATGCTTATTGGATAGAAAAAGTGCAGAGCAGTGATAATAGGGAAAAAGAGTATAAGAAGGATAAAGCTCTTACTATTTTAAAGTAGTCTTAAGATAAAAATTCAATGATCTGTCTTTCCCGAATTTGATACGTTGAGAATATGCAGGGCTTACAAAATAATATTTCCATAAAACATAATATTGATAGGGTCTGCAATTATCGTACATGAATTAATTTAAATTATAACTTAAACTATAATAAATTGTAACAGTTCAAGAATTTTAACTATAAAATTTTCTTTAAAAAAAAATGCTACTCTACTTGGCAGTCATTTGTGTGCAGCGTGCTATTACGCATACGCTCCAAATTCGTCTTTTGCGCACTGCCGAAATACCTGGATCAAATTAATCCTACAATATAACTTTGTTGTTTTACAGGTCATCAAAGTTAATTTTTACCAGTGACGTTTGCGCATATGACCTTCACCGGTTAGTTTATATTTTAGAAGCTGTAGTTGTCAATTATCGTTACGCTATTGGGTAAGATGTTTGTTAATGGTTGCGTTTGTACTGTACTTGATTTTTACGCATGCGCGAAATATTATTTCGGTCGGACTAACCTCTACTGAGATAGTTTTTTATATTAATTAAATAATATTAAAATTTTTGGAGAAATTGATAATTTTTATGAGGTAATGAATATGTCGGTCGTTCAAATGGAAGAAGATATTCTAAATTTTATTGGTGAAGATTAAAAATTATTTATTTACGTATAAAATATGTCAGAGGTAATTACAAAAAACAAAATGCTGTAAAAAAAATGTGTTAGACTTGAAATTCTTGAACTGCTTATATTCTTAACATAGATAATTTTTGAATTTTCAGGTAAAACTAAATAATTATGGTGTTCGAATACACCATAATTCGAATACAGTACGTCAGTATTTCTGTTACAATTATTTATTTCCTGCCGTTTACCAGAAAAAATCTGCAACATATCGAGGATCTTATAAACGACTATCAGGATTGGATCAAGTTCAAATTTCTGATACACAGTAAAAATCGACAATCATTTAGAAGATCAGCTCGCCATTTAGAAGATCCTCGAATACAAAATATGTAATAATACATTTAATTATAATTTTGGGCCTAATAATAATAATAATAATAAATATTTTGAAAAAAACAAACAAACAAACAAACAAACATAGAAATAATAAATAGTTATAGAGGCAGAGCGGATAATAAATGATTGTACAACATCAATAGCAGATCAAACATGGCGTAATAATAAATAAACAACATCGAACGTCCGAGAAGAATACCCGGATATTAGCCAAAGATGTTTATACTACACTGAAGGTGACATCATAATACATAATAAGAAGAAAGGATACAAATCTTTAATCATACAGGGTGTTCAATCATGTTATGGTGGTGATATGGCATCATATTAACGAATGTTAAACAGAAACAAAACAAAATCAACAAAATAAATAATCAATCTAACAATAAATAGAAATACAAATGCCAAAATTAACTCATGCGCCAATATTTCTGATTATCAAAAAAACTTGGAATAAAACTAAGTAAATACTTAATAGAAAAAAGTGCATTTGCAAATATAAAAAAATACGGTATCTTTTTTTTTGGTTTTTATACAAATTTTGAAATGATAACAGTGTCATCCGTTATCATTTCAGTGTGTCAATCTGAAAATTATTTATCAGTCAAAATGACAGTAACATTTTGATTCAGCAAACACCCCGTATACTTGATATAGTAGCAAAAGCATAATATTATTGTTTAAAAATACTTTTACTAAAAGCATTTTAGCATAACAAGCAAAATTCCATAATAAAATATACAAAAAATTTTAATTCCTTTCTTGGTATTATGATTATTTTGGAGACAGCTCTTCCACATAGTTTCCTGAATTCCTGTAAGAAATGAGCTTATTCACACATTCACAATTGTAATGAAATTTTTCCCGTCCGTCCGTCATTCAAATTCAATTACAATTGTTTTGTGTAAATAAACTTGAACAGTTGGTAAAAACCCGAAAATCTGGTGGCGACGGTTACTACGATGCCATACGATTCGAGTAAATCGGAACAATGTGTGTTCGAAATACAATCGATTCGAACAATTCCCGTTTAGTTATTGTTTTATTAAAAAAATAATTACAATGTAACAAAGAATTTTCTTTTCTCACCCAATAACATTATGGACATTATTTATGTTCACACTCTATATATGTTATGCTGTGTGTCTATTGTACGTCATTTAGATATTCCTCAAGTTCAAGAGTCTTTGAAAATTTATTTTTAAATAAACTATTTTACTGTTTCAATAATAATGAATAAGAAAGGGTATTAGGATTAAACATTAATAGTTTTTTTTTTTTTGAAAAATTATGTCGTTAGTAAAATGACAATTTGGAGATTTTCGAGGGAAACTTTGCTCTTGAAAAATATGATTGGAATAGATACTACAAGAGGAAACTATAATCGTCTACTACTATGTTATCAACAATAAAATAATTTGAAAGATTTTAAACATACAAACGCATGCGTGTTAAAAGTGATAAATAACATAACCTCAATAGAAAGATGATGACAGATATAAAACAAAATCTTGATGGAAGGTGTTTAATAACAGTTAAAACAGTGAAAGTGTTTTGTTGTCTGAAAAGTGTTTTGTAAAATTATGTAAAAGTTTAATTATTATTGAAACAGTTGTAATTAAATCATACATTACTTAATCTACGAGAAAAACACAAATTGTTTTTTTCGTATTTAATTTTTGCACGTATGTGTTTAAAAAGTGAGGTTAAATTATTTTTTTTGACTATTTCTCATTACTTTTATGTCTATTAGTGAAACCGTTTATACAGAATCTTATTAATTTTTTTTTTTTTTAAACTTAAAATGATGACGTACATTTAGAAAGATGAGCTAACTTTTTAATGAGTGGAGAGAATTTGGCTGGTATTACTGAATTAATAAAAAAAACAAAACAAAACCCAAAAAAACAAAACAAAACAAACAAATACAAAAAAAGAAATGAAAATAGAAAAAGAAAAAGATAAAACTGAATGCATTTGCAAATATCGAAACTTATTTTTTCATATAAAAAAATATTTTTTTTTTTAAAAAGAAAAAACCAAACAAAAAGAAACAAATGAATTAAGTGGCAACTAAATGATGAATTAAAATGAGTACATCATACGTCATGTCACCATAGCCCACGGTAGTCATCGTAACAACTGCCCACCAGAAGGCGTCCGGAATGGACTTGAAGAAAGAGTTTTCGGAGCCGGCCTCGGCGAAGTAGACGGCACTCGAGAAAAGCACCACACCTGGAAGAAGTGAGAGAAACAAAATGAGTTAAATTTTATTCAAACTGTACCTCATATCACCGTAGCCGACTGTAGTCATCGTAACTACCGCCCACCAAAAAGCATCTGGAATCGATTTGAAGAATGATTGATCGTTGCCAGCTTCCGAAAAATACACCACACTTGAGAATAGTATTACACCTGAAATTATTATAATGGAACTATAATTCTAATTTTTTATGTGCATACATAACGTCGATAAAACAGCCAATCACAATTATTTATTTAAAAAAACAATTTGAAGACTCTGATCAAGTTGTTCTGAATTACAATCAATATCTAAGTATTCAAAATTTTGAAGTGACAGTTGAAAAATTTATGAAAAGTGAAAACTCATTTATACGTCTGCGAAACATTCAGAAATTCATTAATCGGTAAGATAATTCATACTCTTTGTGCAAAACTAATAGGTCCACAGTGCTGCTAGTTTTTCACCAAGTGTACGAATTATCAAATTCACTAGTGATTTCAAGTTTCTTCTGTCCAAGGAAAGGTGATGGTCTAAAAAAATCTCAAAATCTATCAACTTTTAAGTAAGAAATCTTTTTTGGGTTCCGAAGCAACATCTTCTCGAAACTCTAATGGTTTTGTGCACCTTCAGCGCTTTCCACCAATAGGGTAATTCGACACTGACGTGGAACGTATATTTTTTATTATATTGGCGATAAATTTGAGGATATTTGGATCTTTATAAAGTGTAAGCAAAAAGTATTAAGTTTAGTTCAGCTAACAAGACAGGAAAACCAAGAAAATACAGTTATTTAAGAAGCATTTGATGAAGCTGAGCAAGAGAAATTTACGATTAATATCAAAATTGTAATCCTTGTACTTAATTATTTCATTCAAAAGATTTTTTTTTTTGAGAAACACGTGAATTTCTTTAGGAAAAACTATGAGAACTAGGGACACTTAGAGATCATGCATAATATTAATGCTGGGAGAATTATCTTGGTAACTAAATAAATAGAGGAAAAATATATGATTTTATATTCTTTTGATAATTATTGATAAATACGGAGTTGATCGAAGTTGAGTGAATCTCAAGTTGATCGATTTTAAGTTTTGACTTGTATCAGTTGATTACGTATGATAAACTTATAACTAAATACACAGATTCTCACTCGCATACAATAATTATATAAATACAATAATACAAAAATGGTTGATTAAAAACACTGAACATGGTATTCATCGCTGATTCACACAAGTTCCATTATTATTTATAAATTTACCAAATCACCAAAACATTTTTTATTATTAATTTTATTATCACACTATGATCACAATTTTTTAATTCACACTTACCAATAAATAAGAAAAATATGAGCAATCCTAGTTCACGCATTGAGGCCTTTAAAGTTCGTCCTAATATTTGAAGGCCCTTTGAATGACGCGATAATTTAAATATTCGGAACACACGCACTAGTCTAATCACTCTGAGTATAGCTAAGGACATTGCCTGATTGGTGCTCTTATCTTGAGGGCTAACCGGCGCCCTCGGAAGATTAAGCGTATCCTCTTCCTCCGCCACAACGGTGGCGAGTGTGATGAAATACGGAATGATGGCGATTATGTCGATGATGTTCATAACGTCGCGGAAGAAGTTCATTTTACTGGGACATGCCAGGAAGCGCACAGAGAGTTCAAACGTAAACCATATTATACATATAGTCTCTATAAGGAAGAATGGATCTGTTATGTCGGGAACTTCATCTTCTTCGATTTTGGTACCGTTCGTAGTCGTATTAAAAACTTTATAATGTTTAAATTCAGGCAACGTTTCCAGGCAGAAGATGACGATCGATAACAGAATTACAAACACAGATATGATGGCAACAACACGAGCCGCTTGCGAACTTTCAGGGTATTCAAATAGTAACCACACTTTTCGTTGAAATTCGTGTGAGGGTAGTGGTTTCTCTTCTTCTTTTATAAATCCTTCATCCTCCCTAAACAAAACAAAAACAAACGTATTAATAATACTACTCAATAGTGTACATTAAGTTTCGGATAAGGGGATGATTTCGTTTACGCTGTCTGAGCACATTACAAATATTCAACACCTGAGGAATATTGACTCTAATAACTGTTTTCACTCAGCCGGGAATCGAACTCGGGGTCACCATGGTCCCCCATTTGAAGCAGGGCTTAATACATAGGGGGAAATTTCGTCTATGTTCCTTGAGTACACTATAAACATCTAACACTTGAGGATTTTTGACTCTAACTGTTTTGCTGGTAAGAGACCAGCTTGCTAACCATTAAGCCATGTAGTCGTCAAATTCAGCGAGTATGAATAGGAACAGTCTTGTGAAGCAGGGCTTAATTTCTAAAATTTTAGGTGCCGGAACGTCGGCGTAAGTAACTTTTTCCAAAAAATGTAATAGCATAGCGAGGGTAGACAAAATATTTTTCCTGAAGAATAAAATTTATTTATGAAATAAACTAAAGTTCTCAATTTTAAAATGATCGTATCTTTATCTTGGTCTATTTTCGCTTACCATAAACAAACAGAGATATTTACTGTTAATCTATGCTTGTTAGTGGACAGACATTGTTATGTTCGTTCTTCTTTAATTTCTAGAACTCATTTTCTAAAAAATTCACAAAAATACCCGTTTAACATAACATTAACATAATTATTGACTAACAACATCTTGCTCAAAGTCAAATGTGTCATCAAGCGTTCTTTTTATGTACCGAGAAAATTACGTAAGAAAAGCAATCCTTCCGGTGAAAAGCAAATTTTAAGAGTCCCCCTTCAAGTTTTAATAAGCTTTCCTTTGATACCCTACTCGATGCTCTTAAGGAAAACTTCCCACTTTCCAGGTTTACTCCTGAGGTTATGTCTTTATGCTAAATATCAAATTGTCATCTTAAATAGTTTCAGAGAAAATCCGCCTGCGATAGATGGACGGATATCAAAGTGATTCCATAATAAGTGTTCGTTGTTGCCTATTTTGTTACGGAACACTGAAAAGTGTGCTAACTAAACGGTAGGTAAATGTGTACCCAATACCCATATCAGAAAATTTAGCAACCTGTACGGCCACCGCCCTCTTACTTACATAGTTAGTTCTCTATTATTATTATTGATCGCCCTGCGCGTTATATCCTATATATGTAGCTATGGCTGTAAACTCTGCCTCTTGTTTCATTGCTACACTGACTGTTTGTTGTGTGTTCTCTTTTATCCAATTCTTTCGCGCATACAGGATGATCATATTATAAACGCATTTGGTAGAAAGAAAATTTACATTTATTTGCGATGATTGTATGCGGGATGGTAATGAAGTAATTTCCTTTGAGCTCATTGTTACAATTTGGGTGTGAATATTTTCATATTTCTGTGATTGAAACGACACGAATTGGAATTTTCCGATATTTTTCCTCGCTCTTTGAGAATTGCTTACAGAGAAAATATTGGCAAAACATCAATACAAAACCAATACACACCTGAACTTATTAGTAGCTAATTCTCCTAATTCGTAAAATTTAATTTCTTCAGAGAAGACATCTAGAGGCACATTTACCGGTCTTCGGAGCCGCCCTCCGCTTTGGTAATAGTATAGAATGGCATCAAAACTCGGCCGGTTGCGATCAAAGAAGTATTCGTTCCGCAATGGATCAAAATATCGTATACGACGCGCTGGATCACCTAACAGGGTGTCAGGGAATTGATTCAGCGTTCGTAGTTGTGTTTCGAATCTTAGGCCGCTTACCTGCAATGTATACATCGCCATTAATACAGTTAACACACACAAAAAAAAAAATCAGTCTATTTTACGGGTTTTTATAGTCTGTAAAGTAAGATCGTGGCCGAAATAATTTATATAAAAATTTATTTAAAAAAATTTTGAAATACATATATACGTTCCATTTGATGAGGACTACGACGCAATTAGCTTAATAAGGTGTCCAGTCACCACCGGCGTCGATAATCGCCGGTGGTGACGCTATTTTCGAGGCATACTTTTAGTTAAATTGACGAATTTCTTAGATTTCAATTTTTTAGATTGAGACGAATCTCGCGAGTTAACTGCTGTAAGTGTATGTATATATGCGTTTTCCTCGAAGTTTGTACTTGATATGTAACCTAATCGGATTGGTATCGGGCGACTGTGACGGCCAGTCGAATGTAACGATGCCAGATTTGGCATTCGTGTCGCGTATTTGGCACCCATGGTTCTTCACTTGTTATTCTAACAAAAGACAAACAACTGAATCTTTCTTTAAAGTGCGTGGTAGACAAAGGTTCACTCTATCTGCTCACAAAATATTTAGAGAAAAACTTTTACCATTTGTGAGTATAGTCGACCACGATCTTACTTAACAGACTGTACTAGTTTGAATAAATTTGAAATTTGCAAAATTTTTGACACAAGTAGAGGAAAGTGCGCAAATCTCGGATACGAAGCGTTGTCAACACCACTGAGGCGTAATTTTAGTCGCCATGTGACTGTTGTGTTGCGCTCCTGAGCGTAGGAACGTCTGTTTGTTTAATAGAAATTTTTATTCTAGAGTTTTCTAACATTTATAGTAACTAGAAGGTGAGTCCTACTATTGTTTGCCTAATATATCATATTGGCTAAGTAGTGTATGTTGAATTTTTGTGTAAAAACTTTCGTAATATTCGAGGTTATGTTGACAAGCTCGAAAATTTTGTATATTGCCTTAATTTTGGATAGTATTCTGTAGAACTGTTCTCTGAGGGCAGGAAAAGGAAAGATTGGTTACGATTCAGAGTAAATGCTTCAGAGGTAATCACGAAGAATGTCCTGGTTTTAATAATAAATTAAGATTTATTTGTTTGGAATATATTGACTGAATATTTGAACACAGAATTCTTTTCTTTATTTCTTTAATAGTGTCGTTAAAAAAAATTAAAAAAGCTTTCAATATGGATTTGAAAGGTTAATATTATCATTTTTTCTAAACCGAGATTCAAAGAGAAAGTTAAGGGTAGATCAAAATGTATCCGTAAAAATATTATTAGGTCTGTTAGAATTTTGGCATCTCAGGGAATTGTTCCGTATGAAATGTAGTATTAAATATGCAAATTTCGTACCTTCCAGATTAATACTAACAAAAAGTACATGATGCTAAAGAAATGGTATCCGAAATTTTGGGTATTTTCTTCTGAATCTTTTTTGAGATTTGAACGATTTTGTAAGACAAAAAAAATTACTTACGTTGATAACGACCCTCTCACAAAAGTCGTGATCGTGTGGAATGGGCTCGAAGTGGGCCACACCAGTGAACTGTGTATGAGCGTTCGGTCCATCTTCGTCTTGACTGCTTAACTTGGGCAACGACCTACAAAAAAAAAAGAATTATTTTAATACACATCTCAATCAACTAGAAAACTGGTTGAATACACTTTGAGAGAAAAGAAGGTTATTTGAGACAAATTAGAACAAGAATCATGATTATAAATATTCTCCGGCTAGTTTTGAAACATCAAATAATAAGCGCTGGGATGTCAACCACTAGAATAAATTAGGCTTTAATTATAATTTTTCTCGCTAATTACCATTTTTAATTATATAGTTAATCTTCTCTAACGGACCATACTTTGTCTAACAAAACCAGCACTTTCGGTAAAAGTATACTACCACCGTAGATACATGTAACTTTACCATAATTTTCGATTTAAATTTGAATAAAATGAAGACGGAATTAATTAAGTTATATTTAACTGTTTTAATGAAATCAACTGATCAAAAAATCGTTGATTTGACTCATAAGATCAGGTAAAGAAGGAAGAGTAGTCGTTCCATTTTGTCTTCCACGTTCAGTTTGATAACGATCTTCACAATTTTTGGGTATTGCTTCAACATTATAGTCATCAGAGCACAACTTTGTAGAAATATTAAATAAAAAAGTTTAAGTACTGAAAAATTATTTTTTACTATTTCCTTTCATTTACATAATAAATAAATAAAAAAAAATACTAACTTAAAAAAAGTGTCAAAATGTACCAACACATTTATTGAGTAAACTTCTACATTCTAAATCAGTTAATTTTACACATCATTCTGTTAAAATTGTAACTAAGTAATTGTGTAAAATTAACACAAAATGTATGTCCTTTTGTGTGTTAAATCATTGAGACAAATCTTGTGTAAAGATTTGACACATATGCTTTGTGTTAAAATAACACAAAAAATTGAGTGGACCGTTCTAGACACAAATTTTTTGACTGTGATCCAGTTATGGCATTAACTAGGATCTAAGAAAAAAAAAAAATAAAAAACCAGCGAGAAATCGCATTTTGAAAATAAATTTTCAAAAATCATCGCTTTTTCACGACTATAAACAGCCGCCATTTTGAAAATATATTTAAAAGATCCTAGTTCCTGCCAAAATGACGGCATCGAGGAATAATATGCACTTTAATTTATGTCGATATCTCAAATACTTTTTAAGATATTACAGGAACCATGTCGAAAAATGCACTTTTGAGAAAAAGGTATTTAAAGTTTTTTATTTAAATTGAATTATAGTAAAACGCGTGCACTAAAATGCCCAAAACTTTTTGAATTTTTCATTTTTTTTTAAAATAAAATTTTACGACAATATTTCTAACACCTTAAGGAACATAATTATGAAGAAAAAAAATCGATTTATGTTTTTTTTTTTAGCGAATTTCCCATTAATACAAAGTGTGGTATGGTAAAATTAGGTTCAATAGGTAAAGTTAGGAGGTTTTACGGTATGGTATGTTTGCCGGTGACTCTTATATATGTACGTATTGTACGATCTGCAGTAAGTAGACCAATATAAGTATAAAAATGGCATAAAATAATATGTCCTCTAGAGATGTAGAGTGAAAGAGCTATACCGTTTAATTTTCTCGACTCGTTTGACGCTTGTAGGTCGATGTTTGTCATAGTGAATTTTTATGTTAAGAAAAACAATATTACATTGCGCGTACCGAGTTAGGAAAAAATAAAGAAATTTCCGGTTATTTCTTTATTCGCTTTGGTAACAAACGCAAAATTATTTAATTATGAATACTCGTTCGTCGCTCGGAAAAAATTTGTTTTACAGATGGTGTACACATTTTTCTGCGAACTCAATTCAAAGCTAATATTACAAATCGGATCATTCTAGAAATTTTTGTAGAATTATACAGAAATCATTAGGCACATCGTTGATATTCGCGCATTGATTATTCATTTTCGCGAATTTACATTCTGGAAATTTAGCTATTGCAACGGTTCTCATGGTAACACGTGAACCCGCGATTATGATAGAAATTTGTTTTGAGTAGTGATGAGCAAAATTAGTCTTGGTCTTGCATTTTTCCTTGCAGACCAAGACCAAGACTATAAGTATGGCTGCAAGACCAATAGCAAGACTCAAGTGAGAAAGACCAAGAAAAAAGCAAAACTCTTGCTAAACTATTTAAATAGTTTGAAAGTATAATTAATACCGTAAAGAGAGAAAATTCTGATTTTCGAAGAAAAAAATTCCCTAATAAAAAAGTGCAAGAAAATGCAAGATTTTTCAGCAAGACCAAGACCAAGACTCAAACTCCTCTAGCAAGACCAAGACCAAGATTCTTAATGCAAGAACAAGACCAAGACCAAGACTGCCAAGTCTTGGTCTTGGTCTTACATTTGCTCATCACTAGTTCTGAAGCCTCGAGAAACTGAAAATGACCACTAAAATTTGTATATATGTATATGTATTTATGTGTTTGCGCGATAACTCTCGAACGAAGCATTCAATTTTTACGAAATCAGAAGATCAACACTCCCAAATTCTTGGATGCACTCGTCAGCCGGTCACGTCCGATTTTTAGAAGCCAAGATTTTGGTAATTTTTCGCCATTTTTAGTGATTTTCTATAAAAATTGGGCAGAATTCAAAAATTTAAAAAAAAAATTTTATACCAACGAAAATATTGTAAAAAATTATGTAAGATTAGCTTTTGAATCATTCTTCTGAGTAAGTAGTTTTTGAAAACAATTAAGAAATTTGTTGAATGAAAAAATTCAAAAAATGGATTCTTAATTTACTGATTTACTTTTTCTTATTTTATTTAGTTTAATAAAATAATTAAAATCTGAAAATCAATGTCACCAAAAATATCAAATTAATAACCACTCATAACCATTAATAACCATTCATAATTATATAAGATTATAGACAAAAAAAAAAGTTAAAAAGGCTTAATCTGAGTTAGAAAAATATTTTTCACAAGAAAAACCAAATCCACCATCTTTCAAATGAAACTGATATTTAGTTTTATTATTATAATTTAGTTATATTAATTAATGTAAATGTCATCGAAAAGTACAACTATTTTATGTGTAAATGTACAAGTAAATCTTTAAGACATTGGCTGCTTTGCATTTCCCCTTCTGTCACTCACCCGACGAAATTTGGTTTTATTAGTCACGGCACATTTGTAGTTTTATATACTCTATGACGTCATAAAGGTAAATTTTAATTTTTTTTAAATTGATCACTATCTAAATACGAGTAATTTACTATCGATGTACTGACTGAGGTTTAGTAACTCTCATTTTTGACATTAGTATGCCCAAGTTTTATTTAAAATATAACTACAGTATTTGAGAATACCATTTTCGGTTGCTCAAAAATTAAAAGAGTAAACCTGCAAATAGCCATAAATATTAAGTCTCCATGGTTTAAGTTAGTATTTTATAGAATACACAAAAAAAACTGATTATACCTTGTGACGTCAGGGAGGTGAAATTTAATTTTTTTATAAATTGAGCGTACCGAAGTAAATTATAATCTAAAATGATTTAATATACTCTTAATGACGTCACAAAAGCAAATTTTCATTCGATTTATAAGGTGAATTTTCTTCGTAACGGATAGGGAGGAGAATTTTTCACTTTTATCATAAAGGTACTGATATTTGGTTTGAAAAAGGCTAGTTTTTTGCCAGACTCATTTATTTGCCAGACTAACCAAGGGAATAAATCGATAACTTTATCGATATTCAGTGTTTCATTTATTTTTGTTCAAGAGAAAAATTATGATATTTTATAAAATTATCATATTCTGTTCGTGTACCCTTCAAAAGTCGCTTTTATAGAAGAAACAAAATTATAGAGCGAGTTATCTCATCAGTAGCGTCATGTACTGCAATGTGAAACATCACAAATTCGAATCTTTCTTCCTCTGTTTCTTAGTGTTGGAAGCAGGGTCGTCTCTTAAGCCACCTAGAGGGCTCTAGATACACAAGTTTGAAGGTGTTTGGAGACCGTTTTAGAAAAGCAAAAAATCTACAGAAGAACATCCAATCACAAAAAGGTTTGTGTATAAAATTAATAACTGAATTAACACAACTTCCAAGTATTTATCAAATGAAACATATGACTTGTTCTCAAGAAATATATGGTAGCAAATTACAGAAGAACCTCTAATTATGGACATCTCTCTTTACTTAACCTGGACCCCTCTTATAGCCGGCCAATTTTTTTTCCGACAGTGCACTCTGTTAACCGGAACCTTTGACAAAGACACATTATTTACTGGGTACATTATTACCTCCATTAACCGGACGCGAGTACGTCTAGTGCGTATGTATACCTATATGATGGGTTAGGTATAACTGTTCATGTTTTAACTTGTTAACCTCGATTCGAATGTGACGATGCATTTGTAAACGTTATATTTTCGTTTAAGTACCTCTAAATTCGTTCATAAAATTGATTTGAATTTGAACCATGAAATTCGATACAGTTTGTCATGTTATCCAGTTAAGAGTTAACCTGACTGCATTTCTAGTAGAAAATCACATCAAAAATCTTTTTTCTAAACTTTTGATTGAAAATAAATTGTGAGCATTTTACAAAATGTAAATACGGATTTCTGATTAGTTATAAGAGGACGATACAATAATGATACTAATGTGGTTTTATGCCCGATATAATATAAGAGAGGCCAACCAGATCAGTATTTTTTATATTCTTCATAAAATTTTGCTATAGGTCCAAACACAGACCAATGAACATATTATATATTATATTATATAGACTAATTATATAAATGTATAATTGAGGCAGCCAGATACGACCAGGATACGACCGGATAGTATCCTGTAATGTAGTAATCAATGCAATAACCAATTTGTATTCGTAGTAACGTTTTCAAATACAATTATTGTCAAAATATAATATTGATAATAAAATTTTACTTTTTTGTAAAGAAACTGCAAAATTTTGAAAGAAAGAAAGCGGTATTCGCTTTATTTTCAAGAAAAATGCCTACAAACTGCCTTTACGTTTTGTCTAGTAGTATAATATAATAGTGTTCATTGGTCTGTGGGTCCGAATCACTCAAGGGAGGAGTTCAATTAAAAAAGCAAAATTTTTAATTATGATTATTTTGCTTGTTGAAATTTTTTTCAAATTAGGGATGTCTTCAAATAGAAAATTTTGTTTTTGAAACATTCATTACTCTTCCCTGTGGGGGGAGGGGGCCCTTTTTCACAAGTTTTTAAGCGTTTATAAGGAACGCCATATCTCAAAAAGTAATGAATATTTTTTAAATATTTTTTCATTATTTTATTTCTAATGGACCTGTCCATAAAGCTGAGTATGGGTTTCAGGTAATTTTAAAAATTAACTATAAAATTGTAATTCCAAAGTTCTAAAAATTATAAAACCAAATTTTTTATTAAAAAAAAATGTTTAAAAATAGTTACAATTGTTCAAATGGAAAAAGCATACTCCACTTTATGAGCAATATGTTGATGAACAAAATAAAAAAAATTAAGTCTCTATCTTTTCCAGAACTTGAGATATGATTTTCTTTGTCAAGAAAAACACAAGTTTCGGGAAACGGTAAAAAACAAAAATAATAACAAAAGAAGCCGTTTACTCACTGTTTATTTAAAACGTCTACAAAGGCATACAAATAAAAGAACATTATCTCAGTGCATACTATAAACTCGTGTACAAACCAAAACTAAATATTACTGATCAAATCGCGAGGGGGGGGGGGCGAGCGTTATCTGCAAAGCAGCAGTAACTTGGCTGTACAGCGGTTCACAAATAAATATTTTTCTACTTGAAAAAAAAAATTTTTTTGGCCATGTTTTATATATCACCGTGTTTGTAAAGAACCACAGAACGAAATATAAACAAAAAACGAGATTCGAAAAAAATTAGTTTATTAGCCGTTTCTGGCGTGAACTCCCCCCTTAAAAATAGTCTAACGTCATTAACAAATGACACAAAATTAGACGTACAACCTCAAGTTACCGTAGCATACTCTAATATAAAAATAACAAAAAGGAAAAGTGATGATACAAAACTAAGTACGTCTAATTTTGTTTTATTTTTAGTTGATTTGGACCAATATTGTGTAAGCATGTTGTGGGTACTATTTAGTATTTGTCATAACAATCGTTTGAGAGTGAGTTTTAAAGAATTTTTCGGATATTTAAAAGAAAAAACGTCGATGTTTATCGTCAAAACAGAATTAGTTAGACGTCCTTGAAAAATAAAAACAAAACATACCATTCTGTAGTCGAGTTTCGCGGTTTGACAGCACACATAAATTCAAAAAATTCACTACACATTTCCACCAGACAACATATATTATTGCTCAAACACAAAAATTGCTCTAGCACAATGAAAAATTTCTCGACCAATTTTTTTACGCTGTCGGATATTAAATATCCGACAGTAGTTTTAATTAACATTTAATTGAATTAATTTTAATCGACACAATTAAAAAAAAAGTACATCGTAATTATTTCGTAGGTATTTTTGTTTGTCTAAACAAAATTTTGTTCCGCGAATAAAAAGTAACCTAACAAATTTTAAAAATATACTTAGTAGGTACTAGACAAAACGTATTATTATTTACGTAATTAAATTAGATATTTATTGTCGCAGGAATAGTGCCATGACATTCATTCCGTGCCATAAAAAATATTGTAAAAATACAATAGATAGTTTCATTAATGATGTTTATCAATTCGCTGCTCAGTTAATGTATCTGTTTTGTTTTAGCCAATTTTTGAATTGAAAATTCAGTCATTACAGCCGCGGTCATGGCGCGGCTTAAGTCCGGGACTATGACAGAAATTTGTTTTGAGGTCGTCCGTAGAAATCGAAAATGATATTCACTAAAATTTATTTAAATATTTATACATTTATGTATGTATGTATATATTAGTGATGTCGGGCCGAGATGCAGTTAGTCGATTAATCGACTAAAATTGTTTTTTAGAGAAAATTAGTCATTAGTCGGAAATATCGAGTACAAAGTAGTCGACTAATCGACTAAGTTTTTAGTCGAATTCATGAATGAATGAGAGAGATTTTCTTTCAAAAGCGAGGTTTTCTTTTGAATTTAATTATGGACTTTTAATATTTTTCAGAAAATATGAAATATCACAATATATTAATAACATAAAGGTGAAAAATCGTACAAACAGATAATTTTTTAGTTTCCATTTTTTGAAGTCCAATAAATAATACAAAAAATATTGTTAAATTAGTCGTTAGTGATTTAAAAAAAAAATTAATCAATTTAATCATTTAATCGAAGGTAAAATAGTCGATTAAAATATGACTAAATGTAAACAAATTTAGTCGACTAAACCGACTAATCGATTAATCATCCGACATCACTAGTATATATGTATATATGTGTCCACACGATAACTCGGGAACGAAACATCCTATTGTTACGAAACTTGGTGAAAATACGTCCGATGCTCCAAACATGGTTTTTTGAACCTGTCATCAAAAAATAAAAATGCGTTTTTGTGCCAAAATTTCCCAAAGTTTAAAAGTGTTTACGACACAATTGAAAAGAGGAGAAAAGATCATATAATAAGGGTTTTTTGAACTCTTATTCTATGTAAACTGGTTTTCGAGAAAAATTAATTTTTGTAAACAGAAATTCACTGTGTTATGCAGGATGCTGCGACAGGGGTATTTATTGTTATGAGGAAAATTCTATAAAATTTTTTAAGGAATCCCGCATATCTTTTTCAGCTGACATATTTATTTGCCAGACTAACCAGGGGAATAAGATCGATAACTTTATTTTTATCGATATTCAGTGTTTTATTCATTGTTTACGCAAGTGAAAAATTATGATAATTTATGAAATTATCAAGTTGTGTTCTGGTACCTTTCAAAAGTAACGTAAATCGAAACTATTGAATAAACAGTTGCGTTTTTTAGACTTTATAGAAAATTATAGAGCGTGTCATCTCATCAGTGGCGTCATGTACTGCAATATAAAACGTTACAAGTTTGAATCTCCACAGTACAGAGACAACATATCTATCTCTATACTACTGTAACCAGTAAAGGATAGAAAATATGTTCTATACGTGCACTGGGTTTACTTTGTATTAGTGTAGTGAACTGTTTTTGTGTGAGAGATCGGCCGTGGTGTCGCGTACATATGTATGATACTGCAACGCGTGTATATGGCTTCGTGTGGGGATTATAACAATCAACACTATTGACTACTAAGTAGTGAGTGACTACTAAGTAGCCTAACTTGCACAGAACTGCACACTGCAGATTACACGATAGCGATAGTTGCGTTACCTCTGTACTCTAGGTTCGAATCTTTCTTCTTCTGTTTCTTAGTGTTGGAAGCAGAGCCGTTTTAAGCTCTGTGGGGGGTGGGGGGCTTTGGGCACACTAAATTTAAGGGCCTCTGGCGATTCTTTAAGAAAAGCAAAAATCTACAAAAGAACATCAAATCACAATATTATATTGTGCAATAAGTGCGGGAAATTGTCGATTGCCCACGAAAGCGAAGTTGAGCGCACGAACGTAGTGAGTGCGCTCATTCGTTTGAGTGGGCAATCGACAATCCCGCACGAGTTGCACATACTATTTTTTATTACGAATTTCACATACTTTTTTCTATTATTATTACTATTTTTGACATTTTTATTACTTTTTAAAATAATAAGTTCGTCTTTTTTTTTTCTGAATTAAATATCGTTTAAGTTACTTTGTTGGTGGTTTCTATAGAAATAATTATGAAATATTTGTTAAATGAAAAATCAAGAGGCGGCTTTGCGCGTTTTTATTAAATTTTGCGTGTTTTATTGTCAATTTACGTGTGGAAAGTTTACTTTCCGCACGCAAAAAAGTATGTGGAAAGAGTACAGTAGGCAAACAGCTATTTTGCGTACAGAAATGTGTGCGCCAAGTTAGTAATTCTCCTGCATGAGTAACAAAAAAAAAAATTTTGTTTATAATTAATATTTTTGTTATATTCTTCATAATTTTTACTGTAGGTCTAAATCAACTATAAATGATCTGACGTCATTAACAAATGAAACAAAATTAGACGTATAAGCTTAAGTTATTGTAGTTATTCTAATATAAAAATAAAAAGGAAAAGAGACAAACGGTAGGTACGTCTAACTTTCCTTTACAGCCGCTGTCATGGTAAAATTTGAGCCGGAGACCGTGACAGAAATTTATTTTGAGGTGTTCAAAACCCGAAAATGATATTCACTAAAATTTTTACATATACACTGATTTCTCGTTGTAAGCAACTTGAAATAGAATCATATATCTTCCTCTTTTTAGATAATAAAATTCGCATATACATAAAAAGAGTAAGGCATATGATTCTATTTCAATTTTGATGTTGCTTACAACGAGAAACCAGTGTATATGTATGTATATATCAGCACAATAACTCTCTACTTTTATGAAATCTGGGAAAAACGTAGGAAGCTCTAAACCTTTTTGAGCATTTCTTGTCAAAAAATGAAGTTTTTTACCAAAACTTGTTACAATTCAAAAGTTTTTCCAATCTTTTTCCAACACCATTAGAAAGGTAAACTGGTTTTCGAGGAAAATAAAAACGAATTTTCAACAGTCGTTACATATATATATATATATATATATATATATATATATATATATATATATATATATATATATATATATATAATGTTTGCAGTTATTTTCTTAGAGCAGTGTTTCTCAGACTTTTTGCTCTTTCGTACCTCTATTTAATATAAAACTCAAAATTGGGTGCCCTACAAAAGTCTATGAAAAAAAAAACAACTAACGTAAAAGCCCCCAATGAAGTTATTTCTGAAAGAAACGTCTGACAACAAAAATTATTATTAATAGAATGATTGTTTTTCAATTTAAATTCACCTCGCATTTAATGTTTCTTTACTTAATTAAAGAAATAAATATGTAAATGTCAAAACTGTTCCAGTATTAGATACCGTTCGATAATGGGGACTTTTACGTTAAATAAAGTCGGCGAGCAAAATCTTTTCTCAAAAATTTAGTCAAAGTAGATTAAAAAGTTACAAAAATTATAACATCGTAAAAAAAATTAACAAACAAAATATATTTCCTTAACCAACTTTTTCATCATTACGCAAATATGGTCGCGTACCAACATTTTAAGAGACACTGCCTTTGAGGAACTGCAAGCATAGTCAATCACGGGGGGGGGGATTGAATTTTGGTTTACCAGACCAAATCTCAGTGACTTAGCACATTGATCCACTTGACGAGACAGCGGGGGTCAGGTGGGACAATTACCCCGGGGGCTGGGTCTAAAAAGGGGGCCCGAAGCCTCGACTAGGAGCCCGAACCGAACAAAGTAAGAAGACTTTTTTGCTCGTCAATTGTATTTTTGGCTAAAAAAATAGGGAAAAATATTTTGTTGTGCCCCCAGGGCCCGGCCCTGGTTCTAGACGAAAATACAGTAAAACAGTAAGAAGATAGTATATGGCCTTGAACACGTATTTACCATATATATATATATATTTACGAAAATAATGAATGTCAAACAAACGATTTCGTGATAACTGCTTTAAATTTTTCACAAAAAATTGTTTTTTTGTGTCAGATGTTAAAAAGAAGAACCTAATCTGATCCCTACTCAATTCCTATTCAATTTTATTTTAAACGGACTTAAAAAGAATTATAATAAATATAAAACAGTTGAGTGAAAAAAGTTGGCAATGTAAAAAAAAATCTGAACTAATTTTAGTTTGATGTTTTATCAATAATTATATTGAAGAGATGCAGCACCGTTTTGCTTTCGTTTTTAATGAGGAGTGGCTCTTCAAATAAAATACTTATTTTTATATTTATATTTATTTCTATTGTGGCTTACTAAATTGTTGTATTTTTAGGATCAAATTAAAGATAAATATTTTCGATGTTACGTAGGTACTACAGCATTGAATATTCCGGAAATTTCACTTTTCAATACTCTATTCAAACTACCTACATATTATTCAGAATAGCTATATTTAATTAAAAATATATTGCCAATAGGGGTGACGTGGGACACAGCTTCCTCATACTCGTGCTCAGGGCCGGATTTACCCTAAGTGCCGCCCTGAGTACCGTGAAAAATGTAGCTCCCTGTTTTTCTCTAAAAAAATGTTTAACTTTTTCCTACAAAAAATAAGTGACGAATAAAAAAAAAATACTCAAATTCCAAATTTTGCCGCCCGGGGCATTAGTCCCACGTGCCCTTAGTGTTAATCCAGCACTTCTTCATTTTGGTTCACAATGCTTCCGCTACTTTAGTAGTCTCAGAAGCAAAATAAGTTATAGAGTCGAAACTTTTGGTAGCATATTTTTGAACATATAATAAGTACCTATTTTATTTCATTTAAAGAATTTGGAAATTTTTTGTAAAATATTCTTATAAACGTTTTAAGGCTAACTTTGAATAGAGTTTATGCTTGAGTATTATTAGCCCTGGACCCTGGATAACGTCTTTTGACTGCAGGTCAAAATCCACTATTAGTCAAAGCCATAGATCAGTGAACATATTATACATATAGACTGAGTGTATCAATGAATAAATGAAGCCTCAATATACGATCAAATGCCACCTTGTAATATTGTAATCAATACAATAACCATGGTATCCAAAGTAACAATTTTTAATGCCTTTTCAATTAGTTTCCTTTAATGACCTTTCATATACCTACAGCACATTATATTCCTGATATCACACTTCACTAGGTGCTTCAACAAGGTAGCCTATAAACTGGATTTACACGCTGTCTATTTACTAATGATATAGTAGTGTTTATTGGTCTATGGTCAGATTACATAAAGGCGTTTTATTATTTTATTAGAAATACAGGAAAAAGCAAGTGATATTCTTGTGTCTTGTAATTATAGAATGCGCCATTTGTTCCAAGGTCTGATTTAGATACTCTTTTGGGCTTGAGTGGGCCCAAGAGCGAATGAATGAATATTCAATGCAATTAATCGAACTGAATAAATTATTTAATTAAAATCTAAAAACATTTTATATCTGGAAATTATTGAATAAATGAGGTTATTGCACAATATTCTTGTGACCATTTGAATTGCAGTGCATAACGCTACTCGTGAGGTACCCCCTTTGAAAAGTCCACTTGTCTCCAAAAATTTTGCTGACGAGCAAAAAAAAAATGTGATTTTGTCTCCACGAGCAAAAAAAAAACGACCGTCTGACTGTCCTTCTTTATAAGGTAACGCGCAACACCTCTAAGAATTTCCCAACAAAAAATTACTTTTCCATCTTTCACCCACACTTTTCCCTGCCGCAACCTGGAGTGTGAATGCTGGACTTGCGCCTCTGGAATGAGTAATTCCATGTTTGATGTCTAAGTATCACAGGGCGTCAGCATTCAACAGGTTGGTCTATCTGTTTTGGATACATTTGAGCTATTCTACGAAAAAAAAGTTAAATTTATGATTAATTTTTGATACCTATACATATAATAAAACTGTAAATCTGTCTCTGTCTGTCTGTCTGTCTGTCTGTTTACGCATCACGTAAAAACTACTGGACGGATTTCAATGAAATTTGGTGTGATGATAACTTATTACCTGGGTCAACATCTAAGATACTTTTTATTCCAGGAAAATGTCTCATTCCCACGGGAAAATGTAAAAACTTTTTTTTGAGCATCTACATACATTATGCCAATTTACATATTTCATAAAAAATTTCATAACTATAGTAACAAAAATTGTAAATAAATTTTGTAGTTTGGAAATTTTTCTGAATTTTAAATCAAAAAAAATGTTGCTAATTGTGTACCGAAAAATACAATAAATACACAATTGTCAATTTGGAGACAATTTAATGCATTTTGTGTTGCAAGAAACTACAAATTGGAAAAATAAACTACTCAACGTTTCGCGTGAACAACGTCACGGGTACAGCTAGTTAAGACAAAAATTTTGGTCTTGGTGTGCCCAATCCATGACTGCTAAATCAGATCGAATTCTACTAGTGTCATTGTATTGGCTTATTTTGAAAAATGGTAAAGCAATAAATATTTTTACATCTTGCTTTTTTTTTATTAATAAATTATATTTATGGCACGATCGAATCTATAGAGAAATATTTTCGAAAGTTATTTATAGATGTTGGAATGATGGATTTATTATAATTTTTGTATTTAAAATATTTATTGCATTCGCACTAATTCAAGCAACCAATGATTCTTCGATTTATACGTAAATATGTACAAATATTTTAATAAATGACGAATGCACATTTTTAAACTTCATATATTTTGCATGTGATATGAATGGAAAGAAAGTTTTGCAAGATTTTAGGACGTTAAACAGCATTGTTACGAACTAGCCGATTTAGGAATACGATGAAAATATTTTTATAGTACATTTAAAATGAGCGCTTTGGAGCGATATACCACTTGCTGAACAAATAAAAAATTCTTTTATTTTCTCTCGATATTGGCCTCAGAGGGCACATTTTGTTTTCTTTTGGTTGCACAAATGTAGGCAAGTTATCGTGCGTGGTGACATTAGATATGAAGATTTCAGTTTTTATACTTTTTAAAAATAAACTTTGAGTCTACTGGATGGGTAGTGATGAGCTAATGCAAGACCAAGACCAAGACTTGGCAGTCTTGGTCTTGTTCTTGCATTAAGAATCTTGGTCTTGGTCTTGCTAGAGCAGTTTGAGTCTCGGTCTTGGTATTGGTCTTGGTCTTGGTATTGCTAAAAATCTTGCACTTTATTGCATTTTTCTATTGGCGAATTTTTTCCTTCTAATTTTCTTTCTTTACGGTATTAATTATACTTTTAAACTATTTAAATAGTTTAGCAAGAGTCTTGCTTTTTTCTTGCTTTTGTCTTGGTCTGGTTCACTGAGTCTTGGTATTGGTCTTGCAGCCATACTTATAGTCTTGGTCTTGCTCTTGGTATACATAGTCTTGGTTTTGGTTTTGCAAAAAATGCAAGACCAAGACAAGACTGCAAGACCAAGACTAATTTTGCTCATCACTATCAGGATGGGGCATTAACTTTATAGTATTTTTGGCATTATTTATTTAAATCTAACACGGTGGAGTCCAGATATGTTTCACGTATCAATAAAAAAGAAACCTACAATAATAAGGTCCACGCCTTAACAACACAGGAGACAAAAATATTTATATATTTATTGGGCTGTATTGACTTTGTGCGTAGACCAACGGTTAAAGCATATGTTATCCATATGTGGGGCCACGGGTTCCAATCCCGCAACATCTAATTTTTTTTTTTTTTATAAAATATATTAATTTACTAGTTATGGTACCAAAATTAATAAATATTAATAATTTTAAAAAAAAAATTTTTTCAATATAAATTACACAAATACAAATCAATTACATACATTAGAATATTTATTTTTCAAAAAGTTAGAGGATGGGAAAAGAAGCCTTAAGATTTGCAATGCCTACGGGCTCCTACCTGACTAAATACTACCTTGTAGTTTTTACAATTCTTTTCAATATAAGACAGTGGTTTAGTGGACATAGTTAAGTTTGGTTTCGTCTTTGTTTCTGACCCGTATCGGAAAAATTGCTTTGTAATTTTGATTTTTGTAACCTGTTCGTGACGTGTAAAAGCCTGAAATAATCTAGACTCAATTCACTCTTCGATATATGGGAGCTGAAGCGAATAATGTTTTTAAAATTGTTGGCCTGTTATTCCCAAATAATAATTTTGTGGATAAGTGAGATTTTGACACTGACAGCCCTCGAAATAAAGGATTGTTCAGACAGATCTGGGCGTACGTTCGAAATCCAGAAGTAAGTCATAGCAAGGAATAGCAGGGGTTTTCAAAGCCAAATTACTAACACCAAAATATTTGCCGGGTCTAGGAAAAATTTTGGAAAGACTCGATGGTTTGGGTGAGCAAACCATATATAACAGAGGTGTTGCGACCTGACTTGACCTGAATTAAAAATTGAGCTTGTTAGCGTCATCGAGTATTTCAAATTATGTTTTTTTTAATTTTTAAAGGCATTTTGGAGTGATGGTCATCAAGGAAAACAAAAATGTGTTTTTTTTCCAAAGGCTACCGGTTTCGATCTTTTGTCGTCTTCAGGCCTCCGAGAAAAATTTGTTAATATAAGAGTACATAGATAAAAATTAAAAAGGCCTGAAGACGACAAAAAGTAACTTTTGGAAAAAAACACATTTTTGTTTTCTTTGATGACCAACATTCCTAAATATCTTTGAAAATTATACTTTCAGTGTCATCAAGTCCACATTTAAAATGTGTTTTTAAATGTTCCAAAATCACATTTCCTAAACGGATTTAGGAAAAGTCACTGGGTCGACCACCACTGATATATAAAATCTATGTAATAACAAGATATACCAGGTGTCCCATTTGGATGTATACATACGATTTACATGTTACGAAAAATACGAAAATAGGAATATGTTTATCCAAAGTACTCTTGTGACATAACTTTTTCCTTATGGGAATCCAATGTTAAAAATTAACATGTAAATCGTATGTATACATCCGGCCGGGACACCTAGTATATTGCACACAAAAAAATTTATCAACGTAAAAAAAAATGTTCACGAATTCGAGATTGCAAACGAACTGTGGCACTAGAAACCGTATTGTGAGAATCCGTGATTGATAGGATCACGTTTGGTATACGTATATGTATAGGTCCTATATCTGAACAGGCCTTTAGAAATGTCTATTTATCCTGTTCTATTCCATTATTAAAACAATAATCAGGTAAATAAAGGCACATACACATATACTATTTACATTTAGTCATACATACACAAGTAAATAAATAGCACACTCTCATGATTGCCGTATCGTATGTGCAACCATAATATCCAAGTGTCCATATATAGAAAAATCGTTTAAAAAAAAAGAGTAAATGAGAATTTTAGATTAAACATTCCTTATTTATTCTTGTGTCAGTTTTGTGTTAGAGTTTAATATCGTTACAACAACATCATGATGTGTGTGTATGTGTGTATGTGTGTACATTCTACTTTGTGGATTAATCTAGGCTACGCTGACGTCAGTCTGACCCAATAACTTCTGCAATAGATGTTTTGCGATACAGGAACACGGAGAATAATAGAAAAGGATGCATTATCATTTATGTATATTTCAATACTTCAATAAATAATATAATATTTATTTCTATCTTTGTAAAAACAAAAAAGAGAAAAATTTAAAAGTGATGGATTTGATAAGTGTGAGTTGAAATGCGAAATTGTTTAGGCACGGCTATGTAAGTATGAATGAGAGTGCCAATGCGCTGGGTGGTTTATTTTTGTCTGACTGACAAGTTTAGTAAAACTGATTGACTTCAAGAACGAAACGCATAACGCAATGAATGTTTATTTGGCAATGAAAAAAAAACATAGCATAACATTTAAGTTAAGTTCTACTACAATTTATACGAAATGTCATCCATCTAAGGCAGGCAGCATGCATGGTGGGCATTATATACATCACATACATCTTATGAAACACGGCAGCAAGAGAAAAATAACGTTACGGAGAATTACGGAAATGAAAATATAAAAAGTTTCCGTATCGATTTTATGTCTATACGTGTAATGAAGATATTATGGAGATGTAAGTTACAAGTTGTTTGGCCCGCTCTATAGAGTAGACATGCTCTACAATTACAATTTTGGTTTTGGAACGAAAGAAAAAAAATTTTGGATTGATTCTGTCATTCGGGTGGTGTGTGTCACTCAAATCTGCTGGCAATGTTTAGTTTTGTAAAATGTTTTTTTTTTTTGATGTGAAAACATATAGGTATGATGTTTTATTTTTCCACATAAAAGTACCTTGCATCTCCTGGATCCTCCGCAGCATTCTGCCAGAGGGGGCGTGTGTCCTGCCTCGGTTTGAGGACAGGGGTCAGCCCCCATTTCTCGATAAACTCGATGCGGGAAATCTTGACGTCGAGTGGCGTTCACGAGAGGGGGCCAGTGCTCCCCCTCCCGAAGCCCATGACCTGGCGACAAGATGGTTGCTGCTGGTGACCCGCTAAACGTCACGTTAATTCGTATGATGTTTACAACATAGTTCTGTTACAACACCTCCGTGATAATAACTTACAACTATAGCACAAGTTATGAAGCACAGTATATTTATTATACAATTTCATTTAGAACGATACCTCCTCCTCCTCCTCCCGGCTACGTCATATTATGTAGTAAAAAATGTCACTAACAATAATATTTAATTTGCTAATAACTGTTGTTGTTTCCATGTCATAAGTGAATAGCCATGACAATTGTTAACATTGCGGCCGACATGTTTGCCGGGGCTTGAGTTTGAACACATTTACAGTAATCGAAAAAATCAAACGAAAAACTAACGTTTTGTATTTCGAAAAAAACGACAGCGACGACTGAAAGAAGGAAAACGAAATTCAGTGACGTGACGTGAACTGACTAACTAACTGATTAAGGAAAATCACAAAATTTAATTTAAAAAAAAAAATGAAAAAAAAGCTGGCTCTGATATGTGAAGATACCAAAGTCTTATTAATAATATGATGAGCTGAATCTCTTGGTCCTCTTCAATCAGAGGGACAGAACAACTAACAACCGCACCGCGTGCTGGATGCGTCGCTGGATGTCACTACTGGCAGCCTGGCCTGCGCCACACGGATGCGCACAGCGTCGTCCCTTGCTTTGCCGGCGCCTGTGCTTCCATCAGTTCGCACACATCTCTCTCTCTACTACCGTTTTCTTATTGTGTACATACAACATGTATATGTATCTATCAATACCAATATTTGTTATCTCTATTCGTATCATTCGAACATCAATGATGTTATTTCAATTTTTCGCTTTCCACGATACATTTTCATGCGGTTTCTGAAAATTCGTTGTAAGACGAATACTTCGGCGACGGACGTGGCGTACTGTAGGTACCGACGACGACAACGGTCGTACCCACGACACTCGTGCCGCGCGAGGCGCATTTAAACTCGCGACTCGACGCCGCGCTCTCCCATCATTTCATATGTTTATTTACAATTATTTACACCAGCGGTTTCCAAACTTTGTGCACTAACGCACCCCCACCATCACCTACAAAAAAAATCTTACCTCTTCCGCACCCCCTTCTTGAAAAAATTTATAAATAATTCGTAAATTATTTTTTTTTACTGCAAAAACTCATATTCTCGTCGAACGACAGGTCTATACGACACTTGAGTGGAGACCGTTGATCAGACACGATACTTACGCGCTAACATGAGTAAACATGACACTAACCGCTTGAGAATTGTTATTGTTAAAATATTACGTACAGTAGCGAGCAGAAAAATCAGTGTTAAGGAGTTACATGGCTTTTTTTTTAGCAAAAAAACCTAATTTATTCCAACTTTTGGCAATTTTTTTCTATTAGTAAATGCTTATGGCTTGTACTTGAACAAAGGGATTTAAAAAAAAAATGAAATTTCAACTTCTGACAGTGTTTTAAACAAAAAAATTTGATTTTTGGTAAAAATTTTTGTGTTTTTCGTTGATTTTCTACTTGTAAAATGAGATGTAAGGAACGGAAACAGTAATTTTTCGTTCAAGTACAAGCCTACTAATAGAAAGAGTTTTTTTTTCAAAACTTAGGTAAGAATTTCATCTACGGCTTTAACCCACAACTTAGGCAAGAATTTCACCTATTATTCTACCTACGGCGAAAAATCAGCGATTTTCAAAAACTAGCTGTCAATAGCCTAATTTTTTTTTTTTTCATAAAAATTTTTTTAGTGTCTCAAAATAATATAGGTATAATAATATACCAAAATACTTTTTTTATATTGTAAAAAAAAATCGAAAAAATAATGTTTTTCTTGCTAAAAAAGACCCATCTAACTTCTTAATATAAAATGTCCATTATTTGGTAATTATGTTTGAGCGCTTAGTCTTAAAACGATGATTTTATCAAAACGACGACGATATTTGCAATTAACCTGTGCCCCCTTGGTGAACATTGCGCGCCCCCCAGTTTGGAAACCGCTGATTTACACTGTAAACGCTCATGCGTTACAATTCCGAATTTTTCTTCTTCATAAACATATTTATTTATTATCATTTATTGTACCATCATTACCTATACCTGCGAAACTGTTATTCTGTTTGTTATCCGTTTCGTTTTGAACGATCGAATGAATGTCACCCCCCCCCCCCCACTCCTTATCGCTCAGCCGTTCTTCAGTGGAGCAAATGAATAAATTAAATGTCAAAAATTAATTGGAAATTAGGACATACTACACAGCGGGTAACAAATTTTATTTCTGTCTGTCTATCCGCTTGTTTGTTTGTTTGTTTTTTAGGAATTTAAATTAAAACGCTCACGTTGAGTATATCGTTTATCGAAAGGGAAAACGATCTGACGAAGCAATAATTTATATTGGTAGGTATTGTACACTAAATGAAAATCTATCCGTGCTACGCATGACACTCATATTAAAATTGAGTTTTCCGGTTTTCACGTACCTATCTATCTATTTATTACATTCAAATTCTATATTAATTCGTATTTTCAAGATTTAGTACAGATTTTGTCCAAAGCTTCCATCCTTATTGCTATATAGATCGACAGTGGGTATTGGGACGCGTGAGATTGCAATGTAGATAGCCGGAATTTAGGGGCAAGTAAAAGTGACTACATAATTATGTTGACGGGGCAAACTGGTTAATACCGATTAGTGCCCTGGTTAGTAGCAGTTAACAGGCTGTTAAAATTAGTCAACAGTCTGATTAATATCGGTTAACAACCTGTTGAAACCAGTTATCAGTCCGGTATTAATCAGAGTGGTAACTACTATACTAGCTAGGGCAGTAACCAGTATTAACCAGGGTGTCACTTCAACATATCGCGAGCTTAGTGTTACACTGTTCCATGTCGACTTTTTAAAATCTCGCGAAAAATGAGTTTGAAGTTTTGACATATTTTAAAATGTAATTTATATAATATGAATTAATTTTAATTTCCAAAGTGGCAGGTATAGACAAATTACAGAATATCAAAATATTATGTGAAATAACAACAAATTGAACGAAAAAATAATTTAGAACATCCAAATACTCTATGTGAAATATAGAACTTTTAATAAAATTATTTATACTTTTAGGAGATGGAATTTTGATGTTTTTTGTTGATTTCTACCGTTCTTTAAGGAATTTTGATTAAATTTAAATTTATATAGATAGACAATGAAATGGAGAACTCAAATACGTATGTGAAAAAGTGCAAATCTCAAAAAAGTCGACATAGAACAGTGTAACACTAGGTTCACGATGTGCAGTCACTTTTACTTGTCCCTAAATTCAGACTATCTACATTGCCTCCTCAAACGTCCGAATACCTGCTCTCGACAATTTATTACTGATTTTCTTAAAAAATTTTCTGAAATAATTTTTTTTTTTTAAATATTTTAAGAAAATTTTTGAAAAATTTGTTCAAAAAATCTTTAAAAAAAATTTTTTCTGAAAATTTTATACGAATATTTATTTTTTTAGCGAATTTCCATTCTGGAAATTCAGCTATTACAGCAGCTCTTATGGTAAGACCTAAGTCCGGGACTATGGTAAAAATTTGTTTTGGAGCCTCTAGAACCCGAAAATCTACTTCACTAAAATTTATATATATATATATATATATATATATATATATATATATATATATATATATATATATATATATATATATTTTAAAAATATTGCAGGACCCTGGCGAAATTTACTATGGAAGTGCGCGGACTGTCGAGTATTAAATTACCTATTTTTTTTCTAATCATTAACTAACGATACACGTGCGTGTCACCAAGACAACCAGTTATGCCAAATTTCAAATTTCTACGTTACATTGTTTCCGAAAAAAAAACCTCGATGACTGACGGACAGAAACGGACACGAGAGTGATTTTATAACGGTTCCGTTGTTTTTTCCGCCTTTTTAACGTGCGAAACCCTAAAAATAAAATTTATTCTTAGGCCGCTATTACACTGTCACAAATATATATCAAAGTTTTATTTAATCAAAGAAATATTATAGTGTAATAAGTGAACTTTTATAATATAATATTTCTGTAACCATAGTTAAAGATACTTCTTAATATTATAGGTCCGAAGACATTCGTCAATCTTCGGACCTATTATAATTTCGTTCAAATTCTTGCTATTCTTGAGACATCAGTAGCGCATACAGCAAAAATCCACTTGTCGCACACTTCAAGAAGTGCGACATCGACATTAAGTGAGGGCAGAGTCCATACCTCGTTTACTCACGTACACTGCTTCTTAAGTATGTGTGTGTGGCCACATAACGTATTCGCCTTAGTCATAGACGGTCATGTATCGTCATATTGTATGCTTATCTTAAAGTATTATTAATTTACCTACGCATGTTATATTACAGGTTTTGAATCGATTCTTGCAGTTGTTATACATTGTTGATTTTAATGCAATTTATTATTTTTCGTTATTATTAAAAAACATAATATTTGTTATTATTTTTTATTTAAATTGAGTTTAATTATATTTATTTAATAGAGTTCAACGTATTATTATTAAAAAAAGTGTTTAAAAAATTTATTTTACAATTTTTGTTGAATTAGAAAATATAGTTTCTATCTTTTGATTTGATATTTTGTAGTTGCAAAATTTGTTGCCATAATATTTTCTTTAAAAAAATATAACAAAAAACACAATTTAAAAAGTGAAAATAGTGACAATTTTTACATTATTTTTTCAAATTTTTTAATGCAAACATGGCTGACTGTGTTTCAATTTTAATTTTAAAGTTTGGGATATCCTAGAAAAAGAAATATATATTGGCATTTTACATGCTATTTATAATATTTGTCTCTTTTTAACGTGTACGTATTATCTTTCGTACGTAATATAAATTACTGGTCCTTTCATTTCTAATGTCTATGGTCAAAGATATTCATCTATTTCTTTAATAAAACCTAAAAATATACTTAAATGCTTTATATACTTTATCCCGAAAATTGAGAAACAGTAATCACTGAGGCTATATTTAATGTGTGCCAAACACGCACTTGACGACTTTTTTTTGATCATAGATTTGATCAAAGATCTTTGACATATATCTATGACAATGTAATAGCGGCCTTAGTTTTATGTTTTAAGTAATTTATTAAAAGTGTTTCTGATTTGGTCAGAGCTATAAATAAATAAATACTTATAGATTCATATAACATTCTTTTATTTAATTTTTTTTCAAATCAATATTTCTTAATAATATAAATAATGTGTTGTATTGGTTCAGATTGAATTGGGATGTTTATTATTACTATACATTCTTAAATAGCTGGCTGACTGCTAGTGGGTGTGAAAATTTATTTTCAAAAATAACATTTCACAAAATTTTCCGTAATTTTTTCTTTTTTCTCTAAACATTTAAAATGTCATTTGAGTTTATATAAGTAAGTAATTACTATTACGTGTCGCTTTCAATGACCCCAACACATTTTGTTGTGTGGGTGTCAATGAAAATACCATTGGAAAATTTTTGGCTTAGGACCAGACGAACATTACGAGATAAAATTTTAACTAGAATTTTACTTTAGAGACTTTTGAGTCGGGATAAAATCAGAACAAAGTCTGGAATCGCAAATTAAATTTTTTTTAATCAAATTCGCTAGTGCATATTAAGGGGGACCACTAGTGTGACGTTTTCAAAAAATTGTAAAATTTTTTTTTTGCATGTTTCGATAGTCTATACCTTTAAAAATTACATATCAAAATTTCAAGTACATATCTCAAATAGTTTTTGAGTTACAGCCATCCGAAGAACGGATTCTGATTTTCATTGTTAACTTTAAGGTATTGAGAAATATATAAAGGTTGATAGTTCGGACGTTTCTGGACGTGGCTGCCTGTAACATGTTGTGGAGAAGGTAGACCCTGGCACATTTAAACGATTCATCTAGTTTTATTATGACCGTTATAGTGAGTACATCGTAAATATCATAATTTTAGTAAAAATTCTCAGTGATTAAAACTAAAAGGTAAAATATAGAAAAACTACATTTTTCAAATTTGCTGCAGTTATAACTAGAAGACTAATCACCCGGTCAAGTTAATTCTTATTGCAGTTTCTTTTATATATGTTTTGCAGGTCAAAAATCATCAAATTTTCGCGCAAATTTTGAAACTTTTTTTAAAAAACTCCGCCATTTTGTTAAATTTCAACTTTTATTTTTCGACTGAGGTTCACGGCACGGGAAAAACCTTCTAGTTTAATAGACTTTTTAATTCTTTTGATTTCAGGCACTGTGAAGGTCGCTATCACTGCAGCAGTGGGGAAACTTTTTTTTTGGAGCCTTGGAAGATCCCGAATAACTCACTGAAATTTCAATTTTTTGGTCCAAAAATTTTATCATGAATTTATTATATATCAGCGAATATATCCTTAAAATATTAAAACATTCCATACAGTAGTTTTCTTTAAAAAAATTCCCAAAAATCACCTTTTTTAAGGCGGTCACACTAGTGGTCCCCCTTAATGGGTTTGGTGTATTAGAGTATATTCTAAGGATTATGTCATTTTTAGTCATAAATTTCGGAACCCTTATAAGTTTGCTATGCCTGTCTATTTATCTGTCTGTCTGATCGTCTGTCACATCCCCATAATTTTTACATCTTCCGATCTATGAAAATAAAATTTTGTATGTATACATTAGAGGTGTAAGTTTCAATTAATATTTGGGTACTTTCTCGGCTTAAAAAGAATGGAGCTAATTTTTTTTTTTAAGAGTCCTTAAACTGAAGCTGAGGTTTCTTCTACCATTTTTGATTTTGGAAACCTCGTTTACCTTCAGAATGGTCGTTTTTCGCATATAGTTTGTCGGTCACCTGTAATTTTTAAAGTTTGAAAAAATTACAGGTACTAGCACTTATTAGAAACACTCAAATATTTCGAGTAATTTCGATCGGTAACTTTAAAAATTAGTTAAGTCAAAAAATAAACTCGAAATCCAAAATATCTGAAAAAATTAGAGGTAGTACCTACTCCTTTACAATTCTAATTTGAAAAATTTTGATTCATAACTTTAGAAGTTGCGTCTACCTGAAGATTACTAAAATTGGCTCAGCGTGATCTAGGGTACCTGTGTTCAATTCATATTCCCGGTGCAATTTTTTTTAAAATTTCTATTATTACTAAATAAATTAGTTATTAATAAGGAAGTTAGTAAGTTAATAAAAAATTAAGTTTAAATACAATTTAAAGAATTTTAATAATAATTATTAAATTTAAAATTAATTGCTAAAATTTTATTACAAATGCAAAGTAACTAATGTGTGATTAATGTTTTCAAATACTAAAACTTCGCTTGTTAAATACGCACTGAGTCAGGGTTCCTCAGTGGCCAGAGATTTCCACAATTTTCGTGATGAAATAAATGCCTACATTTATTTTAAAAATTTAGAAGAAACATTTTAAAAATTAAGGAAAAGAAAAGAGATCTCAAAAACAGAAATCCCCGAATTAACCAATTTTAATTTGTGACAAGAGTTGATAGCCTTTTAGCGGATTTAGTACTTTAGTGTTACGAGTACGAGGAAGCTTGTCATCTATATTTAGGACAGTAATGAGTATTTAATCGAAATCGATCGATATAAAGTTAAGACTGATTTAAAGAATACTTTGAGTGAGTTTCCATTCTGGCAATTCAGATATTACAGCAGCTCTTATGGTAAGACCTAAGTCCGGGACTATGATAGAAATTTGTTTTGGAGCCTCTAGAACCCGAAAATCTACTTCACTAAAATTTATATATATATATATATATATATATATTTATATATTAATATATATATATATATATATATATATATATATATATATATATATATATATATATATATATATATATTTATGTGTGTACACGATAACTCTCGAACGGAACGTTTAATGCTTATGAAATTTGGCATGCGAGCTGGAATCCGGGTTGGCTCGGCTAAGTTCGTTAGTCGGACACGTCGGATGCACAGAAGTAGGTTTTTCGGCCATCTTTAATGATTTTTTGCAAAATTTGGCCAGACTTCAAAAATTTTTTTAGACTTTTTTTTACACCATCGGAAAGAGCGTAAAAAATTGCATAAGATAAGCTCTTAAAACATTGTTCTAAGTGAACTAACTTTTGAGAAAAATTAAGAAATTTGTTGAATTTTTTTACAATAAATGCTTCATTGTTTTAGCAATTCTTTTCTAGATAAAACAAGTGCTAGTTAGTTATTCAATATGTATGTAGACCTGAAATTTTATATTTAGACAATTACGTCACAAATTAGTTCAACCCTTCAAAATGACGTCATATAGATTTTAAACCAATAACTGAA